>JANRMT010062818.1:6096915-6362739 GCA_026402145.1 Polypterus bichir lapradei | reverse complement strand
TGAGAGAATGAAAAGTGAATAAAAAAAAACTAACCTTTACAAGTATCATAAACTACACCGGCCGTTACACACTGAAATCAAATTTATGTTTTTATTATAAAATAGTAAGAATAACAGCAGTTTACGTCTCAAAACTGAATCGTGCGGGATCGAACTCATGACCTTTTGAATACTAGTCAGCAGCTGATACTTACTACAATTGCCACGGTAGCATAATGGTATGTGTCAATGTGGCATACTAAGGTGGCTTTTTTCTGCAGTTATATTTTTGAATAAAAGTATACTTGTTCTGTTATATTTCTACCTTTTGTAAATGTGTTTGATATTTGGACTTCAGGCTTCATACATTATATAGTTTATGCTTACATTTTGTCATTTACTACTACAATATGAAAAACGTTTCTGTTTTAAAAATGTGTTTACACGGATTACTGTAGAAACAGAACACACGTGAAATGCGTGTATTCCAAATAATGATCTATTATTTCCACTCTAAAACTCCACTTCACTCCCAGATAATCAAGGCATGAGCTGGGAGAAGTTTGTGCACGTTCTAAGTCGTTGGGGGGATGGAATAGCCGGCTACTTGCAGCTTTTCTTTTATCAGCACATTTAAATTAACGAAAGACGCTGGCGGAGAGGTGAGAACGGTTTTGAGAAGCGATTTAAGGTGGGACGGACCTACGAGTTTTTTCGTAGGCTCTGGTAATTCTAGTGTTAAAAAAGGACATAAGGGTATAGCAAAATTCAGTTGAGTAAAGGTGAGAAGGTAAAGAATCCTGGGGTTGTGTGATATTGTTAAGTAGTGAAAACAATGACTTGGTGTTTCCTTCATTGGAACAAATAATGAGAGTATAATAGTTGTATTTAGTTTGGGCAATACAGTCCTTGTAATAAAGTACAGTGGAACCCGAAGTAATTTCCCCCATAGGAAATTTATGTAAATACAATTAATCCGTTTCGGGACCGTACGAGCTGTATGTAAATATATTTTTTTTAAAGATTTTTAAGCACAAATATAGTTAATTATACCATAGAATGCACAGTGTAATAGTAAACTAAATGTAAAAACATGAATAACACTGAGGAAACCTGGAACAGAGAAAACTAACCTTGCAGTCTCTTTAAAAACAAGCCCGGTGCATTCTTTAACTGCCTTCTCATGCTCTCTCTCGCGCTCTCTCTCTCATTCGCTGCACAGGGAGTGACTGAACACGTGCGGAAATCATCGGCGCGTACAAATCCGGAAGGGGAAACTGGCTTGTTCGTCACCCGAGTGTGTGGTCGTGAACAGATGCAAAAGTTTGGCGAATTTTTTGGTCATAACCCGATTTGTACGTGGTCCGAGACGTTCGTGACCCGAGGTTCCACTGTATATGGTTTTTGTACATCTCTTTGTGAACAAGGAGTCCAGTTTTTTTTTATATAACCATTCAAGTTGCCGGCCTTTGGCTTTCGAAAGCCAAAGTTCAGGCGTGATCCAGGGAGCAAAAAAGGAGAAAGAAACAGATCTAGTTTTTAATGGAGTGACAGAATTAAGAATACCATTAAGTCCAGTGTTATAGTGCGAGTGGATAAATTATCAATGTCTATAAGGGAATCAATACTAGAGGAAAGGGAGTCTAAATTAATATTCTTAATATTACGGAAAGACATGAGACGGGAAAGCTTAGTGTTGGAAAGTTTAACATTGAATGAAATAAGAAAGTGGTAAGTTATGGGGAGTTCATCTGCAGTACAATCAGGGGGGGCAACTCCAGAACAGCAAATCAAGTCCAAGATATGCCCTTTGGAATGAGTGGGAACATCAGTGTGCTGCTGGAATCCAAAACTCTCAAGGCAGGATGTAAAGTCTCTAGTAATAGGGACATAGATATTACCCATATATCAGTGTGAATCAGTAGGTACTGGGACTTACAGCTGAAGCTTTATTGGGTAGTGACCTCTGACTCTGTCATGCATTAAAAATCTGAGCAGGGTTACTTTTCCTGATGTATTTCTGCCAACTTACTGTATCTCCGACTCAGGAGTGGACTTTGTGATATGTGGCCCTAAAAGAAAACAGTCATGGGGAGCACCCTCAACAAGACCTCATTGATAGGCACATGTCTATACAAACACATCCTGGGGAGGCCCAATTATAGCACATCAGTGACATTACTTTTTCTATACGTTCAAAGACTAATATTGCAAGACAAATGATTCTTGTAATTGCCTGCTTGAAGGATTTTTTTTATTAAATAATCTGTGTCCATCAATTTCTTATACTGGTACTACTAATGTACTGTATATCCAGTTCAGAGAGGTCAGTTAGTTATTTGTATGTAATGTATTACCTGCATTAAACAAAGATCTTTGATTTCTGGAACTGCTAAAAGAAAGAAGAAAAATTGTTGAATAAACAATGAGTGGCCATGTGGCAGGTTAAGAGTGTTTCAGCTTGAGGAAAGTAGACTGTAAATACAATAACAGAGATCCTAAGATTCGTGATCTGTTGTTCCTGCATGTAAAGCATCACAGCCGGCTAAAATTACAAAAGACTGAGGGACAAACTAACAGCATGTCGTC
This sequence comes from Polypterus bichir lapradei, assembly GCA_026402145.1. Classification (NCBI taxonomy): domain Eukaryota; kingdom Metazoa; phylum Chordata; class Cladistia; order Polypteriformes; family Polypteridae; genus Polypterus; species Polypterus bichir. Next base: position 6,360,171 of record JANRMT010062818.1, on the reverse strand, counting down.
AAGATCAAGGGAAGATGAAGGTTTGGTAAGCTATTTCTCATATCAAGTAAAATGGCCAACAAATAAAACAGCTTTAACAAGATAGTCTAAATATTGGTGAATTTTCTGAATCTGCTAGGAAATATGGGAAAGTAAGTAAGGGGTTAACTAAAGATCTGTTTTACTAATAAAAAACTGAGAAATCCACCTGTGAAAATGGCCAGTATACTCGACAACTGGGTCTGTGTTTTGCCAAAGCTTCTCTCTAAAAAAAGATGCCCCATTTTGTTTGGTAAAACATTTCTAATTGCTTGCCTGAACACAAAAGGTCAGTCAACCATATTAACACAGTGCTAACTCATTCACTGTGTGGAACAATGGACACTAGAACTGATTCCAGTCTAGACAAGGAAATAATTGCACTGCAAGCATAGTGGCATAAAATACTGAAACACATAATTGCCACTGCAAAATTCCTAGCTTCCCATTGTCTGCTTTTTCATGATAAGAACAAATAACTTTCTTCTCCAAATAATTGGGTTTTTTGGGATGCCTAAAGCTGATCTGTGAATTCAATACCCTCCTGTCAGAGCATCTTGCTAAGTACAGAGGTAATATGACCTTCCCCAGGCTTCACATATCTTCCATGAAGTGCGATAAGTTTATTCCCATCACGCCTGAAATAGTCTGATTTTTATTTTGGATGAAATTAAAAGTGCAAATATTTTTCTATAATTTTAGATTCCACACCTGATATCACTCACAATGACCAGTTTGCTCTGATCGTTCACTATGTGCAACAAGATATTTGGTAGCTGTTACGTTTCTGTGTATAACCAGTAAGTATATAAATATAATAATAATGTTTTATAAAAATAATACATTCAATACACAGCACCTAATCACTCTCTAAACAGTTTATTATTAGATTTAAAAAACATTTAAAAGAAAAATGTTTTACTGTGTACGGCTTGGTGGAGTGTAGGGATGTGGTACTGAGGAGATCAGAAATCCTTCATGCCTATGTTTTAATATTAGGTAAATCCAGCCCTGCCCTCCACACCTATTCTTCCCCATAAAAGCTAGTGGATATATCATACTGTCAGACAAAAAGATTTTAAAACAACGCTTGTTATAACCAATACCAGAACACTCTAACTGGAAAACACCAAGTTTTGGTGAAAATACAAAGACAAAACAAATTGTACATTAGAAAACTACATTAAAACTGTAGGTAAGTGTATGTGCGCATGTGTGAGACAGAAGAGCCGGCTAAGTTTGTGTTTAGCCACTCAGAGAGATTGTGCCAGCTATCCATTGTCGTATAAGTACACTTTAGGGGCACCTTCAGGCCTCTGTGAATGCAAGTGCTGTTGCTAACTTCCTCTTCTTTTTCCCCACATCTCAGATGGGCCCAACTCTGAGGATACCTAGATCAACTTCCGCTCTGCTTTGATGGGCAAGCATGGGAGTGGACAATAATGCCGGATGTATCCACAGTTTAACCTGTCCTGGTTAGATCCTTCTCCCTTTGTAATTTATTTACTAGTCTTGGTCCGCTGCTAGTCCGCAGCTCTGGGTGACACTGCAATAGCGTTAAACCCGAAATATGTACTGAAACCAGAGCAGGAGGGAATTACCACAAGCTCATCACACACCTGCAACTGCCCTCATGTCTAAATGGCTACATTCAAAGTTTTACCATTTTTCTCCCAAACTCCTGTAGATTTACTAAACTGAGTTGAGTTTGTTCGAGACCCTGTGCCTTTGATGTAAGTTTTGGTATCCAGCAAGCACAAATGTATGGAATACCATTTCTGCTAAAATTAAATAAATAAAGTGGCAATTTCTTAATAAATAATCTGATGCAAAAGTAGAGCAGTATATATAAATAAGTCAATACATTATAAAAAAAAAAAAAAGCCATCTAATTATTATGAAATACAGTATCATTTTTTATAGTCATTACAGGTTTTATTTCAAAATGGCTTTATTTTTAAAGATCATTCTTTTTTCACAATGTGACTTTTGTGAAGGGAACATTTCCGAATGGGTCTTTTAATCATTTAATGCACACATTATTTATTTAAGAACGCCTCTTTTCATAAAGGGTTTGTCACCTGCCAATCAGCACAAAGACAGCCTGGCTGAACCTGCTCCTATTGGCTAATTCTTTGCTGTCGATTACTATCCCCTGATTGTACGCTGCCAAAGACCTTTAGAGTTACTTTAATTACATTCCAACTGGCAAAGGGACGATTATGTAGTAGAAACAGATCGATGAACACATTCTGTTTTGAGACATTTGGCAATATGTTGGAAATGCCCAGACAGAGAAGTGCTCTTCAAAATGACGACGTTGATGAAGAAGTCATTAGTTTTAAGAGTGACTGAGCCCCATCTCTGCATGGAAAATGTCCGTTAAGAAATCACAAAAGCACACATTGATGCAAAGTGCCCGAGTCCTTAAATTCCAGATGGTATGCTTAAAGATGACCTGTGTGGACACAGAGCCTAATTGATCTTAAACTACCGAGTACCTTTTCATCAACATAAATATTTTGAAAAGCACTTATTCGTCCGAGCATTCCCAATTTGTCATCAATCCATCTTAAAATATACTGTGATCTATGGGGTGGTCCAGATCTAATTATGCAACTTTTAATGCAATGCAGGAAAACAATGCAAGACAACAGAATTGTTCATAATATCTTGTAATAAACAAAAATGGACTTGCATTGCATTAATTCACTGATTTTCCATGTAATGTCCCACTTGTCCTCCATTCAGTTGTGAATTCTCTGTGTAATAAACTAAATAAGTTACAGCGTAATGAAAATTGCATAATTAGATCTGGACCACCCTGTACAGACTGTTCTTTAAGACCGGTGGGCCTACATGTTTGAGTGATAGTAACCTGTTAGAATGGAACAGAGAGGGAACATTCAAGACAGCAGGCAGAGATTTTCTGAGAGAGGGTAAACAGCAGCGTGCAGGAGTTGTTTTTGTTGTCCTTGGTGAATCAGGGAAAGTGAGATAGAATGACAGACTTAATGGGCAGGCGATCAGAAATACTGGCAGTAGTGGCCTACAATAAGGAAGGGACAGCAAGAGAGCAGTAGCGAGTTTTCTTGGACGACGCATTTACAGTGGCAGTTTATACTTCACGCTCAGAATATTTACTTACAAATACCGTGGTTCCCAGCGTTCTTTTGACGCATCTTCTAAGCGCGTTGTCAAAAATTAACGCAACACGAGTTGCAGTACCCGAAAAAATATAGGTGGCGTGTGTGTTTAAGTTTTGGTACGTGACATCAGCATCGTTGTTTACTATCAAACATGTGACAGCACATTACAATGCAGCTCCAACAGGATGACTCTGTGTGCTTTGATGTTTGACGAATGGTTCAATGCGGTGAAGCAAATAATCCTTCTATATAAAAGCGGTCAGGATTGTCCTTCCGTCCCGTGAGTGCTACGCAGGCGCGGAGTTTCACACACGCCCCGTCCATTTTGCAATGCACGATGGGATTTGTAGTTTCGTTTTTCCAGGTAAAAGATGATTTTCTACTCCAGACTGTGCGCTATCTTCTTCTTCTTTCTTACTATATAAAAGCGGTCGGGATTGTCCTTCCCAATATAAGCGGTATTCCGCTTATCACAGACTTACTACTTGCAGCTTGTGGTAAGAAGCGACATGATGCGAGCAGAGTTCTGGTGCTCCCATCGTTCCCTTGCTTTTGTGCGCGATGCGCTGGAAAAATAGACAAAATTATGTCTCTGGAAATAATTAATGTTACATGAGTACAAATGCCTCACCGCGTAGTAAATATCAGGGGGGTTCAAAAGGGCGGCCTCAATATAGAAAAAAAGTTTACATTTCATCACAAAAATAACAGAAACTACGAGCATTAAAGTAATACCGCTCAAATGCAATATAACCAAATTAATCAGTTTGTATAAAATATCAAATTGATCTACATATTGAATTGCCTTAAGAAGTGATCAACTTAAAAGGCGGGTCAGCCTAGTGAAACTTAAATGCTGACATGCGAATGTCTTCATGGTGCTTTTCTTCATCTGCTTCTCGCATAGTTAATGCAAGTGCAGCACATTCTCCATCATAATGATGCAAAGGTCTCACATACCATCTTCTATGTCGATGTTGCTGTATTTTATTTTATTTTTTTTTAGACCTGCTTCCCGGGTCCTCCCTGCATGGAGTTGGCATGTTCTCCCCGTGTCTGCGTGGGTTTCCTCCCACAGTTTACAGACATGCAGGTTAGGTGCATTGCCGATCCTAAATTGTCCCTAGTGTGTGCTTGGTGTGTGTATGTGTGCCCTGCGGTGGGCTGGTGGCTTGCCCAGGGTTTGTTCCTGCCTTGTGCCCTGTGCTGGCTGGGATTGGCTCCAGCAGACCCCAGTGACCCTATGTTAGGATTTAGCGGGTTGGAGAATGACCGACTGAACATTAGAACACTCTAGATGAGAACAGGCCATTCAGCCCAGCAAAGCTTGCCAGTCCTATCCACTTATTTCTTCCAAGAAAACATCAAGTCGAGTTTTGAAAGTCCCTAACGGCCTTACTGTCTACCACACTACTTGGTAGCTTATTCCAAGTGTCTATTGTTCTTTGTGTAAAGAAAAACTTCCTAATGTTTGTGCAAAATTTACCCTTAACAAGTTTCCAACTGTGTCCCCGTGTTCTTAATGAACTCATTTTAAAATAACAGTCTCGATCCACTGAACTACTTTCCTTCATAATTTTAAACACTTCAATCATGTCACCTCTTAATCTTTTTTTAAACTGTATAGGCTCAGCTCTTTTAATCTTTCCTCATAATTCAACGCCTGTAGCCCTAGAATCAGCCTAGTCGCTCTTCTCTGGATGTTTTCTAGCACTGCTGTGTCCTTTTTGTAGCCTGGAGACCAAAACTACACAAAGTACTCCAGATGAGGCCTCACCAGTGCATTATAAAGGTTGAGCAGAACCTCCTTGGACTTGTACTCCACACATTGTGCTATATAACCTAACATTCTGTTAGCCTTCTTAATGACTGACTGACAACAGCATCAGAATGCAAAGATTTTTTATCTTTAACATCTGTCTTCTCTCAATTTACAACACAGAAAAACTGGACGTTGTTTTCTCACCGTGATGATTTCTCGCACTGCCACCTGGTGGAATCCTCCAGATTTACTTCAAGTAGGTACGCGCAAGCATAGACAGTAGGGTGCTTGTATAGCAGCAGCATCCTCGAGCGCACGTGTCGCATAGAGTTAAGCATATCCCCAGCCAAACTGTTAAAAGGTTTAATTAGCTAATCAGGGTTTAAACCCATAATTTATTATCGTTTAATAAACGCACTGTATATTTCGTCTCCAAATATAACTGTCGCAACTAGTACTGTCTCGGTGTTTTGCCAGTTGAATTGTGAGAAAAGTAGCTTGCCAGATAAAATTAGGCAAAAGTAATCAGCATTAATGGATTAACTGATAGGAAAAGGATCATCCAGTTGGTCTTAATTGTCAAGCGACGATAAAATACATACAGCTAGCTTTACAAAAGATATTCCAAAATGCCTCGTTCAGAAAAGACTCAGCGTGGCATTTTTTTAACTACAGTATACGGCTAATGACAGCAGCTACGTCATCTGTACAAATCGCAAAGTATATTGCAGCAACTGATTAAAATATAGCCAGTTTCTAACGTTAACCACCAGGAGTCACAATGCAGCCGCCTCAAGCAGGAAATTCTGCTTTCCGTTGACTTAACTTTTAGTTTTCCGAACGCACACTGCCGCTTCAGTTTATTTCACATAACAGAACGCTAACCGGCATTTATATCTAAGAGTTAAGAGTGACGGTATTTTTCAGCGATGCAAGTCAACAGCTGTGTGTACCCTGGTTAATTTTGCAGAAACCCGATATTGCTAAATAATGCTGCAAAACTGTTCTGAATAACCACAAATGTACCCGGCTAAATAAAAAGCGGCCATATCTTGAATGACTTGGAAAATGATAACCTTAATACTCACATGCACTTAAGTCACAACACTTCCTCAATGGGCGCAGCCATGTGGTTGTCAACAGTAATCGACAAACTTTATTAACACGAACAACAGCGCCGAAGTTCACAGCTTCACATACAAACGATAGAGACGTGCAGAGCACCGCTGGAAACTTTATTCATTTAAAACCCCACTAAATACTCGAAACGTTGCAAATATTTTATGCTGGAGGAACTGTCTTCTTTAGGTTAGTTTCTTGGTTAAAATCGGGGTCGTCATAAGCTGTAGAATTTAGGGGCTTCGGTAATCGTGCAGTTGAATAGCGTAGTGTAGTTTCGCGTAAACGTGAAATTGGGGTTGTGGGGGTCCCGCGGAGTTTATCTTGGAAGACTGAGATCTGGACGTCTGAGATCGGGGGTTAATGCCCCGGATGCCCGAAGACGCCAAATAGTTAAGATGTTACTTTTGGGTTTTCTCGGCATTATAGCGGGCATCCCTGCTCCTCCGGGGATACCCTCCACGCTCGGTGTCATTTCTCTAATTTGTCTTGGGCAATAATCTTTAATGGGCTTCAAGAATAAAAACTGTGTGTCAAGGAACGAATCTGCCTGTCTAGCTACAGTATAAGGAAGGTGTCTGTAAAAATGACTACACAGAAAGGGAACGGTTATTGAGTTTGTAGTGCGTGCACGGCGGAGATGGAAGCAACGCTCGCCTCGCATCTGTACATCTACACTTTCAAACACTGATACAAAATAAACTGTACGTTGGTGATATGTATTTACACTTACATTCAAAAGTTTGGAATCGCTCAGAAATTTTCATGTTTTAATAGAAACCGATACTTTTTTCAAGGTACCGTTAAAATTATTTAAATATATTTATATACTACCGTTTGAAATGAATGATTTATAATTTAGGATTCACGTATGACTACTGCAAAGCCACATTTTTAGTTGGCATTACACAGTTGTAATGGTAAACACTCCCTTAGCTCATCCTTAACAAAGTATGTTTACATTCTAATTGGTTATTAGAGAAGCCTTTGTAAGTGTGTTAGCACAGCTGAAACATGGACAGGATACCAGTGTTGTCAACAAGAGTGAATGTTATTGGTTACAATGGCAAAATAACTCAAGATTTATTGGTTTTTGGGTGACTCCAAACTTGTCATTTTATTTGCCAGTTTCAGATAGGCATTTGTTTTGGAACTCAGTCTATAAGGCCAGCATCCTTGTGTTGCCTTTTCACTGTTGCAGATGACACTTCTGTACTTGTGGCCAACTGACGACCCATAAGGTGTCTGCTTCTCGGCCTACAGACTCTGATGTACTTATCTTGTGTAGTTGTGCATCTGGGTCCTTCTCTATCCTCGTTTGATCTGGTTTACACTCTTCTCTCAATACTAGTGGGTACCTTTGTATGAAATCTTCACTTTCTTGGCAGACTTTCTCATGGAATAACATTCATTTTAAAAAACAACAACAGAATGACATGTTTCTTGAGAAAGCTATTTCATGACAATTTTTGAATCTAGAACTGAACGTCAGGAATGCCTGTACCTTGGTAACTCAAGGAAAGGAAAGACAGTTTACTTGCTTTATTAAAGAGAATAACACGTTTCAACAGTGATAACACAATTAGAAAGCTTTCTTCAATTAGCATTTAGATAAGTGAACCAAGAAAGTTTCCCATCAAGACGCTAGAATAATGGCTGCTGAAAATGGGGCTTTACAGTCATATGTGTGATCGAATAAGAACTTTGAGATGCCACAGAAAGGGTTCGGGAACCAGCGGGCTGCCATTTATTGCAGGACAAAGTAAAAAAAATGGAAAATAAACAGCAAAGAAGTGTTCTATAATTAAGAAAATGAATGAAGGGCTTCTGAGCAGTCCATCTCAGTCACTGTGAGTCTGTTTCTCAGAAGTTGGCAAAGACCCAGAAGTGATGTCACTTGTTTTCTGGGCAACATCCCTCTGAACTCAAAAAGAACGAGATGTTGCTTAATGAGAGTGCCCCCTTTTGTTCTGGGTTGGTATTGCTAACCTGACCAGAACACTAGTAAGTGCTTGACATTTGTCCTTTCAACAGTAACAGCCAACACTGCTATGTGAGTGCAAACTTTTGAATGCTAGAGTACAGTATATGTATACATATCCAAGGCACCTTTCACAGTACATGTAGCAGTGTCAGTCTTAGATAACATGCTGGACAGTTTCGCCTTGTAGACTGCTAGGTTGTTCTCAAAAGGGACAGACAGCCACCTGGACTACATCTGTCCAAGTCTTATATTTTAGAAGGACCATTAAACCCAGTTTGTATATCTTTTCCAAAGTTTGCTTCACAATGGTGCTTCTGATTTTCCCTCCTTCATAACCAGCAGCCTGTTGAATATCCTAATGTATAATGTGCAGTTTACTGTTTATAAGAATAATGAGTGATTTTATGTTAATTACCCTATTTTTACGTTTTGTATTTTGGTAATTTGCAGTTGAGTAGCATGGCATAAAAGAATAAATTGCAATACATTGGTTGTAATGTCTGCCCGATATTTCCTTTTAAATTCGTAGACATGCCTTTTCCCTAAATCCTCCCATTCATTAGTAGACTCCTTAAAACCCATTTTAGGTGGAACAATAACGTTACTACAGCAAGTGATGCAAGGTGGCACCCAGGGCTGAATGGAGTGTCGGTCATGATATTGATCTTTCTTACAATACATTTACAACAACAACATTAACATTTATTTATATAGCACATTTTCATACAAATGATGTAGCTCAAAGTGCTTTACAGGATGAAGACAGAGGAAAAAAAGACAAAATATATTAAAAAATAAAATTAGGCAATACTAATTAACATAGAATAAAAGTAAGGTCAGATGCCCAGGGAGGACAGAAAAAACAAAGAAAAACTCCATACGGCTGGAGAAAAATAAAAAATAAAATCTGCAGGGGTTCTGAAGCCACCCAGCCCCCTCTAGGCATTCTACCTAACATAAATGACCTCACAATCAGTCCTCATACACTGAAATGGAGTAATATAGACTCACCAGCTCGCAGTTCACATCCCTTTGCGGTTAAAACCACAAGCTCTCTCTTTCTTTTTTCTCTGTCTCTCTTTGACTAAATCTGTAAGAACCCAGTAAAGCAAAAACAGATAAAAAGAAAAGAAAAAACTAACGCAAAAACATCGGGAGAAAGTGCAACCTCCAACATCCATACCAGGATACAAACCCACAAATCTGGAGCTGGGATGCAGCAGTGATAACCACTGTGCCAAAATGTCACTCTCTTTTAGTCCTCTCATTGTAAAATCTCAAATTATACAGCAACTATATGGCTAAATTTAGGAACAGCTACGAATTTTCCCAACAGTTCTGTTTCATATGAGAAGATATATTATTTTTTGCACATTATTAATCATAAAACGTCTAAAATGACAAAACAAAATCACATTCCTATAGATTAACATAATGTTATATTATCAGACTTGCTTAATTCAAGTCAGAGTTATGGGAGACCTGAGGTAATCCCAGCAGAATTAGGTGCGAGCCAAGTACCCGTTCTGCACAGAGTACTTAGTCCATTGTAGAAGCCACACACACACACACAGACTTACACTCATAAAGGACCAAGGTAGAACTGCTAGTTCTTAGGGCTTTCAGGAGAAAAACCATAAATAGAAAGAGGAAAACTTACACAGACATGGAGAGAATATCCTAACTCCACACAAACAATAACCACGCCTGAGATTTGAACCAGGGCACTGAATCTGTCCGCACGTTTTTAAATTTTCATTGAATTTTCCTGCTTTTCCTCCCACATGTACAAAGTGTGGCTGGTTAAGTTACATGGAGAATTCAGTGAGTTTGTATGCGTGTGTATATGTCCTGTTATAGGACTTTGCCCCATCAGGGTTGTTTGTTGTGTTGCCTCATGAATTGGGTTAAGAAGGTCTGAGAATGTAAGTATGTTTGTATTAAACAAAGGTAAAGTGTTCTTCAATTTTACTTTAATGACTCTCAGATATACTGTATTTCAGAACGCCTAATCATATGTATACTGTTAGGAAAAAGAAATACATTTTCTGGAATGAGAAAAGAATAGTTATAACTTTTGCACTTTACAAAAAAAGCTTTCAATTTGTATTAGACATCTGAAACAGTACTACAAGGTTGTAGTGCAGAAAGAAACTTTAACCCTCCAAACACACAAAAGCTTGTTAGGTAGATTTTCTTAGCCAACAAGGTCCAGGTGGAGCAACATTATTGGAAAGGCCTTAATTGAAAGTGTAGGGGACAACCAGATAGCAACCTCAGTTAATCACATTTTCTGTGCATTCCACAATGCATTAAATGAAAAACAAAGCAGAAGGCAAACATGTCATGTGCATGAATCGCTAGACTCTATGGGTTACTCTGCTCCACTGTTTCCCTACCACAGGTAAGGTTTCATACTGTTGCTGTGTAGTTGTGCTGGAGTGAGAGAGGTTCTTCAATTTTTATACTTGCCAAGACTGTTGAGACTCACATTTCCTGGTATATCACTTGTGGTGTATGGCTGGCCGTTAATCCTGGCTAATACCCCCAAGCCGCCAGGTGGAGCCCTCCCTGCAGTATGGAGGTCCCCCGAAGACCAGCAGGGCATCATGGACATTGGAGTTTTTATACACAGCCCTGCTGGATACCATGGGGGTCACTAGGAGACGCTGCAGGGAGGAACGATGGTTATTTAGAAGTACGTCCGAGTCACGTGGACAAGGGGAATGACGTGCTTCCGGGGTGAAGAAAAGGATGTTTTATCTGACCCGGAAGTGATAAAGAATCACATGGACTGGGGATTGGGAACACTTCCGGGTCAGGGAATATAAAAGGACTGTGGGAGCTCCCAGACGGCGAGCTGAGTTGGGTGGTAGGAGGGCAACGTGTCTGGGAGTGGTGGAGAGTTTATTGTTATTGTGATTGATTATTTGAATGGGTATTGTGGAGAGGAGGGTGCTTTGTGCACTGTGCAGAATTAATAAAGTCTACTTTTGGACTTTTATCTGGTGTCTGGAGTCTTGGACAGGGGTTCAAGGGAGCATTAGCACCCCCTATCTGTCACACACTATAAAGGTTAAGGACTGTGTAGCCAAACATTCCCACCATTGCAAAATACAGCTAAGAGCTGCCATATCCACCTCTCCTACAATTAATGATAAGGGGAGCTGCAACTAGTTTGAGTTTATGTAGAGGTCAATTTTAGAGAGGGCTGACCAAATTCCTAACCAGTGATGGAGGTATCACATTAACTTCCCCTTGAAGTATTCAGCAGTGGACAGGGTTCATCAAGGGCACCTGGGCAGAACAGCATGCTGTTATAACCATATCTTAAACTTGCCTGGCAGCCCAGACTTGTTTATTGTTTTTGGTCCTCTCTTAGCCTGGAACTTGATAGCCTTAACATTGTGTATGTCAGGAATGCATCAAAGTGTCTCTCAAGATATGTTATCAGCTCATCAGTTATCGATGGATTTGCCTCTCCCTGAAAAGCCTTAATCTTAATTTTGGTTAATTTGTCCTTCCTGATTATCAGGCTACTCAACTATCTGGGCTTAAACTGTATATAAGCTGTTGACTTTTCTAAAGGTAACAACACCCACATGAGTCTCTATTATAAATTGTAAGTCTTCAAGATATCCTCTTTGTGCTAGTACTCATATTTCTAAAGCCATTAAGTGACCTTTAGTTTCTTCTGCTGTAGGTATAATAGAGATACTCGTACTAAACCAGGAACAGCATCACCAAAATTTTGCAGCATGTGACTATCTCTTTCTCCAAAAGTTTAATGTATGACACCTTGCGTAGAATTCACACTAAAACATGGCGGACGGACAAAACTAGACATGTGCATAAACACAAAAAATTCACATTCATAAAACTGTGAGTAAACAAAGTTCTACGCACTTTCCCTTTATAAAGCCCAATCAACACGACCTTTAACGCACATGCCAAAATACATATGCTTTAACGCTACAGCCCCACCCCAACTCCTCCCAGAATATTGCCTATTTGAATATGCAAATCAATATAAAATAGCCCTTTCCATTCAGTGTTTTGTTAAAAGACAATGGCAAAAGCATGTGTAAAAATGAAGAATTTCAGTGAATGCGAAATGGAGGTCCTGCTCAGTGAAGTGAAGGCAAGGAAAAACATACTATTTGGTGGGTTAAGCAGTGGTATAAGCAACAAAAAGAAATTGATGGAGTGGTACGGTGTGGTGGAAGTTCAGAAAGTTGCACAAAGCCCAAGATAAAAAAGATGTAAATCAAGTGTAAATAATTTGCATGGTTAATAAGACAAACAAGCAGGCAGGTAGTAGATGTGGTATTACTGTTTATTCTGTTTCAGACAATATTACAAACGGTGACCCCCCATGCTGGGAGCCTGAATCCATGCAGTGATGGTGCTGCTGTAGTGAACACGCCTTCAGACGCTGACTGTGCACACACCTCTGCCTTGGAAACCACTGGGCAACCATCTTGGTATATGCTAATGGATGCTGTTCTGGAGTCATGGATGCTGTAAAAGATGTGGAGAAAGGAACTAAGGAATATACATGCTGTATTATGTGATATTGACCAGAAATTAAATGAACTGCTTAAAAATAAATGCTACATTTGATTACCTGTTTTTACATTCTGCTAATTACATCCAAACAAAGTTGTAATGCTGTCTGATTTGACTGATCATTTAGTAGGTCAGGGTCAGGTTCATCATACCGCATCTCTTCAGGTACGGGCAAGCCAAGGTTGTGTGCCACATTATACAGCATGCTACATGCACAATGCAACACACTTTCTGTGCACTACAGAGCAGCACATTAATAGAGTGGAAATGCTTTCTGTTTACATAAGCAAATTAATTCTCTGAAGACGCCTTTATAGCAATGTGCATGCGGTCAGCCGCTCTGATAACATTGGAAAAACCAGATATTGCTGCGCGTTGCGCTTGTTCAACCACAGGGTAAGGAAATCTTGTATATATGGATGACATGCGGGTACTACCATCCCATACAGCTGTCATGGCGCGACTAAGTGATGACTGAGAAATACCCAATCGGACAGCCAGGTCACGTTGAAAACTCCTGTGGCCAAAAGCCACAGGGTTGACAGAACTTGCAAAGTAATAGGTAGAACATAATTTCTCAAGTCTGCCTTTGTAAAGCCAGCCCCAGTTCAGCAAATAACTCCAAGAGGATAGCTCTTGGAAACCTAAATCGGTTTAGAAGCCAGTCATCGTCATGGGACAAGAAATCAGCATCTCTAAATAAGCACTCTCTTCTAATTCTTCCATTTGTGATGTGTTCTAACAATGACAGCCATGGTAGATGGCTGGAATAGTTTGGACATTCTGTGCACCATTATATTGTTACATAATTACAATCAAGTACCTTAAATTTGTAAATAATATGAAATTAATTTCGGTGTGTGTGATAAAACCTTTGTCATGGATGCAAATCTAAAAAAGAAAGGGAAACCACATGGAATCAGTAGCCTGCTTTGACGCTGAGGGCCGCCTGTTTGCAAAACTGAACTGAAACATGCGTACACATGGTACACGGTGTGAGGTTACTGTGAACGTGGAAATGGGTGTATGCAACATTTTTGTACATATGCTGTGTTTATATATGAGGCCCCTGGTGCGGAGCTGAATTTTGCTTATGCTATGACTTCTGCAAATTATCAGGGTTTGTCTACATTGAGGGCTGGAGCACAAAAACTAACACAGGCACTCTCTCAAGTCCATATCCCTAGTGAAGTTAGACTGGGATTCCCTTAGTTTCTCTAAAAATCAGCCCCAATTAATTTCTTCTCCTAATTGGACTCCTGCATTAATTAAGCCAACTGATATTTTTATGTTTTTTACAACCATCCAGAAATTGCAAACTGGTTATGGTATATTTTTACTGAATGAAGCAAGAGTTTACATGTGTTAGATGGGCAAGAATTTGTTCTTTTTCCCTTTAAATGTTTTTACTTTTTAATGTTCTGATCATTTAGACCATTAATTACTAATATGCGCAAAAGTGGATAACACTGAAGTAGCTCCTTTTTCAGAGTCAAATGCACTGGTGTCTCCTCTGCTGATCATTAATTGTCTGCATTCAGGTACAATTAAGAAAGCAAACTCCACAGTAAAGGTGAATTAAAACAGCAAAGTAAACATTTGTAAATCTGACACTACCACTTTTTTCTAAATGCAGAATAAAAGGAACAAACTAGTTACGTAATTAAATAATGAGATCAATTAAAGTTACTGCAACAATGACTGACTGGTTGAAAATCTGGTTGGAACAAAACCTGCAGCCATGGGGGTCTCTGAAGACTGAACTGAACTGCAATACAACCTCAAATAAACCTGTCTTTTTTAAGCCCAGTCTCTTTTCACCTAGTAAGGCTCTGACAGACTTGAGAGGATTTGCAGCAAATGCTACAGTTGTTTTCTTCAACAGTCTTTTTCTAATTTTTCCACTAGTCTATTGTCTGCTTCCTTAATATGTTGTTGATTTCTGAGATTTTTAAGTTTCCCTCTGAATTTCTTTATTCTTAAGTTATTATGAAGTTCTCTATCCAGTTCTTTGCATTCTTGGTAGCTACTCAATTCTCACATTTGCCCCCAAGGGTTGGTTTATTAAGCTCATAACTACCATTGGTCACCAAGCTATCTTGTAGAATAAATTCTGACCTGGTGACTGCAGTAATGTTGGGGTCCCTAACACTCTGGTTGGACTCAGGGTCTGAGTTCTCCTGTGACTCACCAATCACGGGTGCTGTGTAATGTTACTGCGGTCTCTGTCAAAAAACAGTAACTTTTGACCATGACTGTTTAAAGATATATAACATGACTTTCAGAGGTGTAGTAACCCACAATGCTTATTGTTTTTTTCTTTGTTAACAACAAATGAGGTGGTCACTTGGAATAGCTCCAAAGATATACATTAGGTCCTAATGGGAGATCATACTGTATACTGAAGCAAAAACATCAAGTGGAAGAATATTAAATTGTTTGCTGGACTTTTTCCTACAAGCAAGAAGGGGCAAATGGGCTAATAAAAGCAAATGGGTCAGGGGGCTGAGCTACTGTGCACACTGCTTTCCATGTTCCTGTTTTATAGCATTACATAATATTCTCTGACCCTCTTACTCCAGTTCTGGTCACAGGAACCTTCAAGACAAGAACCAAACATAGACAAAGGTGTACCAGTCCATTATAAGGCAGACTCACGTACATGCACATACTCCCACACAAGATCAATTTAAAATGACTGTTTGACAGGAAACACTCAACTGCAGGGATACACGGGTGAACTGGAATATCAAAATGAAAACACAGAGAATTTAGAGAATTTATATACTCCGTAAGTTCTACACAGGTTTCAATAACTCAGTGTGGGATTCAACCCCAAGATGATGGATCTGTGAAGCAACTGTACCAGCCACTTGTTATCTTACCAAATCCATCCAACTACTCTTCCATCTTCTGAACCTGTTAAATCCAATTTTAGGGGTACAGGGAGCCATAGTGTATTCTGGAAGCCTAAAGCTCAAGATATAAAAGAGCCTCTGGCAGCATGCAAATCCATTGTAGGTCATGGTTATGCAGAAACCCTCATTCAGTAACGGCATGAAATTTAGAGAACTATAATATCCAGTTTTTCATCAGGTTTCTTAACCTGATTATCCAGGGAAGGGTGGTTGGAAAGCCAGAGTCTATTCCAACAAGCATCGGGCACAAGGCAGGAACCATTCCTGGACAGGACCCCAGTCCATCACAGGGTGATCACACTGACACACAAACACACACTAGGTCTGATTTAACAATGCCAATTCACTTAATCTGCATGTCTTAGGACTGTGAGAGGCACCCAGAGCTCACCCACGCAGACACAACAAGAACATGCAGACTTCATACAGGGAGCACCTGAGACATGAATTACGAATTCCTTGTCGTGAGGCAACAATGCTATCTCTGTGCCATTGTACTGTGTATAATCTTATATATAAATATCTACACGTGGAAGTGTGTGTGTCTGTCTGTCCAGCCTGGAGGTACGAGGCTACAGCATGACCCTCAAAGAAGGTGACTCTGTCACCAAAGTGAAACCGACAACAAAAGAGAAACTCGCTTAGCCACTGATAGACAACGGAGGCAAGTACATTAGCAAAACGAAATCGCAGAGGAAAGAAAACCTCGCTTAGCTGCTAATGCACAATCAATGTGATTGATTGACTGAAGTGACAGAATCCATGGTTTCTAGCACAGGCTTACAATGCTAGTACTATATAATATAATATAATACAATATAATATAATATTCACGGTCAGCGTGAAAAGTAATACACGTGCAGGCACCTGCTAGCCCACCACAACTCCTCCCAGAATTACGCCTCTTTGAATATGCAAATCAATATAAATATCCCTTAAGCTCAGCATTCTGCGAAAAGGCAATGGCAAAAGCATGGGGGAAAATAGAAGAATTTCAGCAAATACCAAGTGGAGGCAAGGAAAAACGTACTATTTGTTGGTTTAAACAGTGGTATAATCAATAAAAGGAAGTTGATCGAGTAACACAGAATGTCGGAGAAACTCGAAAGTTCAAGTTCACAAAGTCGCACAGTGTCCAAAATAAAAAATAAGTTGTCAATTATCAAAGTCTACATGAAAAGGCAAGTTGTAGCCCACCGTCTGAGTGTCGTATGAAAGCTTTATTAGGGTACAGAGAAAAAAAAATAGGGACACAGTGGGGAAAAAAGCTGGAAATGTCAACTTTAATCTCGAAATTTCCATTTTAGTCACGTAGTTTGTTTTGTCAATGTCAATTTATTTATATAGCACATTTAAAACAACATAGGAATGCTGTGGCCAAAGTGCTTTACAATAATAGCTTAAAGAAAACAAACAAATAACATAAATAAAAATAAAATATAAGAACATAAATAAAATACATAATAAGTAGAAATCTATACTAATAAAAGGCAAAGCCCTCACTCACTCACTCACTCACTCACTCACTCACTGACTGACTGACTGACTGACTCATCACTAATTCTCCAACTTCCCGTGTAGGTAGAAGGCTGAAATTTGGCAAGCTTATTCCTTACAGCTCACTTACAAAAGTTAAGCAGGTTTCATTTCGAAATTCTACACGTAACGGTCATAACGGTCGATAACGGTCGACAACGTCCGCCATGTTGAACTTTATTATTTATGGCACCATCTTCACGAAATTTGGTAGGCGGCTTCCCTGCGCTAACCAAAACCGATGTATGTACTTATTTCGATGGTATGACGCCATTGTCGGCCGCCATATTGAACTTTCCAACGTCACTAATTTTCCAACTTCCCGTGTAGGTAGAAGGCTGACCCCATCTTCACGAAATTTGGTAGGTGGCTTCCCTGCGCTAACCAAAATCGATGTACGTACTTATTTCGGTGGTATGACGCCACTGTCGGCCGCCATATTGAATTTTCCAAACATCACTAATTCTCCAACTTCCCGTGTAGGCAGAAGGCTGAAATTTGGCAGGCTCATTCCTTACACCTTACTTACAAAAGTTAAGCAGGTTTCATTTCAAAATTCTACGCGTAACGGTCATAACGGTCAACAATGTCCGCCATGTTTAACTTTCTTATTTATGGCCCCATCTTCACGAAATTTGGTAGGTGGCTTCCCTGCGCTAACCATAACCGATGTACGTACTTATTTCAGTGGTATGATGCCACTGTCGGCCGCCATATTGAAGTTTCCAACGTCACTAATTCTCCAACTTCCCGTGTAGGTTGTCATGTTCACTGACATATAGTGGCACGTTAGCCATCTATATATACTGTATATCTATACTAATAAAAGGCAAAGCCCTCACTGACTGACTGACTGACTGACTGACTGACTCATCACTAATTCTCCAACTTCCCGTGTAGGTAGAAGGCTGAAATTTGGCAGGCTCATTCCTTACAGCTTACTTACAAAAGTTAAGCAGGTTTCATTTCAAAATTCTACGCGTAACGGTCATAACGGTCAACAACGTCTGCCATGTTGAACTTTATTATTCATAGGTAGAAGGCTGAAATTTGGTACTTATTTCGGTGGTATGATGCCACTGTCGGCTGCCATATTGAACTTTTCAACGGTCTTTGTTACTTATTGGCCCATCTTCTAGAAATTTGGTACGCAGGTTCCCAACGCTAACTGAATCCTACTTACGTACATATATACGTCCATAGCCTGCAGCTCGGTCACCGTGTGAGGCGGCGTTGGGTCCCCCATCCCAACGCTTCCCACGTTGTTGGCTGCCTGCCTATATAAGGCCGTCTGTCGCTCCAGTCTCTACATTCCCTTCCTTGCTTCACCACGGTATTCACGTCTCCCTGCTGATAACTACAGCCTTTTTATTTAACCCACGGCTTCTCCACTGTTTTATTGTTCATTTATTACGATTATTGTTATTGTATAGGTATTTTAGACTTACTTTACATTGTTCAGGTACCCATTTCCTTTATCATTCCAACCGTACCCCCATTAACATGTCTATCGGGGTGATCACCATTGATCAAAGAACTGTCACTTACCGAGTGGTTTCCATGCCCGGAGATGGTACCTGCCTTTTCCATTCTCTTTGTTACATATTGCACGGCCATATAAGGCTCACTATTGATATCCGGAGGAACATTGTATCTTATGTATTGAATGACTGGGACAGGTTCAAGGTGTGGACTGATGACGGTACAGGAGATAATTATATTACACAGGAGCACTAGAAGAGTGAAATGCTTAAGTGTACCGAAATGGCCAAATATTTTACACCTTTGGACAACCGCCAATGCCTCTTAAACATCTTAGCTTCACAGGTGACGATTTCAGTAGTGGACACTTTGATGTTTAGAAATGTTTAAACTCTGAAAAGCTGGATGCGAAGTTATCAATGAAACTGGTTGTATACTTACAACGCTTGACAGATGCCGAATGTCTCTTTAACACAAGTCCTACAAATACTGTCGTAACTGAAACAAACCATGAAACTCAAACCGATTATGACAGCAGCAATCCAAGCTGTGAGATTTGAAACAAGATTACTGTTCACATGGCCAACTGTACGTTGCATGCTCAAGAGTAAGCTCAGCGCACAGCTACAGCTTGGTCATATTGCAACTGGAGGGCCGAACTGACAACGTGGCATACAAAGAGATCCTTAACAAATAATTATTGGTATATTTTCCCTCAGTTTAAAAAGGTTTAATTTTCTTCTTAATAAAAATTTTAAGGCAGTACTTCACCGCTGCGAAGCGCGGGTATTTTGCTAGTAATGTTATATAATCACAATGAGGAAACCATCAGTATTACTGAAGGTCACGAAATGCAAATGAATAGCAATGAGTCTTTAATCTTGTTTTGAACAGTTCAATTGTAGATGACTCCTTTATGTAATGAGGTAAAGAGTTCCACAGGTGAGGAGCAGCAGCTGCAAATACTCTATCCCCCTTGGTTTTACACTTGGTACGAGGGACAACAAGAGACAACTGACCAGAAGTAAAAATTCATTAAAGTAGAACATCATAAACTTCATCTTAAAATCATTTAATTTACTAGTTTCTCAAATATTATCATAACTAAAGTCGCACGTTACATGCTTTATTTTGTATGTGTTCTTCTATGTGCTCTATGTGTGTGAATCACTACGTGCTTCTTAAACGAAATATCTTCATAGTGCATGTTTAATTATTCTACCCATCTGTCCTTCCAGTGTCGCGCCAGTCCCAGTAAGAATACAGCGCAAGGCAGGAACAATCCCTGAACTAGCTAGTGCTGCGACACCATATCCTCACATGTTTAATTATTAACAATATAGATTATTTAAATGATGTTAACATTTTATCTTTATAATGTAATAAACATATTTTCCTGCATTTCATCTTAAAAATGATATCGCCATCATATGTAAATACACGCTTTATAAAGTGGCTCAGGTTTTGCAATATTATAACTGTATCGCAAGTTTACAGTGAGGTAATTGTACAAATAAGTACAAAGTGTTCTACAAGGAGTACTTGATGGACTGATTGATTGCGTTTATTGTTCTTGGGATGAAACTGTTTCTGAACCGCGAGGTCCGTACAGGAAAGGCTGTGAAGCGTTTGCCGCATGAGAGCAGTTCAAATAGGCAGCATGGCTGAGGCAGCGTGTGCTTGATGCTGTAAACCAATAATTCTTTTTCCGATCAGCTGCTGTGGAGCTGTGATTCCCCACTCAGATACAGTGATATAAATACTCTGAGTGGTGCAGTGAGAGTAATATGGAAAAAGGTGATCTGCTGTGGCAACCCCTAACGGGAGCAGCTGAAAGAAGAAGAAGAAGAAGGTGCAGTGAGAGTAACAATGTTAAAGCAGTTATGGTATTTTGAATAGTTTGGCCATTCTGTGGACCATTATATTGTTACAGGTTAATTACAATCAGATGCTTTAAACTAATAAACAATATGCAGTTAATTTCAGTGTATATGTTAAAGCCGCGTCAGGGATGTGGATGTAAAAAAGAAAGGGAAACCACACAGGAACAGTAGCACTGCTTTGACGCTGGGTGCCACCTGTTTGCAAAACCGAGCGGAGAACTTGCAAACACCAAGCATTTAGCTGGCGTGAAAATGTGCGTGGCTTTACACCAAGTTTAGGTTTTATACATCGTGATTTGAGTGTGGAAATGGGAGTATGCAACAGTTTTTGTGCTTACGCACCATTTATACATGAGGCCCCAGGCATTTTGGAGAGTAAATTCAACTCGATAGTATTTATTATTAATTTATTATTAGTTTCTGGAGGTAACCACTCTGGGCTTTTTCCACAAGGATTCAGATAATGTGAGCATAATTGGACACGAGTAAGAAGTGCTTCGGGTAAGCTGCTCTGTGTTTTATGTTAAACAAAATTAAGTTCTGTATTTTTATTTGTTCTTCTTTATCCTGGTGACAGAGAGTGGGGACCAATTGGATATCGATTGAACATGGAAGTAAGCACTTCACAAAGTATGTGTGGCAATATTAGTAACACCCACTGCTACCAGGAGGCACCATGGTGTGCTGCTTAACGCTGCTGCCTCCACACAACTCTAGGAACCTGGATTCTGTTCCAACCCCTGATACTGTGTATTTGGAGTTTTCATGGGTTTCCTCAGGTCCTACAATTTTCTCCTGGTGTGGTGACTGTAAATTCTTGGTGAGAGAGCTGGTGCATGTCAGTGTACATTGTACAACTGACATATATGCTATCCAGAGTTGATATACGCCTTGCATCTATTGATTCTCTTATAGGCTGTGGCTTTGCACAACTTAAAATGAATGGTTAGACTGATATTGAATAACACATCTTTAAAGTTAGCTTCTTATAATCGATGAGGTTAAAAAGATTTCCTCTGTAGTTTTCATTATTTTTACTAATAAATTCAATGACCCCAAAACCTTCAAAAACAATGATATAAAAATTTTGGATGCATGAATTAATCTTTTCATCTACTGCTAAGCAAAGAGTAGTGAAGAAATATGAATAATAGTTCTGAGAACATTTTCAGACCAGTAACATTTCTCATTCTGACTTTATAAATTGTGTTTCGATTCTCCACAGGTATTCTTGCTTTACATGTTTAACTGGTTTGCTGGGTTTTCAGGGCTCACCAGATTAAGAGTTTAAGAAAAAAATATGTAGGAGGAACAGGTTCCGCAGCAGGTTATTCTGTAGCTTGTAATTTTGTATTCAAAACAATGCCTGATAAAGTTATGAAAGCCCCAAAGGTGACAAACCCAGATGACTGCTTACTGTTATTTCAAACAAAAAGGAAAACAACAGAAAACATACAGTTTACTGGAAATGTATTACAGAATAAAAAAACACCTAAACACTAAATCTGTCCTGCGGTAAGCTGGTGCCCTTCCTGGGATTTGTTCCTGCCTGTGTTGGCTGGGATTGGCTCCAGCAAACCCCTGTGACCCTGTGTTAGGATATAACGGGTTGGAAAATGACTGACTGACTGACTAAATCTGTCAAAACAATCTGTTTTATTCACAGTATAACCTTCAAGAGTAAGCCAAATCAGGAAACACTAATAGATCTTTTGAAAATGGTATGCGATTAATGTAACAGAGCATTTAATATTTATTTCAAAGCAAGGGGCTGACAGGGGCAAGAAAAACCACCAAGGTGTTCACAAGACAGGGCCTATCCAGGGGAAAACCACCACAGGACAGAGTACCACACTCGCATTGAGTGAACACCGTGCCACTGAGGAATCGCTCAGGGTCCTTCACCCTCTGATTCACTACCTCACACAGAGATGCTGCTGCAACCCCAAGTCAATAAGCCGAAGTTGAGCAACTCAAGAACACCGCTGACCCGATGGGTAATCACGTTTCTAACTGCAAAGGGTCTGTTACATAGCGGCAGGCGCCCTCTTTCTTTCACCCTCCAGGAAGCTTCTCTCTCTCAGTTTATTTTGAGATTTAAGCTGGGGAGAACCAGAAGAATATAAAAAATAGCTTTTTTAAAGTTACAATGTTATATATTTACAACAAGTCCAATGTCATAAATTATTCATTATATAAATTTACAATAAAACCTAAATCTCACATCTTGTACATTAACACATTTAAAGCTTTGAAATTACAAAAAAAGTACGCAAGTACAATTAATTGACATTTAAATTATGGAAAACGTTTCTTTTAGTTTATTTGTCTACCTATTGTAACATTTGAGTGCGTGATAGGATTGGATCAACTGTTTTGGAGGTTTAAGCATTTTTATTTTTTATGAAGTATTTTATCACATTGGTGTGTATGAAGGGTGATAGAGGTTTGCTCAGGCTGCTTGCACGGGAAGCTGATTCAGGCTTAAGCCTTGGGAACACAGATCTTGGCTGCCGTAGCCATTTCAGCAGCCCAGACTGACTACTGGGGATCTGTTTGCTGACAGGTCCTCTGACATTTTAAAGAAGAAAATACTTTATATAAAATATACAAGTCGAATTGGCCTGCTAAATTTGAAACAGTGAACTAATCTGTAACTAAGGTTGGCTAGAATGTTTCTCTGTCTTTATGACTTGTCATTAGATTTAATTATCATATTCGCTGATTATTAACATATTTATATTAGCTGTCAGGACAGGTCAGGATGGGGAGCACGTGCTGGTACAGTGCATTGCCCCACCCACCACACAATGAAACAGGGCAGTCCCACCCTCCAGAAATGACCAGGTGTTATGTGGGCATCCTCTTGGCTTGGTTCGGCCGTTCATGTTCTCAACAATGAGGATCTTGTGAGACTCTGGGAGCTGTGCCACATGATTGTAGAGCCATAACTGACGCTCCCTCACAGTGTAAGTAATGTGCCTCATTTGGGACTCCATTAGCAGCCGCACAGTCGACACAAAGTCAAACCACTTGTATCCAAGGATTCTCCAAAAGAGACACAGTACCAAAGGAGTCCAGTCTTCGTCTCAGTTCACTGGACAGCATCCATATCTTGCAACCATATAGCAAAACATGAAGCACCAGAATTGGACCTTCATCCTTTTGCATAGCTATCGAGAGTGCAGAGCTAAAATAAAACTTTTGAGGAAGAAAACACCCTTTATTGCAGATTTATTCCATTAACATAGTACATTCATTTTGCGGGGCAGGCTCCTCAGCCGCCACTTAAACTTTGTTCTTGGGTAAAGAAGGCCATTGTGTAATCTAAAGGCTCTATGTCTGCACTAGGCTACTGATACAGGATCAGTAAGGTCAAGTGGCTGAAAGGAAATTGTCACCTTGGGTACATTCCTGAACAGAGACACACCTCTAGGTGCCAGAGTGACCCTTCACAAAACATTTGGAAAAGCAAGATTGCCGTACAACCAGTATTTCCCTGTTCGCTATACTAGGTGCGATGCACAGACCTTAGCTGACAGGTGTGGGACAGTTTTGTACTTCTCAATTGTTCAGATTTGTGTCTACACTCCAGACTCCATATTTGCAGAGCTACAAAGTGCTCAGGGGTGCAGAAACACAATGGGCTGCTGCAGGGAATACTACCCTGGTGTCCCTGTAGCCAGACTTTCCCGGGGAAAACATCTGGGGTTTAGCTTTGAATGAGGAGGTTTAAATGAGCCACTTGCAAACTAAACTTGGCATGAAGTCTTGTACCCAAAGAAAAGTGTGTGTGTTGGGTACAAAGTGAAAAATAAAGAGGTGGATACAACGGGGGCAGTTGTAAGATTGAGAAATTAAGGGGCAGCCCCCTGGAATGACAAGAATTTCCCATATGTACAGGAAGGCAAAGGGTGAATGCAGATTTCTCGTCTGGAGATGTCTTTTGTTATTCTGATTGTTTGTATTGTTTATCTTTTATTTGTATATGCTTTGTTATTAAGAATAAACCAACACCTTACAATTGGTCTATGTCCTCGCTGTTATTCTGGGTATAGCGCGATGCCAGGAGGACACCCTCCCCTTTATATTATAAAAACTGGCTTTCGTCTTCTCTGTCAATTATCTGAACACTGTTTTTGCATTTCAGCTTACACGCAGACTAGACAGGACAAATGTCCGTTGCAGGGTATACGATTGTGTAAGTAACCACAATCATGCATACTGAATCAGCTTTCAGTCTCCAAGTCAGATAAAGTGGTTTTCATAGACTAATAAAACTTACACATGCATAGCATGTAGGAGATGCAGGAGAAGAAGGAATCAGTGGTTCAAGTCCCAAGAATCCAGTCATGAACACGCAATATACTGGGAATTCTTCTGCGAATGGCAAGGCTCAGAAAATTATTTTGAACTTCCTTTTTGATTTGGAAGTTAACTTTTCACCGTTATGTTTGACTTTTCTATATTTTTAGTAGTTCTCTCACGCTCTTCTGCTGAACTTCTGTCGACTCTGCCAGCCTCTCCTTGACAGGCAGCACTGGTTGCGCAGGGTGTCACGTGACACGCACTGTCTCATGGTTACGTCACTCCAGTGTCACCTTGCATTTAACAGTTGAGAAGGGTATTGCTGCAGAACGGAGACATTATGGGTGGATCTAGAGGTGGGATAACTGTCAATCAAATTCAACTTCAGCAAATCATATTGTGCTAATTCAGAACTTCAACGAATGAGATTGTTGTTACTGTATGACAATCAAAAACTCACCTGTCCAATTATCAACATTTGAAGTTGTCTATCAAGAGTAACTTTAACCAATCAATTCACAGTTCGTGATCCCTACCTCTTTGAGCCTTATAGATTTTCCTCTTAAATAACCTGCCATTGTACCAATCGACAAAACTCCATTAAACAAAAGGAGACAAAAAAGAAGCAGCAGCGACGAAACACCATTAGACAAAAGAAGAAGCAACAAAACTAATTGCTCGTATTTTAGGCTGGTGCCCTGCCCGGGGTTTGTTTCCTGCCTTGTGCCCTGTGTTGGCTAGGATTGGCTCCAGCACACCCCCGTGACTCTGTAGTTAGGATATACTACATGTAACAATTTGATGTATTTATTTGTGTGTGTCCACAGTGGCTGTGTGGCTACAGAAGGGCAGCTGACTCTCGAGAACAAGGGGCTTAGGGTTTTGAGGCTGCAGAGATCAGTAGGGCCTCCAGGAGGACTCACCATGAAAAAACAGTTAGAGTTCATCATAAAGGGCTATGGAGCAGATGATCACTTGCTGGTAGCTTAGTTCAGATAACAACATCTAGTAGCAAAGAGCTATGATGAGATAAGACTTTATAGCACCAAACTCTTGTATTTGCTTGTCCAACAGGCTGTTGTATCTCAAAAGGTGTCATCCAAATGGTTTAAAAATGATGAAGATCCTAAAGGTCACCAGGTAATGACCTCTATACAGTAGAAGATGAGGAGCTGACAGATGGCCTCTACAACTACCTGGATAAAATGTGCTGCCAAGAGCTGTAGGCACTTTTGAAAAGATCGACAGAGTTCACATCATTCTGGATGTGCTGATGCCAGAGGCTCATTTGGCTTCAGTGAATCTGTAAAGAGTATAGAAAGTGTCTCTATGAGTAACGCCCTCTCTGTTTCTGTGTTTGTGATCGGCTCTTATTAAAGCTCTAGAGGATTTCTCTACCAGAAGCAGAAGGTCTGTTCATTGATGGACCAGCAGACGGTGAGTGGGACTTCATGTGGTGTTGGGGGGGAGACAGTCCTTTTTTTTTCTTTTCAGCACCATTCTTCTGTTAAACAGAATACAATTTTACTTGTAGTGAATTTAGACAAGAATCTAAACTAAATATATATAAATGTAAATCCATCCATTATCCAACCCGCTCTATCCTAACTACAGGGTCATGGGGGTCTGCTGGAGCCAATCCCAGCCAACACAGGGCGCTAGGCAGGAAACAAGCCCTGGGCAGGGTGCCAGCCCACCGCAGGGCACACACCCACACACCAAGCACACACTAGGGACAATTTAGGATTGCCAATGCACCTAACCTGCATGTCTTTGGACGTTGGGAGGAAACCCACGCAGACACGGGGAGAACATGCAAACTCCACGCAGGGAGGACCCGGGAAGCAAACCCATGTCTCCTTACTGTGAGGTGACAGCGCTACCAGTGCCCCAACGTGCCACCCATAAATGTAAATATATGTTTAAAGTGAAATTTAAAATACGCATTAATACAGTTTTAGTATTGGTGAAAGTAAATCTTTTTTTTTTTAAAGTGAAAGAAGAGCTTGACACACTTGTGCTTCCAACTGTTGCAATACGAGGACAGACAGCATCACTGAGGCATTTCAACTTGGGATTCCATCTCAACCCCTCCTCTAATAAACATGTCCCTTTCTTTATTTGTCATTTTTATTTCTGAGTGTTAAACTGACTGTGCATAATAGAGTTGTGTATATTTGATTTAACTATTGATGTAAATAATACAGGACACTTTGTTATTGTTAAAGATTGTTTTGAAATTGTCTGCTTATCTGTTTTTAGCCAATTAATGCCATCTATACTTTTTCTTTAATTTTTATAGCTGCATTGTACAGTTTTATTCCTTTTTTGTACATTATAAGCAAACATGTCCATCCCCTTTACATTGTTCTTTTATTATATATATTTATATAGAAGTGGGCATACTGCAGTTTTAATACTTCAGCTTCAGTATATTCTCCGATCAGTCTGTTTGTTAGAATGCACAAAGAAGATTACTTTTTCTTTCAGTTCAACTGACCTATCATTATTGTTAATTGTAAATATATCTTGAAATGGTTGTACAATTTATACTGAATAATTATTAATAAAATTTTGTTTTTGGTAGTGGCAATATTGAGTGTTTTAATTCGTGCTGGCCCAGTCAACTCGCCGCGTATTAACACAACTAGAATTGATAGATTTGAGCAGAGCCTCTTCTTGTATCAACACCATCTACAAATGGCACTTTGCTGGACTCACCGGTAATCCCACAGAATAAAACAGCCTGGAAACTGAGCATCCTGATCAAGACTTAGCTGTTCACTTACAGTGGTGCTTGAAAGTTTGTGAACCCTTTAGTATTTTCTATATTTCTGCATAAATATGACCTAAAACATCATCAGATTTTCACTCAAGTCCTAAAAGTAGATAAAGAGAAACCAGTTAAACAAATGAGACAAAAATATTATACTTGGTCATTTATTTATTAAGGAAAATGATCGAATATTACATATTTGTGAGAGGCAAAAGTATGTGAACCTTTGCTTTCAGTATCTGGTGTGACCCCCCTTTGCAGCAATAACTGCAGCTAAACGTTTCTGGTAACTTTTGATCATTCCTGCGCACCGGCTTGGAGGAATTTTAGCCCATTCCTCTGTACAGAACAGCTTCAACTCTGCGATGTTGGTGGGTTTCCTCACATTAACTGCTCGCTTCAGGTCCTCCCACGACAATTCGATTGGATTAAGGTCAGGACTTTGACTTGGCCATTCCAAAACATTAACTTTATTCTTCTTTAACCATTCTTTGGTAGAACGACTTGTGTGCTTAGGGTCGTTGTCTTGCTGCATGACCCACCTTCTCTTGAGATTCAGTTCATGGACAGATGTCCTGACATTTTCCTTTATAATTTTCTGATATAATTCAGAATTCATTGTTCCATCAATGAAGGCAAGCTGACCTGGCCCAGATGCAGCAAAACAGGCCCAAACCATGATACTACCACCACCATGTTTCACAGATGGGATAAGGTTCTTATGCTGGAATGCAGTGTTTTCCTTTCTCCAAACATAACGCTTTTCATTTAAACCAAAAAGTTCTATTTTGGTCTCATCCGTCCACAAATCATTCTTCCAATCGCCTTCTGGTTTGTCCATGTGATCTTTAGCAAACTGCAGTCGAGCAGCAATGTTTTTTTTGGAGAGCAGTGGCTTTCTCCTTGCAACCCTGCCATGCACACCATTGTTGTTCAGTGTTCTCCTGATGGTGGACTCATGAACATGAACATTAGCCAATGTGAGAGAAGCCTTCAGTTGCTTAGAAGTTATCCTGGGGTCCTCTGTGACCTCGCCGAGTATTACACGCCTTGCTCTTGGAGTGATCTTTGTTGGTCGACCACTCCTGGGGAGGTTAACAATGGTCTTGAATTTCCTCCATTTGTACACAATCTGTCTGACTGTGGATTGCTGGAGTCCAAACTCTTTAGAGATGGTTTTGTAACCTTTTCCAGCCTGATGAGCATCAACAACTCTTTTTCTGAGGTCCTCAGAAATCTCCTTTGTTCGTGCCGTGATACACTTCCACAAACGTGTTGTGAAGAGCAGACTTTGATAGATCCCTGTTCTTTAAATAACACAGGGTGCCCACTCACACCTGATTGTCATCCCATTGATTGAAAACACCTGACTCTAATTTCACCTTCAAACTAACTGCTAATCCTAGAGGTTCACATACTTTTCACAAATATGTAATATTCGATCATTTTCCTCAATAAATAAATAACCAAGTATAATAGTTTTGTCTCATTTGTTTAACTGATTTCTCTTTATCTACTTTTAGGACTTGAGTGAAAATCTGATGATGTTTTAGGTCATATTTATGCAGAAATACAGAAAATTCTAAATGGTTCACAAACTTTAAGCACAACAGTACAAACATAGTCTACAACAATAAGGGTCTTACTTATCTTTATTTAGGAGTCACATTTTCAATAAAACTTGAATTTTTTAACAGAAAATGCAGCTTTTATATGTAGGAACAAAATTAAAGGAAAAGGATTATATACTCCTGATAAATTTAGAGTCAAAGCTTTTGAAGATCAGTTTTCCAAAACCAAGACTCACAGTTATATAAATACATAACCTGTTCAAAAAATTAAAGGAACATTTTGAAAACATCAGATCTCAATGGGAAAAAATCCTGCTGATATGGTAATGTGTTAGGAACGATAGGATGCCACATCGTTTGATGGAAATGAAAATGATCAACCTACAGAGGGCTGAATTCAAAGACACCCTGAAAATCAAAGGGAAAAAATGATGCAGTGGCAGGCAGGCAGGTGAGTCCATTTGGCCGAAATGTCACTGCAGCAACTCAATATTGTACTCAGTAGATTGTATGTCCCCTCACCCATGTGCTTGTATGCATGCCTGAAAACATCCAAATGAGACAACGGATGGTGTCCTGGGGGATCTCTTCCCAGATCTGGACCAGGGCATCACTGAGCTCCTGGACAGTCTGAGGTACAACCTGCTGGCATCGGATGCACCAAAACATAATGTCCCAGTGGTGTTCTATTGGTTTTAGGTCAGGCGAGCATCGGGGCCAGTCAATGGGATCAATTCCTTCATCCTCTCGCCACATGAGGCCGGGCATTGTCATGCACCAGGAGGAACCAGCATAGGGTCTGACAATGGGTCCAAGAATTTCATCCCGATACCTAATGGCAGTCAAGGTGCCGTTGTCTAGCCTATAGAGGTCTGTGCATCCCTCCATGTATATGCCTCCCCAGACCATCACTGACTCACCACCAAACCGGTCATGCTGAACGATGTTACAGGCAGCATAACGTTCTCCACTGCTTCTCCAGACCCTTTCACGTCTGTCACATGTGCTCAGGGTGAACCTGCTCTCATCTGTGAAAAGCACAGGGCGTCAGTGGTGGACCTGCCAGTTCTGGTATTCTATGGCAAATGCCAATCGAACTCCACGGTGCCCACTAGGGGACACTGGACCCTCAGACCACCCTCATGAAGTCTGTTTCTGATTGTTTGGTCAGAGACATTCACACCAGTGGCCTGCCTACTGGAGGTAACTTTGTAGGCTCTGGCAGTGCTCATCCTGTTCCTCCTTGCCCAAAGGAGCAGATACTGGTCCTGCTGATGGGTTAAGGACATTGTACGGCCCTGTCCATCTCTCCTAGAGTAACTGCCTGTCTCCTGAAATCTCCTCCATGCGCTTGAGACTGTGCTGGGAGACACAGGAAACCTTCTGGCAATGACACATATTGATGTGCCATCCTAAAGAAGTTGGACTACCTGTGCAACCTCTATAGGGTCCGGGTATTGCCTCATGTCACCAGTGGTGACACTGACCGTAGCCAAATGCAAAACTAGTTAAAACAGTCAGAAAAGATCTGGAGAGAAAAATGTCAGTGGCCTCCACCAGTTAAACCATTCCTGATTTGGGGGTCATCTCATTGTTGCCCCTCTAGTGCACCTGTTGTTAATTTCATTAACACCAAAGCAGCTGAAACTGATTAACAACCCCCTCTGCTACTTAACTGACCAGATCAATAGCCAAGAATTTTCACTGACTTGATGCTATACTCTCATTAAAAAGTGTGCCTTTAATTTTTTGAGTAGTATATACAGTATATATGATGTAAACCAGTTTTTCAGCATAAATCTATGACAAACGAGAATTAAAAAAATGACTTACCAGAAATATCATTGCCAAAATAAATTCCGAGCTGATTGAATGATTTAATGGCTAAGACTTGACAGACTCTGTGTAGTGTGTGCTTAAATGACCAGTAAAGTCGAGTCGTTTACAGCTTGTACAGATTGTAATGTCAGGGCCACAGGGGTCACTTCTACTGGAGTATACACACTTGGTGTGCTCTTAATATGCTGTTTGCTTGTGTAGTCATATAGGATGATGTCCAGCTGAACTATCTGCCATCTTTAACTTGTTAACAGTTGTGATGCAGATGCACAATCAGTGCCTGCTGCACTGTTGGACTCCTGGCCTCCTCCAGTCTCAGAGACCCTAAAGACAGGCTGATGTGTTTAGCACACCACTAGGACCTGATGGAGTCAAATGGAGAATAAATGAAATATGAACTACAAACAAACATCTGTCAAGTTTCAATCTCTAAATGTAACTTTTGTGTAAGTAATATGTATTATAATAAACATATATTTGATGATCTTAAAGAGGTACCTATTCTGTTTCTCTTCTCAGTACTCAAATGTGGCACTTGGTGCCACGGCCCACCTGCCAAGTTGTTTTGCCTGATGAAGGATCGCAGGAATCTTGGGAAAGAGGGGTCCTTTCATCGGATTAGCGCTATTTCAGCTGTGGAAAGGCCAAATGGGGCAGGCAGCTTGATGGATGAGGTCTCCAGGACTCTAAACAAATCCAAATCGTATTATGTGATATCATCTACTGTTAAATTCTACTCCGTACTTCTAAAATTTTTATTTTCATACTGTATTGAGGATTTGTTCTGTTCTGTGTATTGTATTGTATTGACCCCCTTCTTTTTGACACCCACTGCATGCCCAACCTACCTGGAAAGGGGTCTCACTTTGAACTGCCTTTCCCAAGGTTTCTTCCATTTTTTCCCTACAAGGGTTTTTTGGGAGTTTTTTCTTGTCTTCTTGAGAGTCAAGGCTGGGGGCTATCAAGAGGCAGGGCCTGTTAAAGCCCATTGTGGAACTTCTTGTGTGATTTTGGGCTATACAAAAAAAATAGATAGATAGATAGATAGATAGATAGATAGATAGATAGATAGATAGATAGATAGATAGATAGATAGATAGATAGATAGATAGATACTTTATTAATCCCAATGGGAAATTCACATAATCCAGCAGCAGTATACTGATACAAAAAAACAATACTAAATTAAAGAGTAATAAAAATGCATGTAAAAACAGACAATAACTTTGAGTAATGTTAGCATTTACTCCTCCGGGTGGAATTGAAGAGTCGCATAGTATGGGGGAGGAACGATCTCCTTAGTCTGTCACTGAAGCTACTCCTCTGCCTGGAGATGACACTGTTTAATGGATGCAGTGGATTCTCTATGATTGACAGGAGCCTGCTCAGCGCCCGTCGCTCTGCTACAGATGTTAAACTGTCCAGATTCATTCCTGCAATAGAGCCTGCCTTCCTCACCAGTTTGTCCAGGCGTGAGGCGTCCTTCATCTTTATGCTGCCTCCCCAGCACACCACCACGTAGAAGAGGGCACTCGCCACAACCGTCTGCTAGAACATCTGCAGCATCTTATTGCAGATGTTGAAGGATGCCAACCTTCTAAGGAAGTATAGTCAGCTCTGACCTTTCTTACACAGTGCATAAGTATCGGCAGTCCAGTCCAATTTATCATCCAGCTGCACTCCCAGGTATTTATAGGTCTGTACCCTCTGCACACAGTCACCTCTGATGATCACGGGGTCCATGAGGGGCCTGGGCCTCCTAAAATCAACCACCAGCTCCTTGGTTTTGCTGGTGTTCCGGTGTAAGTGGTTTGAGTCGCACCATTTAACAAAGTCTTTGATTAGCTTCCTGTACTCCTCCTCCTGCCCACTCCTGATGCAGCCCACAATAGCAGTGTCATCAGCGAACTTTTGCACGTGGCAGGACTCTGAGTCTTATTGGAAGTCCGATGTATATAGGCTGAACAGGACTGGAGAAAGTATAGACCCCTGCGGCGCTCCTGTGTTGCTGACCACAATGTCAGACCTGCAGTTCCCAAGACGCACATATTGAGGTCTGTCTATAAGATAGTTCACGATCCATGCCACCAGGTGTGAATCTACTTCCATCTCTGTCAGCTTGTCCCTAAGGAGCAGAGGTTGGATGGTGTTGAAGGCACTAGAGAAGTCCATATACATAATTCTTACAGCACCACTGCCTCTGTCCAGGTGGGAGAGGGATCGGTGTAGCATATAGATGATGGCATCCTCTGCTCCCACCTTCTCCTGGTATGCGAGCTGCAGAGGGTCGGGGGCGTGGCGGACCTGTGGCCTCAGGTGGTGAAGCAGCAGCCGCTCCATGGTCTTCATCACATGTGATGTCAGAGCGACAGGCCGGAAGTCATTCAGCTCACTAGGATGTGATACCTTTGGGACTGGGGTGATGCAAGATGTTCCAGGCTCAAGTTGAAGATACGCTGTAGAGGACTCTCCAGCTCCAACGCACAGGCCTTCAGCAGATACACCATCTGGACCCGCTGCTTTGCTGGCACGAAGTCTCCTCAGCTCTCTGCTCACCTGTGCTGCTGTAATTGTGGGTGGAGATGTCTCACCTATGCTGGTATCAGCAGAAGGATGGTTGGAGGATGCAGTACTCCGAGGTGAGAGTGGGTTAGGGTGGTCAAACCTGTTAAAGAAGTTGTTCATCTAGTTTGCTCTCTCCATGTCTCTCTCGATGGTGGCACCCCGCTTCGAGCTGCAGCCAGTGATGATCTTCATCCCATCCCACACTTCCTTCATGCTGTTATTCTGTAATTTCTGCTCCAGCTTTCTCCTGTACTGCTCCTTCGCCGCTCTGAGCGGGACTCGGAGTTCCTTCTGCACACGCTTAAGCTCATGCTGATCACTGCCTTTAAAAGCCCTTTTCTTCTGGTTCAAAAGGCCCATGATTGATTGATTGATTACAATAAATTGTATTGTATTAAAAATCCCAAAAGTAATAAAGGTCCAATTAAGTCAAATAACTGAATAGTCTGATTAACAGATGAACAGTCACAAAAACTGCAAAATTCTTAC
The DNA here is from genome assembly GCA_026402145.1 of Polypterus bichir lapradei. Taxonomy (NCBI): domain Eukaryota; kingdom Metazoa; phylum Chordata; class Cladistia; order Polypteriformes; family Polypteridae; genus Polypterus; species Polypterus bichir. The sequence goes on along the minus strand of JANRMT010062818.1, from coordinate 6,326,203 downwards.
TCTTTTTAAGGCATAATATTTGCTTGTCACAGATCATTTAACATAATACATTTCATTATAAAACTAATGATTGAAAGGTGACTATTAGCTCTATGATAACTGTGTTTCTTACATTGAACACTGATAACATGCCGAGACAGTCAAAGGATTTTTTCAATTCACAGTTTTATTGCCAGCTTTCTTAATGTTGTCTGTTCCCTAATACATGAACGTCAGAGTGTCAAGTATGTTATTTGTAATATTCTGTAATTATAATATAGCTAAAAAAAACAAACTTGAATATGAGATCCACAGGCAACAAACTCACTAGAGCATCTGGTATGTTGGGAACAGACTTGAATACGCAGAATATCTGACAGACATCAGCAAACAAAGAACAGAGGCTGATCTGCAGGAAGAAGGGGGGGGGGGGGGGGCCAAGGGAATATTAGGAATACATCAATAAATAAACGTTGATAAATAGTAATGAAAGTAATAAAACACATTTTTAGGGTTGTGTATTGTAGAAGTAAAGATTTAACTCTGACAGTTTATTCAACGTTTAAAATTGTAATACGTTTATAGACCGTCTTTAGTGTGACCTGTTAAATGCAGGCGACTATTTCATTTGGACATTCGAGTAAACAACAACAGTTAAATATTTGTTTTAATCTGACTGACTTAATCCAGTAGAGCCCACACTTAAATCAACGTCAATCCATTAAAATTAGGCGGACACAAGTTTGTATTCATATGTTCATTGAAACGTTCGTCAGACGTTGTTTAGTACCAAGAAATATCTCATATCCAAACTTTTATGATCATCATTTTTCAAAACTGCTAATCATAAACGACGGTGGTAAAAATACAATGCAGTCTTAATAATTCACTCGGCAAAGTGCTATAGTGTAAGATGCTGGCACAAGTAGACTACCGTTGCAGATGTACTTTACGAATGTACACCCCGTCTCTTACAGTCACTTTATCTTGACCGTCAAACTTTAGAAATGACTCCCACCTTTCTTTTACATATCCATAAGGCAATTGGCTAAAGTGGAACGTGAATGACAAATAACACCGATTGGCGATTTGTATTAATAAAAAGTTGATTGACCGTGACGTTTAAATTTGCGATTGGCTGATACGTGCATGACGTACACAAATGTAATACTTGATTGGCTGAAGTCGAAAATGATTTGTCACGCCCATTTTACTCCGGTCTGCAGCAGTATCTATTTCGAACAGTTCGCTAACACTTTAGTTGCGATATTTGCATCATCTCGGAGGAAGGCAGCCGTGCTGTTTGCTCTAAGGTGAGGGCAGGTCTGTGGGTAAAGTATTAGCCTCGATTAGGTTAATTGTTTAACAATACAGATCTCTGATAACGAAATATTTGTAAAGAATTGTAATTATATAAGCTGCAGCAGTGTTGCAGATATCATAAATCCAAAGTGACTTAAACATTCGCTTTTTGTCCGCTCAGCAGCTGAAGCTAGGACGTCAGAGCGAGTCTTAATTTTGGCATGTAGCACCCCCAGTGACAGGTAAGTGACAAGCCAAGACAGGTTTATATGCATCGTTTTTGTGTAGAGGTGCTCCTCTTTACAATTCACAAACACCATTAACAACAGTCACAGAACTTTAATAATCGCGATCTCACTTAAAATATACACACTTAATCAGTTCGTTATTTAGTTTCCCAGTAATTCCGCGATTTTTTACTGGTAAGGAACTTTGTTTTAAACAGTACGGAGCATGTCATATATAAATATATCATCTCTTCTCCACGACAGTATCTTTTTAAATTTAGTACAACTCGTATGACAAGGTCAAATAAACTGGCCATGTCCGTAGTGTGCACCTGCTGGTTTGTGTTCAGCGCCTGTGCTGCGAACTTGAACTGATGGATGAAGACGTCGGCCGATTCATCTTTGAGTTCTGATCTTCTCGGATATTTACACGGGTGCGATTCCTAAACATAACTGACAACACGGCAATAATTTGAACGCAACATTCAGTGGGGATGGTGCCATTGTATAACCTTATCTATCGCAGTGATTATAACTGCTGTAGGAATTTGCCTCTGTTTTGTAAACGTGCGCTGTTTCAGTGAAGTGTCTTGCTAGTCCTGGCGATGTTGGTATATTAAGTGACTGTGAAATGTTTTGCAGTTTGTGCATGGATTAGAAGCTTCGCTGTTGTATTAATGTGAACAGACAAGTGAGGGACAATACTGGGTTAACAACAACAAATTATTTTTGTATAGCCCAAAATAATACAAGGAGTGCCACAATGGGCTTTATAACAGGCCCCGTTTTTTGACAGCTCGCCAGCCATGAGTCCCAAAGAAGACAAGAACAAACTCCCAGGAGGGGGAAAAAAATGGAAACAATTTTATGAAAAGCAATGCAGAGAGAGAGCCCCTTCCAGGTAGTTTGGGCATGCAATGAGTGTCAAAAAATGGGGTAAATACAATACACAAAACTGAACGCAAATAAGTTCAAGATGGCTAATCAATCATTGCCACCTCAGAAACACAATACCACAGTACAGTAGTAATTGTAATAATAGTAATGGATAATGTGGAAGAATTGCACCGAGGAACATAGGAGCTTCATCAATCAATCAATCAATAATTTTTATTAGCAACAGATAAGTAGTTGTGGGTTCTCTGCTTGCAAGTAAGAGACAAGCCCCCCTTACAATCCCCACACAGCCCCTTATATTGTGAGTTGGATTACTTCTTAAGGAGTAGTTCCTCTTTCTAGCATAAGTCATACGTCATCTTATGGCTAATAAGTCATACAGCTATTTTAACACAAAAACAAAAGTTGTTAAAAAAAGCAGTTTGCACTGCATACGACAGGCCATATGTTAACCCTTGGGGGAACAGGGGGATATTTTAATTTTGTTCCACATTTATATCACATATGAGAATTCAGATTGCCAACAAGCTGCCACCGCTCCACTACTGGCCGTTCCACAGCTGAGTCAGTGGTGGGCCACCCTGTCTGATGAAAAGACCCTTGTACCCGATGATTCCAGTGCTCCTGTATCAGAGACGGCTTTTCCACAGGCAGGCAAACGACGTGTCAGTAGAGCAGTGGCTAATAACTGTCTTACGTTTAATACACTCTTTTGAAATGAGAATGCTGGCTGTATTTGTCTCGTCATGCAAGTGTAATAGAGTAGAAGGGCATTATGGTGCCAGGAGCACACATTTCAAATGTAATTATACCTGCAAAGTATGTGCTGATTATCGAAATATTTAACTTGTATGATAACAAAAGCAAAAGAAGAAGGGAGTAGCCCTGCCTCTTTAGTGCAAATGTGACTTTAGACGTTAGACTTACACCTCATTGTAACTCATTTATTATACTTTTTTTCTTTCTTCCTATTTTTTATATGTAGGAAGTATTTTTTCCATGAAAACAATTGAGTTCATTTTTTTAACTGCAGCATACCTATGGCAGTTGTTGTGGGGCAGTTGCCCCTGTGCAGGTTATTTCATGGTTGTCGCTTTGAAAAGCTTTCTTATTAACATGTTTGCCAACCTGGCATTACAATGAAAAGTCCATTTTACATAAGAAAGGGCCTCTAGGTGGAGGTAATACAGTATGTTCTGGATTCTGTAACCTGAAAACATACGGACAAATTCCAATGAATTGTTTTTTTTGACAGCCTGCATTTTTTTTGTATTTATATGTAGTAGGGTAATGTTTTGAATGAATTGCGGCTGTGCAGGTTTGAACTTTTAAAGTTCAAATTCTTTAAAGCTGATGGAAATAATGGGCAAACACAGCTTTGATGTTCACAAAATTTGGCGTTCATATTCTTGCCTCTGAAAGCAAGGCTTTAGTGAATCTTGAGTTCAATCCAAGGCTTGAGCTCTTAGCTTTTAAAGATGAAACATGTCAGAGTGTTGATGTTACTTAAAGTCACACTGTGTACCGTACTCGTGTTCCAAATGTACGTACGTCAGTCTGGGTAATCATTGCCAAGTTTAGATGCCAGAGATGCACTCATTTGTTTGGTTTTTACCTGTCCTGCTACATGTAAATGAGCATTACATTGATGATCTAATACAATCAAAAACATTTCTAAATAAATTCATGTTTATTTTCTCCAATCCAGTAGACAACACTGATGTGGATGGGTCTTCTGAGAAGAATTAGATTTGGACTAGCATGCAGTGCTTTTGGCAGAGCTTCTGTTTTCCTTTTCTATATTAGAGAAAGGATTGACAAATTTGCTACACTGTGTTAATCCCCGAGGGGATCTTGTGTTTTCGATTGCCCTTTGTACCAAGAGTCTTGCAGAATTAATAGCACTACATTGCAGGAGCAAATAAAGACATGAGTAGAATTAAAAGTAAAAGCAAAAGTATATTTGAATGCAATAATCTACTGTTGTGTAAGCTTCTGCTACTCAAGCGGTATACTCCCCGGTAAAAAAGATGAAATCAAGGGTGGTACAGTGGCGCAGTGGGTAGCGCTGCTGCCTCGCAGTTAGGAGTCTGGGGTTCACTTCCCAGGTCCTCCCTGTGTAGAGTTTGCATGTTGTCTGCGTGGGTTTCCTCCCACAGTCCACAGACATGCCATTTAGGTGCATTGGCGATCCTAAATTGTGCTTGGTGTGTGTGTGTGTCCTGCGGTGGGCTGATGCCCTGCCCGGGGTTTGTTCCTGCCTTGCGCCCTGTGCTGGCTGAGATTGGCTCCAGCAGACCCCTGTGACCCTGTAGTTAGGATACAGCAGGTTGGACAATGACTGACTGAAATCACTTAAATGATATTTTTACTAGATATCTGCATTGTTTTAGGGTTCCCTTACTAATTTGTAGTTTTTAAAATCTTTCAATATGTGAAAATCATGTTTTTTATTTAACAAGGAGTATCTGTGAATTAACATTCTTTTGCCACTTAATGATGTAATAGAAATTATTATAATGTTAGTGCTATTGTATGTTTGTTTAAATACAACAAAAGATTATTTTAAGGTTTTCGGTTGGTACCCATTGCTGTCGTATTGCGTAGCATTATCTTTACCATTTTTTTTGTGTTTATTTTTTTCCTGTAATTCTACTTCAATGTGAAAATAAAACTAAATTTACAGATGTAAAATTAATATGACTTCTTTTTAAAAGGGGGGGGTATCTTTGAATTTTATTGTGACGAACAAAATCTTTTAAAAATAAAGAAATTGCAGTTCAGTACTGTGTTAGTAGAAGAAGATATCGGTTATTTGAACAACATAAAAACACTGTAAATTGCTGCTATGGCTTTTCTGTCAAAATATATTCTTTTAGTGTTTAGTTTTTTTAGTTTTTGTACAGTAATGCAAAATATTTGGGGAAAAAATGTAAACACAAAACATAGCATTGAAGCAAAAGCAGAGATTGTTTTAGGTTGCATTTTCAGTTGTCCCTGGTGAAAACGTATTATTCTACATTTATAAAAACAGAGTTGGTCCGTCTGATGTGATCAGCTCAGTGACTCCACAGACGCTTGTCTCATCCACGGCTCGTTCTTACATTGCACCTTTTGCTGCCATTACAGGCAGTTCTGTATAAACTTGCTGTGCTAACCATCTAAGCTGGGTTGAAACTGAATAAGCAGTCTAGACTAATGTTTTCAGTGCACCATCTATTACAATGTATGCATTACTACAAAGTTTGTGATGCTCCACCATCTATTAAAAGGACAAGTGCAATGCATATGTCTCTGTTACATGCCATTTGCTATGGGATTCGTAAATGCCGTGTTAATGTCTGTAATGCACCATCTGTTGGAATGACAGGGACATAGAAATCAGACAGACACACAGGTACACAGACCCACTGACACTTAACCTAGTGGGCAGGTTTAGAAATGGAGGTAATTTGTAACAATCTTTCATTTCACTATTAAATGATAAATATATATTATAAATATTTTTATAAGGGCATCTCTTTGTGAAAATAATGCTATACTTCTTGATCACTTGTACAGTATTTTGGTAATTTGTAATCTGTGATTCTTTACTCATAACAGTATGCCACTGGAGAAGCATGGCTCAAAATATCATGCAAAATGGTGGATTTTACATATGTTTATATTGAATAATTTGATCATTGATCTTACTAATTTTAGTTTGTTTCTCATTTTCTTATTTGAGATTAGTTCTTTTTCATCAGTTCAATTTGGAATTGTTGATGCACCTTAATGTGTTGTTTTGAAAATCTTGTTATACTTTGGCACTCTAAAACAGTTTATTACTGATTGAACATGTCCGTTTATTTTGTTTTTTTTCCACTGACAGATTCCATTGTCGCTGTCTTAAAACTGTAAGTTGTTATTTTGTAATGTTTTTCCTAACATAAACTAGATACCACTGATTAACTTTGGGCATAACATTAGATTAGGCACTGACTGAGCTCACTATAATGGAAATTGCACCGTCTGCAGTGTGTTAACTGAGGGATTTGTTTTAACTTTTTCAATGACTCATCAGCAGCCACTGTTATCTAAAAACAGGGAGCCACATGTTAAAGAATGACAAAGACTGTAGTCCATTACAACTGCATTGTCATATCAGTAGAAACATTAAACACACTTTAGGCATGTGCTTGAAAGTTTGTGAACCCTTTAGAATTTTCTGTATTTCTGCATAAATATGACCTAAAACATCATCAGATTTTCACTCAAGTCCTAAAAGTAGATAAAGAGAAGCCAGTTAAACAAATGAGACAAAAATATTATACTTGGTCATTTATTTATTGAGAAAAATGATTGAATATTACATATTTGTGAGTGGCAAAAGTATGTGAACCTCTAGGATTAGTAGTTAGTTTGAAGGTGAAATTCGAGTCAGGTGTTTTCAATCAATGGGATGCCAATCAGGTGTGAGTGGACACCCTGTGTTATTTAAAGAACAGGGATCTATCAAAGTCTGCTCTTCACAACACGTTTGTGGAAGTGTATCATGGCACGAACAAAGGAGATTTCTGAGGACCTCAGAAAAAGAGTTGTTGATGCTCATCAGGCTGGAAAAGGTTACAAAACCATCTCTAAAGAGTTTGGACTCCAGCAATCCACAGTCAGACAGATTGTGTACAAATGGAGGAAATTCAAGACCATTGTTATCCTCCCCAGGAGTGGTCGACCAACAAAGATCACTCCAAGAGCAGGGCGTGTAATAGTCGGCGAGGTCACAAAGGACCCCAGGGTAACTTCTAAGCAACTGAAGGCCTCATGTTCATGAGTCCACCATCACTATATATATATAGTAGTCCATGGCCGGCTTTTCATCCCGGCCAATACCCCCAGGCCACCAGATGGAGCGCTCCCTGCAGCATGGAGGTGCCCTGGATACCAGCAGGCAATCATGGACAATGGTGTTTTCCTCTACAGCCCTGCTGGATACCACAGGGGCCAACAAAGGACGCTGCAGGGAGGCCCAGAGAGTTGTTTGTGCCCTATAACCCGGAAGTGCATCTTAGTCACAGCGACAGGAGAGATAACGTACTTCCGGGGTGAAGAAAAGGACTTTTTATCTGACCCGGAAGTGATAAGGAATCATGGACTGAAGGATGGGAAACACTTCCGGGTCAGGGACTATAAAAGGACTCTGGGAACTCCCAGACCACTAGCTGAGCTGGGTGGAAGGGTGGCAACGCACCTGGGAGTGGATGAATTGTTTATTGTGTATTTTGGAATTATTTAATGAGTATTGTGGAGGAGAGGGTGCTTTGTGCACTGTACAGAATAAAAATAGTCTACTTTTGGACTTTTATCTGGTGTCTTGGACAAGGGTTCAAGAAAGCGATAGCACCCCCTATCTGTCACAATATACAATGGCTTGCAAAAGTATTCGGCCCCCTTGAACTTTTCCACATTTTGTCACATTACTGCCACAAACATGAATCAATTTTATTGGAATTCCACGTGAAAGACCAATACAAAGTGGTGTACACGTGAGAAGTGGAACGAAAATCATACATGATTCCAAACATTTTTTACAAATAAATAACTGAAAAGTGGGGTGTGCGTAATTATTCAGCCCCCTGAGTCAATAATTTGTAGAACCACCTTTTGCTGCAATTACAGCTGCCAGTCTTTTAGGGTATGTTTCTACCAGCTTTGCACATCTAGAGACTGAAATCCTTGCCCATTCTTCTTTGCAAAACAGCTCCAGCTCAGTCAGATTAGATGGACAGCGTTTGTGAACAGCAGTTTTCAGATCTTGCCACAGATTCTCGATTGGATTTAGATCTGGACTTTGACTGGGCCATTCAAACACATGGATATGTTTTGTTTTAAACCATTCCATTGTTGCCCTGGCTTTATGTTTAGGGTCGTTGTCCTGCTGGAAGGTGAACCTCCTCCCCAGTCTCAAGTCTTTTGCAGACTCTAAGAGGTTTTCTTTCAAGATTGCCCTGTATTTGGCTCCATCCATCTTCCCATCAACTCTGACCAGCTTCCCTGTCCCTGCTGAAGAGAAGCACCCCCAGAGCATGATGCTGCCACCACCATATTTGACAGTGGGGATGGTGTGTTCAGAGTGATGTGCAGTGCTAGTTTTCCGCCACACATAGCGTTTTGCATTTTGGCCAAAAAGTTCCATTTTGGTCTCATCTGACCAGAGCACCTTCTTCCACATGTTTGCTGTGTCCCCCACATGGCTTGTGGCAAACTGCAAACGGGACTTCTTATGGTTTTCTGTTAACAATGGCTTTCTTCTTGCCACTCTTCCATAAAGGCCAACTTTGTGTAGTGCTCGACTAATAGTTGTCCTATGGACAGATTCCCTCACCTGAGCTGTAGATCTCTGCAGCTCGTCCAGAGTCACCATGGGCCTCTTGGCTGCATTTCTGAACAGCGCTCTCCTTGTTCGGCCTGTGAGTTTAGGTGGACGGCCTTGTCTTGGTAGGTTTACAGTTGTGCCATACTCCTTCCATTTCTGAATGATCGCTTGAACAGTGCTCCATGGGATGTTCAAGGCTTTGGAAATCTTTTTGTAGCCTAAGCCTGCTTTAAATTTCTCAATAACTTTATCCCTGACCTGTCTGGTGTGTTCTTTGGACTTCATGGTGTAGTTGCTCCCAATATTCTCTTAGACAACCTCTGAGGCCGTCACAGAGCAGCTGTATTTGTACTGACATTAGATTACACACAGGTGCACTCTATTTAGTCATTAGCACTCATCAGGCAATGTCTATGGGCAACTGACTGCACTCAGACCAAAGGGGGCTGAATAATTACGCACACCCCACTTTGCAGTTATTTATTTGTAAAAAATGTTTGGAATCATGTATGATTTTTGTTCCACTTTTCAAGTGTACACCACTTTGTATTGGTCTTTCACGTGGAATTCCAATGAAATTGATTTATGTTTGTGGCTGTAATGTGACAAAATGTGGAAAAGTTCAAGGGGACCGAATACTTTTGCAAGCCACTGTATATACAGTATATATCTATACTAATAAAAGGCAAAGCCCTCACTGACTCACTCACTCACTCACTCACTCACTCACTGACTGACTCATCACTAATTCTCCAACTTCCCGTGTAGGTAGAAGGCTGAAATTTGGCAGGCTCATTCCTTACAGCTTACTTACAAAAGTTAGACAGGTTTCATTTTAAAATTCTACGCGTAATGGTCATAACTGGAACCTATTTTTTCATCCATAGACTAATAGACGTCTGCTCGATGCCCATAGGAGGCGGAGTTACGCCTCCCACGTAATTTAGTGCCTGCCCATATAAGGCCGTCCGTCAGCGGCAATCCAATAGAAACACTGCCACTAAATATTCATGGGTGAAGGACTGTGCTTAGGCAGAGGAAGATGAGATGGTCAGGGTGGTGTTTGGCACAAACTCGGCGAAACTGCGAGAGAAACTTTTAAGTGCCGGGTCTTAGCTAACATTAGCCGTGGACATCGCACGAGATGGCACCAGCACAGCTGAGAAGCTTCGATGCATGTACACAGAGCGGCTCACGTGAAATGACGCAGTGCACAGACAAAAAGCAACAGTTCCAAAGAGTGCTGAACAAAAACTGAATTACACAATTGAGAAGGCAGCAAAAAAATATGAAGCGTGTGACACATGCAAACATATTCATAAGTGCAGCTACTGCGGAAACAAAGCACACGGTGGAAAAAGTCAATGTCCCGTTAAAGGAAGACAGTGTAAAAAAAACCCGTGCATGCAGTGTGTCACGTCTCAGATAAAGAGAAAGACGAGCGGTTTATTGATGCAGTAAGAAACGAATCGATAAATGAAACCTGTTATTTTTACAACGATTGACAAACACGGAATGTAACTTGAACACAACACATCCTACAAATACGAACCTGATTGAAAGAAATAATGATAATCAAATCCTTGATGACAGCAACACTCATAAAACAATTACTGTATATTGACAATCATGTTATGTTATTTTTAAAAGTTCCCTTTTCTTTTTCATAACTTCTTTAACACACTACTTCTCCGCTGCGAAGCGCATATATACCCCGATCTACATACTCTCAACTAGACAAACTACACGCCGCGGCGCAATGGTAGAGACTTCGCCTCTAGTGCCGACGTACGAGGTTCGATTCCCGAGAAGGGATGCACTGAGTATGTACGCGCGCTTCCCAAATCATTTTACCCTCGCATCCCCTTGGTTTGAGACGTATGAAAAAATATGCGGTTAACGCAGAAAGACAGATCACCAATTGAAGCTTTTTATTCGCCATCAATGATTGTTTTGGTAAAGCCATACTCAGTGTATTCATTAGATGAACGGTAAAAAAGTAAGAGCGAGGGGAGGGTGACATTGAGGCAGCAGGCGAAACCACAATAGCACGCGGGCTCGATGCGTCGGTGCGCGTCAACTCGATCTGAATTGCGCGATCACATTCGAAAAAATATATCTTTTCAAGTTCTATTTAGTTGACACAAATATCTTTGGTTGGAATGTAAGACGAATTTACTCTTTACATTTGTATGGTGAAGAAAAATTTATGCAATGATGACTAAATTTAACTATATAAAGTCAAAACTTGTATATATAAAGTCATTCCCGAATATATTAAGTCAAAACTTGATTATATAAAATCACTGTCGGAATAAATAAAGTCAAAACTTGAATATATAAAGTCAGCATCGTATATATAAAGTCAAAACTTGTTTCTGAATATATAAAGTCAAAACTTGAATATATAAAGTCAGCGCTGGAATATATGAAGTCAAAACTTGAATATATAAAGTCATTCCCAAATATATAAAGTCAAAACCTAAGTATATAAAGACGGCGTTGGAATATTTAAAGTTAAAACTTGAATATATAAAGTCAGCGTCGGAATATATAAAGTAAGCGATGGAATATATAAAGTCAAAACTTAAATATATAAAGTCAGCGCTGGAATATCCATCCATTTCCCAACCCGTTGAATCCGACCACAGGGTCACGGGGGTCTGCTGGAGCCAATCCCAGCCAACACTGGGCGCAAGACAGGAACCAATCCTGGGCATGGCACATGTATCATTTTCAAAACATTAACCGAACAGTATTTTTTAATTTATTTTTCTGAATACGTTTTTGTTAACTTAGTTCAGTTCAGAGTCGTTTCAATCAATATATTTTGACTTTGACTTTATATATTCAGGAATGAGTTTATATACTCCGATGTTGACTTTATATAATCAGGAATGACTTTATAAATTCCGACGCTGACTTTTTATATTCAGGTTTTGACTTTATATATTCCAGCGATGACTTTATATATTCAACTTTTGACTTTATATATTCAAAAACAAGTTTGACTTTATATATACCAACGCTGATTTTATATATTCAAGTTTTGACTTTATATATTCTGACGCTGACTTTATATACAGTAATCCCTCCTCGATCGCGGGGGTTACGTTCCAGAACTACCCGCGATAGATGAAAATCCGCGAAGTAGAAACCATATGTTTGTATGGTTATTTTTATATATTTTAAGCCCTTATAAACTCTCCTACACTGTTAACATTATTAGAGCCCTCTAGACATGAAATAACACCCTTTAGTCAAAAGTTTAAACTGTGCTCCTTGACAAGACAGAGATGACAGTTCTTTCTCACAATTAAAAGAATGCAAACATATCTTCTCTTCAGGAGTAGAGAATTTCAGAGAGAGAGAGAGAGAGAGAGAGAGCGCTCGCAAAGAAAAGCAAACAATCAAAAAATCAATACTTGCTTCTGTGCTTTTAAGTATGTCCCACCGCGATAAAGCGCCATTTTTTAGAGAAGCGTCCGTAGCTTTATCTTCTAAGTAAACAGCCTCTGTGCAAACAGCCCCTCTGCTCACATCTCCTCCATCAGGCGCAGAGAACGTCAGAGAGAGAGAGAGAGCGAGATTAAAGCAAACAATCAAAAAATCAATAAGTGTGCTTTTGGAAGCACCACGATAAAGCGACATTTCTTAGAGGTGCGTCCAGGCAAACAGCTTCTGTGCAAACAGCACCTCTGCTCACACCCCCTCCGTCAGGCGCAGAGAATGTCAGAGAGATAGAGGCAGAGACAAGCAAACAATCAAGCACCACACGGGAAGCATATCTTATAGCATTGAGGAGTTTTAGTTAATATGTAATACATGCTGTGATTGGGTAGCTTCTAAGCCATCCGCCAATAGCGTCCCTTGTATGAAATCAACTGGGCAAAGAAACTGAGGAAGCATGTACCATAAATTAAAAGACCCATTGTCCGCAGAAATCCGCGAACCAGCGAAAAATCCGTGATATATATTTAGATATGCTTACATTTAAAATCCGCGATAGAGTGAAGCCGCGAAAGTCGAAGCGCGATATAGCGAGGGATTACTATATTCAAGTTTTGACTTTATATATTCCAGCGATGACTTTATATATTCAAGTTTTGACTTTATATATTCAGAAAAAAGTTTTGACTTTATATATACCGACGCTGACTTTATATATTCGGGAATTACTTTATATATTCAAGTTTTGACTTTATATATTCTGACGCCGACTTTATATATTCAGAAAATCAATGTATTTGCCTGTTTGGCACCCCATAGTATATGTGTGTGTGTATATATGTACACATGTATGTATGTATGTATATATATATATATATATCAGCAACACTCATGACAATGACAAAACAATTACATTGTCAATCATGTTATGTTATTATTAAAATGTTTCCTTTTCTTTTTACTTCTCCGGTGCGAAGCACGGGTATTTTGCTATATATATATATATACATATATATAGATATGACAACAACACTCATATCAATGACAAAACAATTACATTAACAATCATGTTACGTTATTTTTTAAATTTTTCCTTTTCTTTTTCATAACTTCTTTAACACACTACTTCTCCGCTGCGAAGCGCAGGTATTCTGCTAGTATACTAATAAAAGGCAAAGCCCTCACTGACTCACTCACTCACTCACTCACTCATCACTAATTCTCCAACTTCCCGTGTAGGTAGAAGGGTGAAATTTGGCAGGCTCATTCCTTACAGCTTACTTACAAAAGTTAGGAAGGTTTCATTTCGAAATTCTACGTGTAACGATCATAACCTACTTATGTACATATATACCGACCATAGCCTGCAGCTCGGTCGCCGTGTGAGGCGGAGTTACGTCCCTCATCGTCACGCCTCCCACGTAATTGAGTGCCTGCCCATATAAGGCCATCCATCAGTGGCAATCCAATAGAAACACTCTGCCGCTAAATATTTGCGGGTGAAGGGCAGTGCTTATGCAGACGAAGATGAGATGGTCAGGGTGGTGTTTGGCACAAACTCAGCAAAACTGCGAGAGAAACTTTTAAGTGCCGGGTCTTAGCTAACATTAAATAAAGCCATGGACATCGCACGAGATAGCACAAGCACAGCTGAGAACCTTCGATGCATGTACACCAAACAGCTCACGTGAACTAACTGTGAACGCAGTATGCAGACAAAAAGCAACAGCTCCAAAGAGCGCTGAACAAAAACCGCATTACACAATTGAGAAGACAGCAAAAGAATATGAAGCGAGTGACGCATGCAAGCATATTCATAAGTGCAGCTACTGGGGAAACAAAGCACACGGTGGAAAAAGTCAATGTCCAGCTAAAGGAAGACAGTGTAAAAAAAAAACCTGTGCATGCAGTGTGTCACGTCTCAGATAAAGAGGAAGACGAGCTGTTTATTGATGTATTTAATAAGGAATCGATGAATGAAACCTGTTATCTTTACAACGGTTGACAAACACGGAATGTAACTTGAATACAACACATCCTCCAAATACGAACCTGATTGAAAGAAATAATGATAATCAAATCCTTGATGACAGCAACACTCATAACAGTCACAAAACAATTACATTGACAATCATGTTATGTTATTTTTAAAATGTTCCCTTTTCTTTTTCATAACTTCTTTAACACACTACTTCTCCGCTGCGAAGCGCGGGTATTTTGCTAGTATATATATATATTGTGAAGTTGAACCCAGACACAGACAGACACGGACACCAAATGTCCCAAAACACACACGTTTTATTCTTTGAGCACAACACACAGTGCACCATCCAGCCACAATGCTCAGTCCTTTCTATGACTCTTCTGCCACCTCCACTCCTCACTCGCAAGCTCCGTCTTCTTCCACCCAACTCTGGCTCCCTGAGTGGAGTGAGGCCGCCTGCTTTATACTGCACCCGGAAGTGTTCCAGGTGCTTCCTAATTAACATCCGGCAGCACTTCCAGGTGTGGAGGAAATGCTGTATGCCAAGGCTCCGGAGCTGTCCAGGCACCCCCTGCCGGAGGCTGTGATACAAACCAGGGGGCTTCCCTCTCATGTCCTGAGGGAGGTACTGTTGTTGACATGTCCATTCCTCCGGTCTTCTCCTCAAGAGGGCGTCCCATCCGGGCAAGATCCCCGGCCTTCCATCACTATATATATCTAATATATAAAGCAGAGTCGATGTATGTATGTTTGTTTGTCTGCCATACAAATCTTCACGGGGCGTCCGATTGCCACCAAGCTGGGGATGGGGCTCCTTTGTGACCAGGAGGAGGTCATGGGGTATGTTTGGTTGGGAAAAATGTTCATGGTGAAGTGCAGAGCACCTTTTCACCGACACAATGTTGGGCACACTCTACGTACTTATCATCAACAAGATGGCTGCACGTTGCAACAGATGTTAACGACGGTGCCTTCTAGCGGCACGTTTGATCCTTGTGCGACGCTCTTTACCCATGTTTCTTTAAATTGCCAAGAGATGGCGGAAGTGTCCAAGTATGAGAAGGCAGACTGCTGTCATCGGGTGAAGGGGAACTGCCGTATGGATGTAAAACGTGAACAACCCAGCGCGCCTGACTGTTTTCCGTATTTGTGGTGCTATTTGCTCACTTTCCGACTCACAGTCCGATTTCACTGTTGGTCTTTCTGACTGACTGGTGCCATTTGTTCGCTTTCCGACGTATTGTAAATAAGGTAAATTCATCTCACTGTGGTGCTTATTCAATACGTTACACCATGTAACACATTATAATTGTCCTGCTTTTCGCTAATATACCCATGCCACCAAAAAAAAGACGTAGAATTGAAAGGTCCACTTCCGATGCAAGAAAAAAGTCAATTTTAAGGGCGTCTGAAACGCCACAGCAGACAGAATCCAGACACTTCCTGTTATTTCAAGATCAACACCTGCTGATGACCTGAATGCATGTCTTAAACCATCGCACCTCTGGAAATACATTAGAAACATTACGCTCATAACAAACATGAGAGTTCATTTGTGTCGTGACACCTTCGCTGAATTGTTCTCTAAACAATTGCTTATACTAGGAGATAGGAAGGTTCCTATAGATAGTAACACCGGGCTGATTGAATTTCAAAGATCCTTTTACAATATTATTCCAAGTGTTCAGAAGCTACAAGAAAACGTTTTCCACAATATTCAAGTGAATTATAAAACACATAAATGGCTATCTCAAAGAGCTATTTTAGCTCCCAAGAATGACAGTGACACATCCAGCAGATCATTCCAGGCAGCCCTAAAAATTACAAATCTATCGACACTGTCATAGACCCTGCTCAAGCTGTGTTGTTTCCAACCAGCAGGACTTCCCCCACACAATTTGTGCCTTAAAACTGGAGCACCTATCATGCTACTTCGCAATCTTGATCCTCCAAAACTGTGTAATGGGACTTGCCTTTGTGTCAACACTCTCTATCCAAATATTATTGAAGCAGCTGTCATAACAGGTTGCACAAGATGTGAAGATGTTTTCATACCAAGAATACCGCTGATACCAAATGATTTACCCTTTGATTTCAAATGGCTACAATTTCCTGTTTGTTTCGCTTTTGCTATGTCAATTAATAAGGCTCAAGGGCAATCACTGCAAGTTGCAGGCATCAATTTAGAAAATCCATGCTTTTCACACGGACAACTCTACGTAGCATGTTCTAGAGTTCTAGATATATATATGGAAGCGAAGGTCTGTGATACGGTTTGCATATTTGCAGCTAGAGATCCAAAATGGGAGAAAATGAATCATGTATCATAAAGTTTTTTTTTTTCCTGTGCTTTCAGCCCCTGCCAGGGGCCTTCATAAGAGGGTAATGCTTAGACATACAAGAATCAAAGGCAATAAATAGCAATATTAGGTAGGTGGGGGTCTGGGGGGAAGGGCGATAATGAGGTGGGGTTAGGAGAGTGTTGGTCGTAAAGTTTTATTTATTATGAGGGTGTTCTTCTTCTTAAGTTTGCATATGCTGGGTTCATGTCCAAATGTCTGTTAATGGTGTTTTCGTTTGATAGCCAGATTTAGCCAGCTCTCTGGTACTTTTAGAACTGGCCTTAAATCTTACTTGTACATTGTCCTAGTTATATGTGTGTCCGGTTGAATTTGTGTGCGTTGTGTGCTTTTAAAGATAAGCAGTAGACCTCTTGCCATTGGTTTCTTAGGTGTACATAAGCTTTTTGGTTGACAATTGGTTTGTCCATCAAGGTTGCCACTTGTCAAAGTATGGCACTTTGTTCAAGCCAAATGTTTGACTGGTACCAGAAAAAGACATTTCTAGGGTGTCACTTGATGAGTGATCATTTTATCAGATATGGCCAGGAGGATGCAATCCTCAGAGGTCCTACGGAGATAAAACTGACACTGTTGCTGGAATAGCAGTTCTTGGGTGCTCAATTATAGTAAAATGAGTAATGCCAGTCTGTCTTGCAATGTCATGTATGATGTGTTTTAATGTAAAATTTATGTAAAGGTGGGGTCAGGTCAGGTTGGGGAACATGCACTGATACAGCGTGTTGCTGTACCCACCACACAACAAAACAGTTCAGGATCCTGGTTGGCAACCCCCCAGGCAATCATGTGGTCCATTCCCACACTCCGGAAATGACTATCTATCTGCCGCAGCCAGGTGTTATATGAGTGTCCCCCTTGGCTTGGTCCAACCACTAAGCCAGATCACCCTCGGGGGATCACGCCACATGGCTGTAGTGCCATAACTGATGCTCCCTCACAGAGCAGGTAATGTTCTTCATTCGGGACTCCATGAGCAATCACTCATTCGACACAGAATCAAACCAGCATTACTTAAGTTGAGGTGATGTACCTAATAACCTGGAAGCTCAGTGTAAAGTAGTACAGTATATCTCATGGACATTTATTCTTTTAGGAATAATAAAAATTTAGGATGCCATGCTTTGGCTATTGCGACACATCTGATAAAGGCTCAAAAGTTCAGTTTTTTATCTTTGATATTTTTTCTCCTCTACTGCATTATGTGGTCCTGGAGAGTGGAACAATTTTTCTTTGCAGAATTTTAACTTGGATGTTAAGATGCTATTTGAATGTCAAAGTGAATAAAAGAGTGAAAGTTTTTTTTTGTAGTTTTGCTTCTGTGATACATGGTAACTATATTCCAGGACCCAGACAAGGCTGTTTTGCTCGTTCCTTGTTTGTGTTAGACGTGACCTGGCAAACTGCATTCCTCTGCTTTCTGGAAAGAAATAAAAAACAATCGTTTTGTCTTTGTGTGGTGCTTGAAGCAGACATGCTATTATGTTATATTATGTTTGTAACTGGTTTTTAGCTGGTCCGACTAGTACTCCCAAAAATTCCTATGTTTTAGGAATAGGGGTCCTGGAGAGACATTATATTATGAATATTTATTCTTGTCATCATATTTGCTTAAGCCAGTTTAGGGTTGTGGGGAGCATATCAGATGCAGTCAAAAATGAAACAATATTATAAACCAGGATTTAGAAGTAAGTATGTTCATCTAGTGTGGTATGGTGTAATAGTTATAGCTATTGCTTCGTTACTGCAGGAACGTATATTTAATACCCAGCCTGGGTACTGTCTATGTAGAGTGTACACATTCTCTTCTTGTTTGTGCATGGGTTCTTGGGGGGATTCTTGCTTCCTCCAACATGCCAAAGGGGCATTGGCTAATTGGTGACCCAGTGTGAGTTTGCTAAGTATGATGGCATAATGGTGAAAAGCAAGTTTAGAAAAATAAATGAATAATCATTTTTGGTAATATGTATCTATAAAAGATATTTTAATTTGTAATTTGTAATTAATTTGTTCCAATTCAAAGTTATGCCTTTTGGGCTTAAAAATGCTGGGGCCACCTTCCAGTGGCTCATAGAACAAGTACTGAGGGGGTTGATAGGCAAGATCTGCTTTGTGTATATCGATGACATCATTGTTTACTCCCCTTCTATTGAAGAACATCTCCATGACTTGGATACCATCTTCCACCGATTTCCTCAAGTGCACCTCAAGCTGAACACAAAGAAGTGTACCTTCATTCAACCCCACATCCGCTTCCTCTGGCACATTCTTTCATCGGAGGGGGTGACTGTAGACCCCGAGAAGACCTTAGCCATCCGGGACTACCCCATGTCCACGGATTTGAAATCTTTACAACGTTTCCTTGGGTTAGTGGGGTGGTATCACAAGTTCATCCCCAGGATGGCCAATATAGTGGCTCCCTTGAACTGTTTAAGGAAAAAAGATGTCCCGTGGGAGTGGACAACGGAGTGCCAGGATGCGGTCAAGCAACTAAAGAGCCTTCTTCAAAAGCTGCCCGTTCTGGCCCAGCCAGATCCACAGCTCACCTTCCAGGTACAAACTGATGCCAGCAACCTGGGGCTTGAACTACATTGTCCATAATCTGCCGAGGATTCACGGTAAGGTTGCTCCATTTTTTCTGGGAAATTCTAACGCATCACTTATCTGTTGGCCAGTCATCCATATTCAGGACATTTGTATACTCTGACTCAATTTCACTATCATTGGCATTTTCCGTATTCATTCATCGTTATTTGTGTTTTGTGTTTGTTATATGTTACTGGGACAAGGGAGGGTTTTAATATTGTATATATGTTGTTGTCACGTTGTTAGTTTGGTGGAGGGATATACATATTTAAATATATATATTTTTCATGGGGAATGTGCATTAGTGTTTTATTGTGTTCATTTAATATATTTTTTCACTTATTTTTACATATCTGCTTTTGTGTGCTTATGTTTAAACCACTGATTGTGGGGATAATTTTATTTGTCAGAGGTACAGCTTGATTTATAAGATTCATCTCAGTAATTTATCTAGGCCACAGGTCTTGGAAGTGTAGCTACTGGCTGGGTAAAGGGGTCGGCCGTTACAAATTCACTTTGATACCATCCCAAATTACGAGTTTTTTCAGTCGACTCACTATTCTTTATGCAGCAGTTTTACTGGTAAGGTAAGTATGTCTGGCACCTCCACATCAATCAAATGGTTCATATGTCAGTTGTTGGTCTCTAAAGGGTGTTATTGAGCCAAACTCAAATGTTGCCTGTGAAACAAAAATAAGTAAAAAGAAAAATCCACTTCTTTATGCAACAGTGTTATTGGGTCAGCAAGTACTGTAAGTATGTCAACAAGACGCTTCATACATTGTATGCTTTATCTAGTTACCGTTAGTTGTCCATTATTCATGTTGCATATCTCAACGTATGCATTCATGTAGGAGTGAGCTCTGTACGAGCAAATGCATTATACAGTACGCGTTCATGCACTAAAGTGAATGTCAGCATGAAAAACTTAATTTGCAATAAATCAGCTTGACTGCTGCCGGAAATAAACTTGGCTTACAACAGCCAGCAGTCGTCAGTAGTAGATACAACAAAACAATAAATTCTGGAAGAAGCAGTAGTTTTTTATACCTAGCCTTGGGTCATTTGTTGGAATTAATTGAATCCTCTCTAATATATGACTGTAGAATTCACATGCTTTTTGTGTGGTAGAGGTTTGTCTAGTATAGTACAAAATGCTGTTTTCAGTTGTTTATTTAAATTTCAAACCCAATTTGACATACCTTCATGAGCACAAACTGCAGTTGGAAGGAATGGAGTTCTAGTATGAAGCCATTTCACTCAACCCTGAAATTATGAAAGAGATTTAAGGTTTTACTTAATAATCTATTACATTTTTAGACAACACCAATGTATTCATCAAATATTTCTGTTAATAATCATATAAGTAATAACTTATTTACAGAGCACCTACAGGCACAGAGTCATATATACAGTTTATTTGTAACAATTGGAGCATGGGTAGGTTAAGTAACTTGCCAAGTGTTTAATGAATTTAATGAACTAATTAATAATAACAAAACACAATCTAATAAAACAAATAGCAAAAAGAACTGAAAGTTTGGAAGTTAATCTAGGAAATTCACAAGAGAAGCCTACACTATAGTTTTTAACAGTACTAATTAATCAATCTTATAAAATCTGTACAAAATTAACTATATTAACTGTATTAAAAGTAACTGTAACTCCATTTTCTAGTGTCCTTTCTCTCACCGTGCTTTATTAATCAGTCATAATTTCACTATTAATGCTTCCTAACAGAAATACATTTAATGTAGAGAAATGAGGATTATAGGCAACAAAGAGCTTCCTGTTAAGACAGAGAAAACACAGTAATAACTTTTACAAAATGTGTAATTGTCTCAGTAGTTAATATTGTACTGAAACAGGTCTAGATGTGAGCGCACATTTGCTGCTTTACAAGCAGTCACACTAGACCTTTAATCCGTCCTCTCCTTTTGGAGCAGTGCCACGAAGAGTGCCGAGGGGTGAGGCAGCAGAAAAGAAACAGGTGTTAGTACTCCTTTAGCTATTCTATCCATCCGTTTAATTTAGTTGGTAGTGTTGTGGGGTACAAGAGCCCATCCTTCCAGCATCAGGTACAAGACAGGAACCAACCCTGGATAGAGTGCCATTGAACATTGTGCTCGATTCTCTACCACAATGTTGAAGGTGTCTGTGAACTTGCTTAATTTCTACCTTCTATGTTGTAGGTGCGCAATATCTTTCTCATGTTAAACTTTTTCTGGCTATCCAAATATCCTGGAGTCTGTGAAAATAAGTATTTTTAATACATTCAGATACTAGGTCACTAGAATGTAATGTTGCTATATGATTTCCTCAGAGAGACGAGACAGGTGAATGGTGAGGTGCCTCAGCTATAGGCCTGCTTACTATAAAATATGAAGTGACTACTTCACATCAACTAAAAGGCATCTATTATTTATAACAGCATCATTCTATATTAAAAAATCATCTCAAGTATAAATGTATAGTGCAGTTATTAAAGCATATTTTAATGGATAGACAATAGTCTAGTTAGGTGGCCGCTTAGTGAATCAGAGGTAAGAACTGAAACAGTAGCCTTGGGGTTTAAAATCTGATGTATTAGCTAGTGCATCACAGAACTGGCTTGGCAGTTTAGTATTTTTGTTTTTATTTTATCAGTCATCCAAATAGCATATCAGACTGGTGAACAAGCACTCAAAGTAAGGAACGTGTAAGGCTTTGTATTGGAATGAAGTGGTAGTGCATTTTCTTTTCTGCAGGAAAAATAAAAGAGAAAACCCCCATGGATATGGGAAGTGAGCCTGGATTGTAGTCTTTTTAATTTCTTTAGATTTTAATAATTTCCTTTGTCAGTGTCAAAGTGTGTTAGAATAGTTTTTGTGCAGTTTTCTGCAATTTTTTCTGTTTGAGTTTTTTTTTGTCATTATGGTGTGTTCGGCTTTAAATGTGAAAACCATTGCCAGACTACCCACATGTTTGGTGATATACAGTGCCCTCCATAATGTTTGGGACAAAGACACGTTTTTCCATATTTACCCCTTTGCCCCACAGTTTAAATTTACAAATCAAAAAATTTAGATGTGACTAAAGTACACATTGCAGATTTTTGCATACACAGCATGCAGACATTACAACACTTTTAGGACACCATAATGTTTAGGAGAATTGGCATTACAAGTGCTTATGATTACTCATTGCTTCATTAGTGCAGGCGTAAGAAATCTTGCTTCTGCCCTTTGGAGTCTGCAATTTTCATTTGTTCAAGATGAGGACAAGAGCTGTGCCCATGAAAGTCAAAGAAACCATTATGAGGCTTTAAAATAAGAGTATAACTATTTGAGACATCAGTAAAACTTTAGGATTAGCTAAATCAAGTGTCAGAAATAACATTAAGAAGAAAACACGCACTGGTCAGCTCAGTAATCACAAAGGGACTGATAGGCCATTGAAGACCTCCACTGCTGAAGACAGAAGAATCCTCACTATGGTAAAGAAAAAACCCAAACCCTGTCCACAGATGTGTGTGTGTGTGTGTGTGTGTGTGTGTGCGTGTGTGTCATGGAGATGACTATCTGCAAAAGCCGTCATGAACAGAAATCCGGAGGCCACACTGCAAGATACAGTCCACTAGTTGGCCACCAAAAACAGTTTATACTAAAAGAGCCTGTGAAATTCTGGAAAAAGGTCTTGTGGGCAGACAAGACAAAGATGAACCTGCGTCAGAGTGATGGCAAGAGCAAAGTGTGGAGACAAAAAGGAACTGCCCAAGATCCAAAGTTTACCACTTTGACTGTAAACATGGTGATGGGGGTGTTATTTGCTTGGGCATGTATGGCTGCCACAGGTACTGGCACACTTCTCTCCATTGATGATGTAACTGCTGATGGTGTATAGAAACATCTCATCTGCTCAAGTTCCAGTGAAACCCTCCAAACCCAACATCCTAAAAGAAGATAATCTGAAACATGATGCTAAAGGGACACAGGAGTAGGAAAATGGAAAATTTTTGAATGGCTGAGCTAGTCACCCAATTTAAATCCAATTGTGGATGCCTCCATATGCTGAAGACAAAACTTAAGGAGACAAGCTCCCAGAAACAAGCCAGAGCTGAAGGTGGCTGTATTAGAAGCTTGGCAGAGCATCACTAGAGAAGATACTCAGCACCTGGTGATGTCTGTGAATCGCAGACTTCAAGCAGTCATTATGTGCAAGTGATATGAAATAAAATTCTAAACATGACTGCTTTAAAATACAATTGTACTTACCATTGCTGTGTTCCAAGCATTATGCTGCCCTGGAATGGTGGGGGGGGGCATTGTATTAAAACAGTTGTCATTTCTACATGGCGTGACCAAAATGAATCCAAATACCCTTAAATTAAAGATGGCAATGTGCACTTTATTCATGTCTGAATTATTTGATTTGTAATTTTTTACTGTGGAACAGAGGAGCAAATCAAGGAAAAATGTGTCTTTGTCCCAAACATTATGGAGGGCACTGTGTAGGCAAGGTTAAATTCTGTGATTTCCACATTGAGTAGCTACTCCTTTAAGTAGCAAATGGCTAGAGAAGGAAGCATAAAAGTTTGACAGTTTTATGTAGAGCTCAACACAAAGAATTTTTGTGTTATTAAGTAATTTGTTTAGATTCAGTGACTCTGAATTGGAAATGCATTTAATATTTTAGTTTAACTGGCAACATTTCTTAATTTCATAAAAAAGATTCTAGAGGTGAACCAATACATTCAGCGCTGGATACTATTCTACATTTATTGTATAATAATTACAAGGTTTAAACTGGAGAAAATCTGGGAAATTTGCTGTAAAAGTGACCAACAGAATAAGGGTCTTCAGCTATGCTTACTTATTTTGGATTTAATCATTTTGTCTTGTTTTAATAAAAAAAAAATGTTGATTTGATTGGAGACCCTTAATTGGTTTAGAATGATTTAACGTGGATTTAAGTGTGAAAGTGCTAAGCAAACGGCTGGCAACCAAACAAGGGCCAATTCATGCCTCCCCATATATATGCCCCAAAAATCCTCTGTTGAAATATTATTATTAAAGAATGGCTGGACCATGAAACAACTGTGACAAATGGCTTATTAATGCATTATGCTTAAGGTGTGCAAAATGTGTTCTGGGGTGTTGTCAAGTATATGGGGCTAGTTACTGATTTCTGATAATCAACTTAGTGATTTATTCTAGGTTACTTCAGTTAAAAGTGTTCTTTGCAGAGTGTTTGATATTTTAACCATTGTATTTGTTGTTGCAGATATCCTTTCAGATGAACAATATGTTTGGCACAGTTGTCATTGGGGTTGGAATAGCTGGACGCGTGAGAATACGAGATCTTGTCAATCCACTTCTGTCCACTGCCTCTGAGAAAATGATCCCTAAAGGCTTTGTTTCCAGGTTAGAATATTCTGTTTATTCTTTACTCTGCAAGTGATGATATATGAGTTATATAGAGCACAACCTTAAGAAAAAAAAATAAAGTAATTGCTAAGGATTTATTCTCAAGGCAGTGTTCTCAGAAAGCATTGACCGCCTTATGTTTTTTCACATTTTGTTCCTGTTACACCCCCTAATTTCACTAACACTATATATTCAACATACACTCACCTAAAGGATTATTAGGAATACCTGTTCAATTTCTCATTAATGCAATTATCTAATCAACCAATCACATGGCAGTTGCTTCAATGCATTTAGGGGTGTGGTCCTGGTCAAGACAATCTCCTGAACTCCAAACTGAATATCAGAATTAGAAAGAAAGGTGATTTAAGCAATTTTGAGCGTGGCATGGTTGTTGGTGCCAGACGGGCCGGTCTGAGTATTTCACAATCTGCTCAGTTACTGGGATTTTCACGCAGAACCATTTCTAGGGTTTACAAAGAATGGTGTGAAAAGGGAAAAACATCCAGTATGCGGCAGTCCTGTGGGTGAAAATGCCTTGTTGATGCTAGAGGTCAGAGGAGAATGGGCCGACTGATTCAAGCTGATAGAAGAGCAACCTTGACTGAAATTACCACTCGTTACAACCGAGGTATGCAGCAAAGCATTTGTGAAGCCACAACACGCACAACCTTGAGGCGGATGGGCTACAACAGCAGAAGACCCCACCGGGTACCACTCATCTCCACTACAAATAGGTAAAAGAGGCTACAATTTGCACGAGCTCACCAAAATTGGACAGTTGAAGACTGGAAAAATGTTGCCTGGTCTGATGAGTCAGAATTTGGCGTAAACAGAATGAGAACATGGACCCATCATGCCTTGTTACCACTGTGCAGGCTGGTGGTGGTGGTGTAATGGTGTGGGGGATGTTTTCTTGGCACACTTTAGGCCCCTTAGTGCCAATTGGGCATCGTTTAAATGCCACGGGCTACCTGAGCATTGTTTCTGACCATGTCCATCCCTTCATGACCACCATGTACCCATCATCTGATGGTTACTTCCAGCAGGATAATGCACCATGTCACAAAGCTCGAATCATTTCAAATTGGTTTCTTGAACATGACAATGAGTTCACTGTACTAAAATGGCCCCCACAGTCACCAGATCTCAACCCAATAGAGCATCTTTGGGATGTGGTGGAACGGGAGCTTCGTGCCCTGGATGTGCATCCCACAAATCTCCATCAACTGCAAGATGCTATCCTATCAATATGGGCCAACATTTCTAAAGAATGCTTTCAGCACCTTGTTGAATCAATGCCACGTAGAATTAAGGCAGTTCTGAAGGCGAAAGGGGGTCAAACACCGTATTAGTATGGTGTTCCTAATAATCCTTTAGGTGAGTGTACTGTATTTATGTATCAATGAATATTTTTTATTCAAGAACATTTGTTTCTCCAAAATTAATTTGAATCCAGTTTGCATTCTAGTTGGGTCATGCCCTTTTCAGTTCATTCTTCAGCAGGCTTAGATGTGCACTTTGGGCCATTGTCCTGCTTAAAATAATAATGTTTTCCCTAAGTGCAAATATCTGGCTGACTGAAACAGGTTCTTCTGAAGGATTTGCTGGCATTGGCCCTATCCATGTTGTCCTTGAAGGGAACACATTTGCTAGTTCCTCCTGCTGAAAATCAGTCCGAAGAGCACCACCATGTTTCATAGCAAGTAAAGGATTCAGCTGCATTTATTTTCATCCAAACAAAGCACTTTAATTTTGGGCTAAGGAGCTCAAGGAGCTTTGAATATACAGTATAATGAGAGGTATTATACTCAGACTATATAAAGCAATAGTGAGACTGCAATTCTGGTCACCACACAAGAAAGAGCAACACCTGAAGCTTTGCTGAGGAGAGCATCCAGGACTTTAGTGACATGCTGTACTCTGACAGATTCAGGCAATGAAACCTGTTTAGCCTTGAGCAAAGGAGACTGTGTGGATATGTAATCCAGGCCAAAAATTCTCAAAGACAGACATTGAGAAAGTAAATCCAGTGAAGTTCTTTCAACTAAATGATGATTCACATTCTCAAGGACACAAAAATTAAAGAGAAATGTATTTAGGACTGAAGCCAGGAAGCACTGGAACCAGTTACCAAAACCTGTAGTTGAAACATAAACCTTGGTAACCTTTAAGAAGTATCTAGATGAGAAATTGAGATGGAGCGGCAAAGTGGCACTGTGGTAGCGCTGCTGCCTCGCAGTAAGGAAACCATCACGTCCCAGGTCTTCCCTGTATGTAGTTTACATTTTCTCCAATGTCTGTGTGGGTTTCTTCTGACAGAACAAAGACATATATATTTGGAGGATTGGTGATGATAAATCGGCTGTGGTGTGTGCTTACTCTGTGATTAGCTGTCGCCCTGTGCTGCGATTGTTCGTACTTTATGCCCTATGATTGCCGAGTTAGGTTCCAGCTCCCAAGTGACCCTGATGTGGTATATTGGGACTGCTTGGCTATTAGCTAAACAAATAAATGCGATGGACGGAATGGTCTTCTGTTGTTTGTCAAGTTTAATATGTTCAGCTCTGGTGTCATGAGACCCCAAAATTTTCTGACAAAAGGTTTGAGATTTTGCTTCGCTTTGTTTTTAACAAACTTCAGGTGTACCTTAATTAATCCTCAGAGGTGACTTCATTCTAGCCATTCTCCCACAGAGACAGAATCTATGAAGCAGTGAAGAAATCGTTGATGTTTGGACAGTTTCTCCCACTTAATCCAGTGATGAGCAGTGGTATAGCTGGCCTCTTAGTCACTTCTCTATTAACCTTCTTGTCTGGTCGGTCCATTTGGCAAGATAACCTGATTTTAGTAGTGTCTAGATTTGGACATTTTTTTCAAATTTGTTACAATGACGTTTCTGGTGCCTCAAATAAGTTTAAAAGCTTTGCCAGTTTTTTATTACCAGGCTTTGTTTTCCTAAAAGCTTCATCTTGAAATTTCATGGGCAGCTCTCTGGCCTTCATGACATCATGCTTGATCTGATTTGCTGTTTTAGTTCTGAAAGCCAGTGATATTTATTGTGCTGTCATACAACTGAGCACAGGCAGATTTGAAATGAACACAGGCATATCTTGTTAACATACAGTGGGTACGGAAAGTATTCAGACCCCCTTCAATTTTTCACTCTTTACACATTGCAGCCATTTACTAAAATCATTTAAATTAATTTTTTCCCTCATTAATGTACACACAACACCCCATATTGACAGACCCTGATGAGACCAAGATAGAACTTTTTGGCCTTAATTCTAAGCGGTATGTGTGGAGACATCCAGGCACTGCTCATCACTTGTCCAATACAGTCCCCACAGTGAAGTATGGCGGTGGCAGCATCATGCTGTGGGGGTGTTTTTCAGCTGCAGGGACAGGACGACTGGTTGCAATCGAGGGAAAGATGAATGCGGCCAAGTACAGGGATATCCTGGACAAAAACCTTCTCCAGAGTGCTAAGGACCTCAGACTGG
Source organism: Polypterus bichir lapradei (assembly GCA_026402145.1). Lineage (NCBI taxonomy): Eukaryota > Metazoa > Chordata > Cladistia > Polypteriformes > Polypteridae > Polypterus > Polypterus bichir. The sequence goes on along the minus strand of JANRMT010062818.1, from coordinate 6,298,155 downwards.
GCCGAAGGTTTACCTTCCAACAAGACAATGACCCTAAGCACACAGCTAAAATAACGAAGGAGTGGCTTCACAACAACTCTGTGACTGTTCTTGAATGGCCCAGCCAGAGCCCTGACTTAAACCCAATTGAGCATCTCTGGAGAGACCTAAAAATGGCTGTCCACCAACGTTTACCATCCAACCTGACAGAACTGGAGATGATCTGCAAGGAGGAATGGCAGAGGATCCCCAAATCCAGGTGTGAAAACTTGTTGCATCTTTCCCAAGAAGACTCATGGCTGTATTAGCTCAAAAGGGTGCTTCTACTAAATACTGAGCAAAGGGTCTGAATACTTAGGACCATGTGATATTTCAGTTTTTCTTTTTTAATAAATCTGCAACAATTTCAAAAATTCTTTTTTTTGTCTGTCAATTTGGGGTGCTGTGTGTACATTAATGAGGGAAAAAAATAATTTAAATGATTTTAGCAAATGGCTGCAATATAACAAAGAGTGAAAAACTGAAGGGGGTCTGAATACTTTCCGTACCCACTGTATTTAGTGTGATCTCTCAAGAAAATCAAAAATCTCACTCAATTCAAGACAGGGTAAATAATCATAAATTAAGTCATTTCAGAAAATTACATTGTACAGGAGCAGAAATAATCCCATCTAAATATTTTTAAATTTGCCTTTGCAACACTCGGCTGTACTAAAGAGGCTACTGTATACGTTAGATAAGTTAGCTTATTACATATTATATTACATTCATTTAATCCTCTCTAATTATATTTTGTTTTCAGCTTAGATAAATAAAATATTTTTAATAATTTTGGTCACACTTATTAGGTTTTTCTGGTGTCGTGTGGGGGTTCATTGAAGGGTAAAGCAGGATAAAGAACATGAACTACAGAGTGACAAATGCTGCAGCAGCCACACCACACCTGTTAAAGCCCCAGAGGTCTGGAGCTGTGGATAAACTTTAAGGGTCCTAAGGTCACCATTAATTCCAGATCTTTTATCCCTACTCCTGAGAGAGAGAGAGAGAGGTTAGTAGCACGCACTGATACAGCCCATTGCTGCACCCACCACATGATAAACCAGCTCAGGATCCCAGATTAGGACCTGAGTGCAGCCACGCAATGGGTGACACCTCAGCACCACACTAGTTCAGATCAAAATGGAACAGTGTGAGTTTTTTATGGTGGCTGGAGTGCCAATTCTGCCACCCAACCCCCAGGTTTTCCCTGCAGGTTGGGTGGTCTACATGCAGGACTGGATGCAGATTAACATCATACCCAGGACGGAGTAATTGCAGGTTAATGGCCTTGCTCAAGGGCCCAACAGAGTAGAGTCTCCTTTGGCGTTTACGGGATTTGAACTGATTGCCAGAGCAAATCCCTAGCCTCAGAGCCACCACTCCGCCCGTAAGAAGAGAGAAGTACACAAATAATCTGGGCACACCCCAGGACTGGCTCTAGATCAGGCATGTCAAACACGCGGCCCCTGGGCCGCATACAGAAGCACTGAGCTTGTACAAAATGATTACTATCATTTGTGATTGAATCATTCTGCATCTTCGGCATTACTTATTGACTTTTCATACTTATGCCTTCTGACAAAAGCACGTTTTCCCATGGCATTACGGTACCGGAAACGTCATCTGCTAGTATAGCAACGAGCCTTGACCAAAGTTAATGAGCCGCAACGTCACAACTGAAGTGCTAGGCTGCAGCAGCGGTCAGCAGGGACGGCTTTAGGCATGTGCAAACTGTGCACCTGCACAGGGCCGCCACACCAATATATATTGAATATAAAACAGAAAGAGAAAATAACGACACAGCTGACGGCAATGTGGCCGAAAAACATTGTGTTTCTTGTTAATTAGTACGCTGTATTTACTGATGTCGCTAGAGTCGGAGGAGTAAGCTGTATGTAATATTATAATGTTCTGCCGTAATGAAAATATCATGGGCCGCCACTTGGTTTTCAAGTTACGGACATGCGCATATAGAAGCGTGTCATGAGCACGAGGCGGCTATGCAGTGTCCGCAACCGACGTGGCCATCCCCCATGCATAAGATACCATATTGACACTGACGAGCGAAGGGGCCACCGATTCTTTCTCTGCCCAGGGCCGCCACGAGCCTAGAGCCGCCCCTGCTAGGCTACACTACTGGCTGAGCTGCTGAGACTGGCCACTGGGCAGAACTGACTATCACGAGTAGTAATAGCCCGCATTTTTTTTTTGCTCTAGTTTTATGTAATTTTGCGCTAGTATTGTAACGAACAGTTAGTGCAGACTACAGCTGAAGATCTGAAGTGGACGCGAGAAGTTGGTGAGTTGTTAACATATTTTTGTGATTTTGAGTTTGTAAAATTAGTGTAGTTCAGGTGGCTTTTTGCATATCGGCTTATTTTACAATATAAACTTTGAAGTAAACTTAGTAAAGTCAAATTTGATTTTTGGAGGATTTGTTTTCCAATTTGAATTACTGAGCAATGAATTCAGTGAGCGTTTTCGTGATTTCAGTTCACACGAACAGGACTTTGCGCTGTTCTCTTACGTTGAGAATGCGCCTGAGAATATCCAAATGGAATTGATTGAACTGCAGTCAGATTCTATTCTGAAGGCAAAATACAACGAAGTTGGTGTGCCAGGCTTGTATGCTTACCTGCCACCATCATATGTGCAGATCCGTAAGTTGGCATGGACACTTACCTTTGTGAGCAATTGTTTTCGTTAATGAAAGCTACCAAAACCCCACATCGCTCAAGATTTACTGTTGAGCACCTTTCATCCCCCATAAAAGTTGCAGCTGCACAAGATTTCAAACCTGATATTGACGAACTGGTTACTAAAAAGAGATGCCAAGTGTTGGGACAAAAGAAATAGATCTCACACTGTAAGACTCCTATATAAGCAATGAATATAATATAATGAATATAAGGACCTAGCTAAGAGGCTATGACTCTTTAAGTGTTACATTTTTTAAAGTTTTCAGTATTGGAAAGAAAGCTACAGTAACTTTGTATGATAGTATAATAGTATTTGTTACAGTGCGGCCCGCTGACGCACATATGGCAGTCGAAGCGGCCCACCAATGGTGTGAGTTTGACATGCCTGCTCTAGACAGTATTCTAGTGGGGAAATCAAGTTGTGTGCCCCAGAAATGCAATAGGAAGAGGACAGAAGCAGCCAGGAGTGAAGTATGATATTTAGTCAAGTCTACACCCTATATTTCAGAATGTCTTTCACCTTACGCTCCAAACCATAACCTTAGATCTTCAAATGAGTGTCTGCTTATAATTCCAAGAGCTAAACTTAAAAAAGTGGTGAGGCAGCCTTCTGCTGTTATGCACCTAAAATCTGGAAGGGCTTACCGATAGAAGTCTACCAGGCTACTACAGTGGAGCACTTTAAAAAACTGCTAAAAATCCATTGTTTTAATATGGCTTTCTCATAGTTTCATTTTAGTGTTACCCTGATAATCTATATATGCATTGAATTATCGTTTTTATCATGCCTTCACAATCCGTACTAATCCTACTTTCTCTGCTGTTCTTTTACCGGTTTTCTGTGGTGGTGATCTGCGCCATCACCACCTGATCAAGGCTCCATGCAGTCCCTAGATTGATGGATTGAAGGCTAGAGGTCCACATGACCATCATCGTCTAATTCTCCCACCTGAAGTCTGAAAACTATGAGGACTGATTTAGTTCATTTATGTTGGGTAGAATGCCCAGTAGGGGCTGAGTGGTCTCATGGCCTCAGAAGCCCAGCAGATTTTGTTTTTTTCTCCAGTCATCTGGAGTTTTTTTTGGTTTTTCTGTCCTCCCAGCCATCTTTATTCTATTACTTTATACTTTGTTATAGTATTGCCTAATCTTATGTTTATGTTTTTATTTTTTTATAAACTTTTCATTATTCATCTTGTAAAACACTTTGAGCTACACATTTGTATAAAAACGTGCTATATAAATAAATGTTGTTGTTGTTGTTGTACACCCCCTGACACTATATGTCAGGCCATCTCACAGTTAGAAGGGTTGCCCGAGCCACTTCATGTAGACAGACTGAGGCCAGTAAGGAAATGCCAGATCCAGTAATCCCTAATCGTTAGAGGGCACCTGATGCTAGAAGGATTTTGGAGGACTGTGATGCCCCTCATGTTGCAGCAGTTCTCCATTATTTCTCCTGTCCCTCCTGTCACATGACCTCTGCATAATTACGGCTGCGACTTAACAGAGCCAGATAAGCATGAAAAGTCACAAACAACATGTGAAAAGAAGGGCTTGGGGTGTTGTCTCTACATTACAGATGTGAAGTACTCATTAAGCTCTTTCTGTGCGTTCTTTACACCTCTGCTCTTTACAGCCTTTGCTAAGAAAACCTTCAAGATTTGGCCTGGATGCCGCTAATAACACAAAATAATAAAAAAGTAATTGATATGTTGTTGCAGTGTCTCCTTTGTACTCTTTATTATGTAGACTTTACCAGAATGTCTAAAAAAGTTCCATACTTTTACCACACTGTCCAGTACTGTAGTTCAGCACTTCCCCCTTCCCTTCTACACCTATGACCCCAACCAACTTGACAGAGTAAAATGAACAGGCAGGAAAAGAAGTTACATTTTTAATTATGTATTGTAGATAATACCTTTTTATTACTAGTGCCATATAAAGCAAATAGAATGTGGCTTGTGCAAACCAAACCATACATCCTGATAATGCTAGATGTGTAGTTTCAGGTGGCACTTGAACTTGTAGTTGCACTCAATTCTTTCTGGTCAGCTCTTTTCTGGTCATCATTGGGTCTACTTCTCTTCAGGAGTGAAAAATGGCAAAGAGAGAATGCCTTTGTAAGCTTCCCTCTTACTGCAACTCCTGACACACACACACACACACACACACACACCTAATGGACACTTCCAAGGTCACTCACCAATGAAAAAGCTCAGGCACTGCCCAAGCCAAGTCCTTTTTTTATTGTCAACATTTTCTGCCATTCCAAAGAAATGTACAAATGTAGATTCACACAAACAAAAACGTCATAAACTGGCCTTATCAATGAAACTGTTGTCACTTTTTCTCTTAACAAAAGGTCTTACCTGATCCTCAAAGTTTTAAATGCTCCCAAGCAAGGAGTGGTCCATAAAGGTTCCTTGCTTTTTTTTTAATGTTAGACATTAATAAAAAAATGAACTCTGTGTTAGATATTATTCTGCAGAACAACATGTTTTAAAAATGTGTATAGATGGTCTCATAGTGTTGAAATCAGAGGACAGCACGATGATGCATTGGTAGCGCTGCTGCCTAATAGTAAAGTGACCAGGATTCATGTCCCAGGTCCTCCCTGCGTGGAGCTTGCATATTCTCCCCATATCTGCGTGGGTTTCTTCTGGGTGCTCCGGTTTCCTCCCACAGTCCAAAGACGTGCAGGTTAGCTGAATTGGCGATTCTGTTTTGGCCCTAGTGTGTGCTTGGTGTGTGTGTGTGTTTGTGTTTGCTATGTGATGCCTTGTGCTAGCTGGGATAAGCTTCAGCATACCTCCATGTGGGTTAGAAAATAACTGACTGACTTATCTTGTGCAATCAATGAAACAATACAGTATGTATGAGATCTGACATGGAAAATATCCTTTGGTTTACATATAGCACTTCTTGATGGCCATAGGCAAACGTTTTTCAAAGAAGTGACTTTTGGTTAAGCACAAGCAGAAGAGAGTTGAGGCAGCAGCACTCTAGTGATCAGCATTTCAGGGGTGTGAATGGGCAGAAAGTTATTAGAACAGACACTGAAGCAGCCCCACCTATTAGACAGAGCAACACTTTATATCTAATCAGACTTGCACAAGACTGTGAGCAGGCATTTTTGAATTATCATGTTTCTGTTTCTGTGCAGGAGAACTCTAGAAGATCAGCAAGGACTGAAGCAGATATCCCTTGATGACGCTCTGGCAAGAGAAGATATTCATGCAGCAATCATCTGTACAGAAAACAGCTACCATGAAGACTGCATCAGGTAGCATTACATTTCAATGAGCATACAATATATTAGTATGAGACAAATAGGGTAAAGGCAGATATTTGGATTATACTGTAGCATTGCCCCTTTGTGCCAGTCTGCCTTAAATACTGTATGAATGTAAGGGCCAGAAAATGAATGCAGACCATCCATCCATTTTCTTAACCCACTTATCCAGGGCAGGGTCACACAAGTTAGAGCCCATCCCAAAAAAAAGCATAGGATGCAAGCCAAGAACAGTCCATGGAAATGGCACCAACCTGGTGCCAAGTGTAAAAAGACCACCAGTGACTATTTATTTTTGGCATTTACAAAATAGTGAAAACAGAGGAAAAAATGAATACAATTAGATACATTGAAAAATACATTTAAAATAAAAAAATAAATAAGTTAAAGCCCTATTGTCAAATGAACCTAACCACTAAATACGTAGTTCCTTACTTGCCTGGAGGTGACTTATCTTACTTAACAACTTGAAAACATTCTTCTGAGTCATTATTACTATGCACCTTAACTCTGTTTTTTTCAAGGTGATTAACTGAGCCAACTGCAATTTCCTGTTCCTAGTCCTAGTCTGAGCTGGCCTGTTCCCAAGAGTAAATTTATATCCTTCAAACTTAGCACCTAGAAGAATAATATGACAGGTGTGTTTTTAAATTATTTCAAGATTCCTTGATGATTTTATCCATTCTAGAAATCTGCTTATCCAATTCAGTATTCAGGGAGCTATAATCTATTTCAGCAGCCTTGGCTAGGAACAGATCATGGATAGTATGTAACTTCAACACAACACATTCTTACACTCATCCATCCATCCCTTTTTAAACTTATTTAATCAAGTTCATATTTGCAAAGACACTTCCTCATACAAGATTAACAGACACTAGTCAACCTGACTGCATGTCGAAATTGTGACAATAAACAGTTGTACCTGCAAGAACCTTACTTGAACTTGTACAGAACATGTACATTCCACACTAAATAAGTCTGCACACTTGGAACCAGAAACAATAGCAGCTGTGCCACCATTACTCCCACAATTGGGTGAAACACTTCATGTTTCTGTGACCTAGAGACTTCAGATGCATTTATGTCTAACAGTTAAAGAAGGCATTAAAGGGGTAGGATGTGCAGGGCTTCACTTACTGCCGTGACTATCACTGTGAAAGACATTTTGATCTATCCATCCATCCATATTTATATTTACTGTTTCCTGTTTTTAATCATAGTGAATAAAGTCTGTCCCAGCAATAATAAGGGAAGACTGAGGAGAGGGTTATTACAGGATCCAAATGTACACATGGTGACAATGGATTCATTTAAGGAATACATTATGTACAGTATGTTAGTCACTGTCAGGATGCTTTAAAGTGCAAAGTAAAAAATCTTTCTTAGCAGTGATGAAGACAAATGCCTTAATGCTTACATTTCTATTTCAGGTTGTGATAGTGAATGAAATAAAAGAATAAAAATTAAATTAATTTTTTAGACCTCTGTATTCCTGGAGAATATGTATGTTTGGCAGAACATACACTGGCAGCAAAAACTGAAAGCACAAACTCCAGCCTATCACAGGGCGCAATCACACACACCCTCAAACTGGTTAAATTCAAAGTTTCCATAAAATGGGATTTCTGGAGGATACCCACCTGAGCAGAGAGAGATCATGTGACTCCGTACAGAAAGGGAGGCAAAGCAGCAAGCAGCTGGAGTAGACAGTAAGATACAGAAGGCTGCAGAACCAGCTGGTGCAATGCCTCACCCCACAAATAACACCTGAATAAATTGTAACCGCATTGTTACAGTTTCAGAAAAAATTGTTTTTGCTTTGTAAACTCATGTACATTCCTTTAGAGCACATCTAATGGCTTTTCCAGTGTAATTTTGCACACAATAGCATTCTGTGCAAACACCCAGCACTGAGCCACCTTTCTTCTAGTTTACCTCTTATAGTTACATCGTCAAGAAATGACCTGTTTTGGACTTGTTTCATGGGCACATCGTTACAGAGCAGAGCTCTATGTACCCATCTGATATCCAGTGCTGGCTTAAGGGGAAAGAGCAGAAAGTAATGTTTTTAAGTTATTTTATTATCAGTTTTACAGTAATTTTAGTTGAAGTGTGTCAGTAAGTCTGGGACTGGGTTTGAATGAAGGATTGTTGTGGTTCATTGTTTTTGTTTAAACAAATTAATAAATCACTTCCCTACCAAAAGCTTAAGGTACTTACTCCATTTCAACAAAGAACAATTTTTTTTAATTTATCCAAATACTGCATATTTACTGTATATTTAGGTAATCATTTCACTGAAAAAGGTAGCCTATAAATAACTAATAAATAAAAGGCTACAAGTTCTAATTGCTTATAAAAATGAATCATAAGTATCATGCCACAGATGTAGAAATTGATGCTAATGACAAAGAAGGGGAGGATGTCAGCTGAGCCAAACCACTGAGTTCATTGTGATATAAAGAAATAATCCACCAAAAATGTGTGTGGATTTTTATTTAATATGCTACTTACCCCATGTAGTTTAACAAAGTTTTTGATCTTATATTTTCATGCAGACAGAGATAAAAAAAATTCTTATACAATGTAAGTCAATGGGGACCAACATTGAACAACAGCAAACAATATCAAAATGTCCATGAAAAAATCTCAAGTTACACATGTTGCATAGTTCATTTGTGAAGTAATTTGGTCTTTGCTCCCAATGTCCAAAACACATGCATTTACTGTAAAATATTGTTATATAAATCACTTGAGGAAAACCTTCTTGTGAACTAAATTGGAACACGCTCAGATCCAAACCAGCATTTGAATTGAAGATCTGCCTCCAGTCATTACATTTAATATATTCATATCCTCAACTGGAATACTTTGAAATTATTTAGTGGTAAGCTGTAAAATGACTTATGTTGTCAATATCTTAGTAAGAATACACATGTTTGAGACATTGTAAGCATACGAGTGGATAACTTCACATATGGATTATGCGACATGAGTAACGTGAGATTTATTAATGGGCATTTTGATACATTGTCTAATGAAATCAGCTTTCAGAGATTTTGAAAACATTCAGGGCATGGGCACAAGTTATTTGTCCCGATCAAACCATCCAGGTAAAATCTCCGACACCTGTGGACTGTTTGGTGTTGTAGTGTATAGGAACTAGCATAGTGAAACACCAATTTTACAATGGTAAGTATGTCTGTTTTGATCACAGTGCGCCTTGTGGCCTTTGTTCAGCGGACATTCTAGCCCTTACAGCCATCTTTTTTGTGCTTCTTGTTGCCATAGTTCATTAGACATTCTAGCCCTTTATATGCCTCTTTTTTTGTGCTTTTTGTTGCCTTTCTTCATCTGACAGTCCCTCCCTCTTGTTGATCCCAAATGACATTATGTCTGGGCATGGACACCAGATGTTTTGTTGTTGTTTAGTAAAAAGATCAGACTCGACACACTTAAAAATGTTTGGGGCAGCCACCCATATAATATCCCTGGCTGCAAAAGGGTTTGAAAGGAACATAGATGTTAACAAGACTGAGTCCAAAACAGAACTGATCATGGATTGCAAAGATGGTGGTTTCAAATAATCAGACTGGAAGTGACGTAGGGGAACCGGAAGTGACCATCTTCTGATGCCAATCTAGGTGCTGGAACAGGAAGTGATGTCAATTGAGGCGGCGGCACCGGACGTGACATCATTCTAGTCACCGGAACCGGAAGTGACATTATTCTAGACGCCCGTGTATATGTATATATACATATAGTCAAAATAAGTACACACAAAAGTTGAAAAAAGGTTTGGGGCAGCCACCCGTATATTATTTCCTGGCTGCAGAAGGGTATAAGCTATGCCACTGATGTGCATAGATTTGATGGCGGAATTTCCTGTGAACAGTCTGCAGGAAAGCAAGAAAAAGAGTTAGTGCACTCCGCCACCCCCTGGTCTGGTGTGGAATTACTTTTGTTCAGGCCGTTCAGCTGTAAACTAGGTGTATTATAGAGGGAGCTAAATTGTAACAAAGGGACTTGGATAGTACACAGGCTTGGGCAGGTTTATGGCAGATGAAAGTTAATGTAAGTAAATCTAAAGTATTACACATAGAAAGTAGAAACATTACATTTGGATATACAAGGGGAAGTCTTAAACAAGAAAGTACCCCATAAAAGAAGAACCTAGGAGTCATAGTGGACACATCACTGTCTACATCCCTATAGTACACAGAAGCGATCAAGAAGGCAAATAAGATGTTATATATCACGATGTGCGGGGAACAAGTCAAAGGTGGTTATGCTTAAGTTAAGTTAAAACGCGTAGCAGTGCTAGACAATGTGGAGAGAAGAGTGACTAGGCTGATACTGGGACTGAAAGGTATGAACAATGAGGGGAGATTGAAGGAGCTGAACCTTTTCATTTTAAGCAAACACTTTAAAGGTTACAAGATCAAAATGTTTAAAATAATGAAAGGGATTAGTACTGTGGATCACAGCTGTTACTTTAAAATAAATTCAGCAGCAAGAACAGTAGGACACGGTTAGAAACTTGTTAAAGGCTAATTTTGCACAAATGTTAGAAACGTAGGCACATGGGATAAATTACCAAGTAGTGTGTTGGAGTGTAGGACTTTAAGGGCCTTTAAATCTTGGCTTGATGTTATTTTAGACAATGTTGGGCTGAATGAAATGTTCTTGTCTCAATTGTTTTAATGTTCTAATTAATATATAACATGTTTGAAAAAATGTTTTTGTAAAAATCTCTAAGAAAAACTCCAGCATAAGGAGCAGGACTCTGAAGTATGGGTTGACGTGATGACAAAGAAATGATTAATTTGAGGTCATGAATATTCAACTGATTTGGGTCTTCTGATTGGTTAACTACTACTCAGTTTTTGCCAGTTGTTTTACTGTGAGAATTTATGGGTCTTATAAGTGTTCAATGTGCAATTTGGAAGCCACATTTCATCCTTGAAGACAGGGATTACCTCATCTGTTGTGTCTTTTGTAGCTCCTAGAATCTACTGTATGTCTTGTTCTTGTTCTTTTGAAGCAAAAATCTCTCAGAAACTAGGCCTCAGTAGCAGAAATATAGATTTTCTACTTTTTGTCATGATATGAAGCTCATCAAATTTCAACCATGGAACATGGAAAAGTAGATTATGTTTAAAGACTAATATGGGCAAGATTTAGTCAATGAAATACATTTGGTAATTAATTAGCCATATACTGTTTCTTGTGTTTTTATTTTATAAATGTGTTCATATCTGACAAATTACAAAATATATCTAGCCATCTTTTTCTGTTTACTCGCTTTTGCAAATTCTGGGTGTGTAGTAGCAGCATCAAATGCTAGGCAGGCATCAGGTTGCCAAACCATTACAGCACACAGTCGCCCAGCTAATTCACAGTTGGTAGTCAACTTAAAATTCATGTGTTAAGGATGTGCAAGGACAAAAAGTGTAACAAGAAAAACAAAAATCATGCAAGCACTGAGCCAATGTGCCAAATCCAGAGAGATTGTGAAAGGGCTCCAGTTTTAAACCTGGTATTCTGGAGCTATGAGGCAGTAGCACTAACTAGAACACCACTACATGTCCCACTAGAAGGTACTGTTTTGACTAATTACTTCAAGGCATTTCTGATGGGCTGAAATACATTATGTAACTGAGTGCTACTGCCATTGAATCTGCTGTTAGCTTATTACTTTGTGCTCACCAGTCTGTGCAATGTATGTTCTTAAAACTTTCATGCTGCTTTTATTCCATTAAGAGGAGATCACAGATGGTTGAGGAAGAGATCGCCCCCATCTCTTTTAGAGATACTACCCTATTTCACCTCCAGTTAGTATTACGGAAAAAAACCCTGGGATAGATTGGGAAACTGTAGTGGGCCACAACTCCCTTTATATCCAGAAGAAGGGAAATCATGGAAGTAAGGGAAATTTATTATGTGGATAAACACAAAGGTCCATCTGCAACAGGGAATCTTGTACAGTGAGATTTATACCCAGTGCACAAGATACAAACCTGTCTGACTGGGTTGACAAACACCATAAATGAGGTAGATTCAGTACACTGTAAAAGTAGTGTCTGCCTGTTCAGTAGCTCATGAGTGTGAAAGGCTGAGCAGCTGAAGTGACAAGGTGATCATTTTGTTAGATTTTAAATTACACTGAAGACAAAAACAGATTAAAGAATTTGATATTATTGGGTATCACAATGATCTGATGGCACTCAAGACAGACCAGGCACTAGCAGCCTGTTTTTTGACTGATTTATTTGCAATGTGAACAATGCATGATCTTTCATGTCTCACTATTCACTGGCAAAAGAAGGACGGATAACATTAGCTGGGTAGAGATGTCTGCACATGAAAAGCAAAATTCTGATATGGCGCCACCAGATGTTCATGCTAAAAATGCCACTAATTTTAACTTATGAAAACATAATCTTTTCAAAACAGCTTTTATTGATATTATGCTGCAAAATATACCACTATCCAGGCAAACTCCAAATCGATTATGAGAGAAAATACGTGACAATCAACTTCTGTATAAATGTTGATGAAATTGAGAGATTTACATTATGTGTACCGCATCCTGGCACAAAAAGGGAATACTCTGAAACACATGTGCAAAATGTTTATAATATAACTTCATTTTATATTTATTGTGAAATAAAACACTTCATTTAAATTACAGTACATGCAAAAATAAATAAAACATTTCAAAAACAGTATTTATAATGTCTCTAAAGATTTACTGTGGAAATTTTGCATATTACTTGATGTTTACCAAATAATACAATATATTGAACCCTCAGTTGGCTTCAAGTAAAAACCAAGTTTGCAACTCATACCGTCAAGGACCAGGGTCTTTTTGTTCACCTTACTGATTCCTCTGAATATGACAAGCAGTGCAGCTTTGGCAAGTTCTCTGACACCTGAAAAAAACTTCAGTCTTATCAGAAAGTCTGAAGTAAAGCATCAACCAACCACTGGGAACCAAACATCACTATCAATGGCTACAAACTGAGTTTAGTGGACAGGTTCACATATCATAACAGTACACTGTACATTATCATTGATGACGAAGTGAACACCAGAATAACAAAAGTAAGCATGGCCTTTAGCCTGCTACACAGTAATGTGTGGTACAGAATAGGCTTCAGCTTAGAATCTAAGTTGAAGGTGTACAGGGCCATAGTTCTTTGTATGCTTCTCTAAACCTGTGGGATTTGGATGGTCTGCCAGTGTCCTGCAAAGAAACTCCACCATTTCCACACACCCTACCTTAGAAGACTCCTTGGCATCAAATGGCAAGATAGACACAGAATTCCTCATGTGCTCAGATTTTCCCAGCATTTACATCATTCTGATGCATTTCCAGCTCTGATGGGCCAGCCATGTAATTTGCATTGCCTCCCTAAAAGACTCCGTTATGATGAGCTTCAACATGTCAGGTATTTCTGTCAATATCAGAAAAAATGATATAAGGACCTGCGGTGGGCTGGCGCCCTGCCCGGGGTTTGTTTCCTGCCTTGCGCCCAGTGTTGGCTGGGATTGGCTCCAGCAGACCCCCGTGACCCTGTAGTTAGGATATAGCGGGTTGGATAATGGATGGATGGATGGATGATATAAGGACCATTTGAAATTTTTATCAAAGGCCTTCAACGTCAACCATAGTACCTTTGAAGTATGCAGCTCTAGTCATGGTAAATTGCATTCAGCTGTCCAGCTGGGTTCCAAGATCTTCTAAATCTCCATGATCACTACAGCAGAGCTGCGCAGATATGCCAGGAAAACTTGGGCCAACGCAATCCCTCCTCCATTATCCAACCCACTATATCCTAACTACAGGGTAGTGGTGGTCTGCTGGAGCCAATCTCAGCCAACACAGGGCACAAGGTAGGAAACAAACCCCTGGCAGGGTGCCAGCCCACCGAAGGCGAAAACCCTTCCATGCACATATTGGACTTATCAGCATCTACACACTTGTAGAGGGATGATTAAATGGTCTTCATTGTACAGTATAGATTGAAAAACAGAGAGAAACTGGATAACCAGGAAAGGAACATTTCCATCCTTCCCTTAGTTAATCTGCTGTTTCACATTGTAGGCTTACCAGGGACTAAGCTTTTCCTGGGAACCTTGAGTTTAAAAGAGGCACGAACACTGGATGGGGCACCAGGCCATCGCAGGGCACACTGCCACACACACTCACACCCACTAATATAGGGCCAGTAGAATGTCATGAATAAACCTAAAATGTATGTTTTTGGGATGTGGGAGAAACCTAAAAAGTAAACTGTAATTTGTCAAATAATAACATCCACCTTAATAAAAGGACAAGTGTCTGTGTATTTGAATGTCTGTCCAGTTGCTGTGTCTATGTTATATTCTATTTGGTATCTGATTTGTAAAAAAGTGCTAATGTTTTTGATGAGCCATCTTTTGGGTTGAATAACGTTGAATACATTGAGGTCTACATTAATTACTTAGATTTGAACCCATCTTAGATGGACAGTACAGCTAGTCTACTATATTTTATAATAAAATGCTAAGGTCTATGTGTGTGTCCGGTTCCTCTTAGGAATCTGATTAGACAGTGTGGCTTAGGTGACATGATCGAAAGAGGAAATGTGAGTGTGACACACATGAAGAGGTGTAGGAGAGTCACTATCAAAAAACAGAAAGTGAGCAAGGCACCCTGAAAATACAGAGTCTGAGAAGCAGGCTTTATGGAAATGCACTCGAAAGAGAGAACAAGAGAGCGCCAGCCAAGAGAGGTTAAAACACACAAGTATAATGTGGCAAGACGCTGACGGTATACATAGGGCAAGAAATATAATACATTTTTAAATGTATTCCTTTATCTGTCTTCAACAGCAGCTAGTTAAAAATAAATGAGCAAGCAATCCAAAGTACTGCTTAAATCATTTTGCACCAACCAGACATCAAATGAAACTTTTATATGTGTGTGTCTTTATTGAACAAATTTGGTTATGTTCTTGAATGTTGATAAGAATTGTTTAACCTTTACATAATTTAGAGAAAACTTCAAAACATCAGGTTTTATGGACATACGAGGTATTACTTTAATTAAGTGTTAAATTCAAAATCAGTTTTTGAAAATGCAAGTTTTCATTGAATTATTTGTTTTCATAGAAATTGTTTTACACCCTACGGTGGGCTGGCACCCTGCCCGGGGTTTGTTCCTGCCTTGTGCCCTGTGTTGGCTGGTATTGGCTCCAGCAGACCCCCTTGTGTTAGGATATAGCTGGTTGGATAATGGATGGATGGATGGATGAATGTTTTACATCTCATATGCATTTTGTATTCTGTAGGTAATTTATTACCATTTTTTCAAGATGCCTTCCTTTCTGATAAAAACAGTCTGCAACTTTCCAGTTTGACTTTGAGATTGCAAGCTTCATCAATGAGTTCTTTCACTAAAGAGGGGAAGGGGGGCTTCATCTTGTTTCATAGCAGTTCAGCTTTTAATACCTTTCTCCATTTTGTCTTTTTTTTGACTGGGCAGAAGGTTTTTAGAAGCTGGAAAGCACGTATGTGTGGAATACCCAATGGCGTTGTCCTTGGCTGCTGCCCGTGATCTTTGGGACCTTGCTGATGAGAAAAGTAAGACAACTACATGATCAGGATTAATCCTAATGTTCCAAGAAGTGGCACTTTCAGAGTCACATGTACACATTACTATTTATTTGGAGGTGGGTAGGGATAGGATTTAACTGTTTTTTAAGTGATGCTTTCTTTTCAAACTGATCAAACCAGAGCAAATAAGTACAACAAAATTAATTAATTAAATTAATGTTCTTTGGCAATTTGCACTGTGCATAATGTAGAGTTAGCACTCTAAGTAAATCTAAAAATGGGAGTCTGGACAAACATGAGGCCAGAAATTATGGAGAAATATTTCAGGCAAAATGAAATACATAAGTACATAACAAATAAATAAAAGTACTGTGAAATTTGAAAATAAAGAAAAAAATCATGAATTGTAATCCTAAATAAATCAATATGTCATAGAATATGTTTTTTGTTACTTATGTATTTATTTAGTTTTGCCCATAATATTCCTTCAAACACAACATGAAATACGACTTGAATTTACAGTAATCCCTCCTCGATCGTGGGGGTTGCGTTCCAGACCCCCCCGCGATAGGTGAAAATCCGCAAAGTAGAAACCATATGTTTGTATGGTTATTTTTATATATTTTAAGCCCTTATAAACTCTCCCGCACTGTTAATATTATTAGCGCCCTCTAGACATGAAATAACACCCTTTAGTCAAAAGTTTAAACTGTGCTCCATGACAAGACTGAGATGGCAGTTCTTTCTCACAATTAAAAGAATGCAAACATATCTTCTCTTCAAAGGAGCGCGTCAGGAGCAGAGAATGTCAGAGAGAGCGCTCGCTAAGAAAAGCAAATAATCAAAAAATCATTATGTGCTTTTAAGTATGCAGAAGCACCGCGATAAGGCGGCATTTTGTAGAGGAGCGTCCGTATCCTCTAGGCAAACAGCCCCTCTGCTCACACCCCCTCCGTCAGGCGCAGAGAGAGTGAGAGAGATAGAGAGAAGCAAACAATCAAGCACCCCGCGGGAAGCATATCTTATATCATTGAGGAGTTTTAGTTAATATGTAATACATGCTCTGATTGGGTAGCTTCTAAGCCATCTGCCAATAGCGTCCCTTGTATGAAATCAACTGGGCAAACAAACTGAGGAAGCATGTACCATAAATTAAAAGACCCATTGTCCGCAGAAAGCCGTGAACCAGCAAAAAATCCTTGATATATATTTAGATGTGCTTACATTTAAAATCCGCAATAGAGTGAAGCCGCGAAAGTTGAAGCGCGATATAGAGAGGGATTACTGTAAAACTAAATACTTTCCTTCATCAAAGCAGAGAGGGCGGCCTCTAGTGAGCAAGACGTTCACTGCACTCTGAGTACATGACAATACTGCTACTATAATAATACTACTATTAATAATAATAATACTTTTGGCTTGCCCTCCTCACTAAAATCCTGTAATTGGGAGGCACTCACCGGCTTTATGTATAATAAAATTTACAAAGTTAAATTCTACAATCCAATGTTGTCATTTCTTATATTATTTCTATTGCAGATTTGTGCTGATACTTAACATGGTTTTATTGAAACATTTAAGTTGGGAAGTGTGTACTTTTAATTGTATCTGTTTGTCTTCTAAAAATGCTGCTGGTAAAAACTGAGAATAACAGTTTTGATGTGGAAACTTGCATGACCTCATAGAGTGAAAGCTTTTCTTCTTCCCTTCTATGTAGCACAGAAGTTATTTTTGAGGCAGTTCCAGACTTAGCAATGATTATTCACAGATTTATTTCCAGCCAGAACTAAGCCAGTGGTCGAAATTTAATAAACTCTTCTTATGTAGAGTCACATAAAATTTGTAGAAAAGAGAAAAAGTGTAAAGTAGAGCTGGTTTAATGAAAAACTAAATCATACTTTAGCTGGGAGAATGATTCAGTATCTGGATTTGGACTTACTGTGAATAAAGCAGCAGGGGTTACATATTGGCAGTATATTCTCTAAAAAAGAAAAACAAATTGCTAGACAATGTATGGCAGAGTAAAGCTGATAATGGTCAAGCAAGGTTTGAAGTTAGCCAAAGAATAAGATAAGTGATGAATTGTTGTAATGCAAAAACACTTGATTCTGTTTATGACAAAACCAGGAGAAAGAAAAGTCCTACCAGAGAATGAAAACATTCCTCTCTAGTGCCTCTCTAATACAAAGTATTTGATGCTGTTTTGTGTATTCATAAGCAGGTGAGAGACTGCATTTAACATTTACTAATGAGAAAAAAAATCACAAGGGTACAGTTAGGAAAATGGCTAGTTAGCTTTTATTCAAGAAGTAACCTCTGAAAAGGATTTCGGGTTATACAGTAATCCCTCCTTGATCGTGGGGGTTGCGTTCCAGACCCCCCCCCCCGCGATAGGTGAAAATCCGCGAAGTAGAAACCATATGTTTGTATGGTTATTTTTATGTATTTTAAGCCCTTAGAAACTCTCCCACATTGTTTATAAATATTCTCCACACAGTTATACAGTAAACCCTTGTTTATCACGGTTAATCCGCTCCAGACAGATAAATGAATTTCCATGAAGTCGGATTCTTTATTTATAAATCTATTATTTTCGCAGTTAGAGCATTGAAAACCTGTTTGCGACCTTCTAAATGCGTTTTTTAACATTATTAGAGCCCTCTAGACATGAAATAACACCCTTTAGTCAAAAGTTTAAACTGTGCTCCATGACAAGACATAGATGACAGTTCCATCTAAAATTAAAAGAATGCGAACATATCTTCCTCTTCAAAGGAGTGCCGTCAGGAGCAGAGAATGTCTGATAGAGAGAAATGTAAACAATCAAAAATCAATAGGGCTGTTCGGCTTTTATGTATGTGAAGCTCCGCGATAAAGCAGCCGCAATGAAGGGATCAATGTGAAGGTAGTCTTTCAGCATTTTTTACAGGAGCGTCCGTATCTTCTAAGCAAACAGCCTCTGTGAAAACAGCCCCTCTGCTCACACCCCCTCGTCAGGAACAGAGAATGTCAGAGAGAGTGAGAGAGACAGAGAAAAGCAAACAATCAAAAATCAATACGTGCTGCTAGAGCTTTTAAGTGTGCGAAGCGCCGCATGGGAAGCATATCGTATATCATTGAGGAGTTTTATTTAATATGTAATACGTGCCCTGATTGGGTAGCTTCTCAGCCATCTGCCAATAGCATCTCTTGTATGAAATCAACTGGGCAAACAAACTGAGGAAGCATGTACCATAAATTAAAAGACCCATTGTCCGCAGAAATCTGCGAACCAGCGAAAAATCCGTGATATATATTTAGATATGCTTACATTTAAAATCCGCGATGGAGTGAAGCTGCGAAAGTCGAAGCGCGATATAGCGTGGGATCACTGTATGTTGGCACAACATTTTCATTGACTAAACAATGTACAGAAGCAATTAAAAAGGCAAATAAAATGTTATATCATTAAAACTGTGGAATTTTTGGCAAACTCCTGCTGTAGATCAGAGGAGATGCCACTTTCTTTCCACTCGAGTCATCATTTAACTACAGAGGAATGGGACAGAGGAGGAGGTGATGAAAACCGTAGAGGGGTAAATTATATGATACTACAAAAAAAAAACACAAAATGTGCCATTTCCACTTCAGTGTAAACACATGTAAAGTATGATGTTATAAAGGCTAAATTTTGCCATGTTAAATATTTAAATTAAGTGGTACCTTAATTACTTTGGAACTACAATTATACATGGTCTTTACATCTTGTGAGACGGTTTCGCTGTGAAGCTCATAGTTCAGAAGTGAAAAGATCAAAATCACGTGAACTAAACACAGTCAAAATGGGAAGTATTCTGATGATCAAAGTGGCCACAGCTATGAAGGACAAAGAATTGTGGGAAATCGAAGTGTAAAGCCCCTGCCCATTGACCCACACTATTTGCATCTTGAGAACTTGAAAATGAAAATACAAAGTGGAAAATAGGTCTTACTTATAATTTTAGCAGCTTCACTGTTGTTCAGGCTGAAAATGAAATTGCAAATGGGATTATTTCATTTTATTTTTATTTTTTGCAGCATTCTTATACATAGACTTTGAAAATGAAATTGCAAATGGTGCTATTATCATTTTAGTTTAAATTTTTGCAGCACTCTTGCACGTAGACTTTGAAAATGAAATTGCAAAAGAGAGATTGCATTTTAATTTTAATTTCCTTTTTTGCAGAAAATACCTCCCATAAGGTAGGCGAACGTAATCAGTGCTTAAGAATAGAAAATCAAATGTTTAGTGAGGTAAACTACTGTTAGGAAAAGAAAACAGAAATATGTTGTATTTGTTAAAAAAATGAAGAAGAGACCTTTGTTTTGCTTTTGGTGTTATATTCTCTGGAAGTATAAATCGATATATTCTTGCATTAAGACGATGGTTTAAAGAAAGTTTTGCATAAAGAATTAAGTTTAGAAATTTTAACTCCAGGTTTGGCTAGAGTTTTGTTACGTTATTACCTTTCAGGAACTAAAACCTAGCGAGTTAAGTTGCATGTGCTCAGATGACCGTTTATGCACTGGCCTGTTAGACACAGTCATTGCCCTTTTCTTTTTTTCTACTTTTTAATATCATCCACTGTATGCTTTCCCTTTTTTTCATATCAGTCCTCAACGTAGTTTTTCCAGGTTTGTTTGATGACTTCCAGGTATTTTAATCTATACTAATAAAAGGCAAAGCCCTCACTCACTCACTGACTGACTGACTGACTGACTGACTGACTCATCACTAATTCTCCAACTTCCCGTGTAGGTAGAAGGCTGAAATTTGGCAGGCTTATTCCTTACAGCTTCCTTACAAAAGTTGGGCAGGTTTCATTTCGAAATTCTACACGTAACAGTCATAACTGGAAGCTGTTTTTCTCCATTTACTGTAATGGAGATGAGCTTGAAACCCGTGGGGGCGGAGTTTGACATCATCACGCCTCCCACGTAATCACGCAGTACGTAGAAAAACAGGAAGAGCCCCAAAAAGCGCTGAAGAAAACATGCATTATATAATTGAGAAGGCAGCGAAACAATAAGAAGCGAGCGAGTGACATATACAACCATATTCATGAGTTCTGCTACTTCGGAAACAAAGCACAGTGTAAACCTACACTTTAAATTAAGTTCATAGACAGGCTGCCGCTGGCGTTTGTAATTTAGTGCCTGCCCATATAAGGCCGTCCGTCAGCGGCAATCCAATAGCAAACTGCCACGGGTAAATATTCACGGGTGAAGGACTGTGCTTATGGAGAGGAAAATAAGATAGTCAGGGTGGTGTTTGGCACAAACTCAGCGAAACTGCGAGAGAAAGTTTTAAGTACCGGGACTTCGGTAGCATTAGATACAGCCATGGACATAGCACGACATGGCAACAGCACAGCTGGGAAAGTTCGATGCATGTACACCGAGCGGCTCACGTGAACTGACGCAGTGCACAGACAAAAAGCAACAGTTCCGAAGAGCGCTGAACAAAAACCGAATTACACAATTGAAAAGGCAGCAAAAAAATATGAAGCGTCTGATACATACAAGATAAGTATGTAATAAGTACAGCTACTGCAGAAACAAAGCACACGGTGGAAAAAGTGAATGTCCCGCTAAAGGAAGACAGTGTTAAAAAAAAACCCGTGCATGCAGTGTGTCAGGTCTCAGATAAAGAAGAAGACGAGCTGTTTATTGATGCAGTAAGAAACGAATCTTTTTCATAGCTTATTTAACACACTACGTCTTCGCTGCGATACGCGGGTATATATATATGTATATATATATATACCCTGATCTACATACTCGAATAATGAATACTTTATTCGCAATCAATGATTGTTTTGGTAAAGCCATACTCAGTGTATTCATTAGATGAACGGTAAAAAAGTAAGAGCGAGGGGAGGGTCACTTATTGAGGCATGCAGGCAAAACCACATTAGCACGCGGGCTCGATGTACGAAAAAATATATCTTTTCAAGTTCTTTTTAGTCCATATGTGTCAAATTCAAGGGCCACGGGCCACATCCGGCCCGGCGTGTAATTATATCCGGCCCGCGAGATCATTTTATATACTGTATTATTGTTATTAATGGCCCGGGTATATGAAGCGCTGGTAACACAATAAACTACAGATCCCATATTGCAGCGCTTCAGCTGCCTTGCCGAACACTTACCGCGTTAATCAAGTCTAGCTTGCAAGTTATTGCGAAGCTAGCCCACACAATGCTTAAGAGAAAAGTTGATTCTGAAAATAGAGCCTTTAAAAACCGATGGGAGGCTGAGTATATGTTTACTGACATTGCCGTTAAACCCGTGTGTCTCATTTGTGGAGCTAATGTGGCTGTAATTACAGAATTTAATCTAAGACGGCACTATGAGACAAAACATCACGGTAACCTGAAAGACCTGAATGCAATGCAGAAGATACAGAAAGCAGAAGAATTAAATAAGAATCTGACACTTCAGCGGACGTTTTTACCCGTGCACAATCACAAAGTGATTTCAAGTGAAGCTGCTTTTATGGGAGACACAAATGCACCAGTGCAACTTGCCCCACTTTCCCTGTTGCCAAGTAATGTTGAACCAAGTCGTCACTACGGTGTTCCCAAATACGCACTTTGCTGATAAACTGAGCGCACGGCGCTTTAGTGACTTTGAAGAACAAAAAAAGTCCGTCTACATGCGGCTCGAACCTTGTGCATGTTTGGTAGCACATATCTGTGTGAGAAGCTCTTCTCAGTGATAAAGACTAACAAAACAGCACACAGGAGTCGCCTCACTAATGAGCACCTGCAGTCCATCCTGAGAATCTCCACAACACAGAACCTCACACCAAACATAAACGAACTTGTTGCCAAAAAAAGATGCCAGGCGTCCAGCTCTAAAATGACATATGAGCAAAGACAACTGAATGATTTGATTTGTTATTGCTGAAAGGAACACATTTTATTTATATTTCCAGGTTTTGTTATGCAGCATGTTCATATTTGAATTTGTATAATTTTGACAGGATATATTTTTATGGAGAGCAAAATCTTTTGGGATATTTAAAATCTAAGTTTATTTTTTATATAAAATTACATAAGAGTAAAGAAATTTGAATGTTTGTTCTTTTAACGTTTACTTTATTTCTAACTTGTATAATTTAGACAGGATATATTTAGCTGTGTGTGTATATATGTAGATATGTATGTATATGTATATATATGTTTATATATGTGTGTGTGTATGTATATATATATATGTATTTGTGTATATATATGTGTGTGTATGTATATGTATGTGTATATATGTAGATATATATATATGTATGTATATATGTGTGTGTGTGTATATATATGTGTATATGTATAGATATGTATATATATATGTTTGTGTGTGTGTGTGTGTGTGTAAATATAAATATTTACACACTCATCACTCACAACAGTGACAAAACAATTACATTGACAATCATGTTACGTTATTTTCAAAATGTTTCCTTTTCTTTTTCATTGCTTCTTTAACACACTACTTCTCCGCTGCGAAGCGCGGGTATTTTGCTAGTCATTAATATAATGCACATTTTTCACCCGTTCTTCGTGTTAGTTGCAGTTCTAGTATTAGAACATAGGATGATGTGGTTTCTTGTTAATTGTTTATACTTAGGGATTTAATTCTTTTTTTTTCTGCAACTTTTAAGGGCAGATTTATACTTCACGCGACACATGCTCCAGCGGACACTACTGCTATGCAAGTGTTGTAGTTTTTATACTTGTGTGCGCACTTTACGTAAATCTGGAAGAGTCCACCAGGTTGCAGTGCGAGATACTATCACGGTGAGAACAGGTTCGGCTTCGCTGTGTTGTGAATTGCCTGAAACACCCATTAAATTCCGATGACACCTTACCGCAATATCTCTGAAAAGGATGTTTAATGATTAAATCCATCAATCCAGGGATGTGCCCATTCCAGCTAGCATTGGGCACGAGGCAGAAACAATCTCTAGACGGGGCCTCATCTCATCGCAAAGTGAATTACAAACAGACACACACACTGATGTTATTTCAGTTTCACCAAATCTACATATCTTTGGAAGGAAACTGGAGCAGACTGTGGAAACCCAGCAGGAAAACATGTAAACCTTAGGCAGGGAACACCAGCAACGTGACTCCCTGCGAGACAGCAGCGCTACCGCTCTGCCACTGTGTCACCCTCATGTGTGTAATTATTAACAGTATTCATTATTTAAATGAAATTAATGATTTATCTGTAAAATGTAACATACATACTTTAATGCATTTCATCATGAAAGTGATATCAAGTATAAATCTAAGGATTCTAAATGTGCAGAGAGTTGGAATATCATACATGTAATGTGTTCTGTGTGGTGATCTATTGCTGCTTGCCGCTGCTGGTAGGTCAAAAGGAAGCTACAGAAGCTTGTAGCGATTCACAACTGGGTCGGTTTTAAGATGATGTTTACGATGGTCTGCTATAATGATAAAGTAAACTACGAGGTTAAAGTGGACATTTCGAGATTAAAGCCGAAATTTCCACTGTAATCACAAAATACACCTTTTCACCATGTCCTTGTGACGATGTAGGTTCTGGCTCCACGCTCCCATCGCTATTTGGAAGCCCTTGAACCCAACACCGTTGGTAATGTCACCGATGAGCTAGTCAGTGAAGGCAACAATTAAGCAAGGGGAATGGTAAAAATGTGCAACAGTGCTTTTATTTAAAACAATCATCAAAACAAAACAGTGGTCCAGGTAAAGTGCAGTGCTCCAAATTCTTCATTAAATAAATAAATAATCCTTAAGACAAAGTGGAGGTAAAAACCAATAAATAGAAAAAAACACAATCCTTAAAAACCAGAGGTTAAAATGTTTCTGTGGAAGGAGTCTTTAAAACAACAACAACAAGTCCGGTGCTTCACAGCAGGCAAGACGCTCTCTGCAGCTGCCCTCTTCTACACACACACACGAGACTGGAGACCTCCCGATCCCTGGCTCCAGTCTGGCACTCATCCCAGTCCCCGAGACTTGATTTCCACCAACGGCCAGGTCGCCCACGTTGGGGACTCCACCACCAAGCCTCCCAACTTCCGCTGCCATCTCGGCCTTACGTGGCTCGTCGATTTCACCTGGTCACTACCGCTACCTGGTCGCTCAGCGGGAGCAACAACAACTCCAACACCTGGGTGTCGGCCTAACACCCAGCTTCCTCGCAGCTGCCCTCGATCGCTCGTACGCGCGCTCACCACATGCACACACCGTGTGTCTGTCTCTCCTGCACCGCCTGCTTCCTCGCTCCCTGTAACCTCCGTCCTCTTTCTTTCTCGTTTTTTTCTTTTTGATCTCGTTCTTTTCTCCATCCCAAAACCGACTTGCGCTTCTTTTTTATAACGCGAGGGGCCATAGCAAATTAGCCACGGGAGCAATCACGCATGTGGGCAGTCCCTCACCTGTGCACTTGGTGAGAAACGCCCACACTGCGGATTGTCCCGCGGCCTGCTACGGTCCAACGCCCCCTCGCTAAACCACCGCGAGATCAGTGATTATTTATTTAAAAGAAATGGCCTTTGCTCAACGAGCTGTGGACCCATAACACCACAGTCCTTAATTTTGTTTCTCTGTGGCTGTACACTATTTTGCTGTTGTGAAGTTGCAACAAAAAAAAAAAAAGACGGCACAGAAGATGGTATGTGAGACTTTTAAAATGTATCGTGTTATTACGATGGGGAATATGCGACGCTTGAATATAGAAGCACCATGAATGCATTTGTATGTCGGCATTTTGCTTCACCACATCGAACCAGTCATCAAACATAAAAGCAGGAACATCGATCCCATAGGATCCTCAAAGCAGCTTTCTGTCACATGTAGATAGTAAACAGTGACTCCGACGTCACATTCCAACTTTGTTCACACTGTACCCCCCAACTTTTTGCTGGTACTGCAACTCGTGCACGTGTCATGTTACTTTCTGAGGACCTACTCAGAGGATGTGTTAAATGAATGATGGGAACGCGTGGCAGCCATGATGTGTGTGCGCACGCGTTCTGATTATGAAGTATAAACGAGCCCTTAGAATACCTAAAAAAAGCATAACTTGTTGACTTGATGTGTATTTATACAATAATACTGATAAAGCTACCTTTGTTTTAATTTTTTAGTGACTCTAAGCTTGTTTTTATGTGCCTATGATTTTTTTTTGTTAGCATCGGCTTTATAAATAAATGTAATTTTAATAAATTTTACATTGTTTCTATAATAACACAACTATCCAACTCTTCTCTCTTTTCCATATTATCGATTTTTCCTTTACAGTTTACTGACTATGATTCCTGTCTTATATCTTAAAATTCCAATCTATCCTTAAAGCATTATTACTCCTAGTTCTATGCCAGCATTAACCCAGTTTTGTCTTCCTTTTCAAATGTTTTCTGAAATATTCTTGGATTCTTTTCCAATAAAATAAATTTGCTTCTTCTGATTTTGCCTTTCCTTATTTTCTTGAGCTTTGGCACTGCTTTTATTTCATTCATAATAAAAGTAAGTAAATATCATAAATATTGTTTTTTTATATTATGATAGCTCCACATTTTTGTACATTCTATTCTAATTCTTAAGCCAAAATGTAGCCAAACTAAATTATATACAGGTAAGTATATTGAGCAGCTGAGCCAATTCCAAAAAAGACAGGGCATGAAAGTTAAAAAAAAAAACCTACCAATTGGGCCTGTCTCAATATTGGTCTCAACCCAGGCAGCCTGACAACAAACTCGACAGAAAGGCTTTGGCCTACATGGGCCCAAAATGGGATCTAGCTTCAAAGTTCGATATACTTCTTTGAATGCCTCAAAATGTACAAAACACCCATACATAACCTTCAGGGGAGAGAAACCTTAAAACCTCTGGCTTGGTATGAGACAAGTTCCACACAAAAAAAAAAGTCAAAACAGACAAAAAGGGTTGGCCTAAAAAGGCACACCAGAGCAAACAACTCCAAAATGTAATTCAATAATCAAAGGCCAAAAGCTTAAAACAATAAATTTAAAAAACAAAAACATTGATACACACAATTACGTAAACACTTACATAGCAAGAGTGTATGTATTTTGTATTTATAGGCCCTTAATAGTATAGTTCCTGACATGAAAATGGAAGTTCTATTCATGTGTTAGTGCTGTTTTTTTTCACAGGGAAGGTTCTGCATGTAGAGCACATAGAGCTATTGACAGCAGATTATAAACAGCTAAAGAAGGATATTCAAGGCAAGGAGCTCATAAATGGAACATTACATTTTACAGGTTAGTTTTAAAGAAAATCACTTAACGTCACTCAATGTTTGTCATTTTCCTATATGTGTATTCTTAATTCCTTTGTCACTTTCCCTCCCCCTAACCCGTCCCAAGTCAAAAACATGCTGGTAAGTTGATGGGTCTAAACTGAGTGAGTACATGTGACTGAGCGTACCCTGAATTGGACTACCATTCTGCTCATGTGTTTCACTCAGCAGAGTTGAGAGAGGCTTTGATTCCCAATGACGTACAGTAGACCAGGTGAACAAGACCAATAAACACATTTATGTGATTATAACTGTTTATGTAAAAATGTATCTGAATTTCAATGATTCATTAAAAACAGCAAAGAAAAAAATTTGCTTGCTACATGCCAGTTAGTTATAGCACTTGTGTCAGTATGGTGGCATAATGATTACCACCGCTGCC
This sequence comes from Polypterus bichir lapradei, assembly GCA_026402145.1. Classification (NCBI taxonomy): domain Eukaryota; kingdom Metazoa; phylum Chordata; class Cladistia; order Polypteriformes; family Polypteridae; genus Polypterus; species Polypterus bichir. Next base: position 6,270,824 of record JANRMT010062818.1, on the reverse strand, counting down.
CTACTGCCCAGTGTCTATGTGGGTTTACCTCTACATACTATAGATTTCCCTACAAATTCCCCCCGAAAAAAAAACAGGGCTGTGGATTTAGTGTTAGTCAGAAGCAATTGTTGAGTTGCTAGAGGTGAAGTCGGAAAAAATGTACTCCGACTCAGACGAAATTGAAATTGTAATATAATGTGTTAAAATGTTGAATTTTACATATACTTATTCAATTGAACTATTTCTTATTTTAGCCTTTTGATATAAATATATCTTCTTTTTAATTTTTTTAATTGTCAATGTTTGCAACTTCTTTAATACTATAAATAATATAAAAAGCGACAACAGCACTGTCTTTAAGTCCAGACTTTGACAGGTTAGGGTCCTGGCCATGATGAAATGTGTTTTATCTTGTATGTTATGTGCTTTCAATGAAAATAGTGAATATACAGTATGGTCTAATTACATATATAGAAGTCAGATTCAATGTTACAAGAAATGGAGGAGGCAGAGTCAAAGGTTTTGTTTACCAACTCCACAGCTCTGACCAAAACCCTAAGAAAATTGCAACATTACTTAATTTTTTATGAGGATCTCTTACATTGTATCTTTGCTTTTCATTATCTAAAATTACAATATAATGACCCAATAAAACAACAGGAAATTTTTTCTTTCAATGTAAAATCCCAGTTGCTTAAGTAGACTGTTGTAATATGTGTTGTTTTTTGCTTGTCACAATAACATTTTCTCATCAACCTTAAGTCTATGTGTCTGGTAAAGTTGTGAGCCTGTTCTCCTCTGTTACTGCAGGTGGCCCTCTTCCTCCATCTTTCGGATTCATCTCCTTCAGTGGAATAGCAAGGCTGACATGGCTTGTGGATCTTTTCGGAGAGCTGACCTTAACATCAGCACACCTAGTAGAAGAAAAAGACAAGAATTATATTAAGTTAAATGCAAGCTTTCATACCACAGAAAACTTGTGAGTTTTGGCTTAATAATTATATTTTGTATGTTTTTGTCAAGTAGTAGTTCGGACTCTCCACAACCCCAAACCTGGACTTAACATGAACATTTAGGCATGATTGCCATCTGTATCATTCCAAATGCAATATGTTGAATTCTGTTGGAAAATGTTGGGAAAACTGAATCTAGAATAAATTAAGAATTTTTCAGATTTATTATAATAATTTATTTTTTTAATTTTTAGGCCACTTACTTGGATTGAGGAGAGAGGTCCAGGGTTAAGCAGATGCAAAAACATAAACTTTCATTTTACCTCGGGCACTATGACATGCTTACCTGATGCCCCCCGTGAGTCTGTTAGTGTTTTTATGCAGGACTTCATCATCTTCAGCCAGAAGCTTCAAGGTCAAGTCTGCCAAGAAGCATTGCATGGAGAAAAGAGACGAATCCTACACTGCTTAGAGCTGGCAGAAAAGATCCAACAGCTGTGCGAAAAGACAACTGGTTGTCATATCTGATTACAAATATCAGCATAGCTAGTCATCTAGGAAAAGGTGTACAAATGCTTGTTATACTGGTGTCCTGTGTAAGCACAATAGGTGTGTTGTCATAAATAAGAAGTTAACCATGTTTTAATGGCAAGTAGCTAAGTTTATAAGGCCATAAGTAATGTAATTCTGTGCAATTGTTGCACTTTAATCAGAATGGAAGGCAATTAAACAGAATATGTGAAACACTATATAAGAAAATGAGAGTTACATATTAAATGTTATGGGGAGGATTGCAGGGTAGTGTAATCTATTAAGATTATTAATATATATTAATTAAGGTATCTTTTATTAAAGGGAATTACAAATACATAAGATTTCCTTAAATGTAAGCAATTAATTATTATTAGCATCCTTCTTCTAAAAAATGCACAATATTTTAATTGTTCAACCCCACAGAGCTTTCGAATCGGTTCTGAATCTGCCTTCTGTGGGACCTGGTCCTGCCCTGTGCCAACTTAAATGAAGGCATTCACATTGCCTCTGGGAAATGCTTTGTGTGGTGGCAGGCGCTGGTCCTTCACCATTCACATGCTTTGTGTTTGTGTGACTGTAAGTGTGAGTAGACACTCCTTTTGATTGGATTTCATTCATTTAATTAAGGCCTAATGCTTTCAATACCCTTGAGAATCTTTTGTTTAAGGTTTAGGCTCAGAAAATGACTCTCACTTAAGATCATACATGGCTCTTTGCTACAGTCACTAGACTTCCCCAGCTTCACCAATAGGACTGATCTTCTCGTACAGTTAATGGAGAAAAAATAACTGAGATATCATTAGTAGCAACAATAGTGAGGGGGAATAAATGTCATTAGATGAGATCACAAAGCAAGGCACAAGTCAAAGCAGCTCACTTTACTTAACACATTTTACACTAAAGATAAACAGCAGACATCTTGAGGAATCTGAGAGCACGTCATGACTGAAGTATGATACCTTGCACTCACAGACACCAATCCTCTTACGTACTTTAGCTATGCTAAATGTGATTTTCTTTTACCCCACTTCTGGCTGGAAGTTCCAGTTGAGAGGTGAATACATATTTCATAAATACAACTTAAAAACCGTCTTTCAGATTTCTGAAGAGTGGCAGTGTTGCATGTTGGTTGAACATTTTAGAGTACATCATACACAACAGTATTACTACTTTTACTACAAAAAATCTTACTAAACAAAAAAAAAACAGCTTTATTTAATGGTGGCCAAGGCATAGCATGTGTGCAGAATGCTTGACAGAGCAGATTAAGGTAATTTAACTTGAAAACTCTTATATAAAATTGCAAGAACAATGAAACTGCTTATAATTTTAAATAAAGGAAAGTTTCTGTAGACTCTGTGACCATGTGATGAAAAAAATTAAGCTGTAGAAAATGAGTTTTGTTTCCTTGTCAAATCAAATATTTTGTATTTGCCAAATTCAAATGACGAGTGTATATAGTGATCATGATGTGCATGTCTCAGTCATACTGATTCTAAAGAGGGCGATATAATAATAACAATTAGAACTTTTTGCGTGTCCTAACATACTTGCATCATGCTGGAGTTTTGATTCCTCGTTTGCCAGAACATCTGGCTCTGTACTGTTTATGTTAAGATTGCTATATAGAAAATAAACTGTATAAGCTGTATTCTACGATTGGACTCTTCTTCTGCTTCACCAAAATAAAGCAAAGGTTTGAAAATATTTGTACAGTGTAATATTCAGCTGCATTTGAGGAATTAGTCATCTGTTTTGAAAGTGGAACCATTTTTAACTTTTGTTCATTTACTTCATCAAAGAGACAGATTTCACTTTTTGTTTACTGAGTCATATTCAAAAATAATAATGCATTAGTAGATTGCATAAAGTATACATTTTTAACATTTTATGAAAATATATAAAAAAGATTTTATTATATTCAAAAATGCACTAAAAAGTAAAACTTTTTTTTTTTCTTGTACTAAGATTTTGTTGGTCATACTGTATGTGACAAAAAGTAAAATCATGGGGTGCCCATTAAAGAATTGATTTAATTTAATAAAATGCCTAGATTTGTTAAAGTGAAATTTCTAACCAGTTTAACTATACAAAAAAATTACCCATCATTTACAAGTTGAATAAAATATGAAGGATAATGGTTATAATTGAAGAAATTTTCAAACTGTAAGAGTTATTTTTTTTTAATTATTTCAGGAATTTTAGTCACATATGACCAACAAAAACCTACGTTTTACTTTTTATTGCATTTTTGAATAAAATCATGTCACTTAAAAATCTTTATTTTAGTCCTCGGATTGTTACAAAAACCTTGACTTGGGTTTGAGAGAAATGACCTTAGCGACAAAGCAGAATCGAACCTACGATCTTGAAGTGAAACGTAACATTCTTTCATGTTCAGTTCTCATTTCAGTAAATCCTAACCACGGTGAAAGCTTACATGTCTGAAGTACTGGAAATGTGCATTTGTCTATTGGAGTATCGAACCTTCAGTCTTTCTTAGAAAAACCCAACACTTTATCCACTAAGCCAATATTGCCAAATCAGTGAAAAGAGTATTTCACCAAATTTGTATATAAATGATGAAAAATGGGTAAAATTATAAAAAAAAATTAGTTTGTGTACATTGGTCTCGAACCTTCAACCATTTGATTAACCATCCAACACGCCAACTACTTAACCAATGCTGCTTAACTGTCATATTGAAATAATTTTACAAAACTTCAATATGAATTAATCAAAATGATTTTTTTTATTGATTTGTCAACATTGACCTTGAAATTTCATCTGTTTGATCGAAAGTCCAACACTGCTAATTTTTCATATGTTTGTGTATTATTAGCTAAAAGCACTATATACAGTATTTATGTGTAATCAATAAAAGTATAATATTAGGAAATGAGCTCATTCTCTGTATGAAATGTCCTGACACAGCACTCTATGTAGGAGAAACTGGACAAACAGTCCACCAGAGAATGAACTTACACAGGTTCCACATCAAGCATGGCAACACAGATGTTCCTGTAGCAGCCATGGACACTGTGAGAAGGACTTTAAAGTCACAGTGCTTATGGGCAAGTTAAACACATTACAACATGGTTTGAATAGAGACAACAGTTTTATGGCCAGATATGAGGATTGTTTGCATCTCTCAGACTGACACAGATAACCTGTCTACAGACCCACATTGTATTGAAAAACTCATCAGAAACTTCAAAAGACTTTGTTGGACAATTATCTTACCCAAAGATCTTGATTATACATTGTTCTCCTCTCTTGCTTAATGAATCTTAGCTTGAAGAGGTCTATTCATGTTTTACATTTAAGATGTCGCACTTAAAGGTTCCCCAATGTTGTATCTGTCCTGGTGTGTCTATAAACACAGGGAACTCCAGTTTCTTTATTACATCTTGCCTGAAGAAGGGGCCTGAGTTGCCTCAACAGCTTGTATATTGTAATCTTTTTTAGTTAGCCAATAAAAGGTGTCATTTTACTTGACCTCTCACTATTAGGAAATGAGAAATTTAAATTTGACATAATTAACATTCAGATCCCAGGTCGAAACTGATGAAATGTTGCATTGTCCCTGGAGATCTGCATGCATGCAAAGTTTGAAGGAGATTAGTTTGGTAAAAGTGGGTAAAAATTGTCTATCTGACTGATAGGCAAGAGTTTGTTAGTCTTGGCAACAGCAGATCCAGCTCGGCGCCAGTCACACAAGGAGTTCCTCAGGGCTCTGTCCTCGGTCCTCTGCTTTTCTGTATTTATATGCTTCCCCTTGGCCATATTATTCATAGCTTTGGACTGTGTTATCATTTTTATGCAGACGATACTCAGCTCTGTTTCAATGTTAATAGTGGAACTTCATCAGAGCTTTCTCAGCTCACAACTTGCATCAGTGAAATTAAAACCTGAATGTAGCAGGACTCTTTAAAATTAAATTGCAACAAAACTGAACTCCTGCAAATTGGGACTAAAGTGCAACTTAGTAAAATGAGTTCTTTCCCAGTCCATCTTGGCGGTGATCTCATCAGACCTGCCTCTAATGCAAAGAATCTTGGTGTAATTTTTGATTCCTCCCTTTCTTATTCCACCCACATAAATCACATTAAGAAACTTTCCCACTTTCACTTCGTAACATATCCCGTGTTCGCTTCTTCCTCTCCTTTTCTAACGCTGAGAAACTTGTCCATGGTTTTATCACATCCCGCATCGATTATTGTAATTCCCTACTGGCAGGTGCCCCTTCTAATCTTATATCACAACTCCAGCTTATTCAAAACTCGGCTTCAAGAGTCCTTACTTGAACCAACAGCAGCGAGCACATCACACCCATGCTGCTTCACCTTCACTGGCTCCCTGTGTCTTACAGAATCGAATATAAAATCCTACTAATAACCTACAAAGCCTTAAACGACCTCGCACCAAACTACATCAGTGACCTTCTCCATCACTATGTGCCTGTCCGCCCACTAAGGTCCTCTGATTCTGGCAATCTTGTTGTGCCCCACACTAATCTACACTCCATGGATGACAGGGCCTTCCAGACTCTGGAATGACCTACCGAAATGAATCAGATCGGCTGACTCCATGTATTCTTTTAAAAAACAACTCAAAACTCATCTGTTCAGGAAGGCTTTTAGCACTACCTGACTTTATTACTCTTCTCTCAGTCTACCTCTATTTTAAAATGCTCATGTAACCTGTGTGTGTGTGCTAAACCATCAATTATGTTGTCTGTTAGATTTTTTTATCTGAATTTACTATCTTACTCTTCTTTATTTATTTATCTGGTTTAGTACAATGCTATATACTGTATACCCTGCCGTTCTTTTTTAAACTCTGTGAAGTACCTTGAGAATGGGAAAGGTGCTATATAAATTAAATGTATTATTATTATTACAAACAGAAAGGACAAGTTGAATAAAATTGTGTAAAATTGTCATTACAAAATACCAAGTCATTGTGGCTGTTGTCTAGCAAATTATAGTACCAGTGAAAAATATAATCATTGTAAAATTCAGATAATGCAACCATGAGGTTGTTGTTCAGTGTTATGTAAATACAGAGTACTTTTTATTCCTTCTATGCATACAGAGCCATGCCCAGGGAGCTCTTTTCCTCTTGCATTAGATAAATTGTCATTTATGGTTACAAAGATCATTTAACTTACCTGGTATCAGTTCAAGCAGCAGGAGAAGTGAATTGGTGTTATAAAAGTTCACACAAGCTGCTGATAGGATGAGTGAAGTACCTCCAGATGAAAAGGTGGCTGCATTTCAGGAACAGGTAATAATCAGATCAAAAGCAAAGCAGGGGATTGAAACCAAAGACACAGATTAAGCCAAAACATAATGAAAAATGTCTAACAAAGAATTCATAAACCAAAGAGAATTGACTACTACACACATGAAAATGCGTGGATTTTCTCTCCATGCCTGCCTGAATAGTGTTGTGCTGATTATATAATGTGGCAGAACAGGAAAGAGCACCCAAGTGGTGCATTCAAAATGTTATACAATAAATCAAAAAACAAAATTAAAGAAAAGAAAATGCAAAAGTGAAACTTATTTCAATGAAGATTCTCTTCTTCTTTCGGCTACTCCCGTTAGATGTCGCCACAGCGGATCAACTTCTTCCATATCTTTCTGTCCTCTGCATCTTGTTCTGTTACACCCATCACCTGCATGTCCTCTCTCACCACATCCATAAACCTTCCCTTAGGCCTTCCTCTTTTCCTTCTCCCTGGCAGCTCTATCCTTAGCATCCTTCTCCCAATATACTCAACATCTCTCCTCTGCACATGTCCAAACCAATGCAATCTCGCCTCTCTGACTTTGTCTCCCAACTGTCCAACTTGAGCTGACCCTCTAATGTCCTCATTTCTAATCCTGTTCATCCTCGTCACGCCCAGTGCAAATCTTAGCATCTTTAACTCTGCTACCGCCAGCTCTGTCTCCTGCTTTCTGGTCAGTGCCACCGTCTCCAACCCATATAACATAGCTGGCCTCACTACCGTCCTGTAGACCTTCCCTTTCACTCTTTCTGATACCTGTCTGTCACAAATTACTCCTGACACTCCTCTTCACCCATTCCACCCTGCCTGCACTCTCTTTTTCACCTCTCTTCCACACTCCCCATTACCCTGTACTGTTGATCCCAAGTATTTAAACTTATCCACCTTCGGCCACTCTACTCCCTGCATCCTCACCATTCCACTGACCTCCCTCTCATTTACACACATGTATTCTGTCTTGTTCCTACTGACCTTCATTCCTCTCCTCTCTAGAGCATATCTCCACCTCTCTAGGGTCTCCTCAACCTGCTCCCTACTCTCACTACAGATCACAATGTCATCAGCAAACATTATAGTCCATGGGGACTCCTGTCTAATCTCGTCTGTCAACCTGTCCATCACCACTGCAAATAAGAAAGGGCTCAGAGCCGATCCCTGATGTAATCCCACCACCAATTTGAATGCATCCATCACTCCTACCGCAGACCTCACCACTGTCACACTTACCTCATACATATCCTGTACAATTCTTACATACTTCTCTGCCACTCCCGACTTCCTCATACAATACCACAGCTCCTCTCGAGGCACCCTGTCATATGCTTTCTCCAGGTCCACAAAGACCCAATGCAACTCCTTCTGGCCTTCTCTAAGCTTCTCCATCAACACCCTCAGGGCAAACATTGCATCTGTGGTGCTCTTTCTTGGCATGAAACCATACTGCTGCTCACTAATCATCTCCTCACTCCTTAACCTAGCTTCCGCTGCTCTTTCCCATAACTTCTTGCTGTGGCTCATCAATTTTATTCCCCTGTAGTTACTGCAGTCCTGCACATCCCCCTTATTCTTAAATATCGGCACCAGTACACTTCTTCTCCACTCCTCAGGCATCCTCTCACTTTCCAAGATTCTATTAAACAATCTGGTTAAAAACGCCACTGCCATCTCTCCTAAACACTTCCATGCTTCTATAGGTATGTCATCTGGACCAACGGCCTTTACATTTTTCATCCTTTTCATAGCTGTCCTTACTTCCTCCTTGCTAATCCATTGCACTTACTGATTCACTATCTCCATATCATCCAACCTCTTCTCTCTCTTGTTCTCTTCATTTATCAGCCTCTCAAAGTACTCTTTCCATCTGCTCAACATACTCTCCTCACTTGTGATTACATTTCCATCTTTATCCTTTATCACCCTAACCTGCTGCACATCTTTCCCAGCTCGGTCCCTCTGTCTAGCCAATCGGTACAGGTCCTTTTCATCCTCCTTAGTGTCCAACCTGTCATACAACTCATCATATGCCTTTTCTTTAGCCTTCGCCACCTCTCTCTTCACCTTGCGCCTTTTCTCCTTGTACTCTTGTCTACTTTCTGCATCTCTCTGACTTTCCTACTTCTTCTTTGCCATCATCTTTCTCTGTATACTCTCCTGTGTTTCCTCATTCCACCACCAGGTTTCCTTTTCCTGCTTCCTCTTTCCAGATGTCACGCCAAGCACCCTTCTTGCTGTCACCCTTACTACATCTGCTGTAGTTTCCCAGCTGTCTGGTAACTCTTCACTACCACCCAGTGCCTGTCTCACCTCCTCAGTAAATTCAACCTTGCAGTCTTCCTTTTTCAACTTCCACCATTTGATCCTTGGCTCTGCCCTCACTCTCTTCCTCTTCTTGATCTCCAACGTCATCCTATAGACCACCATCCTATGCTGCTTGACTACACTTTCCCCTGCCACCACTTTGCTGTCTTCAATCTCCTTCAGATCAACTCTTCTGCATAGGATGTAATCTACCTGCATGCATCTTCCTCCACTCTTGTACGCCACCCTATGTTCCTTCCTCTTCTTAAAATACGTATTCACCACAGCCATGTCCATCCTTTTGGCAAAATCCACTATCCTCTGACCTTATTCCTCTCCTTGACACCATACCTACCCATCACCTCCTTGTATCCATTGTTCCCTTCACCAATATGCCCATTGAAATCCGCTCCAATCACCACTTTCTGTCCCTTGGGTACACTGTTCATCACTTCATCCATCTCACTCCAGAAATCTTCTTTCTCACCCATTGCACACCCAACTTGCGGTGCATATGCACTAACAACATTCATCATCACACCTCCAATTTCCAGCTTCATATTCATTACTCTGTCTGACACTCTTTTCACCTCCAAAACAGTCTTGATATACTGTTCCTTCAGAATAACTCCTACTCCATTTCTCCTCCCATCCACACCATGATAGAACAATTTGAATCCACCTCCGATCCACCTGGCCTTACTCCCATTCCATTTAGTCTCTTGCACACACAATATATCAACCTTCCTTCTCGCCATCATATCTGCTAACTCTCTCCCCTTACCAGTCATACTGCCAACATTCAAAGTTCCTACCCTCAGTTACACTCTCTTTACTTTCCTCCTCTCCTCCTGCCTCCAGACACGTCTCCCCCTCTTCTTCTCCTACTTCTTCTTCGGCCAACAGTAGCCCAATTTCCGTCAGCACCCTGTTGGCTAACAGTACTAGTGGCAGTCGTTGTTAACCCGGGGCTCGACTGATCTGGTAAGGAAATTTGTATTGTCCTCAGATTGATTTGGCAAAATTTTACACCGGATGCCCTTCCTGATGTAACCCTCCCCATTTATCCGGGCTTGGTACCGGCACAAAAAAACACACTGGTTTGTGCATCCCTTGTAGCTGGGTTATTTCAATGAAGATTAAAACTCCGGAAAAAAGGTAACAGGTAAAGAGGAAAAAATTTCTAAACTTGTAAAAAATGCATAAAGAGCTGTCCTAGTTCAAATGCTCAGGCACATCTAAGCATGTTTCATTTTTGTTCAGTGTTCTTCAGAAGTGGCTTATCTTCTCATATAATATGCTACCGTGGCTGTTTGTTTGTTTGTCTGTCCAGGATTTTAAATCACCTGTATCTCGCAAACTGTTTGACCTATTGACCTGAAATTTGGTACACATATACTACGTGGCGTCTACTATCTGCTTTCGGGGTGATGATTGACCTCCAAGGTTATTCTTCTTTTTATTTTATTTTTATATTGTAGAATTAACTCTTGGCAGTGGCCAGCAGGCCAGCCGTGTGGTGCATGCATACAGGTGCCATTCTCATTCCCTACCACCTTCGCCATCACTTCCCCTACCTCTTTATATCTTAAATTGTTCTTCAGGCAGATTGAAGACTAAAGTGCCAGCTTAAGTGAAAAATTAAGGAAAACGTACTAAGTAATTGCAACACAAACACTGACTTAATTAGTTTTAATGTAAAATAATGCGACAAAAGAAGAGAAGAAGTGGGTTGGTAGGGTGGAGAAAAGAAGAGCTGCTCAGGAAGCAGCAAGCGCATCAACCTCTGAGCAAACGAATGCTAAACATACAGAGAAAGAGTAAGAAAACTATGAATGCTCAAGTCAAGTGTATTCATCCAGTGTGCTATTACTGGTTTAACAATATTTTAGTAAAATTACATGTGTTTGTTGACATGAGTTTGGGATGTTGCAAGCATACTACTGGATAACTTGAAGTGTGGATTATGAGACACAAGTAACATTGGATTTTTTCATGTACTTTTTCAAATTATTTTGTGTAGTAAAAAGAATGTTACGTTATATAATAAAAATATATAAATCAAGGGACGGCATGCTCAGAATATAGAGAGACCACATCTGGAGTATGTACAGTTCTGATCATCACACTAAAAGACATAGCAACACTTGAAATTGTGCAGAGGAGAGCAAGCAAGTGCATTCCAGGACTTAAGAGCATTTCATATTCTGACAGACTCGGAGAAATAAATATGTTCAGTTTCAAGCAGAGGAGACTATGTGGAGACCTACTTCAGGTCTTTAAAATTCTGATAGACATTGATAAAGTAGATCCAGAAAAAATTCTTTTCAGCATAAGGGTGAAAAACACAACTTGAGGACACCAGTGAGAATTAAGGGGAAATGAATTTAGGACTGAAGCCAGGAAGCACTTCTTCAAGAATAGAGTTGTGGGAATCTGGAACAAACTCCACAGGTATGTAAGCGAAGTAGAAGCATTGACAGCCTTTAAGAAGATGTGGCTGAGATATTGAATCAGCTTAGCTTGATGGATTGAATGGTGTCTTCACATTTGTCAAATTTTTTATGTTCTTATGAAAACATGAAATGAAAATTCTCTCTTGGCCTTTCACTTCAAGCTACATGGGGTAAGTAATATTTAAAAAATATTATTTTTGAGAGGAGTATTCCTGTACAATGATCACATTCTTCTATTTTATTGCTGGAGCAACTGAATCTCCTCTTAGGGATCAAAAAAGCAAAGGCCCCTATTGTCTGTTTGTGTTCACCCATTTGTATTATCTGCCATAACCCTTGTGGAATATCATTTATACCCCAGATAGTGAACCTGTAAGGATGTACGAACTGTTGCATGCCTGCCTATCATGTGCGTTGTATTGGATTGGTCATCTTGCTTCATCGGAGGGAGCGCTCCCTAAATCTCATCACCCCTCACCACATCTGGACTATCGGTAGGACTGTTTATTACATTACTTACAAAAAGCTGTTCCCAGGATCAACATCTTTTACTCCATAGCACTGCTTCAGTTACTGCTGTATTGGGACTGTGTTAAGGACTTTGTCATGAGTGTTTACCTCTAGGTGTTTATTGTTGTGTGTTAGTATTTGTTATCGCCATAAGGGAAGGGGAGAGTGACCTGTTTATTAGCTGTTTATATTTCCTTGTCATTCAATATATCACAGTTATTTATTCGATTTGCTCTTAATTAGTGTCTCTGTGTGTGAATCGGGCCAAGGCTGGGTGCATTCCTGGAATCCCCACCAAAAAAAATAAACAAATCACCATCCTGTCGACAGTGCGAATCTGAGCGGTACTGGACTGCCACACTGTAAAAAAACACGTTTACCCTGGGGACAAAGTAAGTGTCATCTATCTATCTATCTATCTATCTATCTATCTATCTATCTATCTATCCTACCCTGCAGGCTTTTGGATACTGGTGAAAACCAGAATACCAGATAAAACAAGAACAGAATATTTAAACTCTGCCTAGAAAGTGACCAAACCAAATCATCTGTTCTTGTTATTAATGGCATTTTCAAACCTGCCCTCTACGTTTAAATAATTTGTAATACAGTGTGGATGACTGGACAGCAGAGGGCGCTCAAACATTGGCAAAGCTGAGCAGGTTCTAAGAAAATGATGGTTTGGGAGAATTTTGACAGGCCTCTTAGAATAAATTAAGTAATTTTGAAAAGGCCCATCACTTGTCATAATTTATCATAATATCTGGTATCTGCCACATTCATTAAGTGTGCAATTGTGTCCTTTCCCCAATGGCAAAAATGGCTTAGAGGAAGTCAATTTTTATAAACACCAAGACACTAAATGAACATCCTGAGCTTATCTCAACTTAAATGGTAAGGGATGATTTCAGCCCCAGTAGTTGAAATCAATAGCCTTTATGTTATCAGCAGCATGGCCTTTCTGTATTAATCATGCATGAATGAAAAAGAAAGATACAGCAGCACAAAGCCAAAAAGGATGGTGGAAAAATTAGTACTGGCTAGAAACACATCACAACTCCAAGGACACAAACATATAAAAGTCATAATATCAATGGGGTAATAGCACAACGTATAGAGTAGCAGGGTGTTGTGCCGTGTTAGCCAATATCGATGCAATGAGAAGATAATAAAAATGACACCTTTTATTGGCTAACTAGCATCGTTTCTGATATAAAAGGGGTCTATGGTGGCCAATGCTGGACTGCAGCCAATGATATGAAAAAGTCCATGAAAAACTCCCATGTTACTTGTGTTGCATAATCTACATGTCCAATCATCCAGGCAACGTTCGCAACGTCCCAAATATTGTTAAATAAACCACTTACTGAAAAAACTCTTGTGAATGCAAACGGAATGCGCTCAGTCATGCCAAAGCATTTGAACTAAAAACCTACCTCGCCATCACACGATATTAACAAGACGCCTGCACTGAGAGACATTTCCCATAGTCCCACAGTACATGATGCCATACTGTTAACTCTTTTACATTAAGTTAATAAGTTATTGATATACTTATTATTTATTATTTACCACATATGTATAATTCTAATAAGGGTTTTTGAAAATGTATAAACTCATGAATTATTGTTCCTTCATATTTTTCTTAATGACACAGTCACTGGAGTTGTGCAGCAAAGCATTTCACCATGTATTGTACTGTAAGTATAATTTGTATGTGACAAATAAAATTTGACCTGATTTGATGTAAAACTACAGATTAGGGATCTTGGTCTCGTCCGATGCGAGAGATGGACATCTGAAGTGGAGCTCCGCTAGCAGCGGTGTTATTTTTCATATTATTTGCTTATTATCCTGGGATATCCTGCATTTATTCAACCCAAGGAGACTGCTATGGTATATATGTAAGCATATATAAACATGGCCAGCAAGAAAGGGGGTCTGAAAGAAAAGAAAACTAAAGCTGCACCCAAGCCAAGATCAGCAAGCCCTAGCTCAAGATACGGCCTTTCAGAGAGAGACCTGGATCAGCTGGGCAAAAGTACAGACTCTTCGGGACCAAGGTCCGCTACATCGTTGCCGGCTGAGAGTGAAAAGGGGAGCGAATGTACGATCGGGAGTGCAGATCTCGATAGCTCGCTGATAGGAGAAGAACACCTGAAACTGGAAAGGGCCTTACAGTCCGCGATCTCAATTACTCCACGTGAGCCGGGAATAGCGGGGACACCGGCTACAGTAGAGCCTGACGCTTCACCTACGGTACAAGAAAGCATAATTGAAATGTCTAAACTGGAGGTGATGCTCGCTGAGATCGTACAAGATATAAAGAAAACCGAGAAGGCAAATGAGAAAGCAAGGGCAAAGGCATATGAGAGGCTGAAACAAGAGTTGCTGGAATTGAAACAGGATTGGCAGTAAGCAAACGAAACGCAGCGGCAGGAATGGCAACAAGCAAACGAAACGCAGCGGCAGGAGTTGCAACAAGCAAACGAAACGCAACGGCTGATGCTGCAACAGGCAAATGAAAGGCTGCGACAAGAAATGCAAGTGGAAATGCGACAGGTGCTGGGTAAAATTGAAACGCTTACTGATCAATTGGAGGATCTCAAGGAGACATTTACGACTAGGATTGAATTAGCCGAAAATTTAGCTACCAGTGCTGAAGAAAAAGCAGAAAATGTCAGCTCCGAATGCAAAAAACTCGGAGACAGACTGGCTGCTTTGGAAGATGGTAGTAGAAGGTATAATGTCAGAATTGAAGGTCTGCCTTAGAATCAAGAAAGTTCAAACCCGGTGAAATTCGCTGCTAAACTTTTTTCTAAAATAATCGGGGACGACTTTAAAGCAGAATCTGAGATAGCAGAAGCTTACCGCGTACGCGGATCAAACACCGTTAGACCCAGACCAAGGTCTTTTATAGTTCGTTTTGAAAGATTATCATTTAAGCTAGAGGTGATGGCACTCCTCAGAAACAAGGAAGATATTACATTTGAAAATAACCACATTCGTATCTTTCCTGACTTCTCTCCAGCAACAGCTACTAAACGCGCAGCCTTCTACAACATCTAACAGCGGTTATGGCAAGCCAGCGTCAAATACAGCCTTGTATCCGGCAAAACTTAAAGTGGAATGGCAAGGTCATTTATATGTCTTTGCTAGCAAGGAAGAAGCAGAAAAGGAATTAAGAAAGCTGATCCCGGGACTATTCTGATACATAATAGTGAGTCATGGCGGTTAATGATAAAGCAAGGATTAATAATCTACTGTCTGATCTATTCGTTTTAAAATACGGGTTTTTATCAGCATATATTCTCATATATTCTCATTATTACTTAGTATTACTAGGGCGTTATCTGTTTATGCTTTATTGTGCTTAATTACTTTTTCTTTCTTTTTTTTTTTTCTAATTACTTCATCTCTACCCTAAACGAGACTGTTCAATATCATACCCTTGGTTTATTGTTATTGCTATTACTGCATTAAGACTTGTTATGCTTATTTTGGACACATCTTTACCACCATCACCCGGGTTTATTATCTGGGTGTATCATCTTAATGCACTAAAATTGCTGAAGACTATATATATATATATCAAGTGCCAAATTCTTTTTACCCTTTTTTTTTTCTTTTTTAAAGACTATATTGGTAATAGATATCTCTATCTTTTAACCCTAAAACGCCGCTGCATTGGGGCTTGTTTTGCTTTGGACGTGCTCTGTCTCTGGGTATGTCAGAGGACTGGGACTGTGTTAAGTGGGTTCTAGCCTCACTTGGGGAGGCAAATAGGGAGGGCGGGGGGTTAAGGGGGGGAGAGAAAGAGAGCAGGCTTGATCTATACCTAATCTATCCTATTAATCTTAATAATTATAACTACCAACGTAATAATAAGCTGCATGGCAACAACTCTAGGGGAAATAGGAAATTAAGACCGAAGCTGTCTCACTTCCAGTTAAGACTATAAAATGACATCAAAAACTCAGAATCAGTGTCTCCATGATGGGGCAGTTAACTTTTTAATCTGGAATGTTAAAGGCCTGTTAAAGGCCTGAAGAGAAAAAAAGTACTCTCTCACCTAACAGGTCTAAATGCTAAAATAGTATTTTTACAGGAGACCCACTTACTAAGCAAGGATCAGTTCCGGCTGCAAAAAGACTGGACTGGCCAAATGTTCCATTCTAGTTTTACAAAGAAAACTAGAGGTGTGGGAATTCTCAAACATAGAACAGTACCATATGTAGCATCAGATGTAGTATTGGATCCTGAAGGGAGATATGTAATGGTCATGGGAGACTTATCTAACTGTAAAATGATTTTGATAAATGTTTATGCACCTAATGTTGATGATAAGGAATTTATACAAAATTTATTTGCATCCATTCCCAATCTGAATACTCATAAAGTTATATTGGCGGGGGACTTCAATTGTGTTCTAAATCCACTTTTAGATAGGACTTCCTCCACAGGGGGAACGGCATCTAACACCGCAAAGATAATTACAAAGTTTATAACTGATCACAACTTATCAGACCCCTGGAGGTTTTTAAACCCAAATTCAAGAACATATTCTTTCTACTCACCAGTACATCATTGTTACTCAAGGATTGATTACTTCTTTATAGATAATAACTTCTTGCCTATGATTAAATCTTGCGAATACGATGCTATTGCTATTTCTGACCATGCACCTATGATCTTGGAGCTAAAATTACTAAGCCCCATACACTCACCCCGCAGATGGCGCCTCAACCCGCTTCTATTAGCTGACGAGAATTGTACGGAATTTATATCCAAACAAATCAAATTCTTTCTAGAGACAAATACAGTACATCACCCGAGATCTCTGCAGGAATACTCTGGGAAACTCTTAAGGCCTTCTTAAGAGGTCAGATTATCTCATATCTTTCCCACAGAAATAAATCCGAAGCCAAGAAAGTAGCAGAGATAAAAAGCGAAATTACTAAAATAGATGAAGAACACGCCAGACTACCAAGCGAGACTCTACATAGGAGGAGACAGGCTCTACATTCGGAATTAAACCTCTTGACAACTAAAGAAACTGAACAACTAATCTACAAATCCAGACATCATTATTATGAACATGGAAAGAAAGCTAATAAGCTTTTAGCTCAACAAATTCACAAGCAAGAAGTGCGCAACGCAATCTCGGTAATCACCAACACGAACGGAGATAAAATCGTCGAACACAAATAATGCACACTTTCAGAGACAACTATAAATCCCTATATACTACTGAGTTTAAAGAAGACAATACACAATCTAATACATTTCTAGATACATTACAGATACCACAAATAGACGCTTTTAGTGCGGAGGAACTTGATAAACCTCTGGCATTATCAGAATTACTAGATGCTATAAAGTCACTCCAAGGCAGGAAAGCAGCAGGCCCTGATGGCTACCCTGCAGAATTTTACAAGAAATTCTCCGCTCAGCTAGCTCCCCTCCTATTAGCGACATTTACAGAAGCCAGAGATAACCAATCTCTTCCTCAAATCTTTCGCCAAGCACTAATCACTGTTTGTCCAAAACAAAATAAGGACTTATCAAAATGTGCATCATACAAACCAATTTCACTTCTGAATAACGACGTTAAAATACTCTCTAAAATCATAGCTAGAAGGATGGAGAAAGTGCTCCCCTCGGTACTATCACAAGACCAAACTGGATTTATTAGGGGCCGACACTTATCTTCAAATTTTCAACGCTTGTTTAATGTAATATACTCACCAACTAAATCAAACAACCCAGAAATATTATTATCATTGGATGCAGAAAAAGCATTTGACAGGATTGAATGGAAATACCTTTTTACTACATTGGAGAAGTTTGGGTTTGGCCCGAACATTTGTGCATGGATTAAATTACTGTATACTAACCCAGAAGCTTCAGTTTGCATCAACAACATTTGTTCAGACTACTTTAAACTAGAACGTGGCACTAGACAAGGATGCCCCTTGTCACCGCTGCTGTTTGTGATTGCCATTGAACCACTGGCAATACATTGTCGAAATACTGATCAGATAAAGGGGATTAGCAGAGAAGGACTGGAACAGAAAATCTCATTATATACAGATGATGTGGTATTGTACAGTGGTGTGAAAAACTATTTGCCCCCTTCCTGATCTCTTATTCTTTTGCATGTTTGTCACACAAAATGTTTCTGATCATCAAACACATGTAACCATTAGTCAAATATAACACAAGTAAACACAAAATGCAGTTTTTAAATGATGGTTTTTATTATTTAGGGAGAAAAAAAATCCAAACCTACATGGCCCTGTGTGAAAAAGTAATTGCCCCCTTGTTAAAAAATAACTTAACTGTGGTGTATCACACCCGAGTTCAATTTCCATAGCCACCCCCAGGCCTGATTACTGCCACACCTGTTTCAATCAAGAAATCACTTAAATAGGAGCTGCCTGACACAGAGAAGTAGACCAAAAGCACCTCAAAAGCTAGACATCATGCCAAGATCCAAAGAAATTCAGGAACAAATGAGAATAGAAGTAATTGAGATCTATCAGTCTGGTAAAGGTTATAAATCCATTTCTAAAGCTTTGGGACTCCAGCGAACCACAGTGAGAGCCATTATCCACAAATGGCAAAAACATGGAACAGTGGTGAACCTTCCCAGGAGTGGCCGGCTGACCAAAATTACCCCAAGAGCGCAGAGACGACTCATCCGAGAGGTCACAAAAGACCCCAGGACAACGTCTAAAGAACTGCAGGCCTCACTTGCCTCAATTAAGGTCAGTGTTCATGACTCCACCATAAGAAAGAGACTGGGCAAAAACGGCCTGCATGGCAGATTTCCAAGACGCAAACCACTGTTAAGCAAAAAGAACATTAGGGCTCGTCTCAATTTTGCTAAGAAACATCTCAATGATTGCCAAGACTTTTGGGAAAATACCTTGTGGACTGATGAGACAAAAGTTGAACTTTTTGGAAGGCAAATGTCCCGTTACATCTGGCGTAAAAGGAACACAGCATTTCAGAAAAAGAACATCATACCAACAGTAAAATATGGTGGTGGTAGTGTGATGGTCTGGGGTTGTTTTGCTGCTTCAGGACCTGGAAGGCTTGCTGTGATAGATGGAACCATGAATTCTACTGTCTACCAAAAAATCCTGAAGGAGAATGTCCGGTCATCTGTTCATCAACTCAAGCTGAAGCGATCTTGGGTGCTGCAACAGGACAATGACCCAAAACACACCAGCAAATCCACCTCTGAATGGCTGAAGAAAAACAAAATGAAGACTTTGGAGTGGCCTAGTCAAAGTCCTGACCTGAATCCAATTGAGATGCTATGGCATGACCTTAAAAAGGTGGTTCATGCTAGAAAACCCTCAAATAAAGCTGAATTACAACAATTCTGCAAAGATGAGTGGGCCAAAATTCCTCCAGAGCGCTGTAAAAGACTCATTGCAAGTTATCGCAAACGCTTGATTGCAGTTATTGCTGCTAAGGGTAGCCCAACCAGTTATTAGGTTCAGGGGGCAATTACTTTTTCACACAGGGCCATGTAGGTTTGGATTTTTTTTTCTTCCTAAATAATAAAAACCATCATTTAAAAACTGCATTTTGTGTTTACTTGTGTTATATTTGACTAATGGTTACATGTGTTTGATGATCAGAAACATTTTGTGTGACAAACATGCAAAAGAATAAGAAATCAGGAAGGGGGCAAATAGTTTTTCACACCACTGTATATATCGGACCCAGAAAATTCTGTGTCTGCAGTCTTAAAAGCACTCACAGAATTTCAAAAGATCTCTGGTCTCAGAATTAATCTGAATAAAAGTGTACTCTTTCCAGTGAATTCTCAAGCATATAATATTAGATTAGATACCCTACCTTTTATCATTGCAGTTTAAATACCTAGGGGTAAATATCACTAGTAAACATAAAGCTCTATATCAACAAAACTTCGCCGTCTGCATGGAAAAAATTAAACAAGACTTGCATAGATGGTCAACCCTTCATCTCACTCTAGCTGGAAGAATTAACACTGTTAGGATGAATATTCTTCCTAAGCTCCTTTTTTTATTTCAAAACATTCCAATATACATTAATAAATCATTCTTTAGGCAATTAGATTCAACAATAACCTCATTTATTTGGAATTCAAAACATCCACGCATCAAAAGAGCGACCCTACAAAGACAAAAGGCAGAAGGCGGCATGGCTCTACCTAACTTCCAGTTTTATTACTGGGCAGCAAATATACAGGCGATAAGAACCTGGACACAAATTGAAGAACATACACAGTGTCACACACGTGTGCATGGGAGGCAGCTGAAGGGCTTAGAACATACTGCTTATACATCTGCCCGGGGGGGGCGGGGTACGCTGACGCTCTTTCTGAGTTCTCTGCAGGTCTTACCCGGGAAATCTCACCAGGAGCCGCCATTTCCAGGAAGGACACATCACTTCCGGTTCCGGCCCCCAGGATGAGGTCACTTCCAGTTCCGGCCCAGAGGACGACATCACTTCCGCCCTCTGTGCTATAAAGCCCACTGCCTTTGCTCTGGCAGGCAGTTCTGTTTTGGACTCTGTTGTATAAACTGTATACAATGCCTCAACAACGTTTGCAGCCAGAATACCGAATTAAACGGGTGGCTGCCCCAAACCTTTCCATGCCTCTGGTCTCCACTTATTACAACAGGCATGGACCGCAATAGAAGTAAAATCCTGCAGTACTTCTTTGTATTCCTTGCTCTGTGCTCCAATAAATACACGTTATTGGCAATATACAAATAACCCAATTGTGCTCCACTCATTTAGAATCTGGAACCAATGTAGAAAGCATTTTAAGACGGAGAAGCTTCTATCTGTGGCACCTCTGCAAGAGAACCACCTCTTTCAACCTTCACAAACATATGCAGTTTTTAATATCTGGAAAAAATTTGGAATTAACTTGCTTAGAGATCTTTATATAGACAACGTCTTTGCTTCCTATGAACAATTACATTCCAAATTTAACATTCCAGCTACACATTTCTTTCACTATCTTCAAATCAGGAACTTTGTTAAACAGAACCTTCCAGATTTTCCTCATCTTGCACCCTCATCCCTGCTGGAAAAAATATTGCTCAATCTCAAGGACTTAGACACCATCTCTACAATATATAAAATCATTTTATAATCCCTCCCTTTTAAAGACCCAAGAGGACACTGGGAAAAAAATCTCTCAATTAATATATCAGAAAAGGAGTGGAAAGTAGCAATGCAGAGAATTCACTCGAGCTCCATATGCACAAAGCATACAATTATACAACTTAAAATTATTTATCGAGTACATCTGTCTTGACTAAAACTCTCCAAAATGTTTCCAGGGCATGATCCAACCTGTGAACGTTGCAACCAAGTCCCAGCCTCGCTGGGTCACATGTTCTGGGCCTGCACCAAATTAACATTATTCTGGACAAAAAATTTTAATTACCTCTCAGACAGCCTTGGACTCACAATCCCTCCTAACCCATTAACAGCTGTGTTTGGGGTTCTTCCAGAGGGGCTTAAAGTGGAGAAAGACAAACAAATTGTGATTGCATTCACTACACTTTTGGCACGCAGACTTATTCTGATAAACTGGAAGAACCCAAACTCTCCTCTTTTAAGTCAGTGGGAAACTGATGTGTTATATTATTTGAAATTGGAAAAAATCAAATACTCAGTTAGAGGATCCGTACAGACTTTTTTCAAAACATGGCAGGATCTAATCAGTAATATTTTAAAATAAGTTCATGAAGCATAGAGAATTTATTAATTTAGGTATGTTTAAAAGCTGTAAAATTTCTACGCAGTTTGGCTTGCTCTCTCTCTCAAGGGTGGGGATCGATCTGTTCTTAACTCAATTTTTCTTTTTGTAAAAACTTGAATGCTTTGTATGGATTGCAATAAAATTAATAAAAAAAAAAAAAAAACCTACAGATTAAAAAAAGAAAAGAACATTATTAAGAAGAGAATAAGCCTTTTACTTGTACATATCTGAGGTGCTTCAAAAAAAAGAAGGTCGATTGTGATCCAGAATTTGAAAAACTGACTGAATATGTCTACGTTACTGCCTAGGAGCCATTGCATCATCCTGCTGATGTTTACTTTTAAAGTCAATAATAGAATGATTAGGAATTCTGATCCAATGTCTAGTGGCATGTTCCTTTTTCAGACACAACAAGCTGGACCTGCTTTATTCAGATGTTAACATCTTCATATGAATATCTGGACAGGTCTGACCATCTTACTGCCACCCGTAGCCCCGTCACAGATGGCAGCAGTTCTCCAGTTTCTTATTCTTATTTGTGTTTGTTGTTTATGTTATTATCAATATATTTATATAATTATTTTTCTCTCAAGCTAATGTAAACTTTAGATTTACCCCGAGGACAAATAAACTTCTATCTATCTATCGTCACACACAAGCATATGGGAGGCAGTCAATGGGCTTGGTTGGATGTGATATGTCGAGACAAGGGTTGGCAGAATGCACTAATGCCTTTTTCTCTCTTCCCTCCAGACACTCCGAACATAAGCCTGCATAATTCCAGAACTTTCCCTGTGAGTAACACTTCTGGTTCTGGCCGCTTGGACATACCCCTTCTTCCTTAGCAGCTATAAAACACCCTCTTTTTCCTCACCCCTCAATCCCAATTTAGACACCGTCAGCAGTGAATATTTCACCTTGCCTATTTTTTTCACTATTTAGAGAATTGAATATAAGGGAACCCCCAAACCTTTTGTCTTGTCTTTCTTGTGTTCTTACACTATCTATCTATCTATTGTGGGGTACAGCCCGGACACAGACAGGTAGACATGTTATTTCGCCACACACGCGTTTATTTACACTATTTACAAGTGGTAAAGTGCACAAACCCAGTGCCGCAGCACCAATCACCCCTTCAAGTCCTGGCCGCACGACAATGCCTTGCACAGTCCTCAGACCGCCTCCTCTCCTCTCCTCTCCTCTCCTCCAAGCTCCGTCCACTTCCACCCGACTCTTGCTGTCGACTGGAGGGAGGCGGCCCCTTTTATGTACGCCCGGATGGGCTTCAGGTGCTTCCTGAGGAGCTTCTGCTGACACACCCCTGTGTGGCGGAAGCACCAACTGTGTAGCCGGAAGTCCTCCGGGTGTTCCTGCTCCTCTTCCCCCCAGCACTTCCTGGTGTGGCGGAAGTGCTGGGCTCCAGGTTTCTTCAGGCACCGGGGCGCCGCCTGGCGGTGGCCATGGGCCCCTACAGGGTTGGGCTTCCAAGCCCCTTACCCGAGGCCACCAACAAAACCAAGGCGGTTGCCCCCACATGGTCGGGAGGAGGCACCAGCCCTCCTCCGGTCCCCTCGGGCGTCCCGGCTGGGTTCCACCCCCAGCTGCCTGTGACACTATCTATCTATCTATCCACTCCAGTTGTAGACATGAATAAAAATGTAACGACAGGAGTAGGGTCTACAATTCAAATGCTCAGGCACATCTGAGAATATTTCATTTTGTTTACAAAAATGTTTTCCAGAGATGGGTTATTTAGCAATATTTTAGTAAAAATATGTGTTTGGGATGTTGTGAGCACGGATTGACGTGGATTATGTGACCCTGATATTGTTTACTGTTGTCCAGTTGTCACTGACCCCTATTATATCAGAAAATGTGTTCTCTGTTCTGCATGAAAACATGAGATCAAATCTTTTTCCACCAGCCTTCACTACAAACTAAATGGGGTAAGTGACATATAAAAAATATATAACTTTTTATGTCAATGCGACTGAGGTCAAAACATTGACTTGACCATTTCAAAACCATTTCTTTTTCACCATGCAATTACATGTTTGCAGGTATTATAGAATTTTGGACAGGCTTTTTTATCATCTCGAATGCTATGCTTTCAAGAGGAAGTCATGGTGGAGACAATGATTGTGAGACATCTATGTCCTGTGGCTCCGTTTAATGGATGATTAGAGCGTCTTTTGATGATTTTTTTTTTTTTTTTTTTGCCAAACAGAATATTATGCATAAGGACCAGAGAAGATTACTTCAGAAGTCTTGTGGTTTACTTAAGAGGTAACTTTACAGATGTAAAGTTATGTTGTCACTTAAGCATTAAATTAGAGAAGTAAATGTTCATTATATTAGAATGGGAATAGGAATATACCTAAATTTAGATTTGCAATGTTCATTTCTCTGTTAAATTGTAATGTGTTAGAAAGTATTGTTTATAAAGTTAAGCATTCAAGATCTGGGAGGATATGTGAGAGGAGGTAAGATTGTTATTGTTTTGTTTTGGCCTGACCATGTGCTAGCAGCTGCAGAGAATACAGCTTGTATTTGGAACAGAAATCTGCTTCTATCCAGTTCTTTTTGTTCCCAAAAAGGATTCCATCCATCTTAGAAGAGAAACCTTGTTACACAGGCCTATGTTGTTCTGCTGCTGTGTTGCTTCTGGACAGATGGGGCTAACATTCCATGAACAATATACTTGTTTTGTCTTTCTCTCAAGGCAGAGTCACAGACTATAACATTTACCACATTGACAAAGGCTTATAGATCTCAGATGGAAGGTTTTGGGTTCTTTTATGATTTTTTCAGAGCATTACATAGGCTAATATTTGGATGGATTTGTTGATATGTCCTTTTTCTAAATAATCCATTTGACTGTAGGATGATAGACATCAGATTATTTGGACATGTCCTTATAACACTTCCCAAAGTGATAAGACTGAACTATTTCTCTGGGAACACTGCAGATGTCTGCTGTCCTTGATGTAGGCTTTGTCCACACTACCACACTACTCTGCTCTCATTTTGTAAACATCAATGATCTTCTTCCATGGTAGCATTTTCACATTGGTTGCTAAAATATATCTGCCCACACTAAAAAGACCAAAAGCACATGTGACACAAATCACCTACACTGTGCTATATGCATTAACAAAAAATCCTTGAAGGAATTGGAACATCACAGGCCACAAGATTAAACACAAAACTGTAGCGACTGGTAAATTATTTTTTGTGTGTACAGTACACAGCATTCAGATTGTACAAAATGCATTGTAGGTGCACACAGAAAATCAACACAATAAGCTCCATGGAAAGCAACTCCTCTGTGCCTGCTATGTTGGAATGTGGTTTTCTTCCATGAAGGGTGACCAGTCAGGGAATGAGACTTTATAATGAATAAGAACCAATCAGGAATGGGATACATAATAAGCATGAAAAAATCAGAACGTAGTTAAGAGTCTGCATTTTCAAAACTTTACATTTTCACCCATCTACACTGCAACCCTTATCTGGCAATTTTTTTTTTCTTTCAAAAATTTTTGGCTCTGAAGAGTGCTTTCAGATGTCTCCGTTTTCAGGAGTAGTGTGGAAGAAAGTTGAAAATAGAGACGAATGTCTCTGTTTTTACATGAGAATGTGGTAGTTTAGATGTAGCCATTGTGTTCCCGTATAGCCGGAGAGCTTCAGACCAAACTGCCAATTGTTCTGATTTTATACATAGACGATAACACTTCTTGTGAATCAACTAATCAAGGGCACAGGATTAACAGCTCTAACTACTGTTTTTATACTCTTAAAAGTGACTCTGGGAAGCTCCCGATAAGATTTATATTGTTTACCTTTTATTGGAAACCCATCACAAACATGAGGCTTTCCAACTAAATTCCCCAAGCAACTGCCTTCTGGATTGTCCTTTTTCTCACCTCAGGATCCCAGCTAATAAGCTAAATCCTCGTATGTCATCTGTGGTTAGAGGTGTTTGATTGTAGGAGCTGAGGATTCCTAGTGCTGTCCTGATGTAGCTAAAACAGGGCTACTGATGTTTTACACGACTCTGCATTGTCACATACGTGCACATGGCAGATGGTTTATGGGCTCAAATAGTGTTGCTTCTCAATCAGACCAGAGGTTGGCACTGTCATCTGATCCTTTCTCCTCCTGTTCCTCTGCAGACCAGCTGAAGACCGAGCCCCTCAGTGATGCCACCTCCAGTCCAGCCACTGATGACATTACTATCCAGAACTCATTTACTGACAACATCACTTCCTGTTCTAGATCCCCTGACTCAACCTCTTCCTATTTTGGCCATATTTATAGACCAGACTCATCCTGTTTGTTTAGTTCTGTTTTTGACTCTTTATTGTGTACTGTCTGTTGTGTGACCTCTGAGTAATTTGCCAATTTATGTGACACACTATTAGCTGCAGTAAGGTCTAACACTTACAGCCAATTTTGGACAGAGTTACACCCACTGGTAGATGTACAATTCTGGGCCCCTGAAGCTTAAACTGTTACCGGCCTCCCTTCACAACAGATCATGACAGATCACCACAATTTTTTAAAAAATGTAACCACTTCATTTAAGGGTTGTAAAAACCCTGTCTAATACAATAGACACCCAAAATTTTTAAGCAATGTGGATTAGGGGCCTTGGAATATAATCTTCATTAGTTTCATTGTAGAATCACCTCTGGTCACATCAGTACTTAAAACCTTGATGACTACTGGTTCAAGTAGACGAGTCAGGATTGAGTAGATTTATTATTGTTATTGTTTTATGATAATGAAACTCTACAAATGTAAGTTTGAAGCAAAAATGTACATCAATTATGATAATATGAATAAAAAGAATATCAACCATAAAACAAAAAAGTGCTAGATTAGAACCTATAATAAGTAAAAAGACTACAGGTAGAGAAACTGACTTAAATAACAACAAAAGGTCTATTTGTATCCTTCAAAGGAAAGATGGTACCATAATAACAGGAGTTCATGTGTTTTCTAAATGTTTGTGGTTTTAAGTTCATTTCCAGATTTGTTGTCATGGACACACAGTGCAATGAGAATCTTAGTTCTATGTCTGCTACGACATACTTAAACAGGTCGTTGACAAAAACAAACCAAACTGTCATATTATATGTAAATATATCTCAATTACACTATTTAGGTATTAATAAGCAAATGTGCTAAAACATATACAAATAAGAATTCTGTCTTTTTTCCAAGTTTACAGTTACTAAAAAGAACTGAAAACAAAAAACAAAAAGAATGTTCAAAGCTGATAGCAAAAGGTACTGAGGCTAGGCAATAGTCACATAAATCACATAGACCACAAAAACTGATATTTTTCCATTTAAAACAATAAACGGAAATTACATCTCTCTATTATAATAAAAAATCCTAGGATAAGACATAACTTCAGAGAGATACATTCAAGTCCCACGAGATGAGACTTTGTGCCAAGAGATTTAACCACACCCAGGGCCTTAAATAAAAGACAAAGAGTAGATGACAAAGTAGAACATTGTTGGCATGTTACACATGCAAAGCAAGTCAGAGATAATGAAAGTAATAAAATTTGAAAGTCTCAAAAAAATGATAGTAAAGATCGCATTAGTGCAAACAAACAGAAATTATTACTCAGTGAAATAACGGAACAGCGAAAAGAGATCAAATATACAGTATTGTTCGATTTAAACTTTAAGTTGGAGACTTGTAGATTGTCTAATTCATGTTGCCATCAGAGAAAAGTAGTGTTTCTTCCCAATGAAGTGGGATATCCACGAGAATTAAAAGATTTGTTGTTTGGTGAAAGTGAAATCCACATACGCAAGCGGCAGAGACGCAAAATGGCTGGCGCGTAGCACAGGCCAGGTTGGTGAGCAAAGCCCCCTAGTGGTAAAAATTAAACACCAGTTAATAAATATAAGCACCTAGAATGTCCACAACATATTTAAAATATTGTAGTGTGAAGGTGCAGGAGATGTCCTTCTGCTTTCTTCCTCAGAGCTGTGGAACCTCCATAACATCGGCTAGACGATGTTCACCTAGATCACATAGACCACATAGATCACAGAGACTAATACTTTTCCATTTTAAACAATGAAAAAAAAATGTAAATGTAAAAATTCACCATCAAACAGTTAATAAATACAAGTGGCTACAATGTCCACAATGTACTAAAAAATTGTAGTGTGAAGGTGAAGCAGTTTGACTTCTGTGCTTCCCTCAAGGCTGTGGGACCTTCATTACCATTTGTGAAGGTCACTTACTTTACAAATGGATATCACAATCAAAAAAAAATATGAAAATGGAGAGAGACTCAAAATAAAAACCAAACATTAATTCATTAATTATGATTAACAGGTGCAAATTCAACACAAAGGTCTAAGGTAATTTTCTGACCTATATATATAGATAAAACAGAAATATAGACATAAGAGTGATAATATCATGACGAAACTACCAATAATTGATATAGTGCTCAGAACTAACCGCAAGACAAACTGTATTTAGTTAAATGTTGGCAGAACTCAGCTAAGCAACAAAGGTGAACCAACATACGTAGGCTTAATAAAAAGCAGGACAAGTCATTAGTCTTATTTAGCCCTTCTGTTGAGACAGTGTCTAAATTGTAAATCCACTTGGCTTTTCTCTTTAGCAACACCCAATAAAATTCTCCGACTCTCGAATCTAGCGTAACGACCTCAGTCACCAAATTGTGATTGAGCTGTGTTGCACTGTGTCATTTCTCAGTAGACTAGTGGCAGGAGTACAATACCAACAAAAGCCAATGAATACAACACAGGGATGGAATACAAAATAGTCCATTTAAACCAAGACTGAATGCAAAATAATCAATTTAAACCAACATAATTCAAAATATGGAGTAACTATTGAGTGGCTTTATGACCCTGTGGATAAAAACTGTCCTAGAATATAGAGGTTTGTGTACTAATGATCCACAATGGAGGAGCGAGGAAAGTGATAGAACAAGATGGTTAAACTCTTTAACAGTACTGTTTATCTTTGAAAGATAGCATGTGTTATATGCTACAATATGTCTTGGACAAAAGGCAAATGTGTACTAGTAATATTCTGTATCAAATTTGGTACTCTCTGTAGTGCTTTGAGGTACTGGACTAAACAGACACCATACCAGATCTAATGCAGCCAGTGAGGACTCCACTGGGACTCCACTGTAGATACTGGTGAGCACAGATAAATACATCTGAACCTTCCTCAGACATATAAAGACATAAAGGTGCTGGTGAATCTTCTTGATGATGGCCAAAAACTCGTGTCCACTACAAGTCATCTGCTATGGTTACTCTGAGGAATTTAATGCTGCTGTCTTTCTGCTCAGTATCGACTTCAAAAAATGTGAATGTGATCTTGTGACTAACACTAAAATCTATGACCAGATTTATGGTTTTGCAAATTTTAATGGTGAGATTGCTGTCCTGGAATCGTTGTGTTACTAGACACATCTTTTCTTTGTAAGCTATCTAATCATTGTTAGTGATCAGATCTATGGTGGTGGTGGGGATGTCATCAATAAATTAAATAATGAAGTTCAAGCTTTGCCCAGATAGTCATATAATGAATATAGTGATGGCTCAGAAAATGGAGTGATGTGGTTGAGTTGAGGATCGGTGTGGAGGAAGTGATGTTGCTAATCTGCATGTGCTGAGGTTTGTCAGTTAGGTTTAATCTCTCTATTATAAAAAAAAATCCTGTGAGAGAAAAAAAAGGAGATGAGACGTGATCTTCACGTTAAGATCACGGAAGTTACTTAAAAGACCCGCGAGACGAAAGAAATTGGCCACGGAGCGTCTCGCGGGGACCTTAAACATGAGACTTTGTGCCAAGAGATTGACCCAGGACCGTCTCGCGATGATGTAGAACATGAGATTCTTGCAAGACACGCCCTACTTACAACCAAATAACAGCACAGGCAGCTACACACTCAGTCGTGTGAGCGCACACAGATCCAGGGCTCTCAGCGCATATAAAGCATATAAGGACAATACGTTATAAATGAAACGTCAACGACTAAGCGAAGAAAAAAGCAGCAAGGAGAAAAGAGACTCAAAAGCGTTGGAGAGAAAAAAGAGCATAAAAGAAAAAGAATAATCTAGGTGCAAATTCAGAAAATAAGGAAAGTAATTATCAGCCCGGAACAAGTGGAATTGAAAAAAAGCACGTCCAATTGGGCTCGGAATTAAAAGACAGGGTAAAAAACAAAGTAGAACTTCATAAAGACGTTCGCACATTGGCGCTATACACATGCAGAGCAGGTTAGAGATTATGAAAGCAGTGAAATTCGAAAGGCTCAAAAAAAAAAAAACGTTGGCGCTATACACATGTGGAGAAAGTTAAAGAATATGAAAGTAGGACAATCAGAAAGTAGAAAAAGAAGAAAGTAAAGATCACAGTAGCGCAAACAAATGGAAATTATTACTCAAAAAAGGGGAAATAATCACCACAAAGCAGGAGTCATTGAAAGGACAGGACAAAGCGAGGTCAGAAATAAAAGACAGAGTGTAAAACGTCATAAAGAGGTTAAAAAACAAGGGGGCCAAACACATGCAGAGCAGGTTAGAGATAATGAAAACTGGAATTCAAAAGACTCAAAAAAAACGCAGGTGTGAAACACATGCAGAGCAAGATACAGAACATGAAAGCAGAAAAAAACGACAGTGTCAAAACAAAGAAAGTAAACATTGCATTAGCTCAAAAAAAGAGAAATTATTACTTAGAGAAATAACGAAAAGGCAAATAGAGATCGAATATATGGACATAGGTGACATGTCAGAAGTATGTAAATATTGTAAGGCTTTGAAGTATAAGTCAGAGAATTTCAAAAACGGGGTTTACCTCACATGCATTTATTGGTTACTTTGCAAAAAAAAATTCTTAACTGCTGATGATGTGGATCGTTTTGTCTGTGCTGAAATTCCAAACAGAGAAACCTATCCTGAATTATGGTACAAAGTCATTAAACACGTCTCACTGACCTCATTAAAAAGATTCAGCATATTGGAACTCAAAAGATTCCAAATATTGTTTTTACAGAGGTTCTGAAATAAAAGTGAAACTAATGAAATAGCAACAATTCAAAGAAAAAAAATCTTAAAAGTGTGCATCTGGAAAACCAAACATGGGGGTTGGCGAGCGAAGAGAGCCCACTAGTAAATTCAAAATATCAAAAGTCATGAGTTTGTGCAAAGTGTTTTTGGGGATGTTTGGGATTACAGTAATCCCTCCTCCATCGCGGGGGTTGCATTCCAGACCCCCCCGCGATAGGTGAAAATCCGCGAAGTAGAAACCATATGTTTGTATGGTTATTTTTATATATTTTAAGCCCTTATAAACTCTCCCGCACTGTTTATAAATATTCCCCGCAGAGTTATACAGCATAATCCCTTTGTATTCTCTTAGATATTAGGTAAGATTCATTGAAATTATGTATATAAACACACACTGTTTATATACAGTAAAACCTAAATATTATTTTAAAGATATTGAGTGTCTCCGATATCACATATGTTACAGCCATTACGATAGACAGGTCACCAGCAATAAATACGTACATTGCAAGAAAAATAGTATACAGTAAATGTGTGTACAGTGACACTAAACGTACGTACATGTACTAAGCACTGTAAGAAGAAAATTAATTATGGTTACTCACCAACAATGACACGATGACTTGTCCGATAACAATGAGTTTAATTTTACTGCACAACAAAGGAGAGCGTTACAGCCCTTGTAAAGGAGCCACTTCAGGCGATTGTGTAGCACTGCCGTTGTTCTTCTGGCAGTCTTCAATCCAAATCCCTAAAGCAGATTCCATCCAGACTACTGCCTTATTACATCCACTTACAACTCGTTTTGCACCCTGGTTAAAAGGACGCTGCAGCCGTAGATCTTATATTCCTTTCCTACTTTTTAAATAAAAAGAATCGTAGCCTTCAACAAATCCAAAACGTTTACCTTTTCGGCAATCGTTAACATCTTCTTCTTGCGCTTGGGCACGGCACCTGAAGCAGTAGCAGATTGTTTTGGAGCCATAATGAAGGGCTTGACTATGCACAAAGATAAACACTAAAGAGCACAACTCTTTACACAGCGAAGCACGTTGATGCTGAATGAGCGAGATGAGACTTCCTGGTTAACACTGCATAGCTCCTCCGTGCTCTGATTGGTTAGCTTCTCAGTCAGGAGAACTTAACTGCGTGCTCTGATTGGTTAGCTTCTCAGCCATCCGCCAATAGCGTCCCTTGTATGAAATCAACTGGGCAAACCAACTGAGGAAGCATATACAGGAAGTAAAAAGACACATTGTCCGCAGAACCCGCGAAGCAGTGAAAAATCCGCGTTATATATTTAGTTATGCTTTCATATAAAATCCGCGATAGAGTGAAGCCGCGAAAGTTGAAGCGCAATATAGCGAGGGATTACTGTATCCCTTTGGAGTATCATCATAACACAAAGCAGCTGCAGGAGTATCACCACTTGGATTTAGAAGAGTCAGAGGGATGGTACAGCATCTACATATCCAGTATCTTTACGTCACTGAGCATATGTTTACTTAGAAATCAATACAGAATGTAATGTAATGTACTGTATATGTCATAAAGAGTGTGTGAGGATGGGTGGTGTCCAGTCCACTGTAGTGAGCCAGTCTGGACAAACATCATGGACTGATATTTTTCCCAACTGATTCCTGCACAGAGGATTAGGATTAATATTAAAGACATGTCTGAAGATCTCTTGATCCATGATGGCAGGATAGGAATGGGGTTGCCACTTAGAGAGAAGTAACACAGGTAGAGATGCTAGAGTTAGGCCCAGCACACTTAGGACATCAGAGACTTAGACAAAGCTCTAGCCAGGTGTCCCTGCAACAAATTAGATCCATCCTTATTCTCAGAAGTGACCCCTGGTGTTATGATTAGCAGTTTTCATTTATGTTTTGTGTGTTTTCCTGAATGAAAAATAATAAAGTATTGCATTTATTTAAGGTCTTTAGTAGCCAAGGATTCAGAAAATTATGTTTGTTTTTCATTTAAAGACATTTTAAGAAAGTTGAAATATTATAGTGTAGGCTGCAGTGCCATCTTTGTTTTGTTATGGGTGCTACCATTTTAAAGTAATAGTAAGTGATAATAGTACCTAGAACTTGCCGGAATGTGATGTCAAGGGAGTGACCATACAAAGGTCAGAGTGTGCACTTCCAGAGTATTCAAGACTGCAGATAAACCTGTGTATTAGTGTGTGAACAAAACCTTTTGATCATTGTCCTCCCAGTTTTGAAAATAACTCTGGCTGTAGGTACTTCAAGTTTGGGTTAGCGACTTAAATCTTAACGACAGATTGGTTTGACGTTTGCTTTGAACCCTTGTTGTTCCTGACTAAGTTTTCATCTCTTAGATATTATCATTCATACCGCTACACTGTCTCTAAATCAGTGAACCTAGCAGACAGGGTTTAAAGGCACTTCTAGCCTGAAGCTTTTTTAGTCTCAAGACTGTGTAGAGCTATAATAAGTGTTTACAGGAAGGAGCAAGAGAGAACAGAATTAAGAAAGAAGCACGGAGCGAGACAGACCGAGAAATTCAGTGTTAGTAAAGGAAATGCTTCATTGTTTTTGAGGTGGGTAGGTGGGATGACACCTATTCAGGAAAGAGAGCTTCAACAACTACTATGGCAGGCTCAGAAGGCCTATAATTGTAATTTGGTACATTGCATTATCCCTCTGTTGTGTTCACCTACTGTACTTAATACGAGGGTCATTCAAAAAGTTTCAACAATTTTATGTTTTCATTGGAAACCGTGAAGACGGGAGGAATAGTAATTGTTCATGTCTGAGAGTGTCATGTGACTAGTTTTGTCTGGCAGTTTAGTATAAGAGTTGTCACCCTGTTGTGAAGATGGCTGCAAAACCTATAAATTGCACCAAAGAGGAACAGTGTTCTGTCATACACTTTTTGTGGGCAGGTGTGCCGGGAGCACAAATTCATCTCTGCATGTGTGCTCATTATGGAGTAAAGTTCTCTCTCATAGAATCATCTTTGAGTGGATTGAAATGTTCAAAAATGGCCGTACTAGTGTGACAGATGCAGAGCACTCCGGACATCCAGCTACAGCTACGACCACGAGGAATGAAGACAGAACCCTGATGTGAAATCAGTGATGCTTCAGTGACTATGCTGATGGCATTAAAAAGTTGGCACAATGCTGGGAAAATTGCATCGCAAAGGAAGGTGACTATGTAGAAAAGTGATGTTATTTGTTTTTGAAATTCTTAATAAATAGAGTTAAAAAAGTGCTGAAGCTTTTTGAATGTCCCTCGTAAATTCACAACTTTTGTGTATTTTGGACCCAGTCATGTTGGGTAGGAGGTTCACTAGAAAAGTACCTCTTCCTTTCACATATATACTATATGTATGCATTATTTGGATTATGTATCTTCCCTATGCTAAAATAAAGATATAACAAGTTATACACACACATATTTTAAATCCAGCAATACTCTCTAATGTGCATTTATTAGAGCAGGGGTCCCCAACCCCCGGTCCACGGCCCACTACCGGGCCGCGGCCGTGTGACGGCCGGGTTCAGAACGCTAGGCGGACGGGGCTTTGCAGTGGTGCAGAGAGAGGAGAGAGACCGAGGTGAGAGAGTATTACAACAAAGTATTTTTATGTTTCTGACAGTTTCCCCATATGACACGAGTCTATAGAAATCTCGTTACTATGAAGTACATTCACCAGCAGATACTTTCATTACAATGAAGTGACCTTGAAATGCTTGAATGAATCATCCACAGAGCAGTTAGATCAGTTTGCACATTTGCACAACAATCCCCAAACAGAAACATTGTAAATTTGTTTTTCTTTCTTTAAACTTTCCTCGTACTGTTTTTTTTTTTTTTTTTGCTGTTTTTGTTTTCTGTGGTTTTCACTGATGCCTTTTGCTTATAGCTCATCAACATCTGAAATACATCCATTGGAATTTAACTCCTTGTCTCCCTCCTATAGAAACGGCAGACACGAAAAAACGATAACAGTGTTAATGTGTGTGATGTGTAATCTGTTGGAATGACAAATGCAATGCATATGTCTTTGTTATATGCAAAAAAAAGAAGAAAAATCTCGGATTGCCAACATATGCGAACTGCTGCATTTGAAGACGCCGAAAAAGCCATTTTTATGTGGTTCAGTGATGCTCGTTCAAGAAACATTCCTATTAATGCGGCACTCTTTCAAGATAATTTGAGGTTGTTCAACTCTCTTGGGACCTCTGTCAACGGGACAACACACTGTGAGCCTGCTGTTGCCTTGCCCCGGTAACGGACAAACAATATTACACAGACGCGGCAATTGCGCTTCGGGACACACTTCAGTGTGTCGTTCCCATTGGGTGGGGGGATCCCAAAAGAGTTCAGAAACCTCACAATATGAAGAAGAAGAAAAGGATGATTTGACTTCTGATTGATAACTGTGCATCCGCATTTAGATAATGTTCGCATTGAATTCCTCCCAACCAATTGCACGGCAGTGCTTCAGCCATTGTATTTGGGTATCATTTGCACCGTGAAAGTGTATCATCGCAAGGAAATGCTGAGACAAATTCTCGTCAGCATAACGTGTAGACTGGAGAAGATTAAAATAACGCGAAAGAAGCTACTGAAGCTGCTTCCATTTCCAACATCCTATCTTTGTGAGGCAGCGTTTTCTGCAGTGACAGGAACCAAAATGAGATTACGGAGTAGACTTCGCGTGTCACTGTCTTCCATCTTCCCCAGATGGGATTGTCTGGTTGCAGGAAAACAAGCTCAGGGCTCTCACTGATTCTGCATTGTGATAAGCTGTATAATTTCTATTACTAAATTATAACTTAATAATAATAGAAATGTAATGTAAATTGTGTATAAAACTGCCCTACGAACCCGCCCATAATCACCCCACAAACCACAGCCCGGCAAAACATCCCCCCGCCCCCCCCACCCCCCCCCCCCCCGCCCCCCACCGGTCCCTGAAAAAATTTGCTTCTAGTAAACCGGTCCTTGGTGTCAAAAAGGTTAAGGGACCACTGTATTAGAGAATTACTTTCGTGACTCAGAGCTGATATCCATCTTCTCAGCATATCTGTTATTTCACCTACTTCTTAAGCAATAGACTTAGGTGACAATGACAGGATACAAAGCCCTGAAATAACTGACCACTGTCATTACACAAGCTAGAGCAAGACCAAAACTGAGAAACAGCATTTGATTGTGACATAACACCCTAAAAATCAATGTCCAGGAAATTCTGTACATTTAAATATTAATTATAATTATAATAAA
Source organism: Polypterus bichir lapradei (assembly GCA_026402145.1). Taxonomy (NCBI): domain Eukaryota; kingdom Metazoa; phylum Chordata; class Cladistia; order Polypteriformes; family Polypteridae; genus Polypterus; species Polypterus bichir. The sequence goes on along the minus strand of JANRMT010062818.1, from coordinate 6,234,652 downwards.
AAAAAACACAGTCTGATGTTCAATAACCACCGTACATGGACTGGAAAGTGTAACGGATGTGTATTATTAATGAGTGCAATTTAGATGGCTGTTAAGCGAGCTCTGAATGACAGTGCTTGAATGTTAAAAGAGAATAAATGGCTTTACTTAAAACAGACTCTCTAGAATTCAATTGATTTTTAAAGAAATTCTTTGGTAACATGCGGGTGGCCAGTAGAAAAGAGAAAATTGCCTGCTTTTAAATCCCTTGTGATTTTTAGCAATTGGCTACGTGATTGTTGCCTGGCAATCAGCAAGGGAGTTCATTACACGCCATCTGTCTGCTTTATGTCACCTTCCAGAACATACAAAGATTATTAATCTTGAACATGTACCATATTATCACTGAGGATATGCATTTCAGAACTCAAGCAGAAGAGCACAATAGGAATTTTCAAAGCATTTTATTGGGGCAGATATCTAAATATCTAAATATCTAGCTGTAACATGCAAGTAATATATGATAAATATTAGCTATTCAATGAAAACTGGATCCAAGGCACCCAGCCAAGTCCACCTTTGCATTCAGCTCATTTACAATGTTTAGGAAGTGTTCTCTAATGATGTTACCTTTACACAGTTTCCTGACATTTAGCGATCTCATCAAGGCTAAGCATAATAGTTTGACCTTGTTGCAAAATGCATTGTTTTTAGCTGTAATTTCCTCCACTGAACTCAGGATCTGAATCAATTTGTAAAGAATATTATTTTATCTCTTCACTACCATCTTTTAAAAGTCTAAAAATGTTTGCTTTCTGTACCCTAAAGAAACACCACAGAGGGTTTTTGAAATTATTTTGGAATAAAGTTCTTTGTTATTGGGAAGTAAAATAATACTAAACAAACTGAAATGCATTACTTACTAAATTATCGACTAAGTTAAGCTACCTACCCAGTTCTAACATAATCATGTCTGTAATGGGAGCCTCTTTTGAGAGTTCACCATATACTTTTACAATGCTAATAGATCAGCTGTGGAGCAAGAACTCTCTTTCCCCCAATGAATAGCATACTTTATAGACTAGTCTGAGATCAAGAAACAAAGGAATGTACCACTTAGTCACTCTGTCACTTTCCTGAGAGCTCTGTCTCTGGAAAGACATCTTTCTTTTCACTTTTTGACTAAGGATATATAACCTTTAACTATAAGGAATTGAGCCATCTGGGAACTGCCATCTGGGACTGATTGATGACTGCAAGAAGACGCATGAATCTACCAAGGCTGTATAATACCTTGTATTGCTTATATTTGTTGCTATTGGTTATTACCGTAGATCCCAGAATATAAGCCGACTCGGTATATAAGCCGAACTCCTTTTCTACCTACTAAATTACATGTATTTGCCAGTGACCGGTATTTAAGCCGACCCCCTTCTCCAAGCAAAATTTTCTAAATTTCCTTAAAAGTGTCTCTTCAGGTATATTTATCATGTTTATCGGCGAGAATTTGAGACTGCCGGCATTTTTGATGGAAACCAGGAAGTGATTGTGAAGAAGTTTGGTAAAATGAAACCTTTGTGTTGAAACTATATACGCAAATACGGTACATTGGCGGGTGGATTTCCGGAGACTCGTTAATTCTATCTATCTATCTATCTATCTATCTATCTATCTATCTATCTATCTATCTATAAATTTGATTAACTTAAATACGCAATACAGTGGACCCTTGACTTACGAACTTAATTCGTTCGCGAGGACTGGTTGTAACTCAAGTTGGTTGTAAGTCAAGACTATTTTTCCCATAAGAAATAATGGAAATACCCATAATGCATTTCGAACCTCCCACTGCAACACTTACTTAACCTTTTCATAATAAAAAAGGGTTGTATAATGTGCATAATTTACCAAAACACCAATAATTTTTCTAATGTACAAACCAAAAAGTTATAAAAAGTGCCTAGCCTACCAAAAGTAGGCTAGATTAAGCTAGGAGCATGGCGGCACGCATGGTTGCAGCGGCTCAGGGCTCTCCTTTTCAGTGCACTTTTTTGTTGTTTTTGTTCTTTTTTTTTGCTTGTTTGTGCATGATCGGTTCGGCGAACATCCACTACACCCGTCAGAACCTTATAGACTTCGGTGTCCAGAGCCAGACATCTGTTTCGAGTGTTTTTCATCACACGCACAACATCCCAGACAACATAGCAAGACCTGCGGGCTCTCCGTGGATTGTTGTTTGGTCTAGGAGACGACGCAGACGGAGGAGAGAAAGGAAGCAGAAGCGGGGCCGCAGATCCGGCGTTATGCTAAGGTTAAAGGAACAACCATACAAGCCCTATACAGAACTTTTTTTTTGCAACTTCTTTGCATCTTTTCGCACCATTTGTTTAAAAGCCCAACAGCACATATTGATTTTTGATTGTTTGCTTTTCTCTCTCTCTCTCTCTCTGACATTCTCTGCTCCTGACGCGCACTACTTTGAAGAGGAAGATATGTTTGCATTCTTTTAATTGTGAGAAAGAACTGTCATCTCTGTCTTGTCATGGAGCACAGATTGAACTTTTGACTCAAGGGTGTTATTTCATGTCTAGAGGGCTCTAATAATGTTAAAAAACGTATTTAGAAGGTCATAAACAGGTTTTCTATGCTCTAACTGCGAAAATATTAGATTTATAAATAAAGAATCCTACTTCATGGAAATTCATTTATCACGGTAGAGTCTGGAACAGATTAACCGCGATAAAGTAGGGTTTACTGTATAACTGTGCGGAGAATATTTATAAACAGTGTGGGAGAGTTTATAAGGGCTTAAAATATATAAAAATAACCATACAAACATATGGTTTCTACTTCGCGGATTTTCACCTATCACGGGGGATTCTGGAACGCAACCCCCGCGATCGAGGAGGGATTACTGTAATACAAAATACCGCTCTTAACATTTAAAGCTCTCCACAACTTCACTGATCTACTACAGCAGGGGTGCCCAATGCGTCAATCGCAATCGACCGGTAGATTGCAAAGGTAGTGCAGGCAGATCGCGTTGCAATTAAAAAAACAATTTTAAACGTTAGTCTATCATATATCCTCCCTATGACATTTGCCACTTGATTGACATACAGGGCGGCCAGTCTGAGATCTCTTCTAACACACTGGTCATCCCGCACGCACGATCAAACACGTGAGTTACTGCAAAACTCCGGCTGTGATCTACTTAAGCCTTCCAATTTATATCAACTAAAGAATGGATTTTAAAAAAATGTTTGGGGGGGTATGGGCTGGATGTGGAATTGGAAGAGAATTTTTTTCTCTCACAATGTCACGATCGAAGTGCGTTTGTTTGATCTGTCAATCTATCATTGCTATTCCAAAGAAGGAAAATGTGGAAAGGCACTTTTGAACTGTTCATAAAAACTATGAAACTGACATCCTTCCAAAAAGCGATCTGAGAAAGAGAAAGGAGAGGGAACTAAAATCACAGTTAACAGCTGTCATTTTTCACTCGGCTGAATTCAAAAGCTCTTTGACTGCATTATTCGGCTCTACTTATTTATGCGAGTCAGCCTTTTCCCACATGATGATTATTAAGTCCAAATACTGTAGTGACCATAAATGTATTGAATTGTTATTATGCCATAAAGGTTATTCAGTTATGCAAGGTACGACAACATACATTTTATGTATAAAGTACACTCAGTATATACAGTATATACTGGTCATTTTAAAAGTAGCTCGCAAGCTGAAAAAGTGTGGCCACCCCTGTTCTACAGACTGACACTCCTCTCGCTCACTCAGATCCCCATCTGCAGCTGTACTTTCTGTACCACATGTCAGACTCTGTTCTATGGGAGCTCGAGCATATCTCATAGTGCTCCTCAACTCGGGAATTCTCTTCCGGCTCATATACGTCAGCTCGATTCAATAACACATTTTAAAACACCGAACTTACTGTTATCTGCTCGAACCAACACCGACTTACTATACTCGGCTGTCCAGCGGCGTCACTGAAGCATTTGAACATTCATAGCCAATCATGCAATACTGCGTCTGCATTTGCCACATTATGTTCTAACTACAGAGGCAGAGTCCCATTGCATGGTTCTAACTTGTATTGAGTCGAGGTATTGACGGGAACACCATACATTGTCATACATACGGGGTACTTACATGAACATCATACATACGGATACTATCAAATTACATATAAGGATTATTTATTTACTGGTGAACATGAAAGAAAAAGCTTAAACATCAAAATGTTTTCATGAAAATAATAAAATATTCAGTGTGTTTAGTCAACACAATATGAGTGCATGAAGTTAATATCAAAAACAGGACATATTAAATAAAAAATATGAATATATAAAATAAAAAATTAGTACATTAATTTAGCTTCACAACATACGCACATTAATATGGATACGCTATTGATGATGACTCTGGTTTTATCTAGTCAGGGTGGAAGGTTAGAGTTTGAGGCAGAAAAGAGGTTGCCTTCCAGCAAGCAGAAGTGCATAATAGTTTGGACTGGACAAACTGTTATGCAGATTAGCTGCCTTCTTCCAGTGCTGCCGGAAAAGAGCTATAAACCAGAAATTGTTAGTCAACCAAGGAAATTTAGCAAGTGGTCCTATGGACAGTAAATTGCCAGAGCAAGGGAAATAGTGAACAAAGCCAGAATTCAGCATTCTGTAGTTTTTCAACTTCCTTTCTTTTACAGTGAATAAATAGTATTATCAAAGTGCATATTTACATATTCATGGTGTCTATTTTATGACTAAAAGTCAGATTCAAACCCAAACCAAAACACAGGATACCACTGATAAATTTAGTTATAACTGATGTGTTCATTTCCAGGCTATTTCTTATACAAAAGATTGCACTCTTTGGTGCGCCTTAAAAACCTTCTCTGTCAGAGACTTAATTTTCCTCCTGGAACATATTTGTGGACTTCCTACAACTCCTGAATGAATCAATGGCATAATGAGGTGCAGTAGAACTACAGTACTTCTGTCATCTTGCCTGTCTTGAGTGGGGTGGTCTCTTTGAAACATACCTTAAATATTGCTGTTTCTGATTTCCATCAGAAGAAATAGGCTCTGGACTGGCTTTGAGGTTTCTGCAGTTCTCATAGACCACCATACTGGTGTTTCTTTTCTCCAGGAGGTTTTAAAATTGGCACTCATTTGTCATATTGCATACTCAAGCACATGCTCACTCTCACTCACACTGGGCCAGGAACATAAAATCTTCTGAAAATCTACATAAGCACTGACCAGTTGATGAACATTTACATTTGTAGCAGTTCATACCTTCTAAATGATTCTGCTAGCCACTGTTGTCTTCAGATTTAACACATTTAGCTTTTTTAGAACTGCTACTACTTGTCTCCCTAGTTACAAATTACATTTACTGCCAAATGACAATCTAAAATCAACAGATTTACTTTTAATATTTAAATTGCACTTACTGAACATGAATAAAAAAAAAATAGAACAATTTTGATGAAAAAAGTAGTTTTTCCCAACAAGCTTGTCCATCCTATTCTCCTAGTTTGTCCAAAATAACATCAAATTGAGATTTGAAGGTCCCTAAAGTAATACTCTCCACCAAACTACTTGGCGATTCATTTCAAGTGTCTATTGTTCTTTGCATAAAAAGCAAAACTTTTTAACATCTATGTTAAATTTGCCCTTAACAAATTTCCAACCATGTCCCTGTGTTTTTTGTTGGAAAATGTATTTTAAAGTAACTGCTGGGATTCACTGTATTATTTCCTTTCATAATTTTAAACACTTTGATGTCACCTCTTAATCTCTGTTTTTCTTAAACTGATAAGGTTCCACTCCTTCAATCTTTCCACATAACTCATACCCTGAACTTTTGAAATCAGCCCAGTTGCTCCTCTTTGAACTTTCTCTAGAGCTTGTATGTCTTTTTGTAATGTGAGGACCAAAATTGTACACAGTACACAGATGAAGCCTCATTAGCACTCCACACATTGTGCTATATAACCTAACATCTTTTTAGTCTTCTTTATCATTTCTGTACATTGTCTTTATGTAGGTAATGGTGTATCTACTATGACACCTAGGCCCTTGTCCCATGGAGCAGTTTCAAACTTTTAATTGTGTATTCAAATTTAACATTTCTACTTCTTACATGTAATACTTTACACTAACTTACATTACATTGTCACAAATCTGCCCAAGCCTGTATACTGTCCAAGTCCCTCGGGAACAATAAAACAGATTCTCAGCATATTATCCTGTAATAATCTGGGTTGCTGTGGCTGTCATATCATCCTTGAACCCAGAACCGTCAAGAGTCATGCCATGACCTGTGCAATGAGGACACATGCAGTCAAGAGTAGGTGCAAAGTGCAAGAAGGCCTTTATTAAAACAAAAAAACAGTGTTTCAAATAGTGCAGTGCTACATTTATATATAAAATACACAGAAAATCACTGGTAAGATCTGTCCTTTAAAAACTGTCAGAAACTGCAGTGCTTCTTTCTATTATTGTGTCTCTGCTGCTAACTCTCATGGCTTGCTCAACAACAACAACTGCACTCCAACATGTGTAGTCATTCATTGCATTTGTTTGCACCCCAGCCATGTATTTCGATCACCACTGGGGCGCTCACAGCCTGGCCTGTGTCTTTGCCGCCAACCCTCGGCATCTGCAGGGACTCCACGAACCTCTGCTCCTGTCTCCCTTCACTATTCCCAGTGTTTGGTGGAGCCCACTTGGAAGAGCTGGTCACTCCAGCTCCTGGTGGATTCAGTAGGGGTGACCCTATCATCCAACTGCTCCACCGGAAGCCATATCCAACCACTTGCTTCCTCTCTGCCACACCAGCTCAGCTGCGATCCAGCCTCTTTTCCCTTTTTTCCTCCTGTTAACCTTTACACTTCTCTCTTTTTCGATCTCCTGGGCCTTGCTCAGGCCATCTTTTTACGCTTCTAGATACTGAGATGCCCTGGCTCTGATTAGAAACCCCAGAGTGCTAATGAGGCAAATAACCAAACTACATGTATCTGCATGTAAAGGCATGATCAGTCAATCAACCCATGAACACCCCAGGGCTGCATGACCACGCTACCATGTGCACCCACTTGCCCTGAAGTCTGAGCGCCCCTTTATTTATTTATTTTCTAAAACATCCAATGCCACATACCCCTATCATGACATACTGTATCTATTCTTCCACCTAGTTTGGTATCATCTACAGACTTAACCAGCTTGTTATTTATATTCTTTTCCAGATCTCTTATATGTTTTTAAAAAGAGCAGAGACCCCCTCAGTGGGGACACCATGTTTAGCATCACCTAATTCTGAAAAAGTTCCTCTCACCGTAACTGTTTACTTCCTGTGTTTGAGCCAATTTTGTACTCATCTACAGACCAAGCCTTGATTTCCCACTTGTTTTAATTTATATATACAAATATCTCTAAAAAAAAAAAAAAACAAAGCACACTGTCACACATGCAGGAATGGTGGAACTCTTACACAGGCTACCCTAAATGGATATTATGGAGACTGGATGAAGGGCAACCTGTTTTCTGCCTCAAACTCTGCCCTCCCTGCCTGACGAGATAACACTGGAGTCATCAACAGCAGTGTGTTATTTGACCATCAGAACTTGAAAAGTGACTGATGTAGTGACCAACTGTTCCATTAGAGGGCGCCAAAAGTACATACAGTACATTTATTAATGCAACTTATTTTCTTTAGAAAACAGTATTATGCAGGGATCTCCTGGTTGGAGCCCTAACTCTTTGTTGTTTCACCTTTCAACTTTCTCATGGTGAGCCCAGTTCTCCTTCTGCTTTAATGCTTTGGTTGTGTTCAAATTACCTGATCTGTGCACAATTCTACGTTACTGAATTTGTGTTTTTATTTATTAGTACTAGGGTGTTGTACCATGTTAGCCATTATGAATGTAGAGAAAAGCCAAGCAAAATGACACCTTTTATTGGCTAACTAAAAAGACTGCAATATGCAAGCTTCCGAGGAAGAAGGGGCCTGAGTTGCCTTGAAAGCTTGCATATTGTAATCTTTTTAGTTAGCCAATAAAAGGTGTCATTTTGCTTGGCTTTTCTCTGTTTATTTATTAGAAAGGTTACATGACTTTTGTCACTTATTGCTAGTAGTCACAGAGGGAAAATTATCTTATTTCTTCCACTTGACTAGAAAGTTCTGTAACAAGTACTTGTCTTTGATTGAAACTGCCCTGCAATCTTCAACTTTCAAGAAAGTATGTAAAGAGTGATAGAATACCTCAGTCCTTGGCTCTGTGCTTTTCTTATTAAACTTGCTCTACATTGAAGGCAAATTATTCACAACCTTTTAAAATCATTTCCAATGATGTTTTCATAGGATTATAGGCATAAATTAGAATGTTCTATTCCTGTATACGAGGCTTTAAGGATAATATAAAATGCTGCAATCAGTTTTCACATCTTCTCAACCTTCTACCTTGGTACAAATTGTTCAAAATTGCCTTTTTTCTTAGATCCTCTTCCTAAAAATATAATTTTCTTGGAAAACCTCTGTCTCATAATTTTTTCATCTCCTCCAAATATTAGTCTTTCTCAAACCCATTCTCTTACATTTTTGTATTTTTCTCTCACTCAAATACCAATTTGTGCCTCTGATATATTGCTTAATTCTGGGAGACTGTCCGTATGGGATTTTGTTGTGTGATGAATACTTTTTGAGTTTGTCTTGGGCATTTAGCATTTGTGTCTTCATATTTTAGAAAGACATTAAAATTCTTGAACAGTTAGTAACCTTATCCTGTATTACCGGAAAGTTTTGACATATAAAGAAAAACCACATATTCAGTTTTAAGAATATAATTAGTTCAATGCTATTGTGAACTTTGCAATATGATGGTGACATATCCTTATAAAACCAATGTTTTCTGGCCAATAAAAAAGGCTATGCTATGCGATAAGTTAAAATTAAACTGGAATGATTTTAGCCCATTAGGAATCATGACCTTTTATCGAGGCCAAAATCTGTGATGTTGAACTTTTTCCAGCAATTATTTTCCACAAGAAAGCCCTCAAAATAATGTCACAATTATGTAATTAATAATGCTAAACAATGCAGTAGCTCTACTTTATGAATATTATATCAGCAGCCTTTAATTATTATTGTTTGATCTACATAGAAACATGCTCTTTACTCAAAAGCTTAATTGGAACTACTTTTTCATTAAACAATCAATTAAAAATAAAACATTTATACAGAGGCTGATTTTAAAAAACAACTATTGAGCAATAACTTATCACTAAAAGTAAAACAGAGCATGCTAAGCAGAAACAGAACTACTAATGCCCTTGTGTCAGCACTACCTGCTGTATGATGGGATGGCCAAGGAGATCCAAAAGAGTGACTTGATATGATGATGACATCGTTAAAGTTTCAGAATTAAACTTGGATAATATGCCTCTGTTCTAAAAAGTGCAAAAATAATTGACATTAGGTTCGATTAGATAAACGTTATGAATCCCATGGGGAAATTTAGATGCATAGAGCAGAAGAGACGTGAAAAAAGGATACAGACTCACAGGACAAATAATACAGCGAATTGACCGATCAATCAATCAGTAAATAAATATATATTGTGCAGTTGTTTTAAAATGAATTTAAAGAGCATGTTAGGAGGAAATACTGCATTGCCTGATAGCAGTGGCAATAAAGACCCCGAGAGGCACCTCTTAGCTTAGCACACTATGGTAGAATGAGCCTGTGGCTCAACATGCTCTAACAAAGAGGGCATTTTTCATGATGGCATTCAATTTTGCCACAATCCTCTTTTCCAAAACAACTTCCAATGTGTCCTGGGTTCACCTTGTGATGGAGCAGGCTTTCCTGATAAGTTTGTTCAGGAATTGTGCTTCTTTTGAGCTGGTAGAACATTTCCAACAGCTTGCTTCACACATCAAAAGAACTGAGTCTCCTTAGCAAGTATAATCTGCACTGGCTCCCCTTCAATGGTGCCACTGTGTATTTAGAGAAGTCCAGTTTACTGTTTATGTGAACCCTGAGGTACTTGTAGCTCCCAAATCTTTAACTGTACCGTCTACTTAGGCTTCACCATCACTGGCTGTTTTTAAATGAGGATCGAATACTTATACTGTAGCTTACAATGTGCTTTAGTTGGTTTTAGATGGTTATTTATTGGTTTTGTTTTCTGAAATTAGCATACAATTCTTATTTTAGTATGTTTTTTTTCTGCTATATAAATGTAATGTACCTGGAGATTACTTTGTTTATATTATGTGCTATATAAATTAAATGTGTTATTGTTATTATTGTTAACGCTAAAGCAAGGTGCATCTCTGTAACCCATATATAACGTTACCAAGCTTAATATGAAACACACAATCCACAATATTATGATACAGGTTTCATGATAAAATAATGAATAAAAGACTATCTGTCAGGCAGACCTCAGTTTGTGAGACTCAAGGACTGTGTTTCTGATACTGATGTGAGCAGCAGTGAAGCACCACAAGGAACAGTCCTGTCTCCTCTTCTCTTTACTCTGTACACCTCCAACTACAAATATAACAGCAGATCATGTCTCTTGCAGAAATTCTCAGATAATTCTGCACTGATGGGGTGTTTTGATAAAGGGGATGAGACACAGTATAGGAGTCCGGTGGAGAATTTGATGTTTTGGTACAAACAGAATTGTCTGCTTCTTAACATCAGCAAAACCAAGGAAATAATTATTGACTTTTGCCACACCAAACCGTTTCTATGTCCAGTCACCATTCAAGGAGTGGATGTAGAGGTGGTGTGCTCCTACAAGTATTTGGGGGTCCACATTAATGACAGGTTGGACATACAAGAACAAGCTAATTAAAAGGGCAGGTTCAGTTATAGCATGCACTCTGGAACCCCTGGAAGTTGTAGCAAAGGAGAGAATTAAAACAAAACCGAGTGCCATTATGAACAATGCTGCACATCTACCATCCGCAAGACAATTTCTCCTCAAAACAACAGACAATTACACATAAATATATGAACATGTAAATTAAAAGTATATATTATTTTGGGAAAATATGATAAAAAATAAAAATAATTAGCTTTAAATCAATAACGCTCATAAAACAGGCATTAAAATAAAATGTATTCTTTCTTTGCTCCTTTTGTTGGACACCCCAGACCAAATATTTTTATTGTGTTTTGCAATACCAAAATTGCATGCAAAACAATCCTCAGCTGCTTTGCTCATTCTGCATGTTTCTCTAAATGCTTTGGCAGTTTTAAACTGTTTTGAAGCTTAAAAGGCTGCACTTTTTAGCCAAACCCGGGTAGTGTCAACATAAAATATGTTTAACAACATTGTACTTGTGGCTCTCAGTTACATCTGGATATTCTTTTGCTAGTATGGCTTACAAAGCCTCTTTCTTTTGTCTGACAGCTTTATCATTCATGTCCACCTAGTTTTGCCATCATGATATACACCAAAAACTACCTCAGCTGCTAAGGTCTTAAATACAGTACATTTAAACTCTGTGTCCCTGGACTGAGAATTGAATGTGTCTTTAACAGAGCCAGAAAATTCTCACAACCCACTTTAACTTTCTAGGTTTGCCTGTTTATCTGAGTGCCAGAAATATATGGCCTCAGATCAGATGACGCAATTATAAAGTGGATTACTGTCCCTCTCCTGACTGTCACACTACTGGCTTTGCACCAAAGACCTGGAAGAAGCTAGAAGAAGAACCAAAGTTTCACCTGACCCTTGTAAGTTTCACATAGGATACAAATCCTTTAAACACAGACATAAAACTTAAATTTCTTTCCTATGTCTTGACAGGTAGTATGACTTTTACAACTCATAAACACTGTCCAAAATATTTTCTACATTATTGCATAAATAAGGTATCCCAATAAATAGTACACAAATTTGATGACTATATATAACAAAATCAAGAACAAACCTTAATCAAAGTGCAATGACCTTATACAGTATACTTCATCAATGTGATAATACATTTTTAAAGCGTACATCAGGCACTTCAGCTAATTAAAATAATGCTGGTGTGCCTTATTCTTTTGTTTTGCCTTCTTAAAATGTATTTTATTTTATGTTGGTATTTACAGTTTCCTTTGTTATGGGACAAAGTCTAAAGAAAAGTTGGGGTGCTAACCCGGCCACCCCATCAGTCATAGCCACTGATGGCTCTTTGCTAAGCATCTGTCTATGGAGCTCTGTCCTGCATTTAGTTTGGGTCGAGACTGAAATGTCATGTTCTGGGAATGGCCACTATTATATGGTTTGGACTAGAAGGGGTGGGGCATCTCGGAAAAAGGAGGGCAGAGTCATTTACCCCCAAGATTCGTCTTCTTGGAGGTGTGGAGGAAAGAGACAAGACTGTTAGTGACAACGTCCCCTCTCATCCCAGGATGGTATTGCATACCTGATTCGAGCTGATAAAGTGATCCACAGTTGTGCATGCACGACATTGTGTTCTTTTTGTCATGTCATTTATGACATCACATTTGAATGTGACAGTTGTTGGTATTCTGCTTTCTGGATGAGTGGCTACAGTTCTGTTTAGCTTCTTTTTAATTTAAATTCTGGGCCACTAGACCTGACAATGGGGTCCATCACCCTCTAGCCACACCTATCTTATGTCATGACATATAGGGGTGTGTTTATTCTGTTACTGTTGCTCTCTCTCTCTATGTCTGTTTAAGAAGTCTGGCTCAGTTTTTGACAGACAGTCACAATACCATACTTCACCAATTTTGTAATTGAGAACAATGTAACCAGGGCAATAAATACTACTGTATAGCCTTACTTATTTAGAATTACAATAGATGCTGGGTGTTTGTGGGGTTAAATGAAATGAACAATAGCTGTATCATTATATGAACGTTTTCACATGCTGGTACAGTATTTGGTCTCCTTACACAACACGGATTCATTGGCAGATGGCAACTGGGCAACAACATTTCCCAATGGGCAAGAAGTGTGACAACAGTTGAAACACTGAGCTTATTATCTACAAACTGATGCTACCAGAATATACCACCCATTCCCCATGACACTATAATGGACCAAGTGGGTTAAGAAGATAATTGTCTGGAAGTAATTATAACAAAATATTACATGTATAAACAATACCTTGGGAAATTCTGCTTGTTTTGTTTCTATCTTAAACTTGCCCAGTTAATCTACCAGGAGATACAAGAATTCAAACAATTGTATTTCTGAAAAACATATTACTTTGTTTGCAATAACCACACATTTTTGTTTGATTTTATTCATGTGATTTGACCAGACTATATTCTTGTAAAAACCTTAGGCAGTGTGGCTGGGGTACTTGATAAGCCTAAAGGTTGTCAGTTCATCCCCACCATCACTTAACCCCCAATAAACAACTGTAATATATCCTAATCTTGGAAGGTATTCTGGATAAAGTTGTCTGCCAAAAACACAATAACAACAACAGATTTATTATATGGGACATAAAACATGGCGGTTGTAATATTCTTTCATGCATTAATGTTTACGAGAATTTCATTTTTTTTAAATTAGCGCAGCAAATCCTCACTCAGCAAAGAGAGTGAGGAAGTATTCAATATCATTGTTAAGTCTACTCTTCTAAATCAGTAAGAAAAGAAAAAGAACTGGCATTACTTTTGTCAAAACCCATCAAAAATATATAATTGAACGCCAGTGCCCTTCCTATTAACTGAGCAGAGTTAATCTTTACCTTGACATTTTCATGAGCTTCAGGCACTAGATTTAATTTTTATTATTAATTGTAGGAACTAAAACAGCTAGGAATACCTCATAAACTAATATATTCCCTCCTAAACATTTAACTACATTGAGGTTTCTTTAAAATGCTTTCATTTTTTAAAGGACCCTTTTAAGGTTTGTACTTAGTGAAATGGTTTTCTTTTAAGTATTCATATATGAATAATTAATATCGTAGTTACTGCTTCTGTTCACCATGGTTTTCATTCATCTATACGCAATACTATAAAATGACTGAATTTAGCTTAAAAATGAGTGGGAATAATTAGATGGTTCACTCAGTTTGAAATTTCTCAACCAATGCCTCATGAAGATGAAGCTCAGAATAAGGGAGAGTCATAACTCAGAAATTCTCTGTGACTGAAAGATGATCTTTCACCACTCAAAAAGGCACTTTAATTAATTTGCTGCTCAGAATCCACACTGAGGAATCTGAAATCTTGGACAAAAGGATTCCTGCTGCTCTTCTCCAATTTATTACCGAACCTCCATGAGTCCTTAGCAACCATGACGTGCACCTTACCAGCTCATTAACTGAATGAATACTGAGAAAGAAAAATGAACTCGTGGATGCAATTAAAACTTTAAAGAAAAAAATGTAAATCTTCTTTGGGCAAAAACATGAAAATGAAATGAAAATAAAGCTTGATAATTCAGCTTTAAGATATTAAAATCAAATAAAATGTATCTAAATAAATTAATAAATAAAAGCCCACATTACAGCAAAGAACTACTAAAATGACTACAACCAAATGTTTTCAGTAATTACATATCAGTCCTTAAAATTGTTGTGGTAGAATTTTAGCCCAGTCTCCACTACAGAATTGCTTTAATTCAGAACCATGGATAGCTTTTGACCTTGAACGCTTGTTTTAAATCCTGTATCTGTATTGAGTTTTGGTCTGATCTAGTCAAAGACCAGAACTAAATTTTAATTTTGCTTCTTTTCTTCAGTCTGATGTGGACTAGCCTTTGTGTATTGGACTATTGTCTTGCTGAATGTCTCAGCTATACTTCAGTTCCAGCTCACAGACAGATGAGGACATTATCCTTAAGAAGTTTTTAAATACAGAATTTATGGTTCCTTCAAATATGGCAATTACTGCATGTCTTTTTTCACTTTTGTGCATATACCATTCTCCCAAAAGAATTGTGAACCATCCAGGTACTCCTTGGCAAAAAGAGATAAGAATTTTTCTTGGTTAGAAGTGTTTTCTGTCTTGCTGCTGTGCAGTGAAGCCCATTTTGCCCAGTGTTCTTCAGATTGAGAGATCATAAATACTGACCTTTAATGAGACAAGAGAAACCTGACCTAAAGTGCTCTTTATTGTGCTTTTAAGATCCTTTATGACTTCCTGGATTGGATGGTTTACGCTTTTTCCAATGAAGGAATTTTGGCAGACTGACTAGTGCTGGAAAGATTTAGGTTTGTTTCAAATGTTTTCCATCAGGAGCTTATGGTCCTCACTGTGATTTAATGAAGTCACAGAGTCTTAGAAATGGCTTTGTAGCCATTTGCAGATCAATAGATATCAGCAGCTTTTTTATGACCTTGTAAGGTTTCTAAACTCTTTTTGGACTCCCCCAAATGGGATGACACGACAAACAGCATCCTGAAGCGCGATTGCCGCGTCTTTGAAAGACAGTCTATCAGTTAACGGGGCAGGCTCCCAGCACTGTAGCAGCTCATTGCGAAAGCAAATCCAAAAAGATCGTTGTCACACTATAAACGCCTGCCATCAATGGGTGATGCAAGGAACATTATATATGTAGGGAACAGTATTACTTGGCCACTAACCTGGGCACCACCCTGCCTGACTGATGTTTCTGTGTATAGGAGTGTGATAGGTCCCGCTACAATAAATAACTGTGCTGTTCCTGTTTCAAGCTGAATAAAAGCTGGTTTTGCTAAAGTACTGAGACTCAGCCTCATGTTTTGGGGTGCAAGACAGGGACTAACACATCATAACCTATTCATGAACATTATCTGATCATGATATTACATGTTTGTTGAACCATTTTGCTGGCACCTTCTCTCTTATTACAACGGTGAAATTAAGTGAGGCTTATATTGAACAGAGCTGGCTGTAATTTACCCTGTTTGTGTTTAATCAACTGGATTTGATTATACCATTAGCTGGGTTAATTTAACTGGGGGAGATAACTTTTCACACAGCACCATTTAGAGCTGGACACCTTTTTTATTAGGAAGGTTTGGGATTGGAGGGGACAACACTTGCCAGTATAGCAGGAGAGGGAAAATAATATACATTGCTGGCTGCATATGTACTGACAGCATCATTTGGAGTGCTTTGATCTGTGTAAATTGTACTGTGCCTAATAAAAAGTTTATTTGGGCTAAAACTAGATCAGTTGAGGCTGGGGTTTGAGGTACATGATGCCTCTTACAGGCTACTGTCTCTCACTCTCTTATATAAATATGTATATGTACTGTATGTATAATTATATGATTAATTATATGTGTAATTAAATGTATATGTGTATATTGGGGTTATTGTTTGCATATATAATGCATATGTACATTATATATACTGTAACCCTAAGTACAACTATGCCTGTACTGATTCAGTGAAAGAGACAGCATTTTACTGGAGGAAATTCAGAAGAATAAGATGTGGTCAATAATACAGTATGTGCCAAAGTTTGTAGCCAAAAATCTGATACGATAACCAAAATAAATTTCTGTCATAATACTTAGACATTTGAAATCTCCATAATCAAAAACCCCTACATACATTGAATTTTTAATTTTAAAACTTAAATAAAAGCTAATAAAAAATGAAAAACAAAACTCCCTCATAACGATGCCAGACACAGTCCCAGACTCAAATAAGCTTTTTGTTCCTCTTTGTTCATTATAGTAAAGGCTTCTTCTGTACTAAAGTTTTACAATCAACTAGTAATTCTCCATTACTTTCTTTTTTTTCTCTTTTCCTTCCACTTCTTCCCAGGCAAGCTTTATCTTTCTCCTCTCCCAACTTTGAGTCCCCAGGATGAGATGAACTCTTTTTTTACTTCAGATCTGGAAGCACTTCCAGTGCCAAAATATTGCCTCTAGGAAGCATGTCTGAGTCAGGCAGAACCACAGTAGAACATGAGATCCTCCTCCCAACAGCTACCCCTGCGGCCCCATTCAAAGGAGTGACACTTCATAGGAGTGACATAACAAAGGAGTGACATAAATACCGTATTAAAGGAGTAACATTCACCTACCACACACAACTGAAAGTATGCTTGCCAAAAAAATCGTTGTCACCTCACGTACCACACACAACTGAAAGTAACATCGCTAAAAAAATCATTGTCGCCTCACCTACCACTTGGATGATTGGTTGGATGGTTGTCACTCCTTTGAAATTTATATCTGAGGTTTCACTCCTTTGTTATGTCACTCCTATGAACTGTCACTCCTTCAATATACACCCCTACCCCTGGCACCCAAAGAACACAAAAGGGCAGCCCATCAGAAACTCAACTCGCATGCTGCCCGGAAAGACTAAATGGGGGCTTATGAAGAGGGATGCTGTCACTTAAGGGTATTTTAATCGGATTAAAAATACATCAAATGTTAAGTAATTTCAATTCTTAGGTAGAGCAACTTCAGATTTTTTTCCCTTATTAATTATATACATTTTATTTTGAGAAACATTACTTCTGGAACCTTACTTCAATATGTTGTACTAATAAAAAAATAATGGAACATTGCACTTTTGCATCAAGTACTCCAATATTATGGCCTTATTGCTGACTTATAACAACACTGTAAATTCTAAAATGTAAAGTTAAACTGACAAGCTGTTTTCACAGGTTTATCATAGTTTTATAGGGTCATTATTGTCACATGTACAGGGTACAGAGAAATATTTGCACATGCTAAAATAACATCCAATATGTCACCTTCCATTGTGGCCATAGCTAGTATGTATAATTATTGTAATGAAAAAGCACAACAAGCATAAACATTTGGGGCACCCACAGGCAAAACCCTGTATAATTGAAACAACATGCTATGTATAAACGTGTCAGGAAGGACAAACGTGAGTCTCCAGAGTGATTTCTGAAGTGATGTCAGCAGTGGTAGGGATGTCAATCATCCAATCTGTAGAAGGAGGAAGAGAAGAAGCATTAGTAAACAGTGTCACTTAGTGGATCGGTGAAGAATTACCACCACCAGAGCCTTTAAACTGTCCCCAAGATGCACGTGTGTGACACTGTCTTAACTTGAAATGTAAAAAGAAGTAAAATGAAGAATCCTTAGTTTGTTGAAATAATTGAAATATAACCAAAACACATCTTAAGAAAATGGGCTTCTTTAACATAATGGCAATAATTCTTCTAATGCTTTAGCTTGGACTGAAGATTGGCAAAATCTTCCATCCTGGAAAGACAAATCAAAAATGATGTAAAGAATGTTTAAAATGAATAGTTATATTTTTAAACTCGCAGAGCGCTCAGATGTTTCAATGAGTCTGAAGTGACATTTTACGAGTAATTCACATACTGCAAGTTGTTAATTTTCACATTTGGCACATTTTACTCATAAAGTTGTTGAACACTTAAGTGAACACTTGTGACTACAGTAAAGTACAACAAGAGTAAGTATACTGATCTCAGTACTGTGGAGTATTAGCCATGAAGATCAAAAAGAATGTTAAAACGACAAGGTGCTAGAATCTGTGAAAAACATGGGGCGGCATGGTGGCGTAGTGGTAGAACTGCTGCCTTGCAGTAAGGAGACCAGGGTTTGCTTCCTGGGTCCTCCTTGCGTGGAGTTTGCATGTTCTCCCTGTGTCTGCGTGGATTTCCTCCTGGTGCTCTGTTTTCCTCCCACAGTCCAAAGACATGCAGGTTATGTGCACTGACGATCCTAAATTGTCCCTAGTGTGTGTGTGTGTGTGTGTGCCCTGCGGTGGGCTGGCACCCTGCCCAGGGATTTGTTCCTGCCTTGTGCCCTGTGTTGGCTGGGATTGGCTCTAGCAGTCCTCCGTGACTGTGTGTTAGGATATAGCGGATTGGAAGAGGACTGACATACAGTATTGCCCGTAGCAAGAGAAAACATTTGACAATATAGAATGCTAACTAAAATGATTTTAAAACTCAAAAGCAGGAACTCCAATTTCAGGGTTTTAACTGATGGGTTCATTTTCATGTATTGTTTGTTCATTTACCTGTTTTAAGGTTCACTTTTTGATCCAAAGGGATTGGACATAATGCCATTTAGGGTGAAGAGAGTTTGAGAGTTTGACATAAAAAAAACATGGAAAAGATATTAAAACATGAAATACAGGATTCCTGATTAAATCAAAATATCTAGGACACCTTCTTGAAGCTCCATGTTTACTTTCCCCCTCCTCCTGACCATTTGCCTTATTCAAATATAACCTGTCTGTGCTGTATGCTGTTCCACCCAAGGTTGGTCTCATTTAGCATCTCAAGTCACACCAAGGTGGTATAATCTCCAAGTGAATTCACTGACTGTGATTTATACAGAAGCTCCCATCTGGAAAAAATTAACTCTATCTACCTAACACTATAATAATACATACAACTAGAAAGGTGCAACTTTGAGCATGGCCAATACTGTTTGAAAACAGACTAGTAATACTTTATAACTATAGTACACATCACATGATTTCACTCACATTTCCAAACCTATTTAATTCAATTCAAGGATGTGTGGGGACAGAGCCTATTCTGGCGGCACTAAGTGCAAGTCAGGAAGTGGGCCCAGGGAAGGCCCATTAGCACAAATACAACCCTACACTTTTGCACGTACAGGGGCCAACAATCCACCTAATATGAATGCCAAAGAAGTGGAAAACCTGAGTTTCCAGGTGAAATACAATGCTGGGGTTCGGATAATGTGCAAGCATCACACAGATAATGAGATCTGAACCCAGGATTCTGGATCTGCTAATACAGAAAACTACAATAAAAACAGAAAAAGAAAAGATTGTACTTTTTCATGATTGTATTTTTTAATAAATATTACAGTGTCCTCATATATATGAACAGCACAACACTTTCCTGTTCTTTTTATGAAAGCAAAGAATGCCACATGCATCAGTTTGGTAAAGGATCTGGATTGAATGAGTACATAGTTACGGAAAAACAGGCTTTTACAAAATAATATTCACATGAGCATCTAACCAGTTTCACCTTACCAAGCACTGTACTGAGATGTAGCTGATGGAAGAAAATGATTTGCACATACTGGCCTTAATAGAAGCAGAATTCATCTTGCCTGTAATACAGAAAGTACCACAGATGGAAAGAAAACATCACAGTACAATTTCTGAAACTCACTTTATATGATGCTTTTGTTCAAAAGACCTTGACTAGGAATTGAATTTCCTTCCCAGAATTAAGCAGTAGAGAACATTGAACTAAATTAATATGACAAAGAACACTTTCTGAAACACCATGTGATATCTGCTGTGTGGAAAAAATGTGAGTCAACACAATAGAAAGTGATTAAAAAAACAAAGGGCAATACAGTATAAAATTCGGAGTTCATAAATGTTAGTCAGAGGTCTAAAAATCTGAAGCAGAGAAATTATCAGAATAAGTGACTGAAAAGAACACACAGAGGTCTAAATATTGAGATCAGTTAGAACAGTACATCGTGGTACAATGGTTAGAGATCTCTATTCAGTTCCTGGCATGGATACGTTCTACTATTGTACATGAGGTTTTTTTTTTCTACGTACAGCAATATTCATCTTAAGATTGTTGAATTAATCAGCAGCTCTAAATTACCCTAAATGATTGAATACAGGAGTCTGACCATGATGGACTGACATCCCATATACTGTTGGTTCCTGTCTTGTACCCAGTGAGCTGGTGGCAGGAAAGCTGAGTCTAGAAATAGTTAGAGGGAAGGAGCCAATCATATTTATATTTTTTAATAGCAAATAAGTCTAAAAAGCACAGAATCATTAAAACTGTGTGATTCTCAATCATTATTACCGGTGATTATTATTGTATTATTACCAACATAAATAGACTATCTTTACATTAAATAGAGCCTTTTATAGTAAGTACTGTATTTCACCAGGAAACGTTTCACATGCAATTCATTTGCTTCTGTATTTCAAAATATTATGCTGGCAGGTTTAGTCCATTTTTTCTTTAATAATCTCCTTGAAATTGACAAGAGTATGTGTAAATAGAAACAAACAGGCATAAAACTCAGTTGTCAGTGCAGCTGGCCATAGTATTCAAATATTTTGTAGACTTTTGATACTTTTTCCAATTCACAGACCATATTTAAGTTACAGTATATACTCGTGGATAAGTTCTCCCGCGGATAAGTCAGGACTTGATTTTACAGTATAATTTCTGGTATTTTACAATGTCGTCATATAAGTCGAATGCGGAAGACTCATTGGTACAAGGGATTATGATATGCTAATGGCCACCTGAGAGAGTAACCACGGAGCACACTGCTTTTTTTTCTATGTGGGTGCGGCAATGCGCTATATCAGCACGTGCTCCTAACTTCTCTCTCTCTCTATTGTATCTACATGACCACACAGTAATACCCAAACTATTCCGAAGCAGTGTTTGCATTGATTTGTGTTTTTTGTATCTCACACCCGCATACACCTTTATCGTAAGGGCATCCTTTATTTATGATGGAATGTTTGATCAGAAGAAAATATGAAGCTGGTTTTAAATTAAACGTCGTTGAAGTAGCGAAAGAAATTGGTAACTGTGCTGCTGCAACAAAATTTGACGTGTCTGAGAAACTGATACGAGATTGGAGGAGGCAAGAAGATGTAAAAAAAAAATTAAGTGTCACATTTTTGAATGGGTGTATAAGTCGGGGTCTGATTTTAAGATCGAATGTTCGGGTTTCAAGACCCGACTTATACGTGAGTATATACGGTAATTACTAAAATTAAGTTCAGTATCCTTAAGGCATCATATGGGAGATGCACTGACTGCCTACCTATGTTGTGTTAAAGCTATTATTCTCTTTGATATGGTGAGGATCTTGATGCCTGGACTGAAGTGGTTTCAGCATCTCATAAGGATGCATTTGACACATCCAGCCAAGACTATATAATGCACAGCTTAATGGGAAGACACTAGAACAAATGAAGGACACAATGAAGGGATTAAGTAGCTTGGCTGGTTTGGGGCATCAGAAAATTTCTCAGGAGATTCTCTAGTTGCTGAGAAATGTGAATTCTACTTTGGCCACTCAAACTATCGAATTCAGAGATGAATGAGAAATGTACTTGTTGTTCTCGAACGAGGGAGCACACAGTCCACAAAACAAAATGTTGGGGCACCAACCAAGCCACCGCTTTTAATATATACAATGTTTCCTAAATACACAGGCGCTTAATGGCATAATGGTAAAATCACAGCAAATTAAAGAGCAGTAAAACAAATAAACTCAGCTTCGTGCAGCAGTCGGCTCTCTCTAGAATGAAACAACCCATCCTGGGTTAATCTCTGCTTTATAGGAAGGGGTGGAGTCAGTTGCCCTCATTGGGCAGTTTCTTAGGGCTGTGTGAGAAAGAAAAGAATATATCGCCAGTGACAGTGACCCCTCATGTCCTGGAGTGGTAGGTTTACCTTTGATGGGCCCAGAAGGTGAACCTCAGGCGCACACGGATGACATTGTTTATGATGTATGTGTGTGCTAGACCATCAATTATGTTGTCTGTTAGGCTTTCTCTGAATTTATTGTCTTAATCTTCTTTATTTATTTATTTGGTTTGTACTATGCTATATACGGTATACCCTGCCGTTCTTTCTTATATTCTATAAGTGCCTTGAGCATGGGAAAGGCGCTATATAAATAAAATGTATTATTATTATTATTATTATTATTATTATTATTATTATTATCACACTTATCATGGCAACACTCTTAAAATGTAAACAAGGGCAGAAGCAGAAGCCCAACCTGTAAAGTAAATGAGGACATTTAGTGCAGCACTAAGTTTAAATTTGTATCTCACTCTTTAAAAGTGTACTGCAACTCACATGTAAAGAAAAATGACAATCTGAAGGTGTTAGTTGTCCACCATCTACAGGAGACCCATAGTTCAGTAAGCCATTGCAAATGTCCGGTAAATATCTGGCATTCCGACAAATAGCTTCAGTACAATAAAGCAACTGATACCGTATGATTCACGGAACTGCCAGTGGAACAGATGCTATCACAGACTGCAAACCTTAATGTTTAAAAAAATCCAGTAGATAACTTGTAATACATTGTCTACAGAAAATACAAATTGCGAAATTTACCAGAGTATATGAAATATAATTATTGACAAAAAATATTTTAGATATAATTGTCTACCAGTACACAGAATTATTTTGTAAGTCTGAAGGCATTTAATCAAACATGCTTGTAATTCCAACTGAAACAGCAAAAATATCAGAAGTGTTACAAATCCAATTACAGCAAAAAAGTATATCAAAAGTGGGGAATCATTTTTAAAAAATTCTGTTTTTACAACTTGACACTTGGGCTATTATTTCCACATTGCACAGTACAAGTCAGATAATATTGAGAATTAAAAGAGGCAGACTGCTTTCAAACTATTTTGTCATTATTTAGAATGTCTGTATTTAAAAATGTATCCAACAGACATATTCTACATCCTTGATTGTAGACTGCAGTTTTACTTAAGAACTATTTTCAGATAATCATGATATGTTAAGGAACTGGCCAAAGGCTCTTTGAAAACACACCAGTTTTTTCCAGTTCCTTACAGCTGAATTATAGAGATCATAATTACACAGGGGTGACACAGTGGTTAGACTAGTGCCTCACAGAGGACTGGGATCGGATTTGTGTAAGACTGGGGTTTGTTTTTCTTTCCACTTACAAAGATGTGATAAAACAGGTGGAATAAGTGAGTGTGGCTGTGTACATGAGCCTGCGTTGCATTGGACTGAACTCCTGGGTAAGATTGGTTTCCTCGTTGCAATCAAAACTTCTTGTCTAGGCATCTGCCCTATCCTAAATTTAGAATAGGCAATTTTAAATATGAATAGAATAAAACAACCTTTCATTCTCCAAAAAAGAAAAAATCATTAATAAGTTGACCCAATCTTTATAACTCAAGAAAGTTTGATCCTAACAGGAATGTGCCTATTGCAGTCAAGCGCTATAGGATGAAACAGAATTAAGAAAGCTGAATAACCTTATTTTAGGAACAAATGCTAATTAAATTAAGAAAGTTCAAGAATAATTTAGCATTAAGTTACTGTATGAGTTTACGTGTACTAATGGGAAAAATATAAGAAATCATACAGGGTTGAGAATTCGTCATAGCAGGACAAAATTGGCCAGCATTAACTTTATATTCTCTTTGAATTTGAGACAAGTGGCATATAAAACAAAGTTAAAAAAAACTGCCAGCATTAGAGTGTGGACAGCCAGACAGATGGGAAACTCAGGATGTGATATCAACTGGTAGAGCAATGGCCCAGAATGAGTAGGGGAGGCAAGCCAAGAAGCAATAAAACTTGTGTTCTGAGTAGAATAAAAAGATGAGATAACTGAAGGCAAACGAAAATGTGGAATAGCAAAGGATGACCAATGGCCTAGGTGACACACCAGAAAAACTGCTGCAAAACAATATACAGTAGTAATCATGTTGAATTTAATTTTATTTCAATATAATTCATTCTTATTAAGCACACTTCCACATCCATTGAGCTATATTTAAATTCCAAATATCCTATGTAAAAAAGATGTGGAACATAAACTGAAACATAAAAAATAGTCATACATGCACACTGAAAGACCCTCAGGTCTCAGGTAAGCTGAACAAACCTACTACCGAACAAAGGGGGGCACTACCAGAAACTGTATCCCCATTTTTTCCACAGCATGGACCTGTCAGCAGGGGACAATGCCTAGCCTACACCCTCTGGGTGCTAAAAGTGCCTCCTTTTTAGGGACTGAGTTATATAAGTGGAGTGCCTGACTATGGAGATTGTGTTTTGACCTGCGAAGGATCATGGAGAGGGAGAGCCCTTGTGAAATGCTTCTTAGCTATTTGAAGAGTATGTTAAGCTTTATTAATGTTGTAGCTTGTGTGTCCTGTAGGACTGATTTTTGTTTGAACCTTTGATTTTATCAATTAAATGGGTGTGGTCAGTATTTTTCTCTTCAATATATTATACTAGCAAAATACGCACGCTTCGCAGCGGAGAAGTAGTGTGTTAAGAAGTTATGAAAAAGAAAACATTTTAAAAATAACGAACATGATTGTCAATGTACTTGTCGTAGACTTATTTTAATATTGAGAGTGAATTTGATGATTGTAAAGAGTTTTAATTTATGATTGTAAATGTTGTGTATGAGAAATGCACATTTTTAGGATGTAAGGCTCTCTTTGTAAACGAAATTTGCAGTTCTGCCCTCGAGCTGTAAAATGACCAAGCTGTCTGCTGAGCATACTCTTGAGCATGTAACATACAGTTGGCCATGTGAGAAGCAATCTTGCGTCAAGTCAATGTCGTCCTTTTTTAAAGTCCGGCCCTGTGACTTAGTTATTGTCATAGCGAAGCAGACCCTTACTGGAAATTGGAGCCATTTAAATTGGAATGGGAGGTCTGAGGGTATGAGAGGGGTGCGAGGAATAAATGCAGTCTCCCCTGAGCCAGTTTCAGTGTAGACAGTGGTCTCAATAAGGTTCTTGTGCAGAGATTTGATCTGAAGCCTGGTGCCGTTACAAAGTTTTGGATGATGTAAGTTTCGTAGTAACATAATTGTTGCGCCGACCTTCAAAAGTACAGTATGCGGAGGCATGCCCGGAGGATTAAGGGTGTGAAGAAACTAAATGAAAAGGCAAGAGTCACCAGCAGGAAGACATTAAGCAAGGCGAACAATAACAGGCTTGAAGCGGTGGAGTAAAGAAGAAGGGAATAGTAAACACGACGAACAGCTGAGGAAAGTAAGGAAGCGAGTGAGGAGGCACATGAGAGCGGGATATCATTAATGTATATAGGCAGGGAGCCAACCACATGGTAGGTGCGCAGACAGTGGCCGTGCGGAAAAAGAAGGGGGACCAGGTGCGGCTCTTGTGCGTCTCTGCCGTTAAATAAATCCTCTGTTAATGGAAATAAGGAATGAAACCGCCAAAAGGAGAAGTCAGGTCCGAAAATTCCTTATGGCATAATGGTGACAACTGCCAAAAAGAAGAAGTTATTTTTGAAAGTTCATTACGGGGCACGGCGTAAAGGATGTGCATGGGAAATTTGGGCTTCTTACGTATATTGGAAGTCGCAGAAACAGTGAGAAGGGGTTTCCCCTATCTATATATACAGTTTAGGGGGTACACCCGTTTCCCCCCCATGGGTGTTGCAATAGGACATGAAACATACCTAACTTTTGTAGGTACATTGCAAGGAATGAGCATGTGAAATTTCAGCTTCCCACCTATATGGAAACTGGGAGAATTAGTGATGAGTCAGTGAGGGCTTTGCCTTTTATACATATGTATAGATATACAGTACATTAACACACAGTATATGCAGTGCATACAGGGTGGTTTTAACTCCAAATTTATACTGTCCAAAGTCAGCTACAACCTGAAACAGTTCAGCCAACAAATTAATTTGAATATCAGACATCTAAAATCAGGTCTATCATTTGTGACAATGCATCCACTAGAAGGCAGACTAAGTGTCACCACATACAATGAGTAGTAAAAGAAAATGGAAAAGACATTTTGTAGTAATGACAAAACAGAAACAATTACTACATTTAAAAAGAAAGATAAGAAAGCAAATGAGAAAACCTAAACTTAGATTCTAACAAGAGCTATGCTAAAATAAAAAACTCAATTTAAATACTGAAAAACTGGTGGGACTGCTATAGTATTTGTAGGTAGATCATTCTGAAATTTGGGTGCACTACAGATAAAGGCTTTGCATTCCACACTAATTTTATTTATTCTCAGGATTTTAGGAGGTCTGCATCTTAAGACTGCAATGTACATTCTATGGTGGGTATAAATGCTAAAACGTTCTGTAACATAAGGAAGAATTATACCATTTCTACACTGTATCTGAGAAAGATGATTATGAAATTGGCTCTAAACTTAATTGGACACCAGTGAAGTCAGTTAAGATATGGAGTTACACAGTATAGTCATACTTCTTAATTTCAGTTAAGATCCTTACTGCCATCTATTAAATTAAATGTAGGGCTGTAAGTACTGTAAATGATTCAAAAACCTGGTTATAAAGCATTACAAATGTTAATTCTGCTTGAGACAAATTAATTTTACCTCTAGTTTTTCATGATCATGCAAATGAAGACATCTTGGATAGTTGCTGGAAGAATAAACAAGGGAGAAGCTATGAAAGAGGTACTGGAATCATATCCAACTCAGTAAACCGAACAAGAAGAAATCACTTGGTTAACAAATATATTTACTACGAAGGGTCTAAAATCATATATGACACACATGAATTCACCTATTCTCAGCAATGCTAGGCCAAGAAGTCTGTCTTCAGAACCAGATTCAACCTGATTACATTATAATCAATATAAGAAATGCAAGAGGGTGACAGAGGTGCAGCGAAGGTAATTGTGATATGTAGAGTAAAAACATTACTTTTTCAAAGGAGCAGCACATAACAATGCTAATTTATATTCCTTAAGGACAGAAGCATGGTACTATAAAATGTGAAACAGTCAACTTTCTTCTCTTTTATGGTAAGGAGAATGGCCACATACCTCACAGAAAAAATGGTAAATTGATTTCAGGTGCTGGAAATCTAGAGATCAAGATTTCCTTGGGTTTCATATATTGCAATGATATGACAGCAAAACCATATGGTCAAAATTGCAGAAGACAGTACAGTATGGCTAAACCTTGGAAATACATACAGATTGGTATCCCACCCGCTTACCGACGTTATACTGGAGTTCTTCTATATTTCATTTTGTGCTAAATAAATGGTAAACAACTTCTTCAAGAATGTGCAAATATCCTTTGTGCTTTTGAAATATACTGTACAACAGCCTGACAGCAACTTTATTCAGTTAAAAAATAAGGAAACTGACAGATATAAAGAAAATGAGGAATGGTAAGATGTTCTCAATAATTTGTGGATAAAGCACTCTCTTCCATTGCCAACTGGCTATAGTACAACAATTAATTAATGGACAGATATTTTTTGACTTTATTTATCTTAAATTGCTTCTGAACACTTTGTTTCCTGTTTAAACAAATCTCTGTTTTTATGTGCATGAAATATTTAATTAGTAATTTGTGAAGTCTGAATTTGTATATGCTGGTAATCTTGTCACAATGCCCTGTACCTGCACTCAGTGAAGAGTGCTATATAAAAATTAACTGAATTAAATTTAATTGAACTACTGGGACTTCAGATCACCCCATGCAAAACCACAGTACAATTAATAAATGATGTCAGCTCTCAGTTGTTTTCCTAAAATCAACAAAAGACAATTTGTTGATATGAATAAGGTTTAGTGTTACCAACTTTACAAAAGGAAATTGTAGCTACTAAAGCCATTAGAGATGCACTGGCTTGATCTTTATTCTACTATAGGAAAAGCCCAGGCATCAGGAGTTCCATCCATTCCAAAGCTTAGTCTTTGGAGTTCAGCATAACCATTATGCTAGTCAAAGTGTGCCAGATTCACAACTAAAAAAAAATATACTATGCGCAAATTCTTATGTGGGTCAAGGTGTCAATCTTTTATTTAAATTCCAGAAGGATTCTGAAGACAATCAGCTCAATTTCTACTCTGCTCAATAGTAATACAAGGGAGGACTCATCTCAACATATAACTATTGTCACACGCGTGTGCATGGAAGACAGTCTAATGGCTCAGGTGATGGTACTTCTTCACCAATCCTGGGGATGGAGTTGTGTGATAATGTTCTCTCTTTTCCTCCCTCTGCAGACAGGAAGACTGAAAGCTTTCCTCCAATGATGTCACTTTTGGTGTTGGCTCACCTGGATCCGCTTCTTTCTGCCCAGAAGCCACATGATCGGAAGAACTGCCATCTTAGACAGTCTGTATAGGTCTCCTGCCTGAGAAGACTTGATTTTTGCTTGTTGTGCTTTATTTTGGTCTAAACTATTTTTAATTATATAGGATTTGCCCACGGGTGCCCCACACTCTCAAGGTCTCCTTTGGTCTTATTACACTATATAAAAATTAATTGACTTGAAATTGAATTACATTTAAAAACAATTTCTAAATCGATATCTGTTTTAGCTTGACACCATGTTTGTTTTCACTCTAAATAAATTAATTTGCTTCAATTGAATTACCTGTAACAATTTAAATTGAACATTTTTGGTTAACCATTTTTTTTTTTTTTTTTTGCCAAACAACATCCATGAATAAAAATAACTCATATTTTAACTGCCAGTGCAATTTGAGTAGTTGACAATTTTTTCCTGAAAGATCTGAAAGAATGGAAAATGACACAATAGATTGTCTAGACATTGGGCCAGGTTTTTCCACATTAAGTGTAGCCCCTGCATGTTAGTGTGTAGTTTAAGCAAATATGCCTTTCAGAAATTAGTTTTTTAAAAATGTTTCATATTTTCTGGTGTGGAACTAATGAATCTCGTAGATCAATACTAGAATGGTGTAAAGGTATATATGAATATGTAATTTATAGGGCTGTCATCAGTATTAAAAATATAAACCACAAAAAAGTAGATTAGATGCAGAAAAATATTATTATTGTGATTAATAGTAAGTGGACTGATTCTTTCCTTTGTATTGTGATTGGAAGTCTAATAAATTGTGCATTAAATGTACATACTAGCTAAAAATAGTAAAAATAAAAAATCAGAAATGGTGTGCATTGAGTGTCATACAGTCAATGATTCTAGGTTTTCTACAGTGACTCAAATCCTTGCCCTTTCCTAGAGATTTATAGATTAGGCATTTTCCATAGCACACAGCATTTTTTGCCATAAACTCAAGCACACTGCAACCAAATAAAGCATCGTAAAACGTCAGACATCTTTGGAAATGTGTCACTATGCATGACTATCTGCTCGCTCTGAGAGGAAAAGAAAGCGGCCAATTCTGGGAACAAGCTCAGTTGGGTTGAGTCTACTGAAAAAGCTGAGAAGATTTAATTCTTCCTAAAGATGCCCAAAAAATATTTCCGAACTTTACATATCTGTGTGGGCAGGAACAGTTCTCTGATCTTTGATTCTGCTAAGAAAGATGTCCCTATTAACTTAGATGAAGTCATTGTAGTCTGTCAAAATATATCATCCAAAAAGCAAGATTTTGCTATAAAATCCAAAAGATAATATTTAGAATGCAAAACAGCACTATTATTTTTGTTTGTGGGTTAATTTAATACACACATAAATTATTTTAGATAATTAATATAAAATATTGTATACTAATAAACTATTTTCCATAACAAAATCATTTTACGTATACTTCAGGATTTTGGGTCATTATAATTATACTTTCGCTTTATGAAGTCAATTTCACACAAAAGAATTATGACTTATGTTGGAGATGTTCCTAAATATTTGACCCATAATAGACATTTTATTAAGAGAAAAATCTTTGATGTGATGTGGCCCATTTGGTATTTCATGAAACTACATCTTTTATTTGCTCTTTCATCTTGATATTTTAGGAAAATAAAGTCTATGTACAGTAGTGGAGATGCAATGCCTTTTCTGATAATTTAACATTTGGCATTTTTTGCAATACCAATATATATTATAATGCCCCCCCTGAAATTACATCCACATGTCCTACAAAATTAAAAACACAAAAATAAAAATGGGCATTAATCTGCTTTCAGTAGTATAATGTAATAAATTATGTCCCATAAATTGCTTTCTTCCCTTTTGACCTACTGCTCACCAAATGGTCTGTGCAAGTCATTGCAAAGATTACATCCAGGTACAGCAGGTTTGAAACACAGTATCATGACTGACATCCTTTTACCTCATTAATTCAACTTGGCACCAAATCAGATTTATTTATGTATAGCACTCTTAATGGAATGCAAGCTGTGATTGTTGTAACAAGTTCACCGGTAAATGTGATTCCAAAACTTTACAAATTACTAATTATACTGTATAATGCCTACACACAAAGAGATAGATTTGTTTAAACACACAGTAAGACAAAGTGATTCCAAACGTATTAACAAAACATGAATTCTAACAATATCAGTCTACTAATATAATGTTGAACTATGGCCAGTTGATAACATAAGTGAGGAAAACAAAAACTCAGGTCAGACATAGTCACAGTCCTGGGGACCAAGTCCAACTGGCTGCCCAACGTCTCCAGGGCATTCTACAGTATAAGTCAGTGCTGTGCCGTCAATATGATGACAAAAACTTTCCATCCATTGATTCCAGTATCACAGATGTCTTTCTATGGGCATGCTTTAGTTCAGAAGGATACATGTGTGAATCAGCAAACAAAATACAATAAACATAAACAAAAGTAGGGTTAATCTAGTTGAAAAGGATACACATTAGATTTATAGTTCATATTCTTGGGCTTTGTATTCTAATTTGGTTTTTACCCTTACGGCTTAATGCACTTTGTAGTAAATTCCCAACATCATGAGTCTTTCTATAGTTGTGTGATGGGCTCTTGGAGGAATTGCATGTTACAGATCATAGTCATATTGTTCTGAAGAGGAGACAGTTTAATAACGGAAAGAACCAGGAGATGGATGCAAAAAATAAACCAAAACATCAGGCTGAAATTCATAACCTGGAAGACAGAAGATCTGGTGTTAACTCCTAACCACGAGACAAACTTGTAGATTATTCATCACTGTGTCAGGAATCACCATGCCAGGGCGAACCCTAAACTCAGTTGAGTGGTTGACCCCCTAGTAGTTTGTTAAACTGAGGATGGACACAATGGCGAGTGACAGACGTAAAATAGGTCTTTTAAATAAAGGTGAAAAAGGTGTACAAAGTATTATTGTGCAAATGTGCAGTCAATAAATTAAACAGTCCAATAAACCAGTGTAATTTTTCAATCAGTTTAAAAAGACAAAACCACAAATTAAAAGTCTTCTATAAAATGAATCTCTTTTTAAAACCAACTAAACAAATGCAGGAGAACAGAAACACTACTACACCCCAGAAATGCCAACATCTGAAGAGGCAACCCATATAATGACCGTTCTAGCACACATCATTAGCAACAGCTTGATCTCTTCACTGTGATAGTCAGTGATGTCTCGCCTTCCACTCTGGCACTCCTGTCAGCCATAAGTCAGCAGATTACTCGCCATTTCACCTTGCTATACTTTGCCGACAAAGGGTATGCCCAGCAGTCGCTCCCATCATCAACACTGGCTCTGATGATTAAACACACCTCATGTTTTACTTGTTGTATTTCCAGCGAGGATCTCCACATCCGACCTCACAACCTCTCTGGCGTAATCCTTGCAGGTCCTTGCTGCCTCACCCTCACTCTCGTTCCTTCTCCCAACAAATTAAAGCTCATCAAAAACAAAAATTTTTATTTCCTTCTCCTTTGATCACAGTATTTCATTCCTATGATTGCAATTATTTACAATTAACTGCAGATCACCTGGTCCCGTCGTTCCGTGATTATACATTTAAAATAGGCTTCAGAGCCATGTGCACTACTTTTTAAAAGAACTAAAAACTAAAATTAAAAAATAAGGTTGCTGAAGTCATAAACTAGAAAATAAAACCTGTTATTCATTTTGGCATTTACCCACAATGTTTGACAATGACAAATTTGCAACACCAACTTTTATACTGTTGCATTAGTGGCACTACAGGTCATGCTCTATGAGATTAAACCTCCTAGAAAGAGATCACCACATCATGGCAACAAAGCCACAAAATAGTGGTGCCAGTGAAAAACAAAATGGTGGATTGGGAACAATAAAAACATAATGCTACAAAATGTCAACACTTTCACAACGAAACTGAAAGTGACAGAAGCACATTTCTAAATCCCAGGAAAATTAGAAAAATACTAGCAAAATCATAGCACATATGACACAATTTAAAAAAGGTTCATAGTGTTGTGATTTTACTACAAGGGTGTATGCAATCACTCTAAGCTTTCTGAAAGAGCAAAAAAAAAACCAAAAAAATTATAATATTAATAATTCATTCATCTGCTCACCCTGTATTAATTATTAAAGTTGTTAATTCAGTTCAGGTTCACAGAGGGCTGGAGTCTATCCCGGAAGTTTTGAGCACAAAGCAGGAATCAATCCTGAAAGGAATGACAGTTCATCACTTGGCACACTTGTGCACATATATCTGCACTCGATCACATAATACTATATTAGGTATGGTAAATAACTGACCCTGCACACCTTTGGAAGGGGTTAGAGAAGTTCAGTACCAGAAAAAAAAACACAATGTCTACACAGACAATGACTTGGCTGAAATTCAAATTCAGAATTTAGGAACTATAAGGTTGCACCCCTGTGCCTAGGAATTCATCCACTCCCCATCAATTTTCAAACTCACTTAATCGAGTGCATAGTCACAAGGTACTAAGAAGCAGTGTCTTTTTATTTTGAACATTACCCATGGTCTACAGTAGTCTAGAGCAACAAGAAGTATTGGAAATAATACTAAAAGCCCTTTGTGCTATTTTCACAGAGATTTTCAACTTCTAAGATATAGATCTGAAACATTATTAATTTTGACGGTTGCTGTTTGAGCACATGCTAAAATATAAATAATGCTACTTCTGTTCTTTATTTACCTGTCTGTAGCGTCATTTTTGTCCAATCTGCGGATGTATAAAGGTAAATTGAGCACATACTGTTCTGATGGATGGCACCTACTTCACTTACGAAACCACAGAAAACAAATTCACAGCTGGTAATTACATACATATACTACAAGCTAGGAAAAAAGAATTTCCTTGGGATTTGTTTCAAAGCCAGAGAGCCAGAATGAGGATAAACATACATAAACATTTTAACTATAGCAAACATAAATTGTCCTGAGTTTCATGAATTCTCATGATAGCAAGATTTAGCAAACCTTTATTGTCTTTCCTCTATAAAATAAAAAAAGCCTTGCATCTTGCAACTACTCCAGGCAACAATATGAAATTGACAGTAACCATCTACATTAATAAAAGGATAAATGTCTGTCTGTGTGTCCATCTGTGTGCTATTTCTCTGTCATTCCAAATGATGATGCATCACAAACATTTATAGAAATAAAATGCACTGCATTTTTCATTCCAACAGATGGCACATCACAAATATTGACACTACTTTTACGAATCCTCTACCAAATGGTATATAACAGAGACATATGCATTGCGCGGTGCACTGCATATGTTAGCATTGAGGTGTATATTGATTACTTATATTTCAACCCATCTCACAAGGGTAACACAGCTAGTGATAAATAACAAGAGATATCTGAAGCAGAATATTTTAAATCCTATGTTTATTGAAAAATAAAATCAAGAACTTGAACTTATGACACATGAAATGAAGAAGTAAAATATGAACTGTATATTCTAATTAACCTCGATTAACTTCCTTAGTGTTAGCCCCATGCACAACTCGGGCTTGGAATTCTATGTACAGTAATTACTGTTAAGCCTAAGTCAGACTCAGGGTATCATCTAATGATCCTCTTTATAGAGTTAAGCTCAAATAACTCTTGGGACAGTATACTGCTGCCATCTAGTGGATGAAAAAACAATCACCAGTACTTCTATACTTTCTGCCACTGTATTGAAACTCATTAATATTCCTGAGTAGGGTGTATTCTTCAACCAACAACTCAAACATAAAGCTATAAAGCCAGTTTAGAACAAAATGGAACTGACCCATTGCTTGAATCAAGAAATAGTGATGATGATGTGAACTGTTCATCAGATGTTGACACAGACAGTGAAAATGACAATTGGTCAGTAGATTCAGATCCTGCCAAATTTCAGTGATATTCATGTTTTGTATCAGTTTCATACTACTGCTGACAATCCTGCACCTATTCGTCTATTTGCAGATTAGCCCAGTCATTGATGTCCATTGATCATGATTATCTGGACTATTTATTATTTGTCAAGCAATGTCAGAAAACTCACAGTACCGTTTGCTTGTTGCAAAGTTGCTACAGATGATATGTAGTGTTTTTCAGTCTCCTGATGCTGCAGTGCATAGTCAGTAAACCAGTATAGAGATGCTACTGGTCCATAAACTGGTTGTTGCAGATACCCATTTTCGGAGATGTTATGAGTAATTGACATTTTTCACACATTGTGAAATTCCTCCATTTTATTAATGACAATGACTATGATGAAGCAAATACTCAGCACTGAAACTGTACAAACAATGGAATGTGTATCAGGCAATCATCAAAAATATACAGAAGGTGTATGTTCCTGATTGTGACATAAGTATTGATGAAAGTCTCATGGGTTTCAAGGGTAGGCTTTTGTGGATATAGTACATCACTTCCAAAAGGGCATGATTCGGTATCAAGTTCTACATGCTGTGCAAAGCAAGCTCTGGATACATCTGGAATATTATAAAACAATATTTCAACATCTGATTGAACAGTGCCTATGTGTGTGACTGTTTCAAAACATATACGAAGCACGTATGCCAAATTTTCATCAGCACAGCAATGGACACTAGACATGCCTTTCTTACTATGATTATGTTTAAATTTCGGTGTTTGCATCTTTTTGTTACACATAACGTTTTTTGTTGTTGAATAAAATTCAACACTTTTATCTGTTATTTTTAGCTGTAAACATATGCAAAGGGGGCTACAAATGCCACCTAATAGAAAGAAATAAGAAATAATGTACTTTGAGGGATTTGGCAGGTGGCACGTTGGCACACTGGTTAGCACTACTACATCACTTTTGAAAGACCTGACATAATGATTTTTATCTAATAATAATATATAAAGCAGAGTCGATGTGTGTATGTATGTTTGTTTGTCCGCCATACAAATCTGCACCGGGTGTCCGATCGGCACCAAACTGGGGATGGGGCTCCTTTGTGACCAGGAGAAGGTCATGGGGTATGTTTGGTTGGGAAGAATGTTCGTGGTGAACCGCAGGGCACCTTTTCACTGACACAATGTTTGGCACACGTCCCCGTACTTATCATCGACAAGATGGCCGCACGTTGCAACAGACGTTCACTGCGGCGCCATCTAGTGGCAGCTTTGGTCTCTGTGCGTCGCTCTTTACCCATGTTTCTTTAAATTGCCAAGAGAGGCAATTGCTTTGATCAGGTGAAGGGGAACTGCTGTATGGATGTAAAACGTGAAAGACCCAGTGCACGTGACCGGCTGACAGACCCGCGTTTCCACACATCACATTCCCACATGCACTGATAGTGCTATATTTCATTCACCAACGTCTGTTATATGCAAGCACGTTTGAACAGAGACTCGCCTTAAAAAGACAACATCCTTCCCCCACCATTTTCTCCAAACGCAGCACCGGTTGTATGTCACTTGTCTCTGTAGTTACCATCAGCAACGTCCGTTAGATGGCATCACGGTTCAACACAGACACTCCTTACAAACAGAGAACCCATCCCCGCCATTTTTCCCAGTATGGTTTCACTGCTACTCTTTCTCACTGGCTTTCCGTATTTGTGGTGCTATTTGCTCCCTTTCCGAGTGACAGTACAATTTCAGTGTTGCTCTTTCTGACTGACTGGTGCTATTTGTTTGCTTTCCGACATATTGTAAATAACGTAAATTAATCTCACTGTGGTGCTTATTCTGTACGTAATACCATGTAACACATTAGAATTGTCCTGCTTTAAGCTAATATACCCATGCCACTGAAAAAAACACATAGAATTGGAAGGTCCACTTCAGATGCCACAAGAAAGTCTATTTCAAAGGCATCTGAAACGCCACAGCAGACAGAATCCAGAGTGGAGGAACTTACAATAAAATGTGAATCAGAAAACTGTTTGTTCTATTTCTATGTTCCGTTTCTTTCATTTGGGAAATTCACCGGTTATAGATTCCCAGTCAACGCCAGGTACTCCTGCTAGTATTATATAATACTACTAAAATTTTGACATGCTTTGTAAATGCAACTATTATTTTGAAATGTCCTATATGTTTGTGGCATGATATGTTTTATTACGCGGTTGTGTCATAGTTACTCCCGACCCCAAAGACATGAGGGCAGAGTCAAATGAAAACTAAACTGGGGCTGCATAACTGCATATGGATGTATGCCCAACCTGCATACATACTAAGGTTAGGAAAGTTTCCAGCCCATGACCATGAATGTGGACTAGGTGTGATAATGGCACACTAAATCTATTCAAGGAATACTTTTCTTAACCTGTTTATTCTATTTCAGGTTCTTGATGGCACTGCATACTTGGCATTAACCAGTCTACTATGGCATATGTATCCCTTGCAGGGCACATACACACACATCTATCTATCTATCGATCCATCCATCCATCTATTCACGGGGCAAAATTAGAATCAGAGGACTAATCATAAATCCCTTTTATTAGAATAGTGTCATGTTGGGTGCCAGGTTGTTTAATTAAAAATATTGTTTCATTTGCATTTTTAAGCAGAACAATCACAATATTAGTGATAGACAGACATAGAGATAG
This sequence comes from Polypterus bichir lapradei, assembly GCA_026402145.1. NCBI lineage: Eukaryota > Metazoa > Chordata > Cladistia > Polypteriformes > Polypteridae > Polypterus > Polypterus bichir. The sequence continues at coordinate 6,197,239 of JANRMT010062818.1, read as the reverse complement.
ACTTAAAGTAAAGGTTGTTTAATTACAAATCTTGTTTCATTTGTATTTTTAAGCAGAACAATCACAATATTAGTGATAGACAGACATAGAGATAGGACAATATTTTATAGAAGCTCAAGAAATATTATAACAAAAAAGAACACCCCTCAAACACACACCAGAATTTAAGAAAAAAGAAAAACTTCTGATTTCACTAATATTACGAGAGCAGTCACCGTTAGGCATTATAAAGGTGAATTGCAGTAGGCATGAAGGAGCCCAAGCAGCGTTTCTTGACAATTCCATTGCATAATTTATAGAGCATAGAGAGGATATACAGCATTATTCATAATGGCCATCAGTTTTATCTTTATATTCTCCTCTGCTACTACCTGCAGTGGGTTGACAGTACATCCCTTAACTGGACCTGCCTTCTTAATTAGAAAGTGATAGTGAAAATTATACTTGAACCGTATATGAACACATATTGCTAATAAAACAATAATTAACCTTCAAAACAAGGAATAGGTTTTTGAGGCATATTGTATTGGATTTGATGATTTTTGAATGGTCACATAACTAAGTCACTTGATTCCTGGTGCTGGACAGGAAATAAAGTAGGCAAAAAATAATGTCTTACACAAGGTTATTTCCTTAAAGAATATTTTTCAAATGATCTCCACCATTAACAATCCATTCATCAGAATGTGTTTGCAAATTGTTCAGTGTATCTCTGTTTTTGTTTAACAATTTAATAAACGGAATACAAAAGTTTGAGTCATGTAGCTAAATTATTTCTAAAACTGCATACACTATTAGCATTTTATACAAGTGATGGTGTATGCTAATTAACAGTGCTACTCACATACAGGGTTCTCCATTTCATCTTCCTCTACACTTTGAAATAAACACTCACAGAGAGGGCCGTTGGCAGAAATATTATTGTCTTCATTATTTTCCAAACAAGGCCAAAACAAAAATGGACTCCCGTGTACTGAATGTCACTGCTCACTCACTCTCCAACCCTCTCTTCCTGAATACAGCAAAATCTGTCTACCACAGATTTGTGTATTATAAGGTATAAACCTTTTCTATTTAAACATTTAACTACAACTTGACAAATACTGATGAAGAACTCGACAAACAGTCCAGCTTGAAATGTATAATGCTGCCTACTGACCTTGGGCTGAATGCTGAACTTCACTCCCCTCTGCAGCCTGTCTCACCTTTTTGACATTTCCTGTTGTTCTTACAATTCTCAGTGGTCCAACAAAAGAGTCCTTCACACTATCAGTAGTGTAAAAAGAAAGAATTTGTCCTTCCCCTGGCATGTTAAACTTAATAAAAATCTTTGCACCTCTCTTACAGAGTTATTATAGATTTGTGGATTGGGTGCAGAGGTGGTGCATTGGTGATGGTGGTATTCACATCAATGACAGGTTGGACTGGTTGCATAACACTGAGGAACTATAAAAGAAAAGGCAGAACAGAGATTTTTTCTTAGGAGAGTGTATTCCTTTAATGTGAGAAGTGACATCCTTAACATCTTCTACAGCTCTGTGATGGCCAGTGCAAATTTCTACACTGTGGTGTTTATCATGATGATCAACATCACTTTAGGAGAGGCCCACCAAATCAACAAGATGATTAAAAGGACAGGCTCAGTTATGAGACACACTCCAGAACCCCATGCAGGTAGAAGTGAAGGAGAAAAATGAAAACAAAACTGCCATTATGAACAATGCTGCACATCCTCTGTCTGACATACTGAGTACTTTCAGCCAACACATTATTCAGCAAAAATGCGTCAAGAAGCGCTGCTGGGGCTTCTTTATACCAAAAGCTATATGTCTACATAATGCCTTACTGTGACTGCCAAGTCAAAAATAGTCTTTCTCTTTTTTTCTACCTTTTCAGTGATTCTGGTGTATATTTGAGAAGGGCTTGTTGTTTGTCATTTTATGAAAGTTGGAAGAATGGAGAAAGGGAGAGCTATTGAAAAGAGTGGATAAGCTTAAATATCGCTTTTCTATAAGTGAATATATAGAAAAGAGAATGTTAAGATGGATCTCTGGAATTACAGAGAAGGGCAGTAAGAAATGAAATAATCAGAGGTGCAACAAAAGTGGCAGAAAAGAAAGTACAGGAAAATAGGCTGAAGTGGTATGGACGTGTGATGAAGAGAGACCATGAATACGTGGGCAAAAGAGTGATGGAAATGGAAGTACACAGGAAGAGAAAGCGAAGGAGGCTAAAGCTTAGGTGGACAGATAAAGTAAAAGAAGATCTGAAAGAAAGGGGTCTTACTGTGGGGAAGTGCAGGACTGTGCTTTATGGAGAAGACTCATCAGTCACATCGCCCCCACTTAGAAGTGAGAAAAGATCATCATCATATCTTATCACGTCACTGCCATATCCAGGTAAGAGCAGCGTCATTAGCATTCTTAAGATCTTCATCGGTGCATGTAGGGCCTCGGGAACAGTCATGGAGAATGTGGTCCATTGTTTGGGTGGACTCACCACAGGGACATTCAGCGCTTGTTGTGAGGCCTTATCTAAATAGGTTGTCCCTTGTTTTGCCCACCTTTGACCTAGCTCGGTTAAGCACGACTCAGTCTTTCCTAGAGAGGGATGTTCCATTGGGTAGATGCTCTTGAGGTGTAGGAAGAACTTCATTGGGAGGGCTACAGTCAGTCTCTTGCAACCTCTCAAGCCTATGTTTTGTGGACTGCTTTGGATTAAGGGGTTCCACTGTGGCAAAACTCAGATGAGAAGGTAGTTGGTGATTTACATCCTGGTGATGGTAAAGTGGGTGTCTGGAGTCCATCAGTTGCTTGAACCTTTCTACTCTTGAAGTACTGTACTTTCTCGTCGTTTATGGGGACGTGCGATCCCAGCAAGCCTGTATAAAGCAGGAAGGCACGTTGTTCGCAATGTGCAGAAGATGATTCGGCATGCACTATTTAGCTCAGGGTCAACCTTGTTGGCATGGGTTGACCTAGCCCACACTGGTGTGCAATACTCTCCTGTTGAATAACAGAGTGCCATGGCCGTTGATCGCAGGGTCTTAGGGTCTGTGGGAAAAGATGAAGAGAAAGAAGAAAACTTGTTTATTTATTGAACTCCTGAAAAAAGTCAAATTTTGCCATTGGGACATATTAAGTTCTATCTATCTCCAAAAAAAGCAAACTCAAATAATAACACTTATAATAAAAACCTGGTTAAAAAAACATTAGAAGGTCAGACGTGGTAATCTAAAGTAATACATCAAAGAAATTATCTCACAACCCCCACAGTAACACAGGTTGAGGACACCTACCTGTTAAGCACAGTTTGCCTGAAGTTCAAACCGAGAAATGAAATTAGATTTCAAATTGAATTATGGTGCTAAAATTTATTCCAACCTTCAGTTCTATTACCGGTTTTTGAAGTTTTGCAGTGTGCGGTAAAAGAAATAATATCCGATCTTATTTTTAATCTTGTCACCAGCTTCTAAAATGTAAATTGGAGGGTCTAAGCAGGACTGCACTTTTTAACAAATCCCATCTTTAAATTCACCGGAGCCATCGGAGCAACTTTGTATTTGTAATAATTTTTATTTAATTTAGTAATTTTAATTTTCAAATTCGTGGGTCCACTTTACAACTTCGCCACTCACTTCAGCGTTGTCTTCCATGTGGCAGAAAAAATAGATGATCATCAAAGTGGGTAGTCATTTTGGAGACAACGGGATTTCGGATAGATTCGAGCAGCGCCGGTTCAAGTGTTCCCAGCCGCAGGTTTTCGGCTCTTTGAATATTTATACAGGAGCAGAGGGCGTGACTTTCTGCTCAGTCCTCGCAAGGGAAGGCGAGACTTCAGTGTTTGACCGTATTAAGGTACGCTTCACTCTTCTTAGTTGTTTACCGTTCATTAAAAAGTGGTAGGGCTTCTGAAAAGACAAGAAAAAAATAGTGTGAGAGCCTCGTCCTCACTTGGAGGTTACGCCCTTAAAGCCGACGTAACCACAACAATTTAAATGCCTCAAGGTGGACATGCATAATGTAATAAACGCTTCTTTCCTTCATTTGTCCGTGAAGGACACCAACTGAGTAACGTCACCTCAGGTGCACCCCAGGGACGCGCACTAAACATTAATCTCACCCCTCCCGTCCCCTTTCCCCCGCCCCTTCTGGTTTATCCTAAGGGACGCTCTTGCGCTCGCTACTTTACTCTGGCTGCGCTGATATGCCTTGCGCTCAGTCAGCTCTCAGTCTCGCTCTCGCACTGTCTGTCTGATCTCACTGCTGTTTTCCATCTTTGGAGATTATTTCCAGACAAGGGCGAGGAATAGTGACTACCACGTCTTTCTTCTTTCTGGGGAACACACTTTTCATAATTATTTAAATGATTTCCAGAAGTGAAGCTTTTGCATTTCCCGAATGTGATGCCGTGTTTTAACGGTTAAAGTAAGTGCCAAGAGACTGCCTAGCCAAAACGAACAATAAAAATTAAAACAGCGGCATCGAGAGCGTGGCAATAAAGGGCTAGCGTACAAGACTATAACCGGAGCGCAGGGATCTTGGATTGTATTTATTGTATTATTTTGTGACCCTTTCAAGTCTGCGACCTGTTTTGTACGAGATGAAAGTAAGACAATTTTAAAGATTAACATCGGGCAGCTTCTGTCTCAATTTTGTACTGGAGATAATTTATCGGAAAGACATGAAGAATCATCAGTTTGGAGTAATTGTCATTATTTGGATTATTTTAGAGGTAAGTTAGCTCGTTCAGAAGAAGAAATGAACCTATATTGTTTTATTATTGTATGAAAAGCGGAGTTAGGAAATAAAGGCACTTATATCAGCAGAGGATCGCGAACGACTTTGAGAGCAGAAAGGTTATAAAAGACATTTAAGTACATCATTATTACCTTTTGACGGTCTGGTGATATTCTTTGCCTGATGATACATTATGAATAAATCTTAATTTCACAAGCGCTACAAAGTGGTGTTTGCCAGAATGTGGATGATGAAACTGTAAATGACTACTTTTCAGTATAATACGGACTCGAACATGCTGCTATGCACATATTCTTTCACTCATCTGTATGTTATGCCTTGGTCATTATTAAAATGTTTGGGTTGCTACACTGTCAGTATTTATCTTTCTGTTTGTTTTAATCTCAGTTAGAGAGATTGTGCATAATGTTAATTGTGTGTTCGAATTTTAACTGATAGCAATAATTGATGTGTTCAGAGTGAGCTGCTCAATATGAGCATACTGTACTTACTGTATCATGGGAAGTCTGAAAAATGTAGTCTTGCAAAGTAAGTAAAGCGAATAATTAATCACTTGATTGTTAGTATTATTATTCTTAAAACAGAAATTTAAAAAATCACACAATAAAAATGAATATGTGTTCTTCAGAATAACTTCAACACAAAGTTTTAGCTGAGGAAAATTAATTAACCTCTTTCTGTGAATTAATTATGCTAATATTGCATTTGTTCTGTGGGAGATCAATAATACAAACTTTTTCCTCTATCTTTCAAGCCTGCTTTAGGAAAGGGTATAACATCCAAAAATATTCCGCACATTTTTAGGTGTGTAGTTCAAGCAAGCTTAAATGCATTCGTAAACAAGAGATGGATCAGAACCAAAGCCATATGACAAAGAGCCATTTTTAGGATCCTATGCTTCTGAGCACACTGATTTTATTCATTGCAAACTGATCAGCATATTTATATCAATCAACCAAGCTTTTGTCATATATACCATCTTTCAAATAGTGCAGTATGCCACACTTTTACAAAGTACTTTAAAGTATAATAAAAATAAAAATTATACAGAGGACTGCTTTAAGTTATACCTGATATTTTAGTTTAATTTAAATATCATCAAGGGAAATTAGATTATATGTTTTAATTACCAAAAAACCCTGATCCTTTTGAGCTGAGAAGGAAATTAATATAGTCCTACGTCTCTAAGGGTGTCTTTGTACATAGTCAAATATGATGTGGTCATAAAAATGTCTGATTTACATACAGAGTAAGGTGCAAAGTACTAACACATAGGAATTTGCAATAATACTGGATATACTGTAAGAACTGACAGAATATGTCAGATTATCAGTAGTGGATGGCAAAAAGTATCTGCTAGTACTAAGAATTAAAGGTTTTGTCATTTGCATTCTACTGATTAATGTAAAAACTACTGTATATGCAAAGGCCTTTAGTATTTGCGCAATATGAATGCTGCTGAAGCAGATGATTGCTTTACATGATGTGTGGAACAAACTTAAAAAAATGGATGGATGAATGTTGTGATCAGATTTTGCAACAATATATAGTGCCTTTCTCACCAGGCAGCCTCAAGCTCTTCAACATATTGCTTAGTCTTGATGAAGTTCACATGACTATCAATTTTTGTGCATGCTTCAATTACTGACTGTGTCCAGCAAGGTGGCAAAGAATGAACTTCTAAGGTTGATCTTGAAATATACTGTAGTGAAGGTTGTTAACATGTCTAAGAGTATTGCAGCCTTAAGGATCCAACATCGTTGATTCAGCTATTCATTGTCAATATGGAGTCTGCACAGCCTCGTTGTGTCTGTGCTGGTCTTCCTCTTTGTAATCTGGTTTTTAGTTCACCTCTTCAAAGACTTGCGCTCTCCTAAATTAACACTGTAAGTGTAGGTGTGTGCGTGAGTGAGCTGTGTGATGGACTGGTGCTGTTTCATAGGGTATATCCTGCCTTGTGCCCAGAGCTGCTGGATTAGGTTTTTCCCTCCATGACCATAAACTGGATGAAGTGGGTTAGAGAAAGTTATTATAAAAGCAGTATCACAGGTTTAAAATCAAATAACAAATAGGTAAGCTATCAGAATATTAACAACTAGCTGTACCCGGCCACGTGTTGCTGTGGCTCAGTCTGGTGAAATGGAAAAGAAAGAAAAGAGAAAGCGCACGTTTCTAATATGTTTAATTTCACAATGCTTGTGGTTACTTTAGGATATTTAAGATTTTGAACAAACGAACATTTACATTTTTATTTATATAGATAAGGGAATTAACTACCATGATTAATTGATTGCAACAAAAAAAGAATTGCACATTTTCTGTAATTTAAAAGTACACAAACTGACCAAAATTCCCAAATTATTAATGTACAGTTTGTTTTCTGTTTCAACAAGACTTATCCAAGCAAATATTATTACAGGAAGCAAGCAGAAATTATTCGATCATCATTTTAATGCTTAACTAATATATTGATTTGTTCAATAGGCTACTATTTACACATTTACTGAGTTTACTTAATCCAATATTATGATAGTACAGTTCCAAGGTTAAGGTTAAGTTTCCAAATATCTTTGGAATGAGTATGGCAGTTGTAACTGCTACGATTCACCACATTTTTAGTGATGTGTTAGAATTGGATTGCAGGGCAACCCCAAATTTCCTTCAGACCCCTTCCTGCGGCACTGACGTATTACATTAAATAGTAAAATCAATTTATAATAGAAATGACCCAGAGAAACAGTGTGGAGAATCAAAATGTAAGAAATCAGCTATATACAAATCACACAAACTCAACAACAATGTTCAGATTCTGTAACTGCATACCCCCTTTTCCAGCACATACTGTATACAAATAAAACGTAAAATCATGAACCAAAAATATCCCACAAAGTCCACACAGTTTTGTCTCTCAATAAAATAAAATATCCTTCAACGTTTCCAAGTCTTCAGACGTGCTATCCCTGAATAAAACATTATTACTTGCTCACTCAGTCTTGATCCTCTTAACTGTCCTGTCCACTTCATTCAGTATACAGTACTGGGATCTCTTTGAGGTGGCCACCTCCAAACTGTGTAGGACTTCAGCGCTCCACTGAGATAATCTCTTTTCTGGCTTTGAATAGCTCGCATCTGTCACCTCTGCCATAAAGCTCGGGCTGTGTTTTTTCTCTTCTTTTCCTGCTTTTTCGCGCTCTTTTTTAACAGTACATCTGCGCCCGTTACTATGGCACCTTCCCGCAAATCGCTGCAACAGACCCATATCTCACAAAGGTCCTTCCTATTGACACGTGCCCAACATGCCCATTTTAGGTCTCACACTGTTTTCTGTACTTGCTCAGACAGAGGCAGGGTTCACATTGGTAATAACACAATAGAGTGACAAAAGAAAAAACAGAAAAGTAAATTTATGTGGCAGAGCTACATGTGTAGGACACCATATTCACTGACACTCTGATTTTTTTGCAGTTACTCTAAATGAAAGGCCTACACTCCTAAGGGTAATAATATTTTGTCTCATTTCATTTGTTAATTGCCGTTTTCTTGTCATTATCACTGGAACATTGTCCAAGTGGTACTTCAGAGGGTGTAGTAACAACAGTCTGCCCCAACTCTGCTTTAAGACACACAGAGGATTTTTAAGTAATCAACAGAAGTTGTGACACCTATGCAAATTTTTTGCCTCAACTTGCAAGGATTAATTTACTTCAACTGTCGCAAAACGTGTGCAGGTTGTACCCTAATAGTTTTTCCCTGAAGAAGGCCAATTTGTAATGTTCTGAAATGTTTTTGCTAACATAAACTTTCAATTTAAACATCTGGGAGTTTACTGCTTACCTTTTCACCATTTTAGGTCATTCGTTGCATTTCAACTGATTAAATTTGAAGAAAAACTAAGACTATTTTCCTACTTTTTACTCTCTTCCTTTTGGTCTTTGTTATTCCTTTTTCACTCCCAATCTTTATCCTCCTAGACTATTCTGCTCTTCTTAAGTAAAATGGAGTCATTTCTCCTTGGGCACTGTTGTAGCCTAGCTGGCACTGACATCTTCTTGAAAACAGACTCCCCTGATTCTGCACTTTGATGTGAAATTTCAAATTGCCGTGGGATATAGAGCATGGTAATATTTAAGATGAGTGAGAATTTCTTGCATTTTATTAAACGAAATATAAATATTTATAAAATGTTTTTTATAACGTTTCAGAATTATACCTTTGAAATATGCATGTATTATACATATTCTTAATGTGTTTTTCTTTGAAAAACCAGTTTACTGTATGTAGAGTTTTATTAGGCTCATGTTAATAAATATTTTTATCAATCACATTCATTTAATTAGTTTCTGATTTTTCAGGTGGAAGTTTATGTAAAAATGAGGTTTTATTCTGAGAGTGATGATGTTTGATGTGTTATTAAAGATGTAACTTGTATTCAACAGGAACTGTTAACTCCACAAATAGACTGAATACAATGCTGAGAAATGCACTGTGAAAAATTATTCTGTGTATAATATTGCTTTAAAGTCACAAAGGCAGCAAGACAACCACAACAACAACAACATTAATTTATATAGCACATTTTCATACAAATGATGTAGCTCAAATTGCTTTGCAGGATGAGGAAAGAGAAAAAAGACAAGATATAAAAAATAAAATTAGGCAATACTAATTAACATAGAATAAAAGTAAGGTCCGATAGCTAGGGAGGACAGAAAAAAAAAAAAAAAAAAACTCCAGACGGCTGGAGGAAAAAGAAAAAGAAAATCTGCAGGGGTTCCAGGCCACAAGACCGCCCAGCTCCTTCTAGGCATTCTACCTAACATAAATGATCTCAATGATCTCATAACAACAATCATTCAGCACATTCCACATTAGCTTTGCCAGGAAACCCCTAATGAATATTTGTATAGTGAATGTCGCTGTAGCAGTTAGGACACACTCTCTCTCTGTCTTTCAGTATTGATTGTGGTGCTCTCAGTGCTCTTGTTATTATTTTGTCCAGATGTTTTCAAAGTGCTCAGAGAAGCTTAGAGGCAGGAAGGTTGTAATTCAAAAGTCTCAAGGTTGAGCAGGTTGGTGGGTGTGGTGCTTCAGTGTATTATGATTTCAATGTTGTGGTATTTTTAAATCCCAGGGTGTGGGTAATGCTTTTTGTAACATTAAGATAATGTTGTTATAGTGTAAAAAACTGATCAACGTAGAAATACATGGAACCAAAGAACTTTTTCAGTGTTTCTACTGGCAGAGTCCAAAAGAACTTTTCCCAGAATAACACAACACAATAAAGAAAACAAAAAGGAAGAATGCAATTTAAGAAGGTGAAGTAAGAAAAGTAATAAAATAGTAATAATAATAGTTAGAAATAAAATATATGTAAAATTATAATATTTAATAAGGAGAATATTTTATACAGTATGAGCTTATTAAATACACAGACCACAGTGTTGTGCTGAAAATTGATCTTCACTGCTTCCTAGACAATTATTACTATTACATTTATTAAGTGCTTAGTTAGTGTGCTACATGACCAGCTGCTGCAGATGCAAGAATTTGAATTTGAGCATTATTAACACTGCATTAGAAACATTTCTTAGGATTGAAAATTTTAGGCCAGTGCCTGTATGTCATTAAAATTAAACAAACACCTCAATTTAATTATTTGATTTTATTGTGTTGATCATCAGCTCTGATAATGGCATTATAGCAGTTTATTTGGTATTATTCTATAATTTAAAGTTAAGTTTAAACTGTGTAAGAAAAACAGGATGTATATTTAAATAAGTAAGCCCATGTTGCCAAGACCAAATAATATTGGATCAACATAAGCTTTTGCTTAGGTTTACTCATTGTTCCTTAAATGAAAACTTGCTATTTATATTTGTGACTTAAATATATAATTGCTGTGTGAGTAATAGTATATTGTGTACATGCATGCAAAATTAGTGAATACTACAGCCCACCCATAGCAGTCTCTCTTATGCGCTGAAGATGGGCAAAATAAGATATAAGAAATTAGCACCACTAGCTAAACCACTGCCACGTCTGTACTATGTCTGCTCACTTTTTGCTTCCTTTTGTGACATGGTAACTCATTTGCTTTTTTCTGCAAGTTTAAGTCATCCTAAAGTTTTTATTTTTCAGCCTCACTTTTTTCTTCTTTGTTTTACATGTCAACTCATTAGTATGTACTGCCTCAGAGATTCTGAGCTTAGGTTCAAGGTGTGGCCCAGGCACTGCATTTGTGGGATTTGTGTGTTCTACCTGTAACTATTTTGACTTTCTCACTCTAGCCAAAGATGTGATGTTTAGGTATATTTTCAGGTCTAAAATATGTCATTTTGAAATTGTGTATGGCAGAGGCAGCCTTAGGGTTGTGCAGGGCCTAGTGCTGACCAACCCCACGTGGGACCGTTTATGTCAAATGCTGTTACTGGTATGGGTGGACTGTAAAAATAATGTTAACATACACTGGATTTTCTCATTATAGTATTCAGCTAAATATTTGCAAGATAACACACAAACTTTATCAAAATATAATGATATAATCTATTAAAAAAGTGCAATTCATAATTTATGACAATACCTTAACAGTGCGAAATGTGATGCGGTGTCATGTGGAAATTAGCAGGGTCTCTTCTAGAAAAGTACCCAAATTGCAAGTATACTTTGATTCTCGATATGCAGGATGTCATAGTCAACTTATGTTGATGTCATGTCAGCCAGTTATCATTAGCGATACATGTTTTGTTCATTAATATTCGGACTATGGAATGTTTTCAAAGACATACATGTGTGGTATTTGACCTTGAACAGGGATTTTGAAAGGGTTCCTCTTAGAAGCATCTTAAATATATATATATACTGGAGAATATAACTTGACAAATTCGTTCGAATGGGACACGCGGACCTTAAAAGCGGGGCCCCTTTAGGTCTGGGACCTGGGCGGTCTCTGCACTTGCCACCCCCAAATGCCGCTCTTGTTCAAAATAGGTAGACTGCGGGCCCCCATAACCCTGTGTTTGAATGAACAAATAATGAAAATGAATTAATGTTATTTCCTTGTTAATGTTCCATATTTTTGCAGCTTATCTATTTGAATCTTGTGAAGAATGCTGCAATGAAATTAATGTGAGTAAAGGGCCTTGTGGTAACTAAATGCTCCAGTTACCATCCCCAGTTTTCTTGAACTTAAATTTCAGTACCAACTTGCTGATAAGTATTTAGCTCAAGAAAACTCTTTGCCCTAGTGCCATTGAGTAGTGCCAGAGAGTAACCAGTTTTTTTTGCCTTTTAAATTTATGTGTATGGAGATGCTTTACTAAGTCTGAATGAACCATCTCAGCTCGGTTTTGTCTGGTACCTACAGCTGTTGATGCACCCCAGATATGTACAGAACTATGAAAAAGTGACACACCACCAGAGAAAATTATTTTAAGTGCTAGTTGTCTGGATAGTGTTTATTTGCTTGTTTGATACCCAATCCATTCCATGCATTTCCTACACCATCAGCACACCTTATACAAATTAATAAGGCAGTGATTAGCCAAACCATGTGTACCAATGGTGCAATTTAACAAATAAATAGGTGAAGTAGATGGTAACCGCATATCCGGACTGCCTTATGGAGAGCCTTGGAAATGGCTAGGCAAAAACACTTTGACATACATGAATATCATAGCTTTATATCAGAAATAGCACAACAAATGACCAGGCTGTCATCAAGAAACTAGGGAAAACTGAAGAAGATGAAAACACAGTGAAAAACCAAAAAAGTTGATTACATTTTGTGATGCATGAGTCACTGTCTTGCACCTGAGAGAAGATGTTGAGCCCAAAGGCTTCAAGAAAACCAACATTATTCCAATCAAAATAGGAACAGTCAGGGTATTTATTCAAACAGGGGCAACCACTTAAATACACACGACACAGCAAACAAACATGCCAGTGGCCAGGTTAGAATGACAGACATGTTACGCAATGAGGTTGCAAACTTGGAGCTGCCTTGGTGTTGCCGGAAACCTGTGGTTGCCTCAGTGATGGACAAGCAATCCTTGACAAATGTGTTTAGTTGTGCAGTATAGTTGGGAAGGGTCTCCAAGGGTCTTAAAAATCTCGCATCCCTCCCCTCAGCTTTGTTCACACCGGTCTTGCTATTGATGCCAGCCTTGCCAGACGCAAGAGAACATCAACGTTGATGTGCACAGCACCGGGACGGTTGCAAACATCAAAAGAAAATGGCTGCAAGCTAATAAACCATCGAGTTATCCAGGTATTTGTATCCTTCTGTCTGTAGAGCCAATGGAGTGGAGAGTGGTCCGTCACCAGGATATATTGCCAACCCCATAAGTAGTAGCGGAGGGTCTCCACTGCCCACTTAATAGCCAAGCATTCTTTCCCAGTGGCTGAGTAATTACATTTCCTTGGGAGCAATTTCCTGCACAGAAATGTGATGAGATATTCCTCCCTATTAAAACACAGTGAGAGCACCGCCCCAAACCGAAAGCACTCATATCTGTCTGTAGAATGAATTCCTTAGAAAGTCTGGATTCCACAGAAAAGGGTATGAAGACAAAGAGGCCTTTAAGTCAGAGAGGGACCTCTCACAATCATTGGTGCAGATATTGGCGCGTTTTTTCTGCCCTTCATCAGGTCAGTGAAAAAGGTGGCTCTATGTTCAATTCAGAATGAATCGTCTGTAATAACCAGTGAGTTCAAGGAAAGCGCGAACGTATGGAGGAATATTTCGGACAAAATTAAATAAATAAATGCGCAAATAAATAAAAGTACGTGAAATGTCAGCATAAATAAATGTGTCGTGAAATGAGTGCCTAAATAAATAAATTTGTCATGAAATGAGAGCATAAATAAATAAATGTGTCACAAAATATGTTTTTTGTTGCTTATTTATTTATTTAATTTTGTCCGTAACATTCCTCCAAACCATCATGAAATACGACTTGAAATAAAACTGTCACTTTCACTCATCAAAGTTGAGAGGGTGGGTTCTGGCACACCCTCTAGTTATTGATTGGTGAATTGATAGCACAAGAATTAATTAAAAAAATGCTTACTACTGCTGATGAAATGGATTCTGCCAAAGATATACGTATTTCAGAGAGAGAATTGAAGATTTATCGGAAGAAATTACAATGTTGGCGGCCCTTTTAGACTCCGATGTAGATTAAACAATTTTTGAAAATATCGAAGAACTGGTGGAAGGGACTCGACTACACACCAGTTCAGGTGACGCAGTTCCCTGCTCTGGACGTCCATCCTTTGAAATTCCAGCTGAATCAATAGAACACTTTCTGTTATGCGGTTTAAAAGTACGACAGATTACAGATCTATATGGTGTATTGGGGAAGACGATCACAAGGCGAATGAGCCAGTTTGATATACGGCTGTATTAGTTTAGGTACTTTGACATGAAATGGCCACAGCAGCGCCAACTAATATTTTGAACTGAGTATTTGACCCTTGTTTTACGAGTATAAAGTCAGGTGCATATTCGCAGCTACTTTTTCAAACAACTTTACAACTCTGATCAGTGGCAAACATTGTAACAACATTGCAATTTCTTCCGATAAATGTTCAAATCTTTCTGTGAAATACATATCTTTGGCAGAATCCATTTCATCGGCAGTAGTAAGCATTTTTCTAATTAATTCTTGTGTTATCGATTCACCAATCAATAACTAGAGGGTGTGTTAGAGCCCACCCTCTCAACTTTGACGAGTGAAAGTGACAGTTTTATTTCAAGTCGTATTTCATGATGGTTTGGAGGAATGTTACGGACAAAATTAAATAAATAAATAAGCAACAAAAAACATATTTCGTGACACATTTATTTATTTATGCTCTCATTTCATGACATATTTATTTATTTAGGCACTCTTTCATGACACGTTTATTTATTTATGCATGCATTTTACAATATTTTTTTTATTTGCGTATTTATTTTTTTATTTGATTTTTTCCGAAATATTCCTCCATATGAACGTGCTCCACATTTCAGGACGTGGATAGGCAAGCACTTTGCCCTCCTTGCCCAACTAAGTTTTAATCAAAGCGTTCCCCACAGAGTACTCTAAATGATGTGTTTCTGACATACCCAGTTTAGACTTTTTAGGGTTAGCTGTCAACCCAGCCAGCCTCAAGCTGTCAAGCACCGCTTGCAGGTGGTTGAGGTGCAACCTCCAATCATTACTGGAAATGACCACATCATCGAGATAGACACCAGCATAAGCAGAATGGAGTCACAGAATCTGATCCATCATCCGTTGGTCAGTGGTGCACCATGGAGACCAGATGGGAGCATGGTGAATTCGAAAAATCAATCTGGTGTGGCAAATGTGGTCTTCTCACAACTGGACTCCTCCAGGGGCATCTGTCAGTACCCCTTCATGAGATCCGTGGTGGAAATATACAAGGTTTGCCTGAGTTTCTCCAACAAGTGTTCAATAGGCAGCATTGCGTACGCATTAAACTTTGAAATCTTATTCAAGTGTCTAAAATCTATATAGAACCGAACCAAACAATCCGGTTTTGGGACTAGAATAATTGGGATTCGCCAATTGCATTTACCCTTGTGAACTACACCCAGCTCGAGCAACTGCTTCACCTCCTCGCGTATCACCTTCTTTGTGGTTCTGGAAGATTATATTTTAACACCGGGTTCAGTTACATTCTTCTGTTCAGCAATTTCACTTCCAATCAGCTACAGCAACTTAGCATTTTGGGTGTCCTTCAAATCATCACCAACAGCAACCTCTTTCTGAGAGACTGCTGCAGAAGTGGTCAATGTTGTATATCAGTATAAGTGTGCATTTCAGTTCAGCTATTGATGTCTGATTGTGGGTTGACATCTAGTGATATGATTGGTAATGCCTTGCACATTTTGTTAGCTGTTGTTCAATAAAGACAAGAAAGAAAAAGGCACGCGTTGTCAGCTCGTCTGTTCTTATCAAAGGAAAAAAGGGCAATGATAGTGTACTGCATTACTAATACATGACAGTAGCGATGAGATCAAGAAGTTAATTTTGAGCACTGTGACAATGAATAACAGCAGCGAGAACTGCACCGAGTACCGCACCGAGTAAGCGGAAAAGCAAGGACCCGACGCAAACATGTCATACATCGGAAAGATAGATGTTTTTGATAGTTCCACGGAAGATTGGAATATGTATGTTGAAAGGCTGCAACAGTATTTTGCTGCAAATGATATTCCAGCTGAAAAACACGTTCCTGTGCTACTGAGTGCCATGGGAGAGAAAACTTATGGCCTCCTCCGTAGTTTAACTGCCCCAGACAAACCCACTGAGAAATGTTTAAACGACTTAGTCCGTGTAATGTGGAATCATTTGTCACCAAAGCCATTACTGATTGCGGAACATTTCAGATTCCATAAGCGTAATCAGAACGATGGAGAGACAATTGCGGCTTATGTGGCAGAACTGAAAAAGTTATCAGAATATTGTCAGTTTGGTGACAGGCTAAACGATGCATTGCGTGATCGTTTGGTTTGTGGAATCCTTCAAGAGGGAATCCAGAAGAGGCTGTTAATTGAGGCAGATTTGACATTTAAATGAGCAGTAGAAATTGCTATTTCAATGGAAACTGCAGCTAAAGAAACGAACTGCAAAGAGGAGTGAAAACGAGCAGCGTGAATAAAATGGCGGCAGCCAAGATAAACAAAATACATAAAAGGCCCTGCTATTGCTGTGGACGCGACTCCCATCTTCCTTCACAGTGCCAATTTAAAAATGAAGACTGCAGACAGTGCCACAAAACTGGCCATATTCAAAGAGTTTGTCGTAGTGGAAAGGCAAATTGTAGTGGGGAACACAAAATGCATCACAGCGACAAGAAAAATGTGCATAATGTTGCAGAAGTCTCTGACATTGATAGTGAAGATGCATTAGCCAGTCTCGAATTATTTAGCCTTAGTGGAAAAGACAAGCAGGCAATCTGGCTCACCCCCAAGATAGATGGCCAGGTGGTAAAAATGGAATTGGACACTGGCTCAGCTGTTTCAGTTATGTCACTGAAAGAGTACAAAGTGTATTTCAAGAAGGAGAAGCTGAACCCATCTTCTGTTCTTCTCAGAACATACACAGGTGAAAAGGTTATGCCTATTGGAGTACTGCATGTGACAGTAGAGTATAATGGAAGGAAAGAGGTACTTGATTTACACATAATACAAAATGGAGGTGCACCATTATGGGACCGTGAGTAGTTAAGAAAACTGGGAGTTGACTGGAGAGAGATTAAAAGCCTTCGTGCTTTGCCTGTTGTGCAACAGACTACAGAAAAGAACCTAGAGCTGATACTAAGAAATGCCGCCCCTGTATTTAAGAGTGGCATTGGGACGCTTCAGCACATTAAAGCTAAAATTGTACTTAAGAGTGGTGCGACCCCACGGTTCCACAAGGCACGTCCAGTACCCTATGCCATCCAACCCCTGGTTGAAAAGGAATTGGATAGGTTGGAGGCAAACGGCATACTTTCTAAAGTAGACTGGAGTCCTTGGGCAATACCAGTTGTCCCAATAGTAAAGAGAAATGGTACAGTCAGGCTCTGCGGGGACTTTAAGGTCTCCATTAATCCTGTGCTGCAAGCTGAACAGTATCCTCTGCCGAGAATTGAGGACATTTTTGCCAGTTTGTCGGGTGGTCAGCATTTTTCAAAGTTAGATTTAGCAGATGCATACCTCCAGATGGAAGTAGAGGAAGACTCTAAAGTGTTCCTGACCATTAATACAATAAACAGTCTTTATCGTTACAACAGGCTGGTGTTTGGGGTAGCCTCTGCACCAGCTATTTGGCAAAGAGCAATGGATCAGATCCTTCAGTCAGTGCCAGGCGTCCAGTGCTATTTAGACGACATTATTGTCACAGGAGTGACAGATGAAGAGCATTTAGAAAACCTCAACAAGGTTCTGAAAAGGTTAGAAGAGTATGGACTAAGAGCCAAGCGAGGCAAATGTGAGTTCCTGAAGCCCAGTGTCAGGTATTGCGGGCACACTATAGATGCCCAAGGTTTGCACAAATGTCAGGACAAGATTCAGGCTGTATTGATGGCACCGCAACCACAAAATGTTTCACAGCTAAGATCCTTCCTGGGGTTTGTGAATTATTATAATAAGTTTCTTCCAAACCTGGCAACTGTGCTACATCCACTCAATGAGTTATTACAAGCTGGCAAACAGTGGAAATGGTCCAAAGAATGTGAACATTCATTCCAAGATGCAAAGAGACTGGTGACATCTGACACAGTCCAAACCCACTTTAATTCGTTCCTTCCAATCAAGCTGGCTTTTGATGCTTCTCCATACGGCATTGGAGCAGTGATGTCTCATGTTATGGAAGATGGCAGTGAGAGGCCTATAGCTTTTGCATCATGCTCATTGTCTACAGTTGAGAAGAATTATGCCCAAATTGATAGGGAGGCATTGAGTCTAGTGTGGGGTGTAAACAAGTTAAACCAGTATCTTTTTGGTAGGGAATTCACCCTTGTCACAGACCACCAACCGCTAACCTCAATTTTCAGCCCGCAGAAAGGAGTTCCTGCCACAGCTGCTGTCCGAATGCAGCGCTGGGCATTGTTTTTAGGTGGACACAGGTACAAGATTGAGTACAAACATACAGCCTGCCATGCAAATGCAGATGGGTTGTCACGACTGCCACTGGAGGCTGAAAAAGATGAGTTTGGAGATGAGGAAACAATAGATATGCTCTCCATCAGCCAGATTGAAAGTCTGCCCGTCACGGCAGACATGGTGAAAACAGAAACAAAACATGACAAGATCCTGTCTCAGGTGTATGCTGCCACACTGAATGGCTGGAGAGCCCAGCACAAATCCCTGCTGGCTGCATATTACTCGAGACGTGATGAAATTGCCTTAAATGCTGGATGTGTGATGTGGGGGTTAAGAACCATTGTACCCACTAAACTAAAACACAGAGTATTAGAAGAGCTTCACAAGGGCCATCTAGGTGTGGTGAAAATGAAGGCACTTGCTAGAAGTTTTGTGTGGTGGCCAGGCATTGATGACGACATCGAGAAAATAGCACAGCAATGTAGTGGCTGCCAGATGGTTCAGAATGAGCCAGAACGTGCACCACTTCACCCATGGGAATGGCCTACATTACCTTGGCAGCGGCTTCATATCGACTTTGCAGGACCATTCATGGGGGCAACTTTCCTGGTGGTAGTCGACGCATGCTCTAAATGGCCAGAGGTTTTCACTATGAGCTCCACCACTACTTCTCACACTATTGAAGTACTGAGGGATTTATTTGCTAGAACTGGAGTTCCACAACAACTAGTGAGTGACAACGGACCCCAGTTCACAGCAACAGATTTCCAGGTATTCCTTCACAGAAATGGCATACGGCACATTACATCTGCCCCGTAACATCCAGCCACAAATGGCCTGGCAGAGAGGTTTGTGCAAAGTTTGAAACGAGCCCTTCGAGCAATGACAAATGAGAAGCTGACCCTTCAGCAAAAATTGGCCAACTTCTTATTTGCATATCGGAATTCCATCCATGCTACAACTAACCAGACTCCAGCTATGCTGTTCTTGGGGCGTCCTCTTCTCTCTAGATTAGACCTGCTGCAACCAAATCTTAAGCAGACTGTGCAAGACAGACAAATCAAACAAGGCCATAAAGCAATAGACAAGGTTACACGTAGCTTTGCCATTGGACAATCAGTTCTTGGCAGGAGCTACAGAGGAGACCAGAAATGGGTTCCTGCACTAGTCAAAGAGCAAACTGGCCCCTTGTCATACAAGGTAGAGGCTACTCAAGGTGTCATATGGCGACGTCATGGCGACCAGTTGAGAAAATCAGGGTTGGTTAGAGCTGAAGAGATACCCACACTGCCTGTTGACTCCCCTGCTGTTGCTCCTATCAACTGTCCAGAGCACTTACCATCTCCTCAAGCAGCACAAGTACAGAGCCCATGTGCATTATCTCCATCACCTTCTGCAGAGGCTAACACTGCTGTAACAAATCAAGAAAAATTACCCTGTGAAGAGAGACGTTACCCAATTTGCATACGCAAGCCTCCACAGAGACTAATTGAAAATTAAATGTATAGTTAGAATTCAATGTTTTGCTTCTTCAGAAAAAAAAAGGGAATAAGTTAATTACTTTTAATTTTTAGAGGGGAGGAATTGTTATATATCAGTATAAGTGTGCATTTCAGTTCAGCTATTAATGTCTGATTGTGGGATGACACCTAGTGATATGATTGGTAATGCCTTGCACATTTCGTTAGCTGTTGTTCAATAAAGACAAGAAAGAAAAAGGCACGCGCTGTCTGCTCGCCCGTTCTTATCAAAGGAAAAAAAGGGCAACGATAGTGTACTGCATTGCTAATAGATGACAGTCAATACCTCCTGGGTTTTTTTTTTTGGTTCTTTATTTCGCCTTATATGATTTCTCATATTAGGAATTTGTTAGTTTTCGCATACCCCTTGGGGTCAGAGCGCAGGGTCAGCCATTTTACAGCGCCCCTGGAGCAATTGAAGGTTAAGGGCCTTGCTCAAGGGCCCAGCAGAGTAGGATCTTTTTTGGCAGTGACGGGGATTCGTAGTGGCAACCTTCGGGATACTAGCGCAGATCCTTAGCCTCAGACCCACCACTCCGCCCATATACAAGTTTATACACACTTTCAAAAGATTTACATTCAAGACTTGTATGGTCTTTTGTTGGCCTGGAATCCTGACCTTAAAATTTACAGGACACATACGTTCTTCCACTACTGTTGGACCCAGCCACTTCGCCTGAAATTTATGTGGGTCAGACTGGATCAAAACCAGTACACAATAACCCTTTTTGAATTTGTGAAGTTTGCTTTTCTTGTCATAATTACATTTTTGCACCTCCTGTCAGCAGCCAAATAACAGTTAGAAATGACTCAATCTTTTGGTCTTACTCTCGGGAATTGAACCGACAACGTCTAACCCAACCCTCTCAAAAGGGACATCCAAGATAGGCATCAGAGAGAAGGCATCCCTAGTGGGTCTATGAGTGGAAACCACTTGACAGTCGGAGCAAGATCTACAAAACTGCTCCATTTTTCAGCCCATGTTCAGCCAATAAAAGTGTTTCGAAATGTGATCCCTTGTCTTCTCTGTGCTGGGAGGACCCCCCAAAACATGGGTGTGAGCAGTTTTTAAAACCGTCTCTCCAGGCTTGCTTGGGACCACCAACTGTTCAAGAAATCACCCAATATAAGAAACCATCCTTAATTAAAAAGTGTGGTGTTATGAAATTCGGGCCCTCCTTCTCCATAAAGTAATTGTTTGCAACATGTGCTTGTTTAAATGCAAAGTCTAGGCTGCTGTTGTCCCATTTCTCCAGAACCCGTAGCTGCTGTCTAGCTTGTGGAGTTTGAAAATGTGAGCGCCTAATGCAAAGAGCTCTCCAGTTGTCCTGGACCTTCATGTGAGGGGTTGTCCCCTACCTTACTGGACAAATCAGGTTCAGAATCTAAGCCGGGTCCTTGATTGACCTTGTCAGTGGCAAGCCACTCTCGATCAACCACAGAAAGAGATGCTCTGCAGGTGGTTAGGAAGAGGGCATTCCTCTTCCCTATTAAAAGAGACCAGGTTGAAGTGTCTGATACAGCAGTCCAAACTTTAAAGTTCCTTCCTTTAAATTTCAAAGGGAGTAAGATAGTCTCATATTCTTTAACATCTCAATGAACACAGCGAATGTTCACCCAGTCCATCTTTGTGTAGGGAATCTGCCGGAGCAAGACTACACAGAGGTCACTACCAGAATCCAAAAGGGCCGGGATTTTGCGTCTGGCCAATTTAATGGAGACCTTAAAATTGTCGTTCTTCAACACCCTGGGGGAAACCTGTAAACAGCATACCTAGGCCAGACCGATGTCCATGGACTGTGCAGGTAAGTGGTGGAACTCCTGCACTACATGCCCTGGTGGATCACAGGGAAAGTACCTGCACCCAATCTCAGCTGTGGAGTTCTTACAATAAATAGTGCCTTCTACCTGTGGTGTCAGCCTGTGTGTCCCCAGCATTGGTGTCAGTGACTCTAGGAGCCTGGGCTTGGGTAGGAGAAACTGAGGCACAGTGTGGCAACAGATGCTACTCGGAGGAGAGCTGAGAATGTGGTGGAGGTGGAAGCTGTGGCCTGTAGCTTTGGCGATTGGTTATCGGGCGGGGGTGTGATATTTGAGTTGAAGTCAGTTCCAAGTTGGTATAGCCCCTTTGTTTCCAGAGGCTTGGGCATCTTCCAGTCTGTGGGTCAGGACTAGCAGTGAGAGGACATTGTTCTGGAGCATGTCATCATAAAAGTCTTTGTTTATACCTGACAAGACTGCATCAGTAGCAGGCTTTTCCACAATGTGCTCGAAGGTGTCTTCATGAAACACTTTGAATCAGGTCTACTAAGTCCTGGACCAGTCCCCATATAGGCTGATCCAGATAAATTTGCCAGAGCTAAAACCTAAGGTCCCATGGCCAAACAGCTCATAGCTGTATGGAGGAGGATATGTTCCTTCAGGAAGTCGTAATCTTTAAGCCTTTTTGGATGAAGATTTTGCATGACCTGTAGGGCCTCCCCAGTCAAAAAGGGGGCTAAAATTGCTGCCTGGCCTTGCTTGTCCCAGGGTATCAATGTTGCTGTGCATTTGAAACAGAATAGGAAACACTCTGTGTCACCTGAGAGAGGCAAGTTCACCAGCACATGTCTGGGATGGACAAGGGCAGGGGACCCTGCAGGAGCCTCATCTAGCTCTAATGGTAGAGGAACATCATGTGCCTATTGAGGATCCATCAGTGCAAGACTCCACTTCTGTCTTCCCAGGAGAAGACGCTGAGCCCAAAGGCTTCAGGAAAACCAACTTTTTTCCAATCAAAACATGAAGAGTCAGAGTATTTATTCAAACAGGAGCTACCACCAATACACACAGACAAAGCAAACAAGCATTGATGGGGTCAAGCCAGTCACTGGGTTAGAATGTTTTCTGCATCAACCATCGGGCGACAGACATTGTACATGGTGAAATACACATTTAAACTGTGGAGAGACATCCTAATAGAAATGCTTTCGTAAGTGCTGTTGCAGATAAGAACCCCTAATTGTGGAATGGCAACAAATAAAATAGATTACTTATACACAAAACCGTAATACATGAAGCAATTAGCGGCAAAAAGTCATTTTGAGTGGTGAGTCCAAATTAGAAATTTTTAATTGACAAAAATGTCCAATTAGAGAAGAATGATAGTTGTTGAGCAGTAGATTGATGACTCTCTGTAGCCTCCAATGAAGCAGCTCTATCATGGTGTGGTGGGAGGTTTCCTTTTCAGCCAACAGTGTAGGGGATCTAGTCAAAATTGATGGAATGATGATAACTGAGTAATATAAATATATTTTATTCATCATCCTATACCTTGGGGAAGGTTATTCAATTGGATAAAACAACAACTTTTAGCATATTAATGACCCCAAATACCATGTACACATAATTAAAACCTACTAGGAGTGGATGTCTGCAGATGGAACAATATGGCCACCTTACAGCCTTGACCTAAACACATCTAAATTTTGTGTGATCACTTGGTTAAGGAGATTAATAAAAAGCAGTAATCCCAAAAGAAGCATTATGACAAATTCTGCAGGAAGCATGTAAGAGTTTAACTCACAGCTACTTGGAAAAAAATGTACAGCAGTTTGCCTAAACAAATTGCTTTAGTTTTGCCTTCTAAGGAAGGCCACACAAAATACTTACTTTAAGATTGCACAAGTTACATATATTTTTTTAAAACATACACATTCCTGTTACTTGTTATTGTATCAATATTTGATTCTGTTTATTCTTATGTCACATAGTGTTATTTATGAGCAAATAATCACTTACTGTCCAGATATCTACCTATAAAAATAATTTTCTTGGGAAGCCTAAGATTTCTACACAGCTCAGTGGCACACATCCAGCACTGCTCCGGGGTTTATCTGTAACAAACAGGGCTTCAATTCCCTATTGCCAAGATCTCCATGTTTTGATTCCTAGTTTTTATAAATTTAGTAAAGTTTAGTAAATTTTTTTAATACTCATTTTTGACTTTTCCTTAGGTTTGGGACCATGAAGACCCATGAAATATCATTATTTTCCTCATTGAAATTAGCTTTTCCATTTTTGATATTTTTTGCCATCTTATTTTTATTATTCTCCAGCAAAGTGTCTTGTTTAACAAGTTTAGCATTTTGATTGACCATTGCTAAAACGTGAGTTCAGGTTGCAAGGGACTTGTCCCAGGAAGTCGTCATTGTTGCATCATTAACACACCGGTCTTTAAATTCAGATTACACAATTCACCTTAATTCCATTGTTTAGAAAGAGACTCTATCTGAGATAAGATATGACTTTGCCAGTCATGACTTGGGGAAAAAACCTTAAATAACACAACAAACATAGCATTAAAAACAAGTGCAAACCTTAATAAAAGAAAACATGAAAACTGATCTGAAAGAGGAAAATGGTACAGGTGTCCTGCTACTAGTTTGTTCTGAGGTTCCACAGTCATGTTTTACCTAGTAATCCTCAAAAATATGGCTTGATTTAAAAGTCAATTAGCATATTAGTAAAAATTGAGAAATTGTTATTTGCAACTTTGAATTCAGCAAAAAAACTTGAATTTTCAAAATATAAGCCATAGATTAGGAGCCTTGTGACCTTGCAATGTTTGATCTGATTCAGCCATTTAAAGGTCATTTCGGACAAACATGAATACGCACAATATCTGAAAAGTCTCTAAATCTGGTAAATGTTTAGTGTGTACACTATAAGGAATGGGCCATACATTTGGCAGATTAATATAACACATGGATATGAACTTCTTCATATTGGAAGCCTGAGTGCTTCTTTTCTGATGCCCCACACACCTACTGTATGGCATGTTCAGGTGTGAATTCGGTAAAAAACAGCTGGTCTGGTTAACACCATAGCCTGAACTGTCCTGCTATTTGTCTAATGTTTTTGTTATTGTTCTAGTTTGTTCTCCAGACACAATTATAATCTTAGACCTGGAAATTAATCTTTTTCAGAAATTCAAAGAAAAGTTAAAAACCAGGAGGTCGACACTATCAAAACGTATAGTTGAAGGGGGGTACCATAATTCAAAGTTAGGGAAAAAACAAGTTTAAAATGCAAAAGAAACACAAAAAAATCAAAGTGCTAGTCTTTTATGAGAATATCCACAAACTTGGATAAGGTGAATTGCGTGACGTGGGTTTAAATACCAGCCTATTAATGATGCAATTTGTAGCGACCCCTGGTGTCATGTCCCTGACAACCTGACCTTGTATCTTAGCTACAGTCAACCAAAACGGTGATGCCTGCTGAACAAAATGTTGTCATGGGAGAAGCAACAAAAAATACCAATTTTGGGAAAAGAAGTTTCAGTTGATAAAATAACAGTTCTTCCTGAACCCTCATGGTTGCAAACCTAAGTATGTCAAAAGTATGCACAAAGAAAAATGTGTTAAATTCATGCCACTGTGATTGCCACTGCTAACTAGCCAGAATTAAACTGACAGCAGTGCAAATCTCTGTATCTGACATTTATTAAAAATATTTTTTCTGTGCATCCATTATAATTAGTGAAAAGAATATTTTTTTGTATTATGGTAATCTAGCAGACATGCAGTAATTGAAATTTGACATGTTGCAAATTGACATTTTTACAAAAACTTCAGCTATGGGTGTATTGGAAACCTCAATCATTATTTTTCCTCAAGTACAGGGTCATGCTGATGTACATCTTTATAAATGAGTGCATAATAATCATAAGTATACAGAGTATGTATTATTGAATAAGAGTGGGCACTGGGTAGTGGCTACTGAAATTTGTCAAATTTATATGAATTGTTTTTTTTTTTATTAATTCAAGACAGGTATTTTAAAGTTGTGTCATCTAAATAGCAAATTAAAAATCTTCAATCTTCAAATGCAATCTCTTTATTATTGCATGATGGGCATACTCATACTGGAGTAATAAGCATTTTTTCCTCACAGCTCCAGAGTCCTGGG
The DNA here is from genome assembly GCA_026402145.1 of Polypterus bichir lapradei. Taxonomy (NCBI): domain Eukaryota; kingdom Metazoa; phylum Chordata; class Cladistia; order Polypteriformes; family Polypteridae; genus Polypterus; species Polypterus bichir. Next base: position 6,171,413 of record JANRMT010062818.1, on the reverse strand, counting down.
TTTGAATCAGAGTACTCTGGTTTTCCTTCCTTCTTTCAAAGATGTGTATGTAAGATTAATTCCTGACTTTGTGCTGCCCAAGTGTGAGCCAGTTTGAGTGTGTGTGTGTGTGCATGAGCATGAATGTGCTCTGTGATAGCTTGAAGCCCCATCTAACATTTGCTCATGCCTTGCACTGGGAATGTTGAGGTCCCTCTGTCCACATTGCAGAGCAAATCCTGAAGGGAATGTGTACACTATAAGAAACTCATGAATCAAGATTAAAATGTGAAGGCTAAGTAATCAGACTTAGAGGAGTTGTGTTTGATTCTCAAAGGATGCTTATGGTTGTCCTGTCCATTCATAGCTTTAAAGTGCAAAGTACAGTAACAAAAGTAACTAATTTCCCATTTATGAAGGAACTGCTTATTATTCCATTGTGAACAGCTAATATGTTTTCACTTATTTGAAAATAACTTAATTGTACATTCCATGTAAATGTCAGTAACAAACAAAAAAATAGACCTAATTTGTAGTCCCAGTATGTAAATTACAAAATTTGAAAACTGCTGCTGGTGTCTACCATACAGCTCAATTAGAATTACCTGTGCTATAATTTAGAAGTTTAATCAGTATAAGATACTTGCATAAATATGGCATAAATATTGCTATTTTACATTTAATTCTGTCTGTTTCAAATTTTAGCACTGGTGCAGAAGACTTTTTAATGTTAGTTTTTCCAATTTCAGGGCAACATAATGTTTGGGATATAGCAATGGCAGGTACTGTATATTAAAGCAGTCATATTTAGTACTTTGTTGCACATCCTTTGCTGCAATGACTGCTTGAAATCTGTGATTCACAGACATCAGAAAATTCTCTGGTTATGTTCAGCTTCTGCTTGTTTTGAGGGCTTATCCACTTAATTTTTCTCTTTAGCATATGGGAGACACGCTCAACTGGATTTACATCAGGTGACTGGCTTGGCCATTCAAGAGTGTTCTATTTCCTAGCTTTGAAAAACTCCTGTGTTACTTTAGCAGTATGTTTGAGATCATTATCTTCTTGTTGGATGAACCACCATCCAATGGATTGGAGGCATTTACTGGCACTTGAGCAGGTAGAATCTATATACCGCAGAATTCATTGTGAAACTGCCGTCAGCAGTCCCATCATCAATGAAGAGAAGTGTGCCAGTACCTGTGGCAGCCATACATGTCTAAGCCATAACACCCCCACCATTATGTTTAACAGATGAGGTGGTTATGCTTTGGATCTTGGGTAGTTCCTTTTCGTCTCCCCCTTTGCTCTTGCCATCACTCTGATAATAAGATTAATCTTTGTCTGTCCACAAGACCTTTTATCCGGAATTCTGCAGGCTTTTCTAAATACTTTTTTGCACACTGTAATCTGGCGATTCTGTTTTTGTGGCTAACTAGTGGTTGAAATCTTGCAGCATTGCCTCTGGATTTCTGTTCATGAGGTCTTCTGCTGATAGTTGTCTCTGACTCACACACATCTGACTCCTGATGACTGTTCCTGATTTGTCAGACAGGCATTTGGGGCTTTTTATTTACCATAGTGAGGATTCTTCTATCATCAGCAGTTGAGAACTTCATTGGCCTACCAACCCCTTTATGATTATTGAGCTCTTCAGTTCATTCTTTCTTCTTAATGATATTCCAGACAGTTGATTTAAGGGGTTCCTAAGGTTTTACCAGTGTCTCTAATGGTTTTATTCTTTATTTCCAGCCTCATAATGGCTTCTTTGATTTTCATTGGCAGAGCTCTTGTCCTAATATTGAACAATGGCAACTACAGAATCCTAAGGGTAGAAGCAATCCTGGATTTCTTATGCTTGTACTAATGAAGCATTGAAATGCAAACGAGTAATCATAAACACCTGTGATGCTAGTCATCCCAAACATTATGGTGCCCTGAAATAGGTAAAAAGTATGAAATGTGTAAAAAGTATTGTAATTTCTACATATGACCAAAATGTATGCAAACGTGTCTACAATGTACAATGTGCGCTTTAATCATATCAGAATTGTTTGACTTGTAATTTTACACTATGGAGCAGAGGTTTAAATCAAAACAAAATGTGTCTTTGTCCCAAACGTTATGGAGGGCACTGTACGTATGTTATATCTATAAACAAGCTGTCCCTCGCAGCTCCAGCCATGTAGTAGTGAAACAGAACAGTGAGGAGGGCCCTGCCTGGTTCCTTACTCCTGACGTCACACTTCCCCCTCCCCTTGAATCCGCTACCTCTGTCTCAGATTAGCCGAATATATCGCTCCAGCAAGCGAACTATGATTCTTATTACGATGAGAGAAGTCGCAAAATCAAACGGAATGTTCAAGCAAATCATAGAAAAAAATCCAATCTAAATTTGTTAAGTAGTTCCTTTGTTCTCTAGCTAACTGGAGGTAAGGAACGCCCCGAGGCTGGTGCGTGAGTGAGGAGTGCCCCGCTCCTCTCTCTTCAGCCTAATGCGTGTTTCTTGGATTCGTGCAAATAAATTGGTACCGCAAGCGAACTATGATTCTTATTGTGATGAGAGAAGTCACAAAGTCAACTGGAATGTTCAAGTAAATTATACAAAAAAACCTGATCTAAATCTGTTAAGTAGTTCTCTTGTGAATAGCGGACAGACATACATACATACAGACAAACAGACTTTGGGTTTTATATATACTGTATATATAGAGATAAAAATTAATTGAACTGAAGTTAATATTTGAAAACTGGTGTGACAAGTAACTTCATTAGCATTTTCCTAGGTGAACAATATTTGGATTGTTAATTTAAGTTCACATGTGTGTAAGACATTCTTAACTGTGATTCAGAAACATTTTAACAGATTAGAGATTGTTTCACCCATGTTTTACACTATATGTGTTTTCACCACAATGAACAGATGTTTTCAATGTTTATCAGTCCCTTATGAGTGAACTAGTACTTACCCACTGAGACTGTAGGTTTATCATTTGCCAAAATCCATCACTAAAGATCACTTGTAAAGTTACTCATCAATATAATGATTGTATTCAAAATAATAATTCTTTTGTTCACCCTTCAAGTTTAGGTTAAAATTTATTGTCACAGCTACAGAATACAGTGTAATTCTTGCATGTCTGACCAAAATATAACATGTCACCACTCTCCTGCACCATGATTAGCAAATATTACCAGTTAAATGTGGACCTTACCTGGAAACCTCTGGATTAGTAATTTTCCAAATGGAATTTAAGAAATCTGACAGACAAAAGTCAGTACAGTACAATTAAAAAATTGATATATTCTAAGTCTAAATCAACACTTGTCTCATAATGTTTTGCTTGGAGGGCTTACATTTCATGCAGAAAATTACTGATCACTGACAGTAAGTCTACTAAACATACCATACATAGAGAACCATTAACACTCATCCTTGTTGATAACAAACAGATCAGCTAATGATATATAGGTTTAATATTCATTGTAAGAACTGCAAGACTTACCATCATAGTGCATATCTACATGCAAAGTAGAGTGTCATTTTTAACACCTACAGACAAATTGTCTGTTTCTAATTTATTTTCATTATTTTACCTTGTGACACATAGCACAAAGCATATTAATAATATCAATATACATGTCTGTAAGTTATAGTTTCTGTAATTAATAATAATAAAAAAATGTTTGCTTTTGTGCCGTCTATGTGGAATTTACATTCTTGTCCATTGACCAGATGGGTTTTCTCAAGGTACTCGGATTTACTCCCATATTCAAAAGACAGGCAGATTATGTTGGATGAGCTGCATCTCAAGACCACTGGTTTGAGAGAGTGAGTGAGTGTCTCCAGTAATGAAGTGGCACCCCTTCCAGTATTGGCTCATGCATTGTCCCTGTGAGGCTATAACTCTAAAATGGAAAAGCAGCTCTACAAAATGAAAAGATTAGAAAATTCAGGACATTTCAGAATAAATCATGTCAACTTCATACAAAGCTTCATACAGCAGTATATTTCCACCTGTAAGGTAGCAGCTGCTCATTTAGTACTAAAAAGGGAATGTTTGACAGATATACTTGTGACTTTGTCTTTTTCATAAACTCTACTTAAGAATAGCCAGTTTTCTCATTTATTTGTATTTAAACTTGTTTATTAGTTACAGTTGATAAAATGATACCAAAGATTTTTGCTTATTTTGTTTCTTCCCAGTTGATATGCATTTTGTGATGCAGAAACTGATTAATTAAAACAGAAAAATCCACTTCTTTGATTCATTATTGGTTTATAATGTAGGAAGACAATCCCTTCTTCCTCACAGTGAGTTTCTTGATTTTGTTCTTCATTTTCCCTATCCACGTCCAAGTCTGTCCTGTCTGACTGTTGTGCCATCAGACTCTCAGGTGTAGTGAGAGAATAGATTTTATTATTGCGTAGCTGTTCAGGAAGTGAGGAACTAGTCACACAGACTTACTGGTGGTGTGTTGTCATTTTTCCTATGATTTTGGTTTCAGTCCATAACAGCCATGCCATCTGCACTTTAGAACATATCGTCCATCTGAAGCTAAACATGTTTATGCCTGACCAGTACTTGGATGTGAGACCAATTAGGAAAAGCTTGGGTTGCTGCTGGAAGATGTGAAGCCAGCAGTCAGCACTTACCTTGGGTCTTTGTGTGGATCCTAATGCCTCAGGATCATTGTGATAAAAAAATGGTGCTGTCCTTAAGATTAGCGTTCCTGAAAAAAGTACTCTTAAAAAAAGAGTATCAAAAAGGGTAGGGTGTAACCTTCTGTCCTGGCTAAATTGCCCATCTGGGCTTCATCCATTCTGGCTCCTAATTGTCCACATTCTTTAACTGGCTATATCTCTCATCCTTTTACCACTTAATAGCTAGTGTGTGGAGATCATAGTATTTCAAATCGGATGCTGCCACGTAGTCTAAATGGATGCTGCACTTTGGTGGTGATTGAAATGGTTTCCCAGTGTGTGGCATAGCGGGTCCGCGGCTTCAAAAAAAAAAAAAGGGCCTGGTTTTAATTCGTATAGCCATGTCATTCTCCGTGGGCGTGATTGCACGACCGCGGGGAGTTAATGAGGTGGTTCGAGCAAGTTGCACCTGCATGTGTGGGTGTGATCATTCTCAGTTACCTCATTGGCTTCCTGCGGTGTGTGATTAAGGCGCCGCGCCCACTGAGGCACGGGGATATGTACATATACGGGTTGACGGCAGAAAAGTGAGATGGAGAGATAGATCAAGGTGAAGAAAAAGGAGGTTAAAGGACGTGAAAGAGCTGTCTTAGCAGCTGTGATCTGGCAACCTGTAAGGAGGAGACAGCACGACCTGGGGTCCCGTGAAGGAGCTCTAGGGGCTAGTTCGCCCCACTGAAAGTTCTGTTGGAGTGGGATGAGCAAGGCAGGGGTCCTCCTGAGGGATCTGAGGATCGACTACGTGAGCGCGAAAGATGAAGGGGGGAGAGCTGACCTCGGATGGTCTGGCAGTGATGTCTATAAGGAAACCAAGACGGAGTTCAGCCGAAAGGAGCTCGTTGCTGTTGGAACATATTTCCATCCATCTATCCATCCATTGTCCACCGCTTATCCGAGGTCGGGTCGCAGGGGCAGCAGCCTAAGCAGGGAAGCCCAGTCCTCCCTCTACCCGGCCACTTCCTCCATCTCCTCTGGGGGGACCCCAAGGCGTTCCCAGGCCAGCCGGGAGATATAATCCCTCCAGTGTGTCCTGGGTCTGCCCCGTGGCCTTCTCCCAGTGAGACAGGCCTGGAACACCCCCCCAGGGAGGCGTCCAGGGGGCATCCTGACCAGATGCCCGAACCACCTCAACTGAGTTCTCTCAATGTGGAGGAGCAGCAACTCTACTCCGAGTCCTTCCCGGATAACTGAACTCCTCACCCTATCTCTAAGGGAAAGTCCAGCTACCCTGCGGAGAAAACTCATTTTGGCTGCTTGTATCTGTGATCTTGCTCTTTCTGTCACTACCCAAAGCTCGTGGCCATAGGTGAGGGTAGGAACAGCTCTCTCTTCACCACGATGGACCGTTGCAGAGCCCGCATTACTGCGGATGCCGCACCGATCCATCTGTCAACCTCCCGCTCCATTCTTCCCTCACACGTGAACAAGAGCCTGAGATATTTGAACTCCTCCACTTGAGGCGGTAATGTGTTCCCAACCTGGGGAGAGCATTCCACCCTTTTCCGTCAGAGAACCATGGCCTCGGATTTAGAAGTGCTGACTCTCATCCCTGCCGCTTCTCACTTGGCTGTGAACCGCTCCAGTGAGAACTGGAGGTCACTGTCCGATGAAGCCAACAGAACTACATCATCCGCAAATAGCAGAGACGAGATTCTGAGGTTACCGAACCAGATGCCCTCCGCTCCTTGGCTGTGCCTAGAAATTCTTTCCATAAAACTTATGAACAGAATTGGTGACAAAGGTCAGCCCTGACAGAGTCCAGCCTCAACAGGAAACGAGTTTGACTTATTACCGGCAATGCGGACCAAGCTCCTGCTCCTCCTGTACAGGGATTGAATGGCTCGTAACAACGAGCCTTGTACCCTGTACTCTTGGAGCACACCCAACAGAATGGTTTGAGGGACACGGTCGAATGCCTTCTCCAAATCCACAAAACACATGTCCTTGGTTGGACAAACTCCCATGCCCATGCCCCCTACAGGATCCTGGCCAGGGTGTAGAGCTGGTCCATTGTTCCACAGCCGGGACAGAATCCACATTGTTCCTCTTGAATCCGAGAATCGACCATTGACCGAACTCTCTTCTCCAGCATCCCTGAATAGACCTTACCAGGGAGGCTGAGGAGTGTGATCCCCCTATAGTTGAAGCACATCCTCCGGTCACCCTTCTTAAAAAGGGGGACCACCACCCTGGTTTGCCAATCCAGAGGCACTGTCCCCGATGTCCATGGACACAGATTTCTTGATGGTTAATTTATATTTACTACCTATTGCATCCCTGTCCATGTGGTTGAAATCAGCACAACAAAAGTCAACTCTCATGTGCTGCAGGGGTGTAAAACTCTCATAATAGAGTTACTTATTTATGTATTCCTGTGTGGAAATTTCCATCTTAATCTTGACCTCTGTAGTGATTCGTTACACTCTTGAGTATATCTGCATTTTAATAGTGATGTGGTGATGTGCTGAGATTTGGAAAAGCATCAGTGCTCTGTAGGTATGGCAGTTCACATGATGAGAAGATAATGAGGAGAAGCATAAAATGACTCTGCAGAGTTTTTTACAGGGAGAAAGCCATTTGCCAGACAGAATGTCTCTTGTCACACATATTGTTTTAATGTGGGCAGCATGGTGACACAGTGGTCAGAGCTGTTGTCTCATTGCTTTGAGAATCAGCCTCAACAATTTCTGTGTGGAATTTGATGTGGGTTGATGGGGACACAGCTTTCCTTGGACATCTCAAAGAAGTGCAGGTTAATTGACTGTATATTGCTTGTTGTAAGTTGTAATGAGCGTTTCCTATGATGGATGTGCCTTGCACACTTTGCTACCAGAGTGATTTATCGTTCCCACCGATTCTGTAATTCAAAGAATAGATTTAAAAAATTTGTGGTTAGATATTAATTTGTCTAAACTCCAACATAAAAAGACACCTTCTCTTTCAGGTGCTGTCATAGTCTTAAAACAGATTGTATTAATCACTGATGAATATTCCATCTATCTAGTATTTAGGGCACCAGAGCTTAGTATTGGATGGGGTGCCAGCACATCACAGGGCACACTTATTCCTTCTTACACATTTGGTCAATCTGCTTTTACCAATTAACCTAACACACACCTCTTTAGGAAGTACAAAGATGCAAAAGTACTTGGAAAAAACACTAGCTGACATAAGGAAAGCATGCTAACTCCACTCAGTTAAACACCAGTCTTGGAATTAAGCTGAGGTCAGGTGAACTGTGAAGCTGCAGTGCAAAACGTTGATGAACCTTGTATATCTGAAACCTAGTCAACAAGCGGCATGTGAAGTGTGAGAAAGAGAGTGATATATGGAAAGGTGCTGGTAAACGTCATGAATCTCAAGAGAGCTTACATGTTTTGTTTTGATCATGACAGCAGTATGTGTGGTGCATGGATTTTTAAAATGTAAAACAAAATGATAAAGGTTAGCAGACCCTTTTATTTTCTTCTTTGCTCAGATGCTTTTAATATCTGGAAATTAATTACTTAAACTAATTATGCAGTTTGGAAATATATTCCTGTACAGTTTAACAAAACAATGTTTAAACGATGTGTTATGTGATTTTGTAGATCTCATTAGTTCCCCTTATAAGTACCTGCATGCAGTTTCTGACATTTTCCTATTACACAAAGGCAAAATGAAGCAGTTTGCCATATGCAGTATATTTTTTAATCTGTTAGTTCAGAAGGTCATTTCTACTAACTCAATAACACAGCACCCTTCCCTTTGCTTATGCAGCAGTTTCACACTGTCATGCGCTCAGCATAAACCTTCAGAGTCACAAAAGACACAATAATATTAATCCTCTTGTTGACTTGCATAAATGCACAAGCTTTATTATTCTCTAGCAGAAGGATGTTGTTCATAAAAAGAGAGGAAAAAGAATACTTCAGCTATTAGTGTAATTCCTTAAATAAACATTTGGGAAACTAATATTTTATTAGGTTAAAGATGTTGTTTTAAAATATCTGCAGTGTGCCTTAGGGAGTGAGGGCATCTAAGGTCATCAGCAAAGGTGAGATCTCATGTGTGCAGGATTAATGTTGTTACTTGGCAGCAGCGGCAGAGACTTTTGTGTGTCTGAAGGGACCAAGTAAGGATGTGCAGCTTGATTTATACAATCTCTTTATGCCGAGTTAGTTTTTTTGATACAAGCTATGAGAAAAACAAAAATGGAAATGATAATATGTTCAGTGCTCACATTCCCAATGTTATTCCATAAAGTTCATGTCACATGTTTGCTACGTTATGAGCCTAGGTCAGCAACAAAAAATATTGATGGTTAATGGTTGGCAGCAGAGAGTGGTCACATGTTGCATCTTCGATGGATATGAAGAAAATATTTCACTGTACTCTGGAATGTCTATCGGTTTGTTTTTTGCAGCGACACACCAAGTCTATACAATGGACAGTAGTCCACACCTACTGTATAGGATAGACTAAATTATGGCACCTTTGTCAAAATGAGTTCTTACTCCTCTTTTATACAGGCCGTGGTCTGAAAACTGCTTGTCTCCAGACTAAAGACATGGGGATTGTGCATCTCAGTCCATTGCTCCAATGTTATGGAACAGTCCTCAACCCTCATTGAGATAAGCAGTATCTATTGAATTGTTTAAGCATCAATGTAAGACACATCTGTTAATACAGGCATTTGGGGAGCTTTGCCATCTGTGAGTGACTCTCATTTTTCCATTGCATGTTGTTTTGAGATTTCATTTTATTCTGTGTTTTATTGTTCAGCGTTTTGTGACTTTTGTCAGTGACAGGTACTTTATAAATACATTTTTACTTTATACACTCATAGTTGCTCACACTGTATAAAATGGACATTGCCAATGAGCCTTACAACCAAGGCCTTGGATTCTTAGAAAAAACACAGTATGTGAAAATGCACACAAACACAGGAAAAAAGTGAAATTTCTGCAAAGGCAGTAATTGGGCAGGAATTCAGACCTGGTCTACTGGAGCAGAAAACCACTAATGTCCACTTTGACCCAAAAATATAAAGTTACAGAATACCGCTGTGGAACTATAACAGATGAGCTGGGAAGTTGTTTCTATAGCATGTGAGAGATCAGCTGTCACATGTAAAGTTCACATACTTTAAAACAGGGAAGAAAAAAAGGCCCTTACCGTGTTTCCCTGAAAATAAGACAGGGTCTTATATTAATATTTGCTCCAAAAGATGCACTAGGGCTTATTTTCAGGGGATGTCTTATATTTATTCATTTACAACAATATACATTTATCCAAATACTGTCATGTTATCTTCTTCTGGAATATTTTCATAACTCTCCACGTTCAAACCCCGAATTCCAGCCTGAATTTCTTGCTTCCCCAGCCACTTTTAGGATCCTACAGAATAGATGTGCGTGCTTCGATGTTTGATGAATGGTTCGATGTGGTGAAGAAAAGTGCCGAAATGCATTTGTGGTGCTTTTATATTCAAGTGTCGAATATTCCCCAAAGAAATCCATCCATCCATCCATTATCCAACCCGCTATGTCGTAACTACAGGGTCACGGGGTTCTGCTGGAGCCAATCCCAGCCAACACAGGGCGCAAGGCAGGAAGCAAACCGTGGGCAGGACGCCAGCCCCAAAGAAATAACACGATATATTTTAAAAGTCTCACATACCATCTTCTGTGCTGTCTTTTTTTTTTTTTTTTTAAATGTCAGAATGTACAGTGGCATATTTGAGCCACAGAGAAAAAAAATATGGACATAAATAAAATGTGTTTTTTGTGATTAAAGTAAAAATTTTGACTTTAACCTCGAAATGTCCACTTTAACCTCGTAGCAGACCATTGTAAATGAGTCATGTCCCTTGTGATCCCTGTCTGGAGTTTGCATGTTTTCCTGGTGGGTTTCCACAGTGTGCTCAGTTTTCCATACAAAGACATGAAGGTTTGGGGATTTGGTGAAGCTACAATGACGTTAGTGTATGTGTGTGTGCTTGTGTTCACCTTGCGATGAGCCGATGCCCCGTCCAGGGATTTTGTTTCTGTCTTGCGCTGATTCTGCTGGAATTGGCGCATCCCCAAATTGATGGCTGTAATCATTAAACATCCCTTTCAGAGATATTGTGGCAAGGTGTCTTCGAAATTTAATGGATGTTTTGGGGACACAAGTCACATTGCGTGAAGTATAAACCTGGCCTTAGACACCTTACGTTTCAGCTGACAATCTTGACTAGGGCTTTTTTTTGGGGTAGGGCTTATATTAAAGAGCAGCTTGAAAATCATGCTAGGGCTTATTTTCGGAGTAGGTCTTATTTTCTGGGAAACACGGTACATAGGATAAACAAAGAAGTGGATAATGCAGCAGTGAGATATTTTTCAGTCACATCTCTTGAAATCCAAATACTGAAACTATTTACAAATGCAGGAAAATTCCATAAATATTGCAGTTTATTTTAGATTCTGCCATGGTTTTACTCTACCAATCTTCTCTTGTTCCCAGTGCTGGTGTAAGTGGTGGAATTAAATAAACTCATGCAGTAGGCAGCAATTAACTCTATTGCAATATTCACTACAGGATACTGTACACTATATTTTAGAAGTAACGTCTTTAATTTTAACTTTAATGTACAAGTTAAAGTGGTTTAAGTTCAAAATAAATGACAATGGCCTCAAGCATAAAGTCAAACCTGCACAGGAATGCAAATAAACAGAAACACATCAAGGTTTTGGTCATTAGTAGGCAAAACCTATATGACTGGTATGAAAATAAATATGTTGTAACATACGGCATTGAGGAAATAACTTTTTTTAAGACTTGTGTCTAAATCTTGACTGCCCAAGATGGTGGATTTTCTGTTTTTAATGATTTCTGGCAGAAAGGGGCCGGTCCAGGAGAACAGACACCAGAAGTGATGTGATTGGTGTTATAGTCATCACTCTTCCAGTCTGCAGAGGGAGGAAGAGAATAGGCATTAGTATACAGTGCCAACCTGTGGAGGGGTGGGGTATTACTATCACCATAGCCCTTAAGCTGTCCCCAAAGAATACATGCGTGACAAATGTTAATGTCCTGGAGTGGGCAAGTTAGAGTCCACTTCTCAACTCAGTTGAGCGTTTGTGGCTGGACATGAAAAGTGCAGTTCACTTAATAATCCCATGGGACCTGACAGAGCTTTATCAGTATTGCAAAGACAAATGGAGAAGAACTGCAGTGCCCTACTAAATATAATATAAAGTACTTATGCAATCAATTATTTTATATTTAATTAGACTACTTTTCAGAGATTTGTTTTCACTTAGACATTAAAGAGTCTTTTTCTGTTGATTACTGTCATACAAGCCAAATTAAATTCAGTGTGATTCAGTCTTGTAAAACAATATACAGTAATGTGAAAACATCCAAGGGAAATTAATACTTTTTATAAGTATTGAAACATGAATGTTGTTTTTTAATATTTCCACACATTTACAATAGCATTTAGGGTACACAAGCAGGATATGGAAGGACCCACAATTACTTCTATGCCTTGTTTAATTGTTAGTATGCAAATACGGTAGCAGCAGCATTTATGACTTGGGGAACATGAAGGCAGGAAGTATACTCTGGATGAGGTGCCAGTTTTGATGCATTGTATATGTAAAATATTTAGTGTGTAATGTGCTGTAGCAAGCAAAGAAGCCTGCATGAATTGCTAAAATTACCTGTGATTGTAAACTTGCAAAGCAATTTAATTTAGTGAAATTAATTTAGTGTGAAACAACTGGCTTGATAAAGCAAGTGTTTAAAGTTTGTGTCAAACAACTGAGTGTTTAGAGGCCAGTCGTTTATTCTTAGCTTTTTCGTACATAATGTGCTTAAAATCATTTCTTTCTTCATTAACTGTTTGGGTATGAATTAATATGAACAAAAAAGGCCTTTATGGTGCAACTTCTTTCATTCATGAAGCAGTTAATTTTTTCAGTTAGTCTGCATCATTGTCAATCTGGGAAATGACCCCCATAAAAGAGCTTGATAGTTTTGCAGTATTATTACTGGGTTTTTACTAACAGTAAAACTGTATATGCTGACAAGATTGTAGGAAGCCTGGAGAGACTCCCACTGTACATTATTTATCAATCCACAGAACTGGACACATCTACTTCTCAACTTCTTTGAATCCAAAGTATCAGAGGGGAAGCACCCTGCCCCATTCTGAGATACAGGCATGAATTCAGTACAGCAAATGAAGATAAAACATGCTGGCTCAGCGTCCATTCTGTTCAAGGTTAACTGTATTCAATGTACATAGATAATAAACAGTAATTTAGTTTTTTCTGCCATGAAATTGCTAATGGAGAACAAAATCTTGTATGTATTTTATATGGTGTAAGTGTTGTGCTTTTTGACTTTGTGTCTATTTTGGAGTTCAAAGGAGACCATTAAAATCTGAAATAAAATGTGAACATTTTTCTGCCCATATCAAAAGTGTAGGTGAAAACCCCAAAATGAGGTTATTTAATTTATTTGTGACATTCTTTACTGCATTTTTCCTGAATGCTAATGGATAAGTTTGGTATTTTTCACGTTAAGGATTTTTTTAATCTTTACCACTAATTTTTAATCAATCAAGGTATATATTAGTGTGCCACATGAAATTATTAAGTAGAGCTAGGCAATATGGCCAAAATTATTATCCTGATGATTTTTAAAGTATTGATTTACCTCCATATTTATCATATTGTATAACTTCATGTTACTGTTTCAGTTTTTAAAGAGTTTTTATTTTAATACTACAGATGGAATGAACCAGATGATCATTATAGTTTAAAGTATTATTTACTATTAACAAAAAAACATGCATACAGACTATGTACATACAAAATTTCCCTAACAAAAACTTTCAATTAAATAACTGCAGTTATGTACAGTAGCTCAAATTAACAAGGTATGTAACAATGTGAATGTAACAGTTCAAATACAAGTGCACTGTAGCCTCTTAAAAATTTAAGTAAAAAATCTGAGGTAGGACAGTAAAAAAAGTATGCTTTGGATTTTTGGTGGCCACAACAATAAAAGTAACACACATCATTTACTATTGTACACTATAGGTTTTTGCTAAAAACAGTAGACGCTCTCTTGCATGCTACCTTCTGTGTTAAAAACCCTTTTTGAGAGTGAACTGGTGGCAGGAATACAGAGGTAATGTCTGCTATTGATGACCTTGTAAGCATAGCATCCCTCCTTGATCCTTGGTTGTAAACCCACTATATAAAAAATGAAAAAGTTCATATCATTGAAGCCAAAGCTGTTGCTGAAATGATGTAAGAAGGCCACAACACATTAGCAGCTGGACTTCATAGATCTGTCATTAGCAAGAGCAAGAGGTGAAGGAGCAGCACTGGCAATAGCCAAAAAAACAGAGGAAGACCCTGGCAGCTTTTTCAAGAGACCTCATTCTGTCACAGCAGCTGAACTCGCAGATCAGCAATCTATCAAAGCAGAACATGATAATTACCTCCAAGTTCCTTGTGTGGACAGTGAAACCAGTCCACTGGAATGGTAGAAGATCCACATAGCAGTATTTCCTAAAGCGACCAGAGGATTTAGAGCCTTGTAGACAGACTCTAGGATATTAATGTCTTGCCATGTGAGCACAAAGTGTCTTTTTTGTCAGCACATACCACTTTTGAAATGGCCTTCTCCTGGTCCAGCATTTTCCTACCATATTTTGATGGGACCCCATTTAATATGGAATTCAGTAATCATTATCTGCTTGGGCAGATTAAACAACTCTTGAGCTTCTGCCAAATCTCTTTGTTTTTTCCAAGAGAAAGAAAAAGTTCTGACACTCTCTTATACACAGCATTAGCTCTAGCAGTTCTGCTGTCTCTTCCTTCTCTCTGTTGTTATAATAAAGCCACATTAAATTCATACACTCACCAAAAGGATTATTAGGAACACCTGTTCAATTTCTCATTAATGTAATTATCTAATCAACCAATCACATGGCAGTTACTTCAATGCGTTTAGGGGTGTGGTCCTGGTCAAGACAATCTCCTGAACTCCAAACTGAATGTCAGAATGGGAAAGAAAGGTGATTTAAGCAATTTTGAGCGTGGCATATGCAGTTTGCAAGGGTTTGCATGTAAACTCCTTTCTGAATCAATACAGTGTTATGTATGGTTCCAATGTCCTACTTGACCATAAATCTGTGGCATTGGCAAAGTATCTCGAGTCCAGCTTTGCCCAATACTCATCATAGAAGGCTGGCGTCCTTCAACATCTGCAATAAGATGCTGTAGATGTTCTATCAGACGGTTGTGGCGAGTGCCCTGTTCTACACGTTGGTGTGCTGGGGAGGCAGCATAAAGAACAGGGACACCTCACACCTTTACAAACTGGTGAGTAAGGGAGGCTCTATTGTAGGCACGGAGCTGGACAGTTTGACATCCGTGGCAGAGCGACGGGCGCTGAGCAGGCTCCTGTCAATCATGGAGAATCCACTGAACAGTATCATCTCCAGACAGAGGAGCAGCTTCAGCGACAGACTGCTGTCACTGTCCTGCTCCACTGACAGACTGAGGAGATCGTTCCTCCTCCACACTATGCGACTCTTCAATTCCACCTTGGGGGGAAAACGTTAACATTATACATAGTTATTGTCTGTTTTACCTACATTTTTATCACTCTTTAATTTAATATTGTTTTTTCTCAGTATGTTGCTGCTGAAGTATGTGAATTTCCCCTTGAGATTAATAAAGTATCTATCTATCTATCTATCTATCTATCTATCTATCTATCTATCTATCTATCTATCTATCTATCTATCTATCTATCTATCTATCTATCTATCTATCTATCTATCTATCTAATCTTAGTCCCAGAAAAAAAACTTTCTGAAGCCTTCTTTTTTAACAACACTCACTGGCATCACGTCTACCACTATGAAGTAGTTGACTGCATTTGTGATGTTCTGATGCCTTTTTCATTATCTGTTAAATAGGGTCATGGCTGCAAAACTCCACACAATAGACTGCTGCCCAGGTACAGCACCGCATCTTGAATGCTTGTTAGCCACATCACTTGAGTGTTCTTTTTTGGTAATCTTCATATTCAATCGGATGGTATCTTTTGAAGTGTTGAAATAGATTTGTTGCATTTGTAGGTATTTGACAGCAGCATGTGTTGCATATTGTGTTTATCTATGTTTGGTCTGATTTGTGATAACTGAACCACTTCCAAACTTTTGATGAATTGTGTTCTTTCTTTAGTATTATCTGTTTATGACCAGCTGACACACTTTCCAGCTCAGCCTCACTCGCCAGGTGTTTGTCTTTGCACACTATTTCGCCTCACACTCATGACCATGTTATTAATAATTAATGTCTGTCCATTTTCATGGATACATGTGATACTGCAAATTCAGGTGTGATTGGCTGCTGTACTGATGTTTTACCTGTGTTCTACATTATAGGCCACAAGTCTTGTCTATTTCTGTATAAATTAAACAGAAAAAAAAAGTTTTATCAAATTTTATATCCTAATCTTATCATCACTATTGAAAAAAAAATATTCATGAAAAAATTGAGATTGTTTTATCATGCAGCACTAACTGAGGAGAATTTTGTTACAGTCGGGAGCCATTTTATCTAATAATGGGTTTATCTAGGCATTTACATTCATTGCCAAGAATAGGCTCATAACTGTTAGGACTTTTTTAGTAAGAGAAGGAAAAAAAGAAAGGTTATATGGGGTGGGAGCATAGTTATCACACAGAATGATTTTTCCTTCCAATGAGTTCAATTAGGAAATAGCAAAACTAACACTCGCTGTCAAAACCTGATCCAGGAAGTTTAATTGGCAATTTACATCATAAGAGTTTGGCCACCCCATATTTTTTGGACGGGATGCAAGACTAGGCAAATGCTTTTTCCTATTATGATGTACATCTCTAGACAGTGCCAGTCAACCCATTAGGTGACACAGGTGGCCATTTTGGGGGGCAAAGATTTAGCAAGCCAATTGCACTTTGTCTGGGATGGTGCATACTGTACTCTACATGCTCCTTGCACCCTTAAAAGCATGCACCTTCTTTAACCAAGATATATAAATAAACTTTTGTTCTTTGTTTTTCAAAGGAATGTTCCTACTGCTACGTAGGCACATCCAGCCCTTTTTAAACCCTTTACCATTATCCCTGAGATAAATTGTTCAATGCTAGTCATGTACACACCATCATTCCCAAGGTAATGAGTTTCCAGTGAACTGCAGGCGGTGATGGAGGATGGCTATTGAATAGCATTTGCAGTGGTGGAAGAGCTGAAAACGGCTCTCAGATCATGAAGAAAAATTATTTGTCGTGTTATAATAGTGATTGCATTATAGTATAGTTCTAGTGATGGTGAATCATAAGAGGGTGATGATTTTTTACAAACTTTAAATTTTGATGCCACATCTGAATTTCAGTGTGATTTATAAAGATCTTAGTGGATCTTTCAAAGCTGCCATTCACTGATCTCTTTAAGCGAAAGGCAGGTGTATTATGTACAGATGATCCCTTACCTATTTTAAATCTTTTCATAAGTCACAGCAGTTAGATGTAATTTTGACTGAATTTGACTGAATAGAATTGTGCAGAAACTCATCCAGTACTGCACATTAAAACAAAATTCCAGGGTGCTCATCTGCTTTGATGTCAGTCATGATGAGTTACTAGCTTTCTTTGCACTTACTATATGTGATAATTCAAAAATCTGACACTGAAATGTATCAGTCATCAAAACCTTTACCTAAAACACCATATGGATCATCTGGATGTGAGTCATGAGTAAAAACGTTTCAGCTTACTTGTCAGGTGTTTGTATTTTATTGACAACTTACTGTCACTTTGCCTAGTAGTGAGAAATCCGTTTTGAAAATAAAATCCTTCACTACAATTTACATACATCAGCAGAGTGTTGTTGTTGACAAACCTTAAACTGTACCTCATACATTCATGCAGCTGGCCCTATTTATTGGTAGCTGGACAAAATTGCTCAAAGTGTGAAAACTAGTGAAAAACTAAACCTGCTTATTTATTTATTAATTAATTTATTTATACTTTTATGTTAATGTTTTTATATCTTAAAAGCTAAATACCTGATATTGTAAAAAAATTAGGTTCCCGAATAATATTTTTAAACATTTTTCCTCCCTTTCTCCTTGTCTGGCTCTTAATCTCTCAAAATAGTCAATGGATCAGACTCTCTTTGTTTTATATACCTGACATGGCCTAATGTGTTCTGATCGCTATCAAGTTTAATTCTAACCCTTGGCACTGCATACTCTATCCCTCATTTCGAACCCCTCACTGATAATCTAAGATGCTGTTTTTTGTGTTTTTTTCCTGCTATCTGCATACAAATTACAAACTACATATGCTGTTCTTCTGTACTGTTTATTGAAGTTTAGGCAACTCCTAAGCTATGATATTACATACTAATTTTTCAGTGGTTCCTTTAGAACGCCTAGTTGGTTCAAGCAAAAGGTCCCCATCCTTTCTAATTTCCACCATTGTGCATAAATCTCTGTTGGTCAGAAAGGTTTTAAGGAAAAGACTGCATATTCAGTTTGAAGTTATTGTAATGTCATAATAATTCATCCTATTACTAAATTAGGCTGTAATGAGTATCAACTGTGAGGTTGCTGGTCATATTTCATATGACAGTGCCATAGAGGACTTTGCAGGAAGAAAGTACAGGAAAGTTAAACTATCAACAGAAAAATTCTCATTGTCATGTCAGTCCTTAAATTTTGTTACATGTCAGTTGTAGATTTGTTACCAGCTGCGTTCCCTGGCAAAGACAGGTAATAAAATACATTTAAAAAATATTTCATATGTATTGCCGTATGTGTACCTTCAGTGCCTTTAATTGTACATTTGAATCTATCTTGACCAGCGCTTCCTCACTCGAATGTATTCCCATAAAGCCTCCTTCTCATATTCTTTTTTATTATTTATTTCTTTTTTATATTTTCCTTCTTTGAAGATAACTGTCTGCATGCCTCCTACAGCTTAACTTCTGTTCAAGTGTTTCACACCTGCACTTCCATGTTCGATCACATCACCAAAGCCAAACTGACCAATCACACCAAATTCGAACTGACCAATCATACTACTTGGAGCAACCCGACTCATACAGAGACCTTAGCATTTTGCTATATACAGTAGTAGATGTTTAAGTTATATAATTGTTTTGTCTTGGTAGAGTTATATATTACTCTACTTTCCCCTTTTGTATTTTTAATATGTAGCCTTTGTCAGAATGCATCAAATATTACAGACTTACCACTGTTTCCCCACCTTCCCTTCTACATTTATAACCTCAGGCGCTTAGGTGTAGTAAAAGACAAGCAGGAGCTAAGTTACAATTTAAATAATGTATTATTGATAATATTCATTAATAATAACAATATGCAAAGTACAAGTGAATACTGGCAACCATACAACCTGATAAATGGTGATGCACACACAGACTTATTTTTACTTTAAATGTCTCCAGTTCATTTTTGGTCAGCTTTCTTCAGAACAGGCCACATGCCTGTCTCAATATGGCTGCTGAGTTGTGCTCCTCATGGCAATGGTGTGACAGAGAGATGCTTCTTCTTTGTGATGTTTGTAAGAGAGAGAGGGAGAAGTAAAGCAAGCAAATTTATTGATTCTCTATCCAAACCCTATAGCCAATAAGGCATCATAGTACTTAATGGCTTCAGGCAACATAGCACATAATTACTTTCACACCTGCCCCCAAAATCATTTGTTGAGCTGATGTTTGCCAGCTAAGCAGTCTGGCTTTTTGTCGGGGTTGACTGAGAGAGTCCTGCAGAGAATCACTTGCCAAACTGGTTTCAGGCACTTCCCCCAACCCTGTCATAAAATTACAAAGGATTGGTGCTTAACCATCAAACCATTGCTGTTCTTATCAATGAAAGACATTAGTGTTATAAGTTACAAATAAAGACATACAAAATATTTATCAACTTATATGCAAAATTTCACACTACAACAATAATGTATAATGTACTGTATATACTGTAGTTACAGAAATAATCATGCTCTTTAATTTATTCTCACTTTCATATATTTTTAACTGTGCATTTGCCTGAAAGCAGCAAATAGCTGTTTAAGATATTTATTAGCAATTACCTTACATGTACGTTGCATACGTGTAGTTGCCATTACTTTGGTCTAATGTATTAAACAAAAGCATTAATGTTTTTACATCCATTGTTTACGCATTTATTTGGGCATGACCCTTTTTTTTAGAAGGGGGTGGTTCCAGGGATAAACTTTGTGTAGGACTCTACATGGGCTTCGACTGGCACTGTTTCTGCAACAAAAGCTGAATCTCCTGTAAAAGACTTGTTAAGCATAAATATAAACATGATGAAAGGCCTTCATCACTGAACCTCTTGCCAAATAATTGAACAGGCAACTTTCTTTGAAAGTTCCCGGAGCCTTGTCTTCTAACCATCCTTTTACCTAGCATTTTAATGCATTACCTAGTGTATTTTGGAATAGTTACAGCTTAATCACCTTAAGTGCCATACTTTGTGTTTCTCATTCATTCTAGCAATCCCACCTTAATAGTGACAACCTATGTGCACCATGTACTTTAAGATGGGTGTTTGCTAATTTGGGGTCATAGCTTGACTCTAATAATCACACGACTTATTAGCTATCAGTGTAATTAGACTTTAACCATCTAAGGTCTCAGTTGACACTGCAGGTTTCAGCTAGAACTATTTGAATAGTAAAATAATACAGGAACAACAAGAATTTGATACTGTGCTGATTTTGAATATAATTTGCGTAAAACATTTTCCATAAGTTTTTTTTTGTGTATCTACTGTAGAAATGCAAATGTAGAAAATGAAACTATAGAAAAGGGTTTCTCTAGCTGTCATACACTGTATTTTACATTTTTTTCAATGCTCTTTTTATCTTGTATCAACTACATTGTTTAACACTTTGTTAGAATGTTTATTAGAAATAGCTAAGCTTGAAATGTTTTCTGTTATTGTTAGTTTGCAAGTCACTTTGGTCAGAATGCATTATCAGAATATAATATATTGAATGATCTAAAACTCTGTGGCATGTACAACTATATATATTTCTGTAAAGGTTAATTCTGGAGCGTAACTGAAACATTCAATTATTTGTCTTCATTTCAATTTGTATTTCATCTTTTATTGTATATAAAGTATAAGATGTAGGCTTTATTCACATTCATATAGGCAGGCAGTCTATTTCACATGCATTAAGTCATTTTCATCCAAAAAAGACATTATTTGCTATTCAAACAGCAATGGAGAGGTAATTTTTTACATGAGTTGACATAAATGAACTGACTGATTTCATCAAAGCATTGAGGCTCAACAAGAAATTACTAGCATGCATGGTGAGGTGCATATGAACATAAAAATTATGCAGATCAGAGATTCCATTGAGCAACTTTAGCTTGTTTGGTTGACTTTTTCATTTTAACAGAGTGATATCACATTCTGTTAATATTGTGTACATTTTTAATCTTGCGTATTTCTTTACTTTCCAGTTATCATTATCTTTCATTTTGCATGGACTGTAAATAAAAAAAAGATAAGTGGACAACTGTCTTTTAATGGTGGCACTGACAAAAAATCTAATTCGTTCAACATGGAATTTCTAGGCAGTGGCAAACATCACGTGCATTCAATAATGTAAAGTTGATGTGTCATTAGATTCCTAATGCACAGAAATACTAAGAAGATTATTATTATTTTTTTTTGCTATTACAGAGAACAAACTTACTAGTTTCACTGATAAATGCATTTAGAGCTTTCCTATCTGCCACTGGGCATAGTAAGAACCAAGATAAGATATGTAGTAACTGTTAATTGCAGAGTAGAGGCCACAGGATTTTCGCATTACCTGGATATATAACAACCTAGACCTATTATATAATAAAATAATGTGTTCATGATTATGGTAGCTCTTTGAAACCAGGTGGCAGGATTATTGGATAGATTTGGTGCTATTAGGAAAAACATGAACGCTTGCTCTAGTTTATAAGATAATTAACCTAGGGTAACTCAGAGGCAAGGTATAAAATGGGGTCACAGTTTAAAAAATGTAATATGCTTAAAATGAGGAGGTGAGCATATGCGTGAACTCCGGGGATTAAAAGAAATATTGCCAAAAAATAAATTTTATGTGTGACAATCAGACTTTAGGTCCACAGATGATTTTGTGTTAAAATCTTGTAGTTTATATTTCTTAGTCAAGGATGTCATGATAGTATCACAGTGGTGGCACTGCTGCGTCTCAGTAAAGAGACTAGGTTTCCCTTCCTGGGTGCTTTCAGCATGGAATTTGCATGATGTCCCCATGTCCGTGTCCTCTAGGTACTCTGCTTTCCTCCCACTGTCCAAAGACATGCAGTGTATGTGAATTGGAAATGGTAAATTGGCCCTAGTTTGTGTGTGTTAACCCTACAATGTGCTGCATTATGCCCAATGCTTGTTGCGATTGGCTCCAACTGCCCCAACAACAACAACAACAACAACATTTATTTATATAGCACATTTTCATACAAACAGTAGCTCAAAGTGCTTTACATAATAAAGAATAGAAAAATAAGACACAATAAGAAAACAAAATAAATCAGCATTAATTAACATCGAATTAGAGTAAGGTCCAATGGCCAGGGGGGACAGAAAAAACAAAAAAAAAACTCCAGACGGCTGGAGAAAAAAAATAAAATCTGTAGGGATTCCAGACCATGAGACCGCCCAGTCCCCTCTGGGCATTCTACCTAACATAAATGAAACAGTCCTCTTTGGATTTAGGGTTCTCACAGAAAGGCTTGATGATGATGGTCACGTAGAATTCTGCCTTTTAATCCATCCATCATTGTTGGAGCATCATGAAGCTTTGAGTAGGTGGAGGTGGCGCAGGCCACCACCACAAAGAAACCGGAAAAAGAAACAGAAAAGAGAGTAGGGGTCAGTACGGATTTTAGAGCTACCCTGAATAGTTATTATGTGGAAATTGAGCATACAGAGTATCAGGATTAAGTTAAATTAAGTTAAATTGAAGTTATAGAAAGGCCATGTTAAAGTAATGTGTTTTCAGCAATGTTTTAAAGTGCTCTACTGTATTAGCCTGACGAATTCCTATTGGCAGGCTATTCCAGATTTTAGGTGCATAGCAGCAGAAGGCCGCCTCACCACTTCTTTTAAGTTTTGTTCTTGGAATTCTAAGGAGACACTCATTTGAGGATCTGAGGTTACGATTTGGAATATAGGGTGTCAGACATTCCGATATATAAGAAGGGGCGAGATTATTTAAGGCTTTATAAACCATAAGCAGAATTTTAAAGTCAATCCTGAATGACACAGGTAACCAGTGTAGTGACATCAAAACTGGAGAGATGTGCCCGGATTTTCTTTTCCTAGTTATGATTCTAGCAGCTTCATTCTGCACTAGTTGCAAACGATTTATGTCTTTTTTGGGTAGTCCTGATAGGAGTGCATTACAGTAATCTAGTCGACTGAAAACAAACGCGTGAACTAATTTCTCAGCATCTTTCAGTGATATAAGAGGTCTAACTTTACTTATGTTTCTTAAGTGAAAAAATGCTGTCCTAGTGATCTGATTAATATGCCATTTTAAATTCAGATTACAGTCAACAATTACCCCTAAGCTTTTTACCTCCGTCTTGACTTTTAATCCTAATGTATCCAGTTTATTTCTAATAGCCTCATTGTATCCATTATTGCTAATCACTAAGATTTCAGTTTTCTCTTTATTTAACTTGAGAAAGTTACTATTCATCCATTCTGAGATACAAGTCAGACATTGTGTTAGTGAATCAATAGAATCGGGGTCATCAGGTGCTACTGATAAATACAGCTGTGTGTCATCAGCATAGCTGTGGTAGCTCACGTTGTGCCCTGAGATAATCTGACCTAACGGAAGCCCCACAGCCTTGCTCTGGAATAGTGGTAAGGTTTGGAAGATGAATGGATGAATGGATAGATGGAAGTTATGACTAGCACAAGGAATAACTGAGATATTAGCTTATTTACTTATATTTTGAGGGAGTGCAACGCTATGTGCAAAGGCAGCAAGAGGCAAGAAGAGAGCAACTTGACATGACAATATGGGAAGATGGGGTCTGTAAGCCTTGTATCTTCACCCAGTGCTCCATAAGGGGAACATCTAAGGAAACAAGTTTAATAGAGAGAGAGAAAAGGGGATAGAGAGTTTCATGTAATAACTCTCCAGAACACTAGAGGCCAGGTGACCTAGTATGACAGATCCTTTACTTAGAGCACAGTCTTTTAAACTTTCTGTGTAATTAATAGTTGCTGATGTTGGGTTGTGCAGGATCACAACTCACTGATGTATTTAATGGAAATGAATTGTGCACAATTTGCAAAGTGGGTTACTATGGGGTTGTTAAAGCAATCAACATTGCTCTGCCATGACTGCCTACAAGGGTGACCCCCACCTGGCTATCGCTGGCAATTCTCCAAGAGGGATTTCTCTTGGTCATCATGAACTGTGCTTAGGAAGGGCAAAATAGGGTCGCGAGAAAAAAAACCAACTTTAAACTTACCTTAGAGAATATCCAAGACCACTAAAGACTGACAAGAGGCTCGAAAACCTCTTTCCATGGCCATGAGGCAGGAAGCTTGGACTGAGCTTCTCATTCAATATCAAATTTAGTTTAGAATGGTAGGACACCAGTACTCTTCTATCCACCCACCAGAAGGCAGCATAGGGTAGTCTCTTTAAAAGAATGGCCATGAAGGCTGGTTTAGTGGGCTTATATGAAGTTCTATTCTAGTTGTGCAAACTCATCCCAGGAGAGGGTTTGAAGCTACCACAAAACACATTGACTTTGAAGTTAAGAGGAAAATTCAGAGTGATGGCACTCTGGTGAGTTAAAGAGGCAGGTGTCATTTGATACAGATAGAATGACTTGATGAGAGTGAGTGTGCTTGGTGAAATTTAATAGGAGGTCAGAGGCGGAAACCACCACATCTAACAGACATAGATCTCACACCTCTGTAGGAAGTAGGAGCAGGGTTTAACTTTTATTTTGTTTACTCTGTCATTTCGCATTCTGCCTTATATGTATTCTTTGTGTGTTTTTTATAATAAATGCTCCATGTTTATTATGTTTCTTACTTAATATTATTCTGCTGTAGGTACAGAATGTTACTCTGAAGTTGTCTGCAACCTGTTTACCCGAGTTTCCACATTGAGTTATATTTCTGTCCATGTTCTAAAGTTGTAATCATACAAGTTAAGTTAATCAGTGACCCTTCATAAGTGTGTTAGTGTGTACTACCATAGTCTGACTCCCTGTTCAAGCCTGGCTGCTTGTTTCTGCCTGATGCTGATGGAATACCACATGATTTTGAACTGAATTAAGCTGCTTTTATGATAGATGGATGAATAATGTGCTAACATGATAATTTACAATGTTCAATGTAGTAATATTTTATGAAAAATAACATAATTTGTAGTTCATGTGATTGTATTTTTTTCCTTGCTTAGTAAAATAGCTCATGCACTGTAATTTATAACCTGCATACAGCACTTTTGTTCTTCACATTCTCCTCTGCTATTTTGCTTATCTGGCTGTTACTTCCAGGAACTTAGATGCAGAATTATGTGTATTCAATCACCCTGACCTGAGTAAAAGAGATGATTCTTGTACAGCCACTGGTACATATGTAATTGATTTTTTTAGCTCCCACCACCCATCAAATAAAAAAGCACCTGAGATTTTACTTTAATATGTCTTGATGTTTTCTTATTTGTTTGTTCATGTTAAAAAGAGGGAACAGCAAAATGAACATATTTTATGTTCCCGTATCTTTTCACATTGTATTTAATATTTTATTATCTGACTGTTGTAAACTATTAATTGTTTGCAAAAGAGCAATAATAACAATAGCACATTTGTTCTCTAACTCGGTTATTCCAATATAGGGTTGTGTGGGGGGAGCCAGTCTTGGCAACACTGGGCTCAAAGTCCAGGAGCATCTGAAGACAGAACTCTAGTCTAGTGTGCCCACTCGCACACACTAGCCACAGTTTTGAATCTCTATTCTACTAAATGGCATATCTTTGAAGATAATAGAGGTAAACCCAAATGGGCACAGGGAGGATGTGCGATCAGCATGCAAACAACAGCTGGCATGTTAATCAAACCCAAAACACTGGATCTGTGAGTTAGCAATTTGTAAGCACTACACTATTGTGCAGTCCTAACAAAAGATCAGATTTACCTCCTTGCTACTTCAGCCTACAAATGTTAAGGTAAAGCTGATACTAGCTTTGTCACCAACAACATGTTGTACAGTGCAAATTTAAGTGAATCCATTGAAACGATTATATATTTTATCGGTGGAAGTAGATGGGAAGTTCACACTAGATATAAACCAACACCAATAGAATTTACTCATGTATATAAAACAACTCCAAATGTATAATTTCCCTTTGACTCATTGTAAATACTTATTTAACACTTACAAATGCTTGAAAATTGTTAAAAAAATTAAATATAAGTAACACTCTCTAATGTAAATGTATTCAGTGTTATCTCAATCTTACGTTATCGGCTATACAGTATAACAATTTTTTTTCACATCAATGTTTCATTTAGAAAAGTATCTAATAAAAATCTAAACAAGAAATACAATGTAAACAATTCTGTGAAAAGTATTTATTATCTTTCAAGAGAGACTGAGCAGCTTACCAACAAACAGAGGTGCAGTGGAATTCAACCAAAGCATAAAAATGTAAGAGCTACTAGTTTAAATTCCCAAAAAGTTAATCAAAATATTTGTATCCAGGTTTTTGTTTAAACCGTTTTTCAATTAAAGTTCTATTCTTGCTGTTAGTGAAACATTAAATCAAAATTATGGCTTAGAAATAATGGATCTAAAGTGTCAAAAATAGGAGGGAACCTCAAAAAGCTTGATGTCTTGCATAAGTAGACATCAGGATGTTTTGAATGGTATATTATATATGGGGGTTTTCTAATACCGGTGAGTCAGGAGGTGCCAAACAAAAAAAAAATAACTGAAGTTATTTTAAAGCATTCATAAGTAAATCTTATGAACACAAAATAGCAAACGTCACTATGCATGTTCAACTGCTAGGTATACAAATGACTAAAATAAAAAAGGTCAGATTTAAATTATTTCGTGGTATGGAAATAATTATTGATGATTTATTCATGATAATGTATGATTGAGATATAAAATGTAGAAATAAGTATAAAGATAGAAACTTAGAAACTTGGCAATAGATTTAAAAAATACAAGATTATAAAAAACTCTATGGTTATTTGTTGGTGCACATCCCTTGAAAAATACTTTTCAAGAACAGTAAACATATCCTGTAACTCATAAATTATGTACAGTCGTAATACTCTCACCTTAGATGATGAGGTGGATTTTCAGTGTTTAGATCATACATTGCTCTCAAATGGAAACAGTAGCCAGGCACAGAACATTAAGAGGATTGTTTGAAAATGTCAGATACTAATAAAGCATTCTGCTTAAAGAAGATAAGCCAGACACTAATGATAATGAATGTCTGGCACCTAGAGTAGCTTAAAAGGATTTCAAATGAATTCTTGGTTCATTTCTATTAATGAACACCTTTTTCATTTGACTTATTTTCAAACACCAAAAGCAGAAACATGTTTTCATAGACTTTTTTTCCAGACTAGAAAAATATTATCCTTTAGTTTTTGGTTATGCCAAAATGAAACAAGAATTCCCTGAGGTAACAGTAGTCTTCAGTTATTTGTATATATTTCAATTCCAACTTGTTGCGGTTGCTCAGAAAATCAATATAAAAGAGTTAGTTTATAATTTGTATCCCATGTCTTGCTGAAAGCTTAAAATTTAACAGAACTCAAAAAATAGGTTGACTTGAAACAAATATATGCCTTTAAGACAAGCCAAATGTTTAGTTCCCCAGTTAGCAAATTAGGTCTCTTATATCAGTAGTATCCTAGTAGAAAAGGTTTTACACCCCCCTACATCCCACCATAAGCAAACTTGCTTCTGTCCTTTTCTTTTATTTTCCACATGGGGTACAGGACTACCTGTTCCAGTTCTCTCTTTCATGTTTACAACTTTATTGGATTGAATTGGCTTTGAATAATGTTTGAGACATCAAGAGGTCTCAGCTCCCTTCTTGGTGGTCTCCCTTCCAGGGCTGTGAAATCAGAGTTGGAAGCAATTGTTGGATTACTGTACTGACTCATAATCTGACTAAATGCACATTGTAATATAATATGTTAAATATTCCAATTTCACATATACTAATTCAGCTGAACTATTATTTTTTCTCCTAGCCTGTTTAATGTTGAGAAAGCAATTTATTTTTCAAAATATACATTTTGATGTTCTTGTCCTCTTATGCTGTTGCCCATATGGGCCTTCCTTCTCTTTTTCTGTCCTGGTTAGGTCCAGTTCACCCTTAACTCTCATGGCAGTAACAGACACCTTTATATAAATTCTTCAGTTTCTTGGCAATCTGTCACATGGAATAGTTTTTCTTTCTGCAAAAATCAATAGACTGACATGTTTGTTGTGAATCTTGCTCCATGTTGGCCATTTTTGAAGTCACAATGGAATTTTAGGAATGCCAGTAGCCTGTAACACGTGAAAAAGATAACATGTTTCAGTGGTCTTGATGCAGTTAGAAAGGTTTATCTAATAACCAATTACCATGTAAAAATTGCTAATTAAGAGTAAGCTAAGGGTATTGGCCATTAGGATACTGAAGGAACGGTTGTGGAAAAGGGGGAATTGTAGCCATACAGTATGTGAATAATAAATTTAAAAATATGTAATTTAAAGCAGTTATAAAAATTATACACACTAGTAATGCCTTGGGTGTATTTTTAAATCAAGTTAATGGTGTATTGATAAAAAATGTTCCAGTTTCTATCATAAACATGAACATTTCTGGGTAACTCCAAACATTTGCCCGGTTCTGTGTATTGGCTTAAATCACAATTAGAGTAATTGATGTTAGTGGTACCATAAATTGAGAAGTCAGAGTAGAAGGTTTTGTTTATCATGTCCACAGCCCTGCTCACCCTGTGCACCTAAAGTAGCTTGGTTCATCTGGAGAGGCAGAGTGAACTGTGACGTACATGTATTTCACTGAATACTGCAACTGAGAAAGAGACATAAAAAGGTTGGGGTCCTAAAATGAAACCCCCTTTTATTGCCACTGTGGCAAGAATTCTTGGGCCAGCTCTAGTATTGTCTTTGGCAGCTAGTGTAAGTTGATTATTCAGAAGTGAGAAGCCATGTTGGTCTTTTCTGAGGTGTATACTGTAGTACCCAGAAAGGGTGAGGTTGAATGTGTAGCTTGGGCAGAGTTAATGTCTTTCTTTAGCGTCATCAATAAGGAACCTCAGACCTGCTTAATCTGATTATGGTTTCATCAAACTGAAGATTTTGTTGGCTGCACTGGACATAAGGTAGGAACTGACTCTAGACAGGAGAGCAGTACACTTCAAGACTACATCATATACATAGTCTTACATGAGTCAAATTTAGAGTTACTAATTAACCTGATGTCTAAAGAGATATGGGAGCAAAACTGCAGTACCCAGAGGAAAACATATGCAGACTAAGGGAGAACATGCATGTTCCACACAGAAAGCTATTCAGTGCAGAATTCAGATTCAGGGTACTCAGCCCATAAGGCACCAGAGCTCACCACTGCCTTCCCTGCTGTCTGTATACACTACTAGCTGTAATATTATGTCCTGCTTTCTGTGGAAAGAGGGTGTTAATATTGGACAGGTGCACAGTGAATATGGCTGTAAGTTCAAAAGAAGAATGAGAAAATGGATAAATAACTCATATTCTTGCATGCTTCTATGTAAACATGTACCTAGTATGCTTAAATGCCTGCTGTATATATACCTATATGCTTTCATAACTCCTTATTAAATGAAAGAACATACTTAAGCAGAAAATATTCCCTTATACATAATATTTTGAGTAAATGTGCTGTCTTCATTGGAAATTAGTTTTCTTTGCTTTTCTGTGTCAAGAATTTTAACTTTTGCACTTGAGGCTGCACTAGAATGAGTAATATATACTTGGATGTGAGTGAAAATATTTTAAGTTTGCTGACAAGCCGAAATGTTGTATGAAAATGATAAATATCCACATTTGCATCAGACTTATATCAGTATTCTATATCTATATTGGAGTTTCTGGTGTGTGTTTATTACTATCTATATATTAAATGAATTAATTTCCAGATGTTGTGAAGCCTTATGAGATATGTTGCCTGGGAATATAACAAGACTCCAAAGTGTCACCCATGAGCCATACATAAAATATAAGGATATGTACAGTATGGTTAGGGCCTCTGCAAACTTACATTTTTTGGGTTAAGAAAATGGATGGATGGATAGATGGATGGATATGTGAATCTAAGTTTATGTGTGTTCTGCAATTTTTTGGCCTTCCTGAAATTTGGATTATGTAAGTTTAGTAAAGGAGGAAAGATGGATAACTATGTGTTTAGTCATTCAAACATTTTTGTATTTATTAAATAGCCATTTAAATTGCTAAGTCTGTAAAATTAGTAAGCCTGTAAATAAAGACAATGTAATGGTTAATGTTTAAATAAGTTAAGGCCAGTTGACAGCTGTTATGCACTGAAGGTTTTCCAAGCATAAATGTTGTGAAATATCCCAAAAATCCCCGCTAGATTGGGAAATACCATCAAACCCCAGCTTGTAACAGAGAGGACAACAAAGGAACTTTATAAATAAAAAGATTTATTTTTACAAAAATGCTCTGTTGCACAAAAATAACCCCCGAGGAACGCAAAAGGTACAGAAGGCAATGCCTTTAAAATAGGCAATCTCAAAAGAATACATCATCCCAATACACAAAAAACTAAAAGAATGGTCAAAGGATGGAGCACAAGATGACAGAAATCCAGTAAATAGCAAAAATATCAAAATAGCAAAAACGCAGGAGAACTCACCAACAACCTAATGTATTCACAATGAACCACAAGAGTATGGGGTTTCCTCAGCTTTTATAGTACTGAGGGCAATCTCTTGGGAGACCGTCTACAAAACACATGAAAAATAAAAGAAGATACATTGATATAAATAGATAGAATGTAAGTGGCCAACAGTATTAACATAAACAAAGGAATAAAAATGAATAGGAAATACATCAAAATGACCTTTGAACCCCAGCCAGGGGGGAACCCTGGCAGAAATACAGCAATAGTGGAAGAGAAGTAAACAAGACAACATGTCTACACAGATCTAAGAGATAATAAACCTGTGTTGTTTACGGTCATTAGGAAAACATCCAGTGAAGGTTTATTTGACCAAGGCTACCTAACCTCCTCCTCAGCCCTTGCCTGGGTATGATAAAATAATATAAGTAGATGTTCATGATTTTGGTGGAGCACAATAATAAAGTGACACTGAATATTTCACTGTCAATGGTTATTTTTTCTCAAGCAATCTAAGATCCTAAGATTCTAAGACCAGAAGTGAGATTTTGTTAAAACTGCAGTAAAAAAGTTTTAAAAAGTGTTTATCTTGCATTATAAAAGTATATATCATAATTATGGGCATTAATAAGTGGCATAAAGTGAAGAAGGACACAGCTATTCACAATTGTATATTTCGGAAGGAGATTTTAAAACTAATTCTGTACTTACCTGGAAGAAAGTATAAAGACACAAGAACTGGAATTAAAATGCATGGGTATAATTTGCAGTTCTAGTGATAATTTGATGCAATAAGCTGACTTAATAGAAAAGTGATAACACAATTGGAAGAGTCTGGTGGTGAAATGCTATAAAAGTCATTGATGCTTGACAAAAATGACTTACTGCATATAATTCTTCTGCATTCAAAAAAATAGCCTTGATTTTACAATCTTACTAAGCTGAAGAAAACATAGCATTAAAATGTAATGACTACATAACACCTATATTCCATACCGATTCAACTGAATCCCTTTGAATTTAGAATTGTCATTGCTCTATTACTATGAGCAGAATAACCATTCAATAACTTCTGTTTGTTTAAGGACAAGTAATTTTTGCTTGTTAAAAAATCATTCAGTTGTATAGATAAATACAAATGGAGTATCATTAGCATTTGAATAGTAATTAATATCATGCTTCCAAATTACATATCTAAGTAAAGTCAATGTATCCTAGGTCTTAGCCTGACAGAATCCAAGTTTACCTGCAGATAGAAATGAGAAATTATCATCATGGGTCTTCTTCACATGCAGAATTGAATTTTGTAAGTATGACGTGAACCAGATAACAATATCTGACTGTCTGACCAAATTCAGAAATCTGAATAATAGAATGGTGAATATGTAGCAGTGATAATTAGAATATACAGAGCAAGTTAAGAATATTTCTTTGCTGTTATCCTTAGAAGGAAAAACAAAATCTGAAAGCAGTGTATAATTCTTAAGAGCAGCCAGATGAAAATTGTATTTCTTAATGAAGGTCTAACACTTTAATGGAATCTGGGAGTAGGCTGGCCAGTAAAAATATATTCATCAAATTCAGTATAGGCTTTTCAAGAAGTGCAAGTGATTTATTCAACAATGCACTTGTAACGGGATCTTTGTGGCAGGTGGCTGGTTTAATTTTAGAAATAAATTTTCTGTTCTGTTGACTTAAATTTGCAAATGTAGCCTGCTTAAAGATTTACATTTTCTGATCCAGTACTACCAGATTGGAAGCTGAGTGCTCATTATGCAGTCTTGTGCTATCTAGATTATTTTTAAAGAAATCCATTTATCTATTGTTACTAATATTAGAAAAAATTCTGCCAGACAGTTTTGATTTTTTTATCCGTCAAGCAGATATTTGTCGGACTGCCTGTCAACCAGGGTAAATGCAAAATATAACTCTTAAACCGACAGAATGAGAAAAAAAAGAGACAGTGAGAGAGAGAGAGAGTGAAAGAGAGAGAGAAGGGGTTTTCTTTGTGCTTTAAAACTATTCAGTTTTTAAAATATTACTCACATTTGAGCTTCATTTATAAACTGAATCAGTCTTTATTGTAATATAGCACCTTTTACAGATCCTACCATCCTAAAAATAGAATAGTAGTAATGATAAATACTACACATTGTGTATTTCCATGGAAAATATTGCTAGGCAGTGAACATTTTGATTAGTTTTTATGAAGCAGTAAACTGTCTATCTTAGTGTGCTTTTTTGCTGAAATTTTATGGGATAAAAGGAGGGTTACATACTGTATATTTTCTTATTATTTTCAATAAGATAGATTCATTTAAATAAAAGTCAGGTTATGTTTAAATTTAAGCATTTTATATTATAAGGGTGTCTTTATTCTGCCACAGAAGGGGCTGATAGAAAATGTTTAGATAAGGGACAAGGAGAAGAGACGAGAATACTGAATACAAGCAAAGATTTGTAACTGGAAAGTCAAATGTACACTTTTGTCAAGACAAAAATAAAAATCTTAAAAATTGTTGTAGAAAATTAATAGAGTGGAGATCATTATGAAGAACTATAAAGTAAATAAACACATGCCAATCTTGGTATTTCTATTTATATTTGGTTGGATAGTGAAAGTCAGGACCTTTATACCTACCTACAGGATGATGATGTCATTGCTTGTCCAGCTCCAGAAAATAGTGGTGCCCTTCAGAAATAAAATGGTGATAAAATGTTATAAAAATATTTAAACTATGGTAAATAAATTTTATATGAAAACAAGATTTGGGATCCTCATATTCTAAAAATTAATGCGAAATTCAAAAGATTTATCAGCAAACAACAGAAGATCAATAATTACATTTGTAACCG
This sequence comes from Polypterus bichir lapradei, assembly GCA_026402145.1. NCBI lineage: Eukaryota > Metazoa > Chordata > Cladistia > Polypteriformes > Polypteridae > Polypterus > Polypterus bichir. The sequence continues at coordinate 6,137,841 of JANRMT010062818.1, read as the reverse complement.
AATCTTAACAGTCATTAGTGGACATTCTGTATTATTTTATTGTATGGTTGCCATTGTTTTTTTTTGTTGTTACTTACCAGAAACTTGTTTGAGAATTTCAAATTCAAATTCAAAGTAATTCATTTTAGTTTACTTTTGAAGTTTTTATTGTTTCATAATTTTTTAGTTTTAATTTTGTGATATCATTATAGCATTTTGTGTGTTATTTTAATAGGTGCTACTGTGGCAAGGGCTAATGCTGATGAACATATGATATCATCTTGTTCCTGCTATCAAAGATGAAGGTTTGCAAAAACTCGTATCCACACTTTGGATTATTTAAAACAGCAACATTAAGCTAGAGTGACTTAAGAAAAATAAAAAAATACTCAAAGATCAGTTTGGTTATGATTTATTTTGGTTTTTGGTTATCAGTTCTGAATAGCATTTTTGGATTTGGTACTAGGCTATTGTGAGTAATGTTTAACAAACGCCTGTCTACTTAATGACAGCTCTTTTTGCTTATCCTTAAAGCAACCAATTTCATTCTCTGCTGGCCAATCTTAAATCCAAATGTAAAAAAGCATTGTGTTCTGCAGTTTTATTTTGCTCTTTGCTCTTTATGTTCTCTATTTTTTGCAATTAAAAAACGGAGAGTTTTATCATTATTGTTATACATCACCCCAATCCTCAACCCCCATGAAAATCCAGTTACTTCTCCAAACACCAATCCTGCATTGCATCAATTTTACAGTACTTTAAACAAAACAAAAAAGAAAAACGCTGATGACATGAAAATCCACTACATACTGACAATTATGAGACACGTGTGTGTGAAATCACAAAATGACTGAAAATTGTGACTATGTATGTACCATACTGTGCTGTGCTTCAGCATTAGTGATAGCTGCTGTGTATTCAACTTGTAATGAATGGACAACAGGGATGGGATATCCCTGGATGGGATAACTCCTTGATGGAAGGACCTGGAGAAGGAGTTTACCTCCCCCAGGGCAGCCCCCTGGCTTGCTACAGTGATAAGGTTTTGGAGCATGGAAGCTCAACCCTGCTGATGCCTGTGACCATCACCAGGGGGTGCATGGAAAACAGCTGAGCCCTCCTCTGCAGGGCTGCCGCCACACCCAGAAGTGCGGCTGGAAGGAGATTGTGGAACACCTGGAGCGCTTCAATAAAAGGGGTTGCCTCACTCCTTTTAGGGGCCAGAGTCAGGAGGTGGAGGACAAAGCTTGTGAAGCTTACCTGTGGAGAAGGAAGGAGGTGGCAAGGCTCTGGAGGAAAGGGATGGAGTTTTACTTTGCTTGTGATTGTTGGTATCAGTCCTTGAACACTGCTCCAAGTTGGGATGTCTTTCCCTAAATAAAAGGCTTTGTTTTAGACTCAACTGGTGTCGTTGCCTGTTTGTGTTGGGTTGAGGCTGCAGGTGCACCCCTGGTCAAAAGTAGTATGCTTCATTTGTAAGTAAACAAAGTTGCTAGTTGTAAATTAATTGAAATTCAGAAATTCAAAAAATAATTAGGTTTTATGTGCTCAGCCATATCTGCTGGTTGCAAATTCATTAGTCAAGTTCAGTTCTGATCCATTTGTTTTTTTTCCAGTATTTATTGCTTAACAGATTTTTGCAGTAAATCCTGCCCTACTGATCTCAGGTTTGGGTCATTAAGTGGTACCCCTTAACGTAAAGTTTAGGCTGAATTACTTAGCAATTAGCATGAACATGTTTTTTCAGTTATGTTTGTAATGTATTTAATAAAAAAATAAAAAACTTAAAACCTTTGCACAGCACCTTATTTAGTCAAATGTTTAATTATTGTGAATAACAGTATTCAAGGTGTGATATATGGCCGGCCAGTCATCCCGGCCATTACCCCCAGGCCGCCAGGTGGAGCCCTCCCTGGAACATGGAGGTGCCCTGAATGCCAGCAGGGAATTATGGACAATGGTGTTTTTGTCCACAGCCCGGCTGGATACCACAGGGGCCGCTAGAAGGCGCTGCAGGGAGGAGCAACGATTGTTTCCCCTACAACCCGGAAGTGCGTCCTAGTCACATGGACAGAAGAAATGACGTACTTCTGGGTTGAAGAAAAGGAGTTTTTATCTGACCCGGAAGTGTTGCCAGTCATATGGACAGAGACAGAAACACTTCCGGGTCAAGGACTATAAAAAGGACTGTGAGAGATCCCAGGGTTGAGCTGAGTCGGGAGGAAGGGTGGCAACGTGTCTGGGAGAGGAGGATTGTTTATTGATTAGTGATTTGTGTTTATTTATGGGTATTGTGGAGTGGAGGGTGCTTTGTGCACTTTATTGTTCAAGTAAATTTAAGATTTGGACTTTTATCTGGTGTCTGGCGTCTGATCTGAGGGTTCAAGGGGACGACAATGCCCCTATCTGTCACAAAGGAAAAAACCTTTTAGACATTGTAGGAAAAAGAGTGATTTAACTTGTCCACCCTAGGGATGGCAAATTACTGTAGTGCGAGGTGTATGATTAGTTTTTATCTTTGGAGATGCAGGTAATTAATTAAAAACAAGACTCCCCTTTTCAAGTTAAATATCGGTTGAGTGAGGGGTGTCTGTTTTACTTTCTGTCAGGGGTGCCAGAAATGTGAAGAACAACAATTGTTCAACAATTGTTGAACAAAGTCTACATTAACATTTTCACTTTCTCTTTTGGAATTTGGACATGGCTGAAGACTTACTTCCATCAAATAATGTAGATGTGCTGGTTGAAATAAATAAAAAAATACAATTTACTCATAACATAAGGGTAAAAGAAGATGGATATATAGAAATACAAAGATAGGTTATGTATATACAGTAGATATATATACGAAAGACAATAACAAACAACACAAAACTTAAAATTATGAAAGATTAGTTGAAATGTTTCTCTTCCATAGAAAAAGGCACATAACTCATGAACTCTGTCTCTTGTCTTAGGTAGATTTTTTCTCTCTTATAGAAAAAGGCACATAACTTATTAATTCCAATCTTTCAGTTCAAGTTTTCAAGACGGATAAGTTCTTTAAAAAAACGTTATTAAGCTTCACAAGTTTTATACTGTGACGTTCCTATGCCTACAGCTGCCTTTGCACTGGGTTATTATTATTATTACTATTATTATTATTATTAATTATAATAATAATAACCTCTCTATTATAATAAAAAACTTTTGGGAAGAGAGACAAGATGTGAGTTTTTCAGAGAGACACTTTCACAACCCGCGAGACAAGATTTTTTGCCAAGAGATTTAACAATGCTGTGGCTGGAAATAAAAAACAAAGAGTAGAATGTTGTGAAGAATTCAAAAACATTGGCGCAATACACATGCAGACCAGATTAGAGATAATGGAAATACGAAAATTCGAAAGTCTCAAAAAAATGATAGTTAAGATTGCATTAGCACAAACAAATGGAAATTATTACTCGGTGAAGTAACAGAACAGCGAAAAGAGATCGAATATATTGTTTGGATATAAACTTTAAGTTGGAGACTTGTAGATCGTCTAATTCATGTTGCCATCAGGGAAAAGTAGTATTTCTTCCCAATAAAGAAGCATTTCTGCGAGAGTTAAAAGATTTGTTGTTTGGTGAAAGTGAAATCCACATATGCTGCCACGCTTGGGTCACAGAGTTGCACAGATACACAGGAGATTTTAGAGACAGAAACATTATTCAAACACTTCAAACAAAAATAAGTCTCTTTCAGGTGTGAATTGAGCTCTGTGTGTAATCGGAGGGGACAGTTCCCTCTCTCAATTAATAGAATAGAAAATCTTCTTCTTCATAGGGGTGTGCATCAGGAGCGGGACCCCCAACAGCAACAGAGGATGTCTGGGGGAGAAGAGAGACGAGGCAGTGAGACAAAAATACAGCTGCTGTATAGGCTTTTAAATGTTTGAAGCGCTGCACAAGATGCAGATCACGTGGCATTGCAGCAGCAGCAAGCCAGCAGCTGATCAAGCAAAGAGGAGGTAAAAAAAACCCTGTATTTGTTGCCTATTGTATCACCGTTTAAGAGGGGGTTTCAGAGAAGGAACCGGGTGTACTTGGGGTGTATTCAGGCCCTTCTTCACAAAACGAGTGGCAGAGACATGAAGTGGCTGGTGCGTAGCACAGGTCGGGGGGTGTGGCAAGTGAAGCCAATAATAATAATAATAATAATAATAATAATAATAATAATAATAATAATAATAATAATTATAATGCATTTTAATAGCAGTAACCCCTACACATAGCTTTCTGAGTATGTGTGTGTGTGTGTGTGGTGTGCATGTGTGAGATATCATACTGCACTTTCTGACTTGGTTTTGGGAAAAAAACTTATAACACAGTGCTAGAACTTATTCTTCACATGGTTATTATCTTTTAGTTAAAGTTACACCAATACCATAATACATAAGCTGGCTTTGTCCTGTCTATTAAATTACAAATATTAGTCATCTGAATGAAAGTCATACTTATTGTTGAGGTGCGATGCTTTGTTCCTTTCCTGTTCAGCTTTCTCCAGACACGGAAAGTATTTTCAGTGCACTTTCCTTCTTTGTTCAGGAGCTTGTCTCTTTATTAGTCTTTTGTCGAAATTTCTGGTTGCAGACAGTACTATAGAATTTCTCTTTGAGGAATCTGCACACAGTGTCCTTAATAGCTAGTAAAGTTATGCCTGCTGGGTTAGCTGGTGATCAGTTTACTACCATCATTAACAAGACAAACGTTTGGTTTACATATGGACTCACTCTTGATGTATACTTGCTATCCCTCAACAAGGTTGGACTAACCTTGTCCAAACTCTAGTACAGACAAGTATTCCACTCTCTCCATTCCAGCATAGTTGCCCTCAGGAGTAAAGGAATTACTTCATCCTCTGTTGTAGCCACATCCTATCAGCTATGGTTACTGGCTATGGGTAGCCAAAGTTGGCCAGGTTGAGCTGTAGCTTCATTAAAAAAAGCTGTCATTGATATTTTAATGAAAGGAATATAGGTCTTGCCTTTGGCTTCTTGGTTGCACATAAGTCCATCTCTTGGCTAACCAATGGTGCAAAGTTCTGCCCCTCAAGGTTGTCAGTTCTTAAATTATGAGGCCTTTGTTTGGAACTTGGGCACCCAGCTGGTACCTCCAAGAGACATCCCTGTGATGTTACAAGGGTTGTTATTGATCATCTTACCATATAAGTTGCAAAGCTGCATTTTGGCGAGGGACTGAGACTTTGTAGCTGGCAATAAGAGTATCTCGCCCTGACTTTTAAGCCAGGATCTGCTTTCTAACCATAGCAACAGAATGGATAATGTCAGTCTGTCCTAAAAAATATGCATTGATAGTTAGCCGATTAATGATTAAACCCTTAAGAAATACAAAGGAATTATGCTTACGTATATTTTTCACATAAGATGGTTGCAATAAGGTTTAGGAAGTGCCTTTCAGTTATAACACAGTGTGGACATAATACCCTGGAAAAGTTATAAAAATGATTTATGATATTAACCTTGATGGAGTGTGACACCATATAATGGTATTTCACTGGTAATGCAACAGTAATGGAATATGTGAAAAGTGTGTCATGTCTTGATTTTAAAAAAGTTAATTTTGTAAACGCTCAAGGCACTACTTAAATTAGTATCTGCTACAGTACTGCTCACTGGTATGTCTTCTGAAAAAGATGTTATTCTATAGTTATAATATTGCAAGGTTTCAGCTAACACTAACGCAGCTTTAACCTTAACCACTAATAAAAATGTAGCGTAATGGCAAAATATTAATCCAGGGTGTAAAATCAACAGGTGTCATTCCTAATTCCCTCCAAAAATCATGCAGTGTATTTTAATGTTGTTCCATTTGTATTTGTCATGTCAGGTCATATAACTTGCAGAATTCTCATCTGCACTAATGGCGTGTATTGACAAGGGAGATGAGAAAGAGGATAGAAGTTAGGTGGAGAACTGTGTTTCTTGGTTCAAAGTGAATTGTCTGCAAATTAACATCAAGCAAAACTAAGGAACTGGTTATTGACTTCCACTCCACCAGAGAGCCTCTACACCCAGTCATTATTGTATCTGTGATACACTAGCAATTAAGTACTGTTAGCCAATGAATTATTCAGTGAGACTGTGCTAAGAAATGCTACTGGGGCTCCTTTATACCAATGGCAGTAAACGTGCATACTGCATCTGTGTGATTGTGAGTGCTGTTTTTGTCTTAGTTAGTTTTTTTTTTTCTTTTAGGAATTCTGATTTGTATTTTAGGCGGGTTGTTGTTTCTTGTTATAATATATATTTTTTTTATTAGGCTTCAGTAAAAACCTTAATTTCCTCCTTGGAAAAAGTAAAGTATTATCTATAGCTATATGTTTAAAACATTATTCTTTGTTTGCATATTTTAAAACAGACAGTTGAAAAAATAAACTACGTTAATGCATTTTTCTGTTTTTATATTACTAAGTAAGGTATGCTGTGAGGTATTCTTTTTTCTCCTCATACATGCATTCATTCTGGTTCTGATTCAAACAGATCTTCATAAGTCTGAGGCCCTTGTTGCTTACTGTAATGTTTATTGTGCTGTTTGAAGAAACTGTTTTTATTTTGTGAAAATTTCTGAAATAATCATTTAAATGTGCTCAATTATTTATTAGAGCTTAATAGAACGACATTCTGCATTTTGTCTTTGAAACTCTGAAGGTCACATCTAGACACAATCTTCAGTATTTAAATAGGTTTTTAAAAAGTTTCCATATCTAATAAATAATCCAAAAGGATTTTAAAGACAACAGTGAACTTTTTTCAAGTTATTTAATTTGATTTAATGTAAGATTTGCCATTCTTCATGGCAAAACCCAAAATATGAAACATTCAGCAACACAGCTGAAGCATATTATAACAGTCTACAAAAAAATACCAAATGGTCCATTATACGATGCACTACTTTTGGCTTGAAATGTGGGAAAGATGTCTAGCAATATTTAATAAAAGTAGGGTGATTTCTGCCTTCTTATTTTAACCACAAAAGTGGAGGAGGCTGGAAATTAGGAAGGACATTGGAAGGAAACAGCTGCATTTTGTAATTGTGAACAGATTATATACACTGCTCAAAAAATTAAGGGAACACTTAAACCACACATTGGATCTTAATGAACGAAATATTCAAGTAGAAATCTTTACTGAGAAATACTGTGTAATTCATTGAGAACAAAATGAGAAGAAAAAGGTGCTCAGTGTGCACCTACTCTCATCTGTGAAGAGAAGGGAAAAATAGACAAAATTATGTCTCTGGAAATAATTAATGTTGATGGAGTACAAATGCCTCACCGCGTAGTAAATATCAGGGGAGATGGTGCTTGATTATTCTAATCTATAGCTTATTTAGTGCATGAAACTCCGTCTTTAGCGGTACAGATTCGGGCTGACATTGTATGACTTTGGACAGGCACTCGAGGGGATAAAAAAACTTAGGTTTTCGGGAGATGTTATGAATGGGCACTTTAATGTTCTCATTCCCTACACTTACATGCCTGATGTACACATGGAGCGCACACAAATTGAGGATAAAAGTCGGTCGCCTTAAAAGGCGGGTGAGCTTAGTAATAATATATTTGTAACGTCTAATATGTCTTATTTTCTCTTATTTTGTCTAATATATTGGGTAATACGAGTGTAATGGTGACTAAAGTGTGTTATTTCATGTCTAGAGGGCTCTAATAATGTTAAAAAATGTATTTAGAAGGTCGTAAACAGGTTTTCTATACTCTAACTGCAAAAATATTCGATTTATAAATAAAGAATCCTACTTTGCGAAAATTCATTTATCACGGTAGAGTCTGGAACGGATTAACCGTGATAAACGAGGGTTCACTGTACACACACACGCATATATATATATATATCTATAATAATAAAAGGCAAAGCCCTCACTCACTGACTGACTGACTGACTGACTGACTGACTCATCACTAATTCTCCAACTTCCCATGTAGGTAGAAAGCTGAAATTTGGCAGGCTCATTCCTTACAGCTTACTTACAAAAGTTAAGCAGGTTTCATTTCGAAATTCTACACGTAACGGTCATAACGGTCGATAACGGTCGACAATGTCCGCCATGTTGAACTTTCTTATTTATGGCCCCATCTTCACGAAATTTGGTAGGCGGCTTCCCTGCGCTAACCAAAACCGATGTATGTACTTATTTCGATGGTATGACGCCACTGTCGGCCGCCATATTGAACTTTCCAACGTCACCAATTTTCAAACTTCCCGTGTAGGTAGAAGGCTGACCCCATCTTCACGAAATTTGGTAGGTGACTTCCCTGCGCTAACCAAAACCGATGTACGTACTTATTTCGATGGTATGACGCCACTGTCGGCCGCCATATTGAATTTTCCAAACGTCACTAATTCTCCAACTTCCCGTGTAGGTAGAAGGCTGAAATTTGGTAGGCCCATTCCTTACAGCTTACTTACAAAAGTTAAGCAGGTTTCATTTTGAAATTCTACGCGTAACGGTCATAACGATCAACAACGTCCGCCATATTGAACTTTCTTATTCATGGCCCCATCTTCACGAAATTTGGTAGGCAGCTTCCCTGCGCTAACCGAAACCAATGTGCATACTTATTTCGGTGGTATGACGCCACTGTCAGCCGCCATATTGAACTTTCCAACATCACTAATTCTCAAACTTCCCGTGTAGGTAAAAGGCTGAAATTTGGAAGGCCCATTCCTTACAGCTTACTTACAAAAGTTAAGCAGGTTTCATTTCGAAATTCTACGCATAACTGTCATAACGGTCAACAACGTCCGCCATGTTGAACTTTCTTATTTACGGCCCCATCTTCACGAAATTTGGTAGGTGACTTCCCTGAGCTAACCAAAACCAATGTACGTACTTATTTCGGTGGTATGACGCCACTGTCAGCCGCCATATTGAATTTTCCAACATCACTAATTCTCCAACTTCCCGTATAGGTAGAAGGCTGAAATTTGGCAGGCTCATTCCTTACAGCTTACTTACAAAAGTTAAGCAGGTTTCATTTCGAAATTCTACGCGTAATGATCAACAACGTCCGCCATGTTGAACTTTCTTATTTATGGCCTCATCTTCTCGAAATTTGGTAGGCGGCTTCCCTGCACTAACCGAAACCAATGTACGTACTTATTTCGGTGGTATGATGCCACTGTCGGCCACCATATTGAACTTTTCAACAGTCTTTGTTACTTATGGGCCCATCTTCAAGAAATTTTGTACACGGGTTCCCAACGCTAACTGAATCCTATTTACGTACATATATACGTCCATAGCCTGCAGCTTGGTCGCCATGTGAGGCGGCGTTGGGTCTCCCATCCCATCACCTCCCACGTTGTTGGCTGCCTGCCTATATAAGGCCGTCCGTCGCTCCAGTCTCTACATTCCCTTCCTTGCTTCGCCACGGGATTCACGTCTCCCTGCTGATAACTACAGCCTTTTTGTTTAATCCACGGCTTCTCCGCTGTTTTATTGTTTGTTTATTACAATTATAGTTATTGTATAGGTATTTTACACTTACTTTACATTACTCAGGTACCCATTTCTTTCATCATTCCAACCCCCATTACCATGTCTATCAAGGTAATCACCATCGATCAAAGAACTGTCACTTACCGAGTGGTTTCCATGCCCGGAGATGGCACCTACCTTTTCCATTCTCTGTGTTACATATTGCACAGCCATATCAGGCTCACTCTTGATATCTGGAAGAACATTGTGTCTTATGTATTGAATGACTGGGACAGGTTCAAGGTGTGGACTGATGACGGTACAGGAGATAATTATACTACACAGGAGCACTAGAAGAGTGAAATGCTTAAGCCCTTCACCTATGGTTCTGCATGTGAGTTGATGGCTGCCGCTGAATTGTTCGGTTGGTGCTTTCAAGTGTACCGAAATGGCCAAATATTTTACACCTTTCGACAACCGCCAATGCCTCTTAAACATCTTACATTCATAGGTGACAATTTCAGTAGTGGACACTTTGATGTTTATGAATGTTTAAACTCTCAAAAGCTGGATGTGAAGTTATCGATGAAACCGGTTGTAAGCTTACAACGCTTGACAGATGCCGAATGTCACTTCAACACAAGTCCTGCAAATACTGTCGTAATTGAAACAAACCATGAAACTGAAATCGATTATGACAGCAGCAATCCATGCTGTGAGATTTGAAACAAGATTACTGTTCACATGGCCAACTGTAAGTTGCATGCTCAAGAGTAAGCTCAGCGCACAGCTTGGTCATGTTACAACCGGAGGGCCGAACTGACAACGTGGTATACAAAGAGATCCATAACTTTAACATAAATTATTATTGCCATATTTTCCCTCACTTTAAAAAGGTTAAATTTTCTTCTTAATAAAAATTTTAATGCAGTACTTCGCTGCTGCGAAGCGCGGGTATTTTGCTAGTATATATATATATATATATTTGTGTGTGTGTGTATGTATGTGTATAGATATGTACTCAAACCGATTATGACAGCAGCAATCCAAGCTGTGAGAAAACAGTAAAAAGGAGGTGTGTCTGACGTCGCGGTACATTTTCTGATTCAGCTAGACGAAAACAACTTTGTGACGCTGCTGCCAAATACTCGCAGAAAAATCCACAAGTTAATAGACACACTGTCGCTAAATACTCGCAGGCAAATCCACAACTTAATAGAGACGCTGTCGCTAAATACTCGCATAGCAATTTGGGTAGTGAACACTTTGATGAATGAAACCTGTTATCTTTACAACGGTTGGCAAACACGGAATGCAACTTGAACACAACACGTTTTCCAAATACGAACCTGATTGAAAGAAATAATGATAATCAAATCCTTAATGACAACACTCATAACAGTGGCAAAACAATTACTTTGACAATCATGTTACATTATTTTTAAAATGTTTCCTTTTCTCTTTCATAACTTCTTTAACACACGACTTCTCCACTGCCAAGCGCGGGTATTTTGCTATCTCTAGTCTGTATATAAAAGCCAAATACCACTGACTCACTCATCATGAAATCTCCTGAACCATGAGGACTTGGGACTGGAAATTTGGAGTGTTGGTTACCCTTGTCCCATAGGTGCTCGCTAAGAAATGGTTTTAAAAATTTTGTGATCCTAGCGCAAAATTTCTTATAGTTTTTTAGACCCGTTTGTATGTCTGTCCGCTATTCACGAGAGAACTACTTAACAGATTTAGATTGGGTTTTTTTCTATAATTTGCTTGACTATTCCAGTGATTTTGCAACTGTCTCATTGCACTAAGTATCATAGTTCGTTTGCGGTAACAATTTATTAGCTTGAATCCGAGAGAGACTCATCGGGCTATATATAATATGGAGAACCATTGTGAAAAAATGGGGCAAGTGTATCAAGGATGTGGAGTGAAATTTCAAACAACTCCCGGGGCCATTTGAAAGAATGCATTTAAAAGTTTGTAACTTCCTAAATGTTTCTGTAAATTAACAAGTTTAAGAGAGACAGCCCTAAAATGCTGTTTTAAGGTTCTGAATTGTTATAAATAAAACTCCAAACTTAATATTTTCATTTTTTATTTTGTGTATTATGATTTGAGAGGACTGTTATAGAGAATTTCTTAATATTGTGTATCCATGAGGTTTCTCAGAAACCTGGGAAGTGAGAAAAACCAAAACTTCCAGCCTGCAAGATGCTGGAGAATATAAACCATATGTTGTGTGGCTATCTTTTTAAAGTTTTCTATCCAAGATATTGTCACTTCTCAAAGGTGGCAGGGTCAGTTAAAAGCTAGTAACAACATGCGGGAGGTATGTAACTGCAGTGCCCTTACTGAGTCTGTTCTTCAGAAGCACAGTTGCTTTTGGTTTTGTTTTCCTAGCAGTTCCATTAAGCAAACAATAGTTGGTGGTGAGACCAAATTCAGAGAAATTAATAGATTTAGTCACTTTCATATTTTAATTGTTCACACTGACAAATGCATTGTATTTGTTGACTTATTAATTGCCATGTTAACTTAAAGAAACATGGCAGACATAATTTGAACATACATTGAGCTTTTCTGTTAAATTCTCAATATTAGTTGACTGATGATTTTCCAGACAATGTAGCATCGTAAAGATTTTAGAACTGGAAACCACATTAGTTGATAAACGCAGCAAGTATCTGCCTGTTTCCAAGTAACAGAGAAAAATTTTTATCCTGTAATGTGACATTGTATTGTACTATGCAGTGAAACAAAATAAAGACATACTGAATGGGTTTTACAAGAAAATACATTGTTTGATTATGAATTTGGTATAGGCTCCAGCATCCCCATGACCCTGTAGTGGATAAGTGGATTACAATAAATGATGGGATATATCAGAATGTTAATACAGGATTGGTAAGCACACAAAGAAGCTGAGCTTAACCCTGAACAGGATTGTTTATTGAAGAAAACCAAGTACAATCTTTAATACTGCTACTACTAATGTACCTGGCATTTATTTATTATCATTCACAAACCAACAAGACAATACTATTGAGAGCAGATATAAATAAAATATTTCAACATTTGAAGCAAAAGAATGTGATGAAAAACTGGAACTAACATTCCTTTGCCTCCAATCCTCACAAAAATATGGAGAATCTGCATCATTCACAACTGTACAGTGTGAACAAAATACTACTTTTACATTGATTTGAACAAAAGGAATACAAAGAGACACACATAAAAATGGTAGTTTTAGAAATGTATAACATATATTCACAACATAGCATCATTCAAAATTCTCTCATTCAGCACTGTAAGTCAGCATAGCTGACACATCTGGTATTTAGTATCTGGAGTACTTAGAACTAGCTTAATAAATTTAGCTTTTGACATTTATATTTGTCTACCTGACATAAAAGAAACTTGTCCTTCTGTTTTTGTAGGTGATTATGCAGTATACCAAGCATAATAAATCTCCATAGGTAGCTAGTTAATCCTGTCTGGTAAAAGTTAGCTAGCCAGTGTAAGTGCAATGGTGGATGGACTGGCATCCCTACTGGGATGGAAGATGGATCTTTGCCTGGACATGAAGCCATAATGGAAGGACAACATGAGAGGGGGCATGGAATGAGATGGGGCTTGAGTATTATCCCAGTCGAGGTGAAAGTTTAATTGATGAACTGGGGGAAGTTGTTTGTCAAGAGCAGTTCCTCCCCAGTATAATAAATGCCAGTGCTCCTCTGGTGTGGATCCAGTAAGGACACCCACATGATAGGATTCATAGTCCTGAGGGACAACCCTGTCAAGGTCCTTGGGTGCCACCAGAGGGCACTGCAGGGAGAAGGCCTTCCTGTGTTGTGGGCCTTCCACTCACCTGGAGAATGAGAATGAGATATTGTGAATTGAAAATTGTGGAGTGGACCGTGAAAGAGGTATTTTTGAATAGAAAAGCATTTATTTGTACCCAGGACTGTCTTGGTGTGGTTGTGGGTTGTGGTGATGCTCCTGGAGGTCACACCAGGTTGACTTTTTGATATTTTGTTTCATGCTCAGAACACAGTATGTAGACAGCCTTTCCTGTGAAAGTGGACAGAGCACAGCACACATGGATATTGTAAAAAGAACTGTGACATTATGCTTAATATAATGGCTATACTGTGTACACCAACAATCTTTCTGCCTTGCAAAAATAATGAGATTTCTTTTTAACCTATTAGACATTCTTATTATTAAGGAAAACAAATTTGTTAAATAGCTGATTAGCCACAGGAAAAAAGCTACATTTGGATTTTTTTAATGAACAGACAATCAGTTTAACAAAATAATTATTATTTCTCAGAACACTATTATGTAAATTGTCTCATCGTTCAGTTTCTCAAGAAACCATCTTGGTGTATCCTGCAATAACTGGCAGACATTAATGCTGTTTACTTTTTTTTTAACAAATGATTGAATAAATTAAATTAAAATGTTATGTGCTTTGAGGATTGTCTTGTAACACACTCTTGTATATGATTCACCTGGAGTAATTAGTGTAGCATATGGCAGGTTGCCAGCCTTTGCTTTAGTCGCTAACATTGCATATGGCATGCTTTGTTAAACATACTACTGCCAGATTTTTTAGGATAAGAAACAACTATTACTCTCTCTGTCATAGAATAAATCAAGATTACTGTTTTAAAAAGTTGTGAAATGATTTATGGTTATTCCATCCATCCATCCATTCATCCATCTCAAAATTCACTTATTTCACTGCAGGTTTCTAGGAAGCTAACACGAATCAAACTGTGATAAGTTGGCCATTCAATATACCAGACACCTATGCTTATCATATACTGCCAATTTACAGACTACAGTCAAACCAGCATATACAGTACATTTGTGGGCAGGACTGTCTTAACAGCATCATAGGCCCCCAGGCAAAGTAGTGTGCTGGGGCCCCTGTTTTGGTAGCAAAACAGAAACATACATAAGCATCAGAAATATTGTGGTCCCCAATGCCCCTATGTCAGTGCCCATTGTGCCCATACGTTAAAACAGCCCTTTTTATAGGTTGTGGGGAAAGTGAAGAATCTGGAGAAACCCTAGGTTGACACCAGGAGAATTTGAAAACTTCTCTCTATGCAGTGACCAGACCATAAATCAAACAACATGTTTTGGAGCTGTCAGGCAGCTGGGCTAACCTCTGGATAACTGACCACTGTACAACCTAGAGACCTTAAAGGAGTGTCTTCAAAAAAAAAGTAATTGATGTGAAAAGGGCTGCAGCACAGTTTCATTATAGCACATGTACTGTTAGACTATCATACCAACAATAAGAGCAGCAAAGTAAAACAGCAGTATGGATGGATATTATAAATACTGTACTGAAGCATTGATCCTATAGAAAAAATGGGGCTAGGTTCCAGCTGGTAGGACCAATGAGAGAGGGCAAGGTCAGGCGAATGGGTCAGCCTTCTGCTCTCGTGCCTGAGGCTCAGTGATGATCCTTCTAGAGTTTTTACGATGGAAAGCTTTTTATGACTTTTGCTTCATATATAGTCAAGTTCGTTTGTCGAAGTCGGAGTAGGACTGATCTGAGCACCTCATTAAACCATCCAATTAGCAGTAGTGATGGGAGGTGTGTAGAAAAGGCAGGGACATACTCAGTGCAAGCTTATGACCTGCACTTACTTCATATTCCTTATTTGTGGATATCAAAGGCAAACCCCGGTCCCTATCACAAATGGGGTTTAACAACTTAGTCAACCCTCTCATGCCTAACCCATGATCTGGATCTATGCAGCCTGACAGAGCTTGAGCAGTTTTGTAAAGATGGAATGGGGAAAACTTTGCAGTGTCATGATTTACAAAGCTAACAGTGACCTGTGTACACAGACTGTCATGGCTTCCAAAGGAGCATCTACAAAATATTGACTTCACGGAAGTGAATACTGTGTCATGCATGTGTATCTGAGGTTCTTCTCCAGGCTTATCCGAGAAGCGCTGCTGCTGTCAATATCATCTTCTTTTTCTCCCACAGCACTGAGAAATTGCCAATGGAATGGAAATTGACTCCATCCTTTCCGGTTCCTCTGCTATAAAACCAAGACACTCCTGACATGGCTTATCTCATTCTGGAGAGAGCAGACCGATGAGTGGAGCTCCCACCTGAGTATCGATGCACCTAAAAAAAGACTGAATCCTCTTGTTTGTACCTTTGTTTTCAACCTGTTTCGGTTCAGGTAGTTCTACTCATACCACCCTCAGGCATGATGTGGAGCTGTTGCTAATAGTATATCTTGTTCTACAGCACAGACTTATCACCAGTAAATGATGCCTAACCATTCCCCTGCCCCTTCTAGGCCCTGGCGGATATTAACTTGAAGCCTAATGTAGGACGGCATCTTTCGACCTGATCCAGCAGAAGAGACAGAGCTCTCTGAAACCCAAAATCATGAATATGAGAAGTACTGAAAAGCTTTTGGTTCTGCTTTTTTGGAAAGTCTATTATGCTTATTTCTGCTATTAAATAGGGATGTAGCTGGCTTGGCACCCCAACCATTAGCACCCTTATCAGACAAATTATTTTGGGTAGAGAATATTTTGGCTAAAGAGAAGTACTTATTTATATTTGTGAAAATTGAGACAAAATACATTTTATCATTTTTCATATCTTTAAAACTTTGTTTTGCTCATTTCTGTTTTACTTAGCCAATAGAAATAAATATATGGGGTATGTAGTGACAGATCAGTGAGAAACATATGAGGATAATGAAACCAAACTTGTAATCTTTAGTTCACATTGAATGATCTGGATGGGCATGTCATATGCTAATGAAAAATTGAATAAAAAGATTATGAAATGACAGAGAATTGGAAAATAGAGAAACTTGTCTAAAGTCATATTTGACCTATACTTGATTGATTATTATTTAAAGTGAAATGTGGCTGTTATGGGCTTTTTAGTGGCTGTTATGGGCTTTTTACTCAATGTGTTCAAGCTTAGAATACATACTGTACATATGCTGAAATCAAAAAAGTTAAGAATGGTTAGTTGTTTCAGTTTCTTCGATTGTCACTGGTAACAGGGAGTGCCCTTGCATAGAGAAACAACATGTACTGCACTTTTTTCTTAATAAGTCAATTGCATTTGTGTACTGCATATTGTGATCATATATTGTTTCTCATATCTATTGAAACAAATTACAGCAAAGCTGTTTGCATAATTTTTGTATAGGCATATATAGTATTTATGTTTTGTTTTTAGTACAATTTCGAAAAACGTAACTTTTTCTTGGCAGTCTACTGAAAATATTCTTTTTAATGTATGTTTGATGTTATATTAATGGTATATTGGAGACAATTTGAACTTTTGTGTTAGTAGTCATTTGTATAAAAAGTCAAATCCCTCTGGCCTCCCTCTCTAGTGTTCTTCTTGCATGATCACTCATTTTTACAGTTATAGCTGTGCCATACTCTTTCCATTTCTTAGTGATTTAACTAGATTCCAAGGGATATTCAATGACCTGGACATCCATCTCCTGACTTGTGATTTTCGATCACCTTTTCACTGAGTTGCTTAGAGTGTTTTTTTTGTGTAGGATAAGCCATGATACTTACTCACAAGTTGGACCTTCCACATTCATTTATACTGCAATCAATTGAAATAAAGTAGTAGTACAAATAGTACTACTAAATAATGATGACTGAACAAGTGGAGGTGTCTTGTGCAGGAAAAAGACATGGGATTGACATGTGTCTTGCAGATGGAGCTGTGAAGTAGAAATAAGGAGGAAAGTTTTGCTAAAATACTTGTTTCCATACACATGTTTCAAGTTATATTGGTTTTGATCAATTAAAATGGAATCCCTTTTGATTGATAGTGTACCAATTCTGCACGCTATAATACATGCAACATGCAAAGGTGGATGTAAATTGCTTATTTGTGTGAGTATAGTACTGTACATATGTAGTGCTGTAGGTTTGAAAATTCAGCATCAAATTGTCCAAATTGAAGTGAGAAAGTAGAAGCGATACTAAGTTTTCTCATGCAACACAAATGGCAACAATTTCAACAATGTTGTAATGGATAGGAATGATGTGCAAAATCCCTCAACCTATGTTACCACTTGTGAATTGTTAGTTGCATCAGAAATTTTCACATGTGTAGAAGTGAAGTGATTAGAAATGGTGTATCATCTGTTAAATTTGGGGTAAACAATCCATTAGTTAAAAGATTGCTCATCTCAGGAGCTTTATGCAGAGGTCATTTTGATGTTTACAAACCTATTACTACTATTGATCTTGCTCAATCTCAAAATTGCATCACATCCTTTTTCTTATCTGATGTGACCAGGGGCCTCATGTATAAACGGTGCGTATGCACAGAAATGTTGCGTAAGAACGTTCCCACGTTCAAATCGCAATGTATAAAACCTACACTTGGCGTAAAGCCACGCACTTTTCCACGGTACCTCATACCTTGTTGTACGAAAGTTCTCCGCTCGGTTTTGCAGACTGGCGGCACCCAGCGTCAAAGCAGTGCTACTGTTCTTGTGTCGTTATCCTTTCCTTTTCTGATGCGGCTTTATAAATACACTGAAATTAATCGCATATTTTTTATCAGTGTAATGCATCTGATTGTAATTAACCTGTAACAATATAATGGTCCAGGGAATAGCCATAGTGTTCCAAATGCCATAACTGCTTTAGCGTTGTTACTCTCACTGCACCATCTTCTTCTTCTTCTTTTTCTTCTTTCAGCTGCTCCCTTTAAGGGTTGCCACAGCGGATCATCTTTTTCCATATTACTGTCACTGCACCACTCGGAGTATTTATATCACTGTATCTGAGTAGGGAATCACAGCTGCAGCTGATCAGAAAGAGAATTATCCGTATATAGCATCAAGCACATGCTGTCTCAGCCACGGCAAAACATTTCAAAGCCTTTCCTGTATGGACCTCGCGGTTCAGAAACAGTTTCATCCCAAGAACTATAAACGCACTCAATCAACTGCTCCTTGTAGAACTATCTGTACTTATAAGTAGAACTACCTCACTGTAAACTTGCACTACAGTTATAATATTGCACAACCTGAGCCACTTTATAAAGCGCGTATTTACCTATGATGGCAATATCATTTTTAAGATGAAATGCAGCAAAATATGTTTATTATATTATACAGATAAAACTTTAACTTCATTTAAATAATCTATATTCTTCACTGGGACCGGTGTGAAGGATATAATAATTAAATATGTACTATGAAGATATTTCAATGTTCCTTAAACGTTTTGAAGAATCGTCGCGCTAAGCTTACAGATGGCTTAACGTTTATTACAGAGCTGATTGTGTGTCGATCAGTTACTTGGAGAAAGAAAAGCAAGGACTGCAGGGGCGGCCACGCCAGTATATATTGAGTATAAAACAGAAAGAGAAAATAACGACACAGCTAAAAATGCAGCGGCAAATTTCGACAAAAGTTAAACGATTGTGTCATGAGCACGAGGCGGCTATGCAGTGTCCGCAACGGACGTGGCCATCCACCGTGCATAAGATACCATATTGACATTGGCAGGCAAAGGGGCCACCGATTCTTCCTCTGCCCAGGGCCACCACAAGCCTAGAGCCGCCCATGAGTACTGCTGCAATAAATAATTTAATCGATGGTCGCACACAATCGATGCGCTATGAAACCCATGTTTAATAACGTGCTTTAACTCCTATCATCATGAAAATGATATCACATATACATCTCAGTATTTTAGTTATTCAGAGAGCTGTAATATCACGAATGTAATGGATTCTGTGTCCAGTCGGAGGAAGAGAGCCGGTTTAAGAAGCACTAGTGATTCACACACTTAGAGCACATAAAAGATCACATACAAAACAAAGCATTTAACGTGCTACTTTAATTACGATGTGATTTGAGGAACTGGTTAATTAAATGATTTTGAGATAAAGTTTATGATGTTCTACTTTAATGACAAAATAAACTATATGATTAAAGTGGAAATTTCGAGATTGAAGTTGACATTTTGTGCTTTTACCCCACTGTGTGCCTTTTTTTCTCTGTACCCTAATAAGCTTTCATATGACACTCAGAAGGTGGGCTAAGACTTGCCTTTTCAAGGTGACTTTGATATCTGACAACTTCTTTTTTATTTCGGACACTGTGTGACTTTGTGAACTTGAGCTTTCAAGTTTCTCCAACACGCTATGTCACTCGATCAACTTCCTTTGGCTGATTATACCACTGTATAAACCAACAAATAGTACGTTTTTACTTTGCCTCCACTTGGTATTCGCTGAAATTCTTATATTTTCCCCCGTGCTTTTCCCATTGTCTTTTCACAGAAGGCTGAGCTTAAGGGCTATTTATATTGATTTACATATTCAAACAGGTGTAATTCTGGGAGGAATTGAGGTGGGACAGAAGGTGCGCGCACGAGCGTTACTTTTCACGCTGACCGGGATTTATGCAGCAGAAGAACGCGGAAGAACGCTGAAGTTGGAGTACGCACAGATTCCTGCATCTGGATTTTTCTGTGCGTAAGCACATTTCGGCTTTTGTGCTTACATCATGTTATAGTGCGAATTCTACGCATGGCATTATGCATGAGGCCCCAGATTATTTCAAAACAGTATAAATAAAATAGGAAAATGTAAGTGCCATACTAGATATACAGATGTCAGATGAAATCAATTAAAAAACTCTACAGCTAAATATGCAGCAAAATAACCTGAACAGACTTGCAGCTTCTAAATATGCACAAAAAAATCCTAAAGTGAACAAAGTAGCGGTTGCTAAATACTCCCATAACCATCTAGAAAATTATAGTGCTGCTGTTACTAAACATACCTTAAAACATACTGATATTAACAGAGATACTTCTGTTTGACATGCAAATCAAAAAGATATTTGCCTTGGCTCGTAAATTGCAGTGATGGGTTTCATTTTAATTCACACATTGATTATGAATGTAATAAATAAACTATTATAGGGTGCATGAATGTTAAATATCCACATGGTTGAAATGGAGTGATAAACCACTTGTGTTACAAAAGTGGCAAAATGAAATTATCACCTTTAGAAGGCCTGTTAGAAGTTTAGTATTTGGTTTTCACCCAGACACAGAAGATTTTCTTAGTGCTATAAGAAAATATAATATTACATTTCAAATGACATCATGTAGTGCAAACAGAATAATCAAAGGGAAATTCATGCCAAATTATAAAGTACAATGGCCGGTGTATCAGCATTGTCTTAGGAAATTTCTCCGGTGAAGCTGGGTAACATGGCTGGTATAACAATAAATGTTAAATCTTCCAAGGGGGTGAATACTTTTTATATAACTTTATTTCTCTTATTGTTGACAGCTGTCTGAGATACACTGGTTCCCCTTGCGAGGTTAGTTGTTGTCCTGTAAATGACACTTCTAGGATAGGCTTTCGTCCCCTGTGACCCAAACTAAATGGGTTCATCAAATGAACAGATGGATATCTAACTCACACAGTGCTCTTCATACCCTAAAGGTCAAGATCCTCATAGAACTGATTGAAACCGATGAGGCCACATAATTGAAAGTGCAATGCACCAGTCTCTTTATGTAACTAAACACTTTAAACTATATTGCTCTGCCATTCACAGAGAAATATTGCAGATTGTTATGCATGAGGAACACGTTTTAGCTTTGTAAGTACCAGTCACCATAAATTGCTAAAAACGTATATAAAGATGGTAATTGAAAAACCAAGCAGTTTAAGGTCAATTAGTTATCCCAAGAAAGGCTCCAAGGTCATTGTTAGAAACTTTATATAATAGATTTTAAATGACCACGTTAATTACTTTTTCTTTCATTTTCTAATTTAAGGACACACTTTCTATTCACTTAGTATCTGAATCTAAGCAAAGGAGGTCCTGTCACCAGATTTCAAATGGATAATAAATCCATGAGTCAGACCTATTATATTCCAGTGGAAGATAAAAATAGCATTTAACACAGTATATACCAAGAGCAAGTGAAAGGACTCACCGCTGAGAGACTGCATCCCATTTTTTCAATTTAAACTGAATAACATTTAATTGAATACTAAGGGAAAGTGGCTCATAAAAACAGAAATAAGAAAACAGCAGGAAGATGAGAGGCGAAGTAGAACAAACCATTAAAGAGTGTGATTTTTAATAGCATCTCACTGTCCATCAAACATTTTTATAATGTTGCATCTGCTTTATTGTTACACAGCAGCTACACTGCAGCATTATGTGTGCTACTGAACTTCATCCTCACCCCAATTTATTAAGTTCCGTTTACATCCAGCTTATTTCATGTGTCACAGTTTCATACCATTGTGTGTTATTATAAATTATCCAAAGAGTGAGATTTTTCTAGTCTCTGACCTGTAAAAATATAATTTTTCCTAAAAGCAAATTTAGCAGGAAAAAACTGAGAGAATTAGGAGTGAAGGCTGTTGCAAAATCTTTGAAGTTGGAAGCTAGCAATTTAATTAAATGTTCTCACAGGCGCCATATAGGAGATGTTTTTTTAAATCTTCAATTTCTGCTGATTAGTGTATTTATAATAATTATTTCTACGTGATTTTTGGATGGCAAGGAGTTTCTAGATTTTTGCTGTTTACTAGATTTACATTTTAAACCTGTGTCTTCTATCCATAAAAATGGTCACATATGAGAACCATCCGGAAGGCTCAGATAAGCTAGCCAATATCGCTCCAACACAAGAGAGGGCACTGTTGCTAACCATACCTCCTGCTTTATCTGAAACTCCAGCCAAACCCTGGAAAACAGCATTTAGCCCCTATCTCACCCCTTTCAGGCTCAGATTTATTTAACCAGATGACCTACAAGGGAAGGCCATCATTTTTAGACCTGATACTCATCCAACTAGGCTATTTTCCGTTGTTAAACGGGGCTATCTGGTCTGATACCCCGAACCCATACACTTGTGTCTTGTGAATTCACAAGATGTTTCGATCAAGTAGCCTTTACTTTCAGGTTGTTAATTTATTAGGTAAGTAGCATTTTCACTTATAAATGCTCTGTAGTAAGTTTGTTTTAATAGAAACATCTTTTTATTAGGGGTACAACGTTTAAATTACTTAAATTTTATCATTTATTCCTTCCAAAGATGCAAAATGTTAGGTTAGTTTGTAACTCTTAAATTGGGCCAGTGTGGTTGGATATGTAATGTGATGGTGCCCCATTCAGGTTTGTCCTGCCATTCTCCCAATTTTTCTGGGCTAGGCTTTAATCCATGTGACCCTGAGTTAGATTAAGTGGTTTAAAATGTAGCTAGATCCAAAATTAAGTTATTGCAAAGCCAATGTGATATGTACAGTATAGATGTAGAAATTATTTTATGAAATGTTTTATTTTTATGAAAGATTAAAAAGTGATTAGCTCTGTGTTGTAGAGCCAGTCAGTGGGTAAAATTGAATGGGGCACATTTGTGACTGGTGTTTGCACTTTTCTGCCTTTTGTCCACCTCAAATAACTAAAGTTACAGTTTTATTTAATTGCTAATTAAATGCCTAGGTAGCCTCTGCCTTACTCCTTGAGAAGACAATTTCTGAATCCTGGCCTGGTTAATTGCCTGTGTTTAGTTTGCACGTTCTACCCTTATTTATATGGGTCTAAATAGTATTGTTATAAATTGTATTTTTTTCTATTTTCAGTTATTTCTGCTAAATCTTTATTTCTCCTGTTTTTGATCATTTCTTTAAATTACAATTATTTGACTTTAACAGATTTTTTTTAACTTGTGTTCAATATTTTATATTGTCCATAATAAATTACAAATAAGGATGCAGAAGACAGGACAAAAGTGCTTAAGGTTGATAAAGTTGATAGAGGTGATAAAGAAGAGCTACAGAATGTTCTGGAAGGACTGCTATATTTTACAGAATAGTTAATCCCTGCTTATTTACATTCTGTTTACTTTCATCACTAAACCATCAAGTAATCATTGAAAGATAAGGATTCTTTCAGATAAGTTAAAATAGACAACAAGCTAATAAATGACTGATCATTGAAAGAGATTCTACCAGGGATAATGTCAAAGTGAGTGATAAATAAATTAAGATTTACTGAGAAACTAAAGACAGCTAATAGTAAAGTAAAAAGAGTCATCTAGCAAAGTCAAAGGCAATCCTAAACATTGTGGTAGAAGGAGGCTGATCTTTACTTATGCCTTTCACTGGTTGTGTACATTTTACGTTAAAGCTTGAAAAGATGAACAGTTCTAAATTATATCACCTCTATAAACCGAAATAAGCAGGTTCATAATATTGTTAAATGGAGCAGGTAATCATAACCAAGATCTGCCATACTTTGTTAGTATTTTATTAAGTCTAATGGGAAGGTTTCTTCTTTTGAGATTACTTCTTTACTGTTTTTAGTTTATGAATAACAACACTATATCAGGGGATCATGATTCAAGTGCTCTGGAATTATACAGAACATTTCTGGCTTCTGTTCTGTCCGAGTAAACCAGATGGTGATTTTTACAAACTCAAAATATTTAACAGAGCATGGACTCATCTCTCTATTATAAAAAAAAAACAAAAAAAAACGCGATGAGATGTGATCTTCTGAAGAGAGACAGAGAGACACTTCAGAGAGGCAGAGACACTTTCACTTCCAGCGACACGGTCAAGTCACGTCATACTGAAATCCATTGGAAGCATGTTTCCTTGAGACAGTGACCAAGGCAAGGAAAGTAATAATCATCCCTGAACAAGTGGAATTGAAAGCCTTGTAGGTCCAAATGGGATCAGAAGTAAAATACAAAGTAAAAGACACAGTACAACTTCATAAAGACATTCAAACACGTTGGCGTGATACACATGCAGAGCAGGTTAGAGATTATGAAAGTAGTGGAATTCAAAAGGCTCAAAAAAAAAAACGTTTGTGCAATACACATGCAGAGCAAGTTCAAAAATATGACAGTACTAAAATTCGAAAGTGTCAAGAAAAAGAGAGTACAGATCGCATTCGCGCAAACAAACGGAAATTATTACTAGGTGAAACTAGGTGAACAGCAAAAAGAGATCGAATATATTGACATAGGTGATATGTCGGAAGTATATAGATATTGTGAGGCTTTAAAGTTTAAGTAGGAGTCTAGTAGATCGTCTAATTCGTGTTGCAGGGAAAAGTACTGATGCTTCCCAATGAAAAGGCGTTTCCACAAGAATTAAAAGCTTTGTTGTTTGGTGAAAGTGAAATCCACAAACAATACAGGCAAAATATACGTGTCTACAATAATCTTTTCGCGTTAGCATCATTAAATGCTCAAAACGTTGATTTACACAATAATGGACCATACGCTATGAGATTCTGTGTTCCCGCAACAATTAAAGCAACGACAAGTTTAATTTTGAAAAAAACACAATTTGGTCAGGTATATATTTATGATCACGTAGAAACTATGCAACTCAGAATCGAAAGAGTTAAACGATTGGACGTAATAGAAATTATACAGCCTTTTTTCTTACCCAACATTTATTTCCATTTATAAATTTCCTTTACTAGACTATAGTGTTGGTTTTATATTCTATCTGTTGAAATACAAAATGCAGTGCACTTTACTAGTACTGGCGCCCTGCCTGGGGTTTGTTCCTGCCTTGTGTCCTGTGCTAGCTGGGATTGGTTCCTGCAGACCCCTGTGACCCTGTGTTAGGATATAGAAGTTTGGAAAATGACTGACTGACTGACTTTATCAGTACATGCAAAAAGCACCTTGGAATTGACATTTTGGGAGTGGTTCCCATGGGTGAGTGTGTTGTGAGTGATGTTGTAGGTATTGTGGACTGAAGTTATACTCTGATAAATTAATTTCAATCAGGTGAAGCTACTGCTGTCAGATTTAAGCTCTAGACTAATAGTCAGCAATGTATTATGGACTGGGCCAGTTTTGTGGTAATTACTGGAATTTACACAAAAACAAAGGCCATGACCAAAAGTCAAGACAAGATCAGAAAACGAAAGCAATGGTTGAAAATGTGTAACCATGCAATCAAAAATGTTGTAACCACAGAGGTCTATTTAACAGGAGTATTTTCTTTATCACATACAGGGTCGAGGTTTTATCTGCAATCTCTGATGGGGAAGAGATGCCGATGTGGTGTCGTATTTCAACTAGGGTATACTCCCTGGTTGGAGTTCAAATTCATGTTTTAGGTCTGTTTTGTTCATTTTTAATTTTTTTTATTTATGTTAATGTTACGTTTGTTGATTGTTTGTATTATTCTTCATTTTTGGTTGTACCTATGTTAAGCTGCCTGGGTAATGTTATGCGTGCTTTCTAGGTGGTCCACAAAGAATTGGGCCACCTGTAAATCACCGCCGGAGTGTCTTCCATAGTTCCTGGCAGTTTATTTAGAATCCGTTAGGGGGTTTTGGTAAATTTTGTGTTTTTTCTTTGCCTTGTAGTTATTGTGATCTATTGAATATTTTGATGCCTGCTACTATTCTTGGGATTTCTATATTGTGACTGTGTTTACCTTGGATTGCTTTGTGTTTTGATGCTACTCCATTTTGTCATTGTGCTCTATTGAGCTTTGCTGTATGACAAAACATTTTTTATGAAGAAGAAAACCTTTTTATTTTTGCAATGTATCCTTGTTTGTCTGTTTATCTAGCTGACATTTGACAGTATACCTTCCTTTAGTGGGCAATATTGGAGGTGCTTTTGCATTTTTTGGGACTTGACTGCCTTGGAACTCTAGTTCATAATACAGGGACCTTTTAATCCATCTCTGCGATGACATCACAGTCCATTCACTGCTGACTCATTTCCCAGGCAACAATGAAACGAATACTCTCATTTTTTTAGTTGAAAAAACAATACTAATTTGAATTTCCCATTGGGATTAATAAAGTATCTATCTATCTATCTATCTATCTATCTATCTATCTATCTATCTATCTATCTATCTATCTATCTATCTATCTATCTATCAATACAAAATTTGAACCCAAAATGCAAAACATAATGAATAAACAAAACAGAAAAAAATCAGCAAAAAATATAACCCTTTCATAACAGGCCAGCTAGTATATATTATTACACCCTAAAAATCTTAAGATTTCAAGAAGAACCTAAAAGTTAGTGAAGTTATCTTTGGAATGTTGTAAGACAATGAGCCCAACTTATAATTGCATTTTTTCACCAAGTACCGCTGCAAAAAGGTAACATCTGTCGTAATAGTTTTAGCAGATAGATCAAAATTGTACATAAAGAATAAGATCAATAAACCAGTTTTGAAAGTGCAAAAAAATATTTTAGGGTGCCTGCAGCTAAACCAGAGCTTTCAAAAGCATTAAAACATCTCCACACATTACTCAGCATTTTGAATTAAATTAAATGCAAAAAATGAAAAAAGTCTCCCTAAGAATTTTACTGATCTGGCATTTCTAGCTTATGACAGACCATTATTGCTGACTGTTTGGCAACTCTCCTTTTGATTTTCAGACTCAACTGACTAGACAGTGATAATCACTGATACTATTACAGGTTCAGTGAGCATTCTGATGGACATCAATTAAAATATTTGCCCCTTAATATTGATTTTAATTCTGCTTGGATATTGAATTACATTGTGAAAAGCCAATGAATATTTTGAAAGATTTCTTTTTAATTATGACACAAAAAATTGCGGTGGAAAAAGAGCTTTATAGTACTGCCGAGCAAGTCTGTATTTCAGGGTATTCAAAGAAGTCTGGAATTTATACTGTTAAAATTACAATATTTAAAATGTACTGGTTTGTTTTAACAGTACCAATTTAAAGACTGGCAGGAAATGAGGGTGCACTTACAAGAGAGATGTGTAGGTTGATAAGGAATAGTAGGCTTCTTTATTCAATAGGCGAGAATGAAGAGATTGGCAAAGCATTTGGCAGATTCCATTAAAGGTTTATTGGGAGAAGGAAATGACTAGCAGATAATAAAAGGGATAATACCAGTTTTTTGGCCTGTGCTTGTAAGAGAAAAATAACCGCTTTGTTTCCAAGTTAGCAAGCCAAATAATAAAAGATGAATGGAAAAAATAGGTACAGTGTTTTATTAAAGGTAAATCAATTAAAAAAAAGATTTGAAAGGCATGTGTGTTGTGGAAGCTCAACACATTGTTCCTCAAGAGGACTTAAATACTCCGTGGGAATGAATAACTTTTAAGTCTCCTTTCAGAAAGGAAGAAAAATTTTGGCACACTGACTGAATCCCATTGTGTAGTATCTCATATACAGTATATGCTGCTGTAAAGTGACACTGGCTCGTGTCTTTGCCAGATTTGGCTAGTCACAATAGGTTAGCAGTTGTTATGTAAAATATAATGAATAAGTGAATGGAAAATACAGATCTTCAGAAAAAAAATGGAAGAATGCAGTTGCATTTGACGTTTTTGTAAAACCGGTGAATATAACCCTATTTTCCATCTTATATTAATACTTTAGTTGTGTGATAATAATAAATGTATTTAAGTTAAACTTGAAACAAATTATAATGTAGTCATTAACTGTTAGAAAAAACCTGTATTACTTTTGTGATTTTAAGAAACATTTCCTTTATGCAGCATGCCATTACCAATAATCGTCTAACCCTTCTGTCACAATTCTTATTATGAAGCACTTGGGCAAGTTGCCAGCGTGCACCACAGTGTTCTTATTTGGCTATGCTTTATAAGATACATGGCCCAAGGCCATCTGTTTAAATCTAATGTAAAGCTTTGCCCTATTCAACATGTTGAACTTAGACTAAAATAAATATAATGTTTTTAATATCTTTGTGGAAATGTAATAGACAGCTTACACAAGAAAAAGGCCATTCACATAGAAATTTAAAGTTACCCAGCAGATCATACATTAATAGATATAATAATTTACAAAATGAAGACATTTGTAATGGATGACTCAGTGAATGGGGAGAGGGAAAATGGAACAGGTGGCACATTGCAGAGTCAAGGTCCTAGAAAAGTGAATTATGAAAGGAGTGGTATTGATAATGTACAGTGCCTATAACTAGTATTTACCTCTTGTAAGTTTTCACATTTTGTTGTTATGCAAAACTGAATCACAGAGGATTTATATCAACTTTATTGACACTGAGCAACAGAAAAAGAGAAAACAAATCTTCAAATTAATTACAAATACTAAAACACAAAATGATTGCATAAGTATAGACATTCATAGGTATATGTAATACGACATACATAAATCATTACTGTTACAGCCAGCTGGTCTTAGAAGTCACGTAATTTGTTAAATGGAGAGCACCTGTCTGTGGTCAAGGGGTTTTGATTCATTGTAGTATAAGTGAACCTGTAACTGGAAGGTCCAACTTGTGATGAGCCAGTAGCGTGGCCTAACATATTTGTTGAAGACAAAAGAACACTCTAAGCAACTCCATGAAAAGGTGATTGAAAAGCACTAGTCAGGGGATGGAGACAAGAAAATATCCAAGTCATTGAATACCTCTTGGAGTCCATTTAAATCAACTATTAAGAAATGGAAATAGTATGGCACAGCTGTAGATCTGCCTAGAGCAGGCCTTCCACAATAAAACTGAGTGATCGTGCAAAAAGGTGAGTAGTGAGGGAGGTCACCAAGAGACCTCTGATAACTCAGAAGGAGTTACAAGCTACACTTTCTGAAATTGGAGAGACTGTGCAGACAACTGTTGCCGGCATGTTTTACCAGTCACAACCTTATGGGAGAATGGCAAAGAGAAAGCCCAATTTAAAAAATCATACAAGACATCTCAGCAGAATACACATAGGAGAATCTGAAGTCAGCTGTAAAAAGATTTTATAGTTTGAGGAGACAAAAATTGAGATTATTTGGCTATATTTGTCATTTGCCAAACGCTGCACATTATCAAAAACACCCAATATCCACCTTGAAGCATGGTGGTAGCAGCATCACGCTGTGGGCACGCTTTTCTTTAGCAGACCCTGGTGGAATGAATGCAGGAAAATACTGTACTGTATAAGAAAATTCTGAAAGACAAACTAATGCAGTCTGCAAGAAACCTGTTCCCTGGGAGTTGATTTTGTTTTTCAACAAGACAACAACTCCAACTTTGACCCAAAGCTACATAACAATGACCTTAAAACAGTGTTAATGTCCAGGAATGTCTGGGTCTGAGTCCAGATTTCAATTCAGCTGATAATTTGTGGCTGAATTTTAAATAAGGTTGTTCAATAACAATCCACATGCAACCTGACAGAGCTTGTGCAGTTTTGCAAAGATGAATGGGAAAAAATGTTTAGTGTGCAGATGTTCAAAGCTGATAGAGAGAGACCTGTCTACACAGACTCAAGGTTGAAGCTGCTGCCAAAGGTACATCTTCTAAATACTGAACTGATACTTATTCAATCTATCTATACTAATAAAACGCAAAGCCCTCACTGACTGACTGACTGACTCACTGACTGACTGACTGACTCACTGACTCGTCACTAATTCTCCTACTTCTCGTGTAGGTAGAAGGCTGAAATTTGGCAGGCTCATTCCTTACAGCTTACTTACAAAAGTTAAGCAGGTTTCATTTCGAAATTCTACGCATAATGGTCATAACTGAATATTACTCACGTACATATATATGGCCATAGCCTGCAGCTCGGTTGCCGTGTGAGGCGGAGTTGCGTCACCCATCACCACGCCTCCCATGTAGTTGGCTGCCTGCCTATATTGCGTTCCCCCATACCCACGCCTCCCACGTAATTGAGTGCCTGCCCATATAAGGCTGTCTGTCAGCAGCAATCCAATAGACACGCTGCCACTATGAGGCTTTTGTCATGCCTAAGATGAATTTGATTTTCGCGAGATACAAGTTTAGTGAGAAAACGCAAGGTATAAACAAGACTTTTGATCACTTTGTTAAAATTGCTGGTGAAGGACTGTGCTTATGCAAACGAAGATGAGATGGTCAGGGATAGAATAGTGTTTGGCACAAACTCAGCTAAAGTGCGAGAGAAACTTTTAAGTGCCGAGTCTGAGCTAACATTAAATAAAGCCGTGGACATCGCAAGATCGCACGAGATAGCACAACCACAGCTGAGAACCTTCGATGCATGTACTCTGAGCGGCTCACGTGAACTGACTGTGAATGCAGTACGCACACAAAAAGCAAGAGCTCCAAAGAGCGCTGAACAAAAAACGCATTACACAATTGAGAAGGCAGCGAAAGAATATGAAACGTGTGACGCATACAAGCATATTCATAAGTGCAGGTACTGCGGAAACAAAGCCCACGGTGGAAAAAGTCCAGCTAAAGACAGTGTAAAAAATGTGGTAAATTGAACCACTTTGCTAAAGTTTGGAGGACTGGGAAAGGTAAACCCGTGCATGCAGTGTGTGATGTCTCAGATAAAGAGGAAGACGAGCTGTTTATTGATGCAGTAAGAAAGGAACAACCCTCTGAATCTGAATAAGCCTTTGTAGACATATCAATAGGAAAGCAAGGTGTAAAGCTCAAGTTTAAGTTAAGTTCATAGACACCCTGCTGCTAAATATTCGCAGGCAAATCCACAACTTAATATCGGGAATGCCTGTTAAACATCTTAGATTCAAGAGTACCGATTTGGGTAGTGAACACTTCAATGAATGAAACCTGTTATCTTTACAACGGTTGACAAACACGGAATATAACGTGAACACAACACATCCTCCAAATACGAACCTGATTGAAAGAAATAATGATAATCAAATCCTTGATGACAGCAACACTCATAACAGTCACAAAACAATTACATTGACAATCATGTTACGTTATTTTCAAAATGTTTCCTTTTCTTTTTCATAACTTCTTTAACACACTACTTCTCCGCAGCAAAGCGCAGGAATTTTGCTAGTTTGTAATAAATTTAGACCACTTTTAAGGGATCTATTTTCACTTTGACATTGAAGAGTTGTTTTTCTGTTAATCAATGTCAAATGAAATTCACTGAGATTCAATGTTTTATATCAATAAAATGTGAAAACTTTCAAGAGGGGAGTACTTTTTGTAGGCACAGTAAATTGTTATGCTTTTGCAGAAGGAAAGGTGTTGACAGTGGACAGTAATCTGCTGTGCTGTGCTTGACGTGTTTAGAGTACAGTAAAATTCGTACTTGCATGCGCTAATCAACAGACATGGTCATTTAGGAGCTAGAAAGTGAAAGGAGGACTTGGCTGAAGTATGTAGTAGCCTCCAGTATGTCACAGGTTAGGTGACTCAGCAGCTATTAGGAATTACCAAACCTTCTGACATAAAATGAATAAAGCAATTAGGGAAATGGATTAAGAATTTAAGATATCCAGGCCAGCAGATGGAATCTAAAATGAGTGAGAAAATATCACATTTTTGTCTAAGAGGGAAAGCAGAAATGTTACTTTATAGAATGAAAGCTCATTGCACACAGGGTGCCACTAGAGGGAGTTTTATCCTGTTGTAAATATAGGGCTGACAATGACCCAAGGACTAATTCCAGCAGAAGGATGGTCAATAAAAAAGAATAGACAGAAGGAGAAAAGAGAGAGAGCTGTCAGGTGGCACTAGAAGTGCTTTATAGTAAAGTAGCGATGGTACCTATGTAGGGTCGGTAATAGAATCATTTAAAAATGCTTGCTTTCTCTTGCCCAGTGTATACCTCAGTGTCTTTCCTTTCTGTTTGTGTGTGTCTGAATGTCTTTTCACCGGCACTCGCTCCCTCGAGTAAGCCTGCTTATTTATAAGGTGCCTTTCTTGCCTGGTTTCATATTTTCCTTCTTTGAAGACAACTCTCCCTCAGTATGCCTAATGTGTCTTTACTCCTCTTTATGCATCCCACTCCTGCACTTCTTCTTTTGATCATGTCACCAAATCCATACTGACTAATCAGACTTCTTGGAAGGAACCAGACACACACACACCTTAGTGTTTTATTATATAGTAGATAGTTTTAGGTAGGCAATAGGGTAAACCATAATACTCAGATAGGTTGGTGCAGAAAGGCTTTAGGTCTTGATGTCAGTCAGTCAGTCATTCTCCAACCTTCTATATCCTAACACAAGGTCACGTGGGTTTGTTGGAGCCAATCCCAGCCAACACAGCGTGCAAGGCAGGAACAAATCCCCGGGCAGGGCGCCAGCCCACCGCAGGGCACGCACACACACACACACACACACACACACACCAAGCACACACTAGGGACAATTTAGGATCGCCAATTCACCTAACCAGCATGTCTTTGGACTGTGGGAGGAAACCGGAGCACCTGGAGGAAACCCACGCAGACACAGGGAGAACATGCAAACTCCACGCAGGGAGGACCCGAGAAGCGCACCTAGGTCTCCTTACTGTGAGGCAGCAGCGCTACCACTGCACCACTGTGCTGCCGGTCTTGATGTTTTACTGTATATTTACTACTTTTCATATTTGCTTTGTTCATTACTCTGTTTCCTTATTTATTAAGTGTTTTAATATAGTTTTTACTTTATTTTGAAAAAGAGGCTCTTTAAAATAGTGCACCATCACTGCCACACAAGCAGTACTGTATATTGCTTTAAAGATCTATTACAAAATCACAAAAGTAACTACAATTGTTTGAAAATAACATAAAATAGGGGTTTGCATTCATTGTATTAGGAACAGTATTGGTCAATGATATTCATGCGTTGCTACTTTAAGAATGTGATTATATCAGGTTTAGCACATAAAACAGTTCTGCATATCATAAAAAATATGAATAATCCCCCCTTACTGAATTTATTACCAAATTCTTGGAGTCAGATGCATAATCCATATATGTAATTACCAGATTAAAATTTTTAAAATCTAGCATGCGAGAAAAATTGAATTATTAGTCATGCACAATATCATTTTGAATATGAATTCACACACAGTTCTTTCAAGCATTTTCTGCAAAGAATGAAGTGCAAAAACATAAAAATGCAGAAAGCTGCTCGTATTTTCAGATTAGTGAATTCCATCTGTGACTCTCACTGGCAGGAGTATGGGTATCTTATGGGTGTTGGCAGATTGAATGCGTACTGCCAGTGACAGAGGCGGATAAAATTATAGGATCTTTTAATTCCTGCCAAATCACAGCTAATCTGTCTCCCTTCAAAAAAAGATGCCAATATGGAAGGAAGCCTGAGGAAATCATCTCCATAGTAAATGTGCATGTAAAAAGAAAAACTGAATGTTTGGCTTGTGTAATGCCCTGTATCCACTATGTACCTTGAAACAGTCCAAGTATGGGGCATCAAGTAGTTGTAACGAGGATAAATCAGAGTAAGTGAGCGAGACATAGACATGATATTATAAAAATAAAGTTCTTTATTAAAAACAGACAATATAAAGTTAATGTTAACGTTGTGAAAAAAATCACAAAATCAAGGCCATTAATTTCACAGTTCTCACATACCTCTCTATTATAAAAAAAAATCCTGGGAGGGAGACTAGGGAGATGAGACGTGATCTTCTCAGAAGATAATTTGACGTCCCGCGAGAGACACTTTAACGCCACCCAAGACAAGGCAGTGAGACAACATTTAAAACTAGTTCACGGACATCTAACCAAGCAGTTGTTGGAATGCTTTTGGTAGATAGACATCATGTGCTCCCTGCTCTTAAAACAACGACAAGCGACAAGCAGAACACGCAGCTTGCCAGCAGCACCAGCAGGAAGCCAGCAGATGATCCGACCACTTCTCCTTAGCATGCGTTCAGACCACCCCCGCCCTTCCCCCAAAATGCGAGCAGCAGAGACGTGAAGTGGCAAAGGGACAGCTGCTGTACAGGCTTTGAAATGATCGACGAAAAGCGTGACTAACAGAAAATGCAGCTCGCCAGCAGATGATCCGACTGCAACTCCTTAGCGTGTGTTCAGACCCCACTTCACAACGTGAGCGGCAGAGACACAAAGTGGCAAAAGGACAGCTGCTGTAAAGGCTTTTACATGATCGATGTGCAGCACGACAAAAAGAAAACGCAGCTCGCCAGCAGCAGCAGAAAGACAGCAGATAATCCGACGGCATCTCCTTAGCTTGCGTTCAGCCGCCCCCCCTTCACAACACGGGCAGCGTTCTACATCCTGCGAGAAAGATTTAACCATGCCCGCGGCTGTAAATAAAGGACAAGTATTGTTTTTACAAAAGTTTTAAAGTAAAAGAAAATAAAATGCATAAAATAATGCATATGTAACAATTCCCATGAAAATAACAATCTCTGTAAATTGTATATCCGGTAAACCAAACCTGGGGGTGGGCGAGCAAAGCAAGCAGGGGGAAGAGCCCCCTAGTTTGAATAAAACAGGAAAAAAAACACAGAAATTCATGTCCTTTTCCCTTTTCCAGGCTGTTCAAAGGGCAAGAAGGACTTTCTAGATCAAAGTAACACAAAATTAATCTCAGGCTTTTTCCCTCATCCCTATTCCCAGGTTGCTCAAGTGAATTAAAGGCTCCTTATACAAATAAAAAGAAATCAAATGAACCTATGTATTACCACGTTTATCTCCACTCTAATAAGGTCTAGGGCCTGCCTATTGAAATGGCAACCCACGGGCCACATTTGGCCCACAAGCAACCTCGGAATGGCCCACGGGCCCAGCCTGTGGTCCTATCAGAAACGCAGAGAATAAATGGAAAAAACGTAATTTGCGATCCTTCAGAAGTTCCTAAATACATTCCTGCAATAGTACAGAGTATAAATGTAACACGTTACGTAGCCTAGCAACATTCAACCCACAATGCAGTGCATTGTTGTAGGTCTGCAAGTGTTGGTGGTAGTCTATGATACAGTGATTTTTTTTTTGTGATGGTATGCGGCAACACATTGTACTGGCACCTTGGCCACAATAGCTGTTTGTGGCATCGACTACATATTAAATGAGTCTTATAATCAATTGTGTGCTCAGATTTTTCGCAAATGAATCTAATTGTTACTCCAATGAGTGTGCCACATTACTGACAAGTACTGTCTCTGCACTTCTCTTCATGTGATTGTCCCTCCACTCACACGCTTTGATCTTAGGGATTTATGTGTGATACGACAATGATGATCAGTCATTGACACTCAAAGCAAAGCATGAATTAGAACGACAGTATTTGATGAAAACATGCAAGAAGTTTGGAATTTTCTTTAAAACTCAAATTAAGCACTGGTAGCTTTGCGGGACTACATAACTTTTTTGTCGAATGTAGAGCTCGTTATTATTCTCTGGTTAATATTCCTTGAGTCTGGAAATTTTATGTTTGTAATTCTGAACTATCAAACACAATATTATGCAGTACAATATGCCTATGCAGGTGGTGTAATGGTAGCGCTGCTGCCTCGCAATAAGGAGATGCTGGGTTTGCATCCTGGGTCCTCCCTGCATAAAGTTTGTAATGAGTAAAATGCTATATAAATGCAAAGAATTATTATTATACTTGATGATTTGTCAATGTCAAATTTTAAAAGTTATGTTTTTTCACCAAATAAAACTTGTAGCGCTATGATTTTCAGGCTTTATATACCGTCAAAGTACCTCAAACTTGATCCACATGCAACGTATCTCTACAGCCACCACAAAGGTTCTGCTAATCACACATGTGGTAATTTAAAACAAACCTGTGTTCCCTCAGTA
The DNA here is from genome assembly GCA_026402145.1 of Polypterus bichir lapradei. Lineage (NCBI taxonomy): Eukaryota > Metazoa > Chordata > Cladistia > Polypteriformes > Polypteridae > Polypterus > Polypterus bichir. The sequence continues at coordinate 6,101,790 of JANRMT010062818.1, read as the reverse complement.
TGCAGTAGACATTGTATTCATGTGTGTTAGTTACTGTTATCACTTGTTATGGGTTTGTCAACTGATAACTTTAATAGCATTGATAGTTCTTTCTGCACTTTGTGATGTACCTTGGCCATATATAACTAAAATATTTATTTTATTTCAAAAAGAAAACAAATGTTATTGTTATCCTGCGGTGGGTTGGCACCCTGCCCAGGATTGGTTCCTGCCTTGTGCCCTGTGTTGGCTGGGATTGGCTCCAGCAGACCCCTGTGACCCTGTGTTCGGATTCAGCGGGTTGGAAAATGGATGGATGGATGTTATTGTTAATATTTCACAGTAATTTGTTTTTACGTGCTTTGAGATGTGACTAGGTCAGATATAGCCAAAATTTTATTTTTTATTTCAAAAGTGGAAAAGTATTGCTACTACCTCAGATTCTGTTCAGTTATAGCTTTTTTATTGTTTTGTTATGCACTTTTTGATGTGCCAGTGTCAGATGTGACCAAAAATAAAAGGGAATCAATGAATCAACCTAATTTGTTTCTCAATACATTCATGTTGGTTTAAAATTTGTTATTACCTTAGCAACTGCTGAAAATGTCTGGCCCAGCTAAATTTCTTGGTTTGAAAATCTGGCCCAACTGAATTTGTAATTGAATAATCATATTCAAGGGCAGGGGTGCCCACACTTTTTCGGCTTGCGAGCTACTTTTATTATATTTATTATATATATATACACACACTAAGTATACTTTATACATAAAATATATGTTGTTCTCGTACCTTGCATAACTGAATAACCCTTATGGTTATAGCAATTCAAAAAATTTATGGTCACTACAGTATTTGGATTTAATAATCTTCATGTGGGAAAAGGCTGACTCGCATAAATAAGCAGAGCCGAGTAATGCAGTCAAGGAGGTAGCACATTTCCTCATGTTTGGGTACTTTTCCTCTGTGAATAAGTTCCAAAACTGTCCATGATCCCCATACTTCAGCTGAATGTCATCATGTAGTGTCAAAATCTCATCCTCCACTGTAGACGAGTTTTAGGTGAAACAGTGTTGCAATTTCTGATGCAAGTGAATCACCCTCAACATCTTCCCTAAATGGATAGCACTTAAATGTAGCGATTGGCTCAAGTGAAGCAAAGTTTTGAAACCGTCTGTCAAAGTCTGACAGACAATTTTCAATCTGCTCTGTGTAGCGTATGCTGTGAAGTTGCTCACACGCCTTCCATTGCATCTCCAGCTCTGATGCAAGGTTTTGGATGTTCCCCAAATCAAGGCACTGAAAAATGACGGCTGATTAACTGCGATTTTAGTTCCCTCTCCTTTGTCTTTCTCAGATTGCTTTGCAGAATGAAGTCAGTTTCTTAGTTTTTATGAACAGTTCGAAAGTGCCTTTCCACATTTTCCTTCTTTGGAATAGCAATGATAGATTGACAGATCAGACAAATGCACTTCGACTGTGACATTGTGAAAAAAAAACCCTCTTCCAATTCCACATCCAGCCCATAACCTCCCCAAACAATTTTTTTTTAAATCCCTTCTTCAGTCGATATAAATTGGAAGGCTAACTAGATCACAGCCGGAGTTCTGCAGTAGCTCGCGAGTTTGATCGTACGTGCGGGATGACCAGTGTTTTAGAAGAAAAGAGATCTCAGACTGGCCGCCCTGTATTGCAATCAAGTGGCAAATGCCATAGGGAGGATATATGATTGACTAACGTTTTGAATGCAACGCGATCTACCTGCACTACTTTTGCGATCTACCAGTCGATCGCGATCGATGCATTGGGCACCCCTGTTTTAGGGGATAAATCAAGACTATGTGCACTTTTCTCAGGATGGTGTGGGTTGGCTCAATGCTACTTGCTGCATTCTGGGAGCATATCGAACTGACCAATGTCAATAGTCATAACTGAGATGAGCCAGGCAAAATGAGAATACACACTTTCAGCAAGGGGTAGGTTCAGAAGTGAGTAGTGCTTTAATTAAAATACAAAACCCAAACAGTGTCCAAAGTGCTGTGCAGACATTCTTTAATAAATAAATAATCAAATAAAACAACAGTGACAAGTGTGGATGTTAAAATTAATCCATAAATAATCCATTAAAAATTAGTTTTTAAAACACAGGCAAGAATCTTGTCCTTTAAAATCCATTAGCCCTGTGGCATTCATCTAAAACCGATGTCTCCTGAGCTTTCCCCACATGGGACCGTGCAGCAGAAGAGTCACTTAACTGACTGACACAACCAACCTTCTCTGCCAGGTTCGGGTCCCTGCAGCCATCTATGGCACCAAAAGGGCACCACGCCAAACCTTCCCGATGCGCCAATGGGTCATTCTGGCTCCCTAAGCCTCTCAGCTGGAGAAATCCACTTCTGCCGTTAAGCTTTGGCTTTGTGCTCCTCCAAGGGGCTCTCCTCCTGGCTGCCTGCCTCTTCTCACTCACGCTACTGGCTCTATCCCATTCCTGCCTTCTTCTAGCATCCTTAAACTCCGTATCTCTGTCTGTTCTTCTCTTTCTTTCCAGACTTGTTTCTTCTCTTTTTTCCATCTTTTAACCTCCCCCTTCTTTTTGTTTTTCAGTCTCCTCTCCTCCTGCCATGCAGGCTCCTCTTATATTGCCTGCCCAATTGGGAGCAGGTTTGATTGTGCCTCTCCCTCCAAGGCAATAATGAGACACCTGACTGGCATTCGCAGCCAGGTGCAGCCAGGCACTCTAACTGTCCCCAGAACGAAAAGCGTTTGCACACACCTGCACCCAATTCCGAACCTGCACACTCTTGGCCATGATTGTTTAATTAAAGTTACTGCGGTCCGCTTATCACAGCAAATCAAGAGTACTGCAGTGCATCCCTCCACTAGAGACAGACTCCATGCCGCTCACAAAGATGAACTAACCACCTGTGTTGTCCATTCCCCTCTATTACATGCCTCATAGGACCCCTTCCTCCAATTTAATTGGATGTCTCACCTAGCCTCTTCCAGTCACCTAGCATACCACCAGATAGGTTGGTGTACATTTTGCGATCTGGAAGGAAGCCTTCAAAAATCTATGTTTGGGCACACATGTACAGACATGGACACTGTAACATGAGTTCTTTCCAAATATTGGGCCCCTAACTCGCACAGAAACAGCTTCGGTAATTGTTATTCTTTTGCTTGCAGCTCGGTACCTTGCATCAGAATGTCTCCTCCCGTCCAGGAGCGGCTCACCCACGTAGCACACTCCGAGCTGGCATCACACTGACTCAAACGTGGGCACCCTGTGCAGCTACCTCACAGTTCCCCGAAAACTGGAGCTCTAACAGCACTACCTTTCAACCCATCATGGTTAGTGCCACCTTGCGTAACTGTTTACCAACCATTAAATCCATAAACAGCTATTTATGCTCACAGGCAAACATCGTCACAGTATTGTCACTTACACAGCATACTATGATGGAACTGTTTTTAATGCTGCTGTCTCACTTTTGAGGACCTGGTGTTTCAATGCTGGTTACTGTCAATGTGGAGTTTTCTGATTCTCCTCTATGTATTGGTTTTCTCTGTAGATTTTGGTTACATTACACTTCCCAAAGATGTGGACATTCAGTTAATTGCTGACTGTTAAGTTGGGGTGAGAACAAACATACGCAGTTCACTATTTTGTAATATACTGACCGGGATTGTTCCTGTTTTGTGGGTGTTGCTGTCCATATAGCTGCTGGCTCCTTGAGACCTTTTAATATTAAACAGCAGGGTATGAAAATAGATTGATGACTAAAGTATATAGGTCAAATTAGCTTTCTTTGGTTCTGGTCTATGAAGGAATATTTCAGATAAAATTAATTAAATAAAAAATAAATGTGCAAATAAAAACTGCATGAAATATGAGCATAAATAAATAAATGTGTCATGAAATATGAGCATAAATAAATGTGTCACAAAATATGTTTTTTGTTGCTTATTTATTTAATTTTGTCTGAAATACTCCTCCAAACGCCTCGTGAAATACTGCTTGAAATAAAACTGTCATTTTCACTCGTCAAAATTGAGAGGGTGGTCTCTATCATATACATGTACTGTGTTTTGAGTGTCCTGTAGATTGCCCATGTCTAATTCAATATGTTAGTGTGGGAGATGGTAGTAAATGAGAAAATTAGAAGCATTAGAAAAATGCTTACTACTGCCAATTAAATGTATTATGTCGAAATAATCAAATATTTTAGATAGAAATTGAAGATTTATTAGAAGAAATTACAGTGTTGTCGGCCCTTTAAGACTACAATATCGATGAAACTATTTTTGAAAACAATGAAGAACTGGTGAAAGTGATTAGGCTAAGTTACCTGCCCTGGATACCCATCCTTTGACGTTACAGCTGAGACAATAGAACACATTCTTTTATATGGTTTAAAAGCATAACAGATTTCAGATTTATATGGTGTATCGGAGAAGACGATCACAAGGTGAATGAGCCAGTGTGAGATATGGTGAGTGGCACCTTTAGACACTTTGACAAAGAAAGTCCAAAACAGGGCCAACTATTATTCTGATATTCTGATAAATATTATTTATTTTATGTGGCATGTGAAAGTATTGCTTACAAAAACAAACATTACACATGCTAGCCATTACCAAAAGTAAACATTAAAATCTACAGCTAGCAAGTCATTACAGTACTTTGTTATTTGTTCCTAGACAGATGTATTCTTTTAGTTAACATCTTTTATCTTTTGCAACAACCTTCAATATTTATATATATATTTTTGTTTACTAGAGATGATTGTGGAACAGGCAATGCAGACTGAGCACATCTAAATTCAGCCTACTACTTCTTTAAATTAGATTAGATTGAACTTTATTTGTCTCCAGGGGGAAATTTGTGTTTTTACAGAA
>JANRMT010062818.1:6072437-6096515 GCA_026402145.1 Polypterus bichir lapradei | reverse complement strand
TATATATATATATATATATATACACATACTATGGTTTGAAAGCACACCAGGATGAATTGAAAGGAAGAAAATTTTAAAAGCAAGAAAACTTCTAACTTGGCTGTTACAGTTGTAGGGAAGCATTGTACAGGCGTGTAGCTGTTGGTATAAAGGAGCCCCTTTTCTTGACACACGTCTGCAGAATGATTCGTTGGCTGAATGTCCTCATGGCTAGTGTGACAGAGTGAGGATGTGCAGCATTGTTCATAATGGCACTCAATTTTTTTTTCATTCTTTCCTTTAATACTAACTCAGGAGGGTCCAGAGTGCATCCCATAAATGTGCCTGCCCTGATAATTAGCTTGTTAATTTGGTGCACCTCTCCTGAAGTGAGGTAATCAGCCCAACACACAACAGTATAGAAAATCGCACTGACCATCACAGTGTTGAAGGAGGTGTGAAGAATGTCACTTCCCTCATTAAATGAACTCATGTTCTTATGTAGTTCCTATGTGTTCTGAGACTTGTATGGGTGCACCACCTCCACATCTACTCGTCGAATAGTGACAGGACATAGCAGTAGTGGCTCCTTGGTGTGGTGAAAATCAATAATCAGTCCCTTAGTTTTGCTGATGTTAAAGCACAGACAATTTTCTTTTCACCAAGAACCAAAGTTCTCCACCTGAGAGTGAAGAACTGGACCCAAGCAAGGACTGTTAGTATCATAAAATAAAATGCAAAAAAGATAAAAGCTGAAAGCTGCAGTGCTTTGGTTCAGTGAGACCATTACACTTCCATTTTGGACTGTAACTAAACTGACTCTCTGTCATTATTCAAAGTGGCAGTGAGGTTACTAAAGTGCCTACATTCAGTTACCTTGTTGAGCAGGTGTTTATCCACTAAGGGTTAACAATGTGGACACATTGCTCAGAAATAAATGATAAAGTCCTGTCAAACTTCATTTTCTGCAAGCGCAATGTACTGAAAATGATGGGGGATTGTTGAAATATTTTGTTAATTTATAAACATGCAAAATTATGCAAAGAAGTAATTTAAAAATGAGAGTAGATTGTTACTGCGATACTCTGTGAAAAAGGTGATAGTACAAATGCCACTTACTTTAAAGTAAACCAGTTATTTATATATTAATTGCTGTGACTTATTAAGAATAGATTTTTTGAGAAAGTCAATTCTCAGTTTATACAGTAACTTAGTATACATTAGTCATTATAATAATTACATTAATTGCAGATTATGATGAAGGTGTAATCATTTTTTTTCACTGAAATGTTCTGAACATTCACTCGACTGACCTGATTAACTCTAGTGGCTCCGCTTGACTTGCTCAAAGGTAATCCTTATATCTTTAGACTTTAATTGAAACTTGATGGTCAGGACTTGGACCTTACTGGGGACTTGCATATTGTGAGAAACCTGCCCGGGCACAGAGAGACAGACCCCGAATGTCCCAAATATACACACGCTTGATTTTCTTAATATGACATACAGCACCACAATGCCTTATCTGGCCAACTCAGTCTGTTTCTCCTTTCTAACTCTTCAGCCACCTTCTCCTCCTCCTCAGGCTCCTGTCTTCTCCCTCCCGACTCTAGCCTTGAGTGGAGTGCGGTGGCCTCCTTTATACAGCACCCAGAAGTGCTCCAGGTGTTTCTTGATTAACATCCGGCAGCACTTCCGCGTGTGGCAGAAGTGCTGCACACGGACTCAGCTTCTCTTCAGGCAGCACTTCCTGTTATGGCGGAAGTGCTGTCGACTACCGTTCTGGAGCTGTTCAGGCGCCCCCTGGCAGTAGCCACGTCCTCTCACAAGGTTAAGCGTCCCATCTTCGTGGCCCACATGCAACCCAGGAAGGCTACCCACTCATATTCTGGGGAAAATACTGCCCTTTTCCCGGTCCTTCCTGTCTCCCGGTGTCCCGGTGGGGCAATGTCTCCGGACATCTGTCACAATATGTAGATCTTAGTTCCAATTTTGGTACTCATTGAAACTGTCTTCTTTTGTTAATTGCATTTTTATCCTTATGATAGCAATATACAATTGAATTTTGTCATAAAATGCTTCAGAGGATGGAGAAACACACTTTGCTCCAATTTTGCCTTTGTACAAACAGCGATGTTTGTAAGTAATCAACAAAATTTGTAATACCTGCAGGAATTGTCAGCATCAACTTTCAAGGCTTAATTAACTTCCATTGCTGCAGAAAAGCTGAAAGTTGGAAACCTGTTGGAAACTCATTTAATGAAAAAGGGCCTTTTTATTACTCTGAAAATTACATTATTTTTTAGTGTTTGGTAATCTACATTTTTTTTAACCTTTGGAAGTTTACCATTTACCTTTGTGCCATTTCAGGTTATTCACTGGACTTAAAGTACTTAATAAAAAAAAATAGAGAAATGGCCATGTTCTAAAAAGTGTCGTCAACACTATCTTAATAGGCTGATCAGGACCAAAAAAGTTCCCACAGTCTTTCCAAAGCTTGGAAGGTTAATTTCAATTGATGACATTTTTGGATTGATAATTGTACAAGTTTCTCCCGTTAGTCAAAGTTTTAGTTTTTGGGACTGCCGTGAAAAAAAAGACACTGCATCGTTAGTGGGCTTAGTTAAGAATAATAATAAGAAGTGATTGAAGATGGATATTATTATGTTAGACAGCATGGTGTTAAAGTGGAGAGTGTTGCTGCCTCATCGATCCAACATCCTCAAGATTAATTCCACACATATTGTCCATATGGAGTATGCATGTTCTCCCCATGGGGTTTCAGACCGGAAGTGATGTGTAGGAACAGTAAGTGATGTAAGGGAACCACAAGTGATGTTCTTCTGACGTCAGTCTGTGCACCAGAAGTGACATCCTTCTGAGCGGCAGAACTGGAAGTGACATTCTTCTGGGTGCAGGAACCGGAAGTGATGTCATTCTGAGTGCTGGAAGCGACGTCATCAGCTCTGAATCAGACAGGTTTTTCCGCGGCTGGTCTCTAGAGATAACAGGAGAAGGTTTAGTGCACCCCGGTCTGGCGTGGAATTACCTTTGCAACGTCCTCCTACTCCCACATGTGTGACTTGGCCCCCCCCTCGTACTTGTCCGAGAATTTGTGGTATTGAGAAAGGACATCGGCATTGGCTTGCAGTACACCACGCAATAAACGACCAAATACTTATATGGCTGCAGATCTACAAACCACCTTGTGACGCGTGGATTGGACTCTTTGTGCAAAGCCATCCACTGTAATGGCACATGGTCCATCACAAGAGTGAACTCATGCCCAAGAGGTAATATCTCAGCTGAGTAATCGCCCATTTAATAGCCAAAGCTTCCCACTCCACTGCCACATACCTAGTTTTACGATCTAGCAGTTTCCGGCTCAGGTACATAATGGGGTGTTCAACTACATTGACACTTTAGCTGAGCACAGTTCCAAGACCTGTGTCCAAAGCATCTGTCTGGAGGATGAAAGGCATAGAAAAGTCAGGTGCTTTCAATATAGGAGCTGACGTAAGGGCCATTTTCAGGTCACTGATGGCAGCCTCTGATGTCTCATCCCATACCAAGTGATTAGGTCTCCCCTTCTTTGTGAGGTTTGTCAAGGGCATTGCTGTCTCAGAAAACTGGGGTACAAACTGGTGATAGTAACCTGCTAAGCTGAGAAAGGCCTGAACCTGCCTCTTGTTTATCAGATGGGGCCATTTTAAAATGGCATCTATTTTAGAATACTGTGGTCTCACCATACCCCGGCCCACTAGATAGCCAAAATATTTGGCTTCAACCAACCCAAAGTAACATTTCTTCAGATTAATACGAAGACTAGCTTTCGACAGTGACGGCAATACAGCTCCAACCCACTGCATGTGTTCCTCCTAGATGCTGGAATAAATGACAACGTCATCCAAGTAGGCAGCACTATATGAATTATGAGGACGCAGCACTTTGTCCACCAGATGTTGGAATGTTGCAGGTGCCCCATGTAATCCAAATGGGAGAACACAATGCTGCCAGTGCCCGCTAGGGATGGTAAACGCTGTCTTTTCCTTAGCGGAGTCCGTTAAGGGAACCTGCCAGTACCCCTTAGTCATATCTAATGTAGTCAAGAATTTGGCATTTCCTCGAGGAGGTCGTCCACTCGCGGCATTGGGTAGGCATGGAATTGGGAGACTTGGTTAAGCCGACGGAATTCATTGCAGAACCTCCAACTTCCATTGGGCTTACTCACCATGACGATAGGACTAGACCAGGGACTGTAACTTTCCTCAGTCACACCTAGGTCCAGCATTCGTCTGATCTCCAGCTCCACTTCAGCCTTTTTTGGCTCAGGAATTCTTTACGGGCATTCTCGGATTATAACCCCGGGTTTCATCACAATGTCATGCGCAACCAGGGAAGTCTGTCATGGATTTTCACTGACTACCTCAGGGACAGACAGGATAACTTTTCCAAGCTCCTGTTGGCGAGTCAGATTATCTCCGAAATTAAGGTGTAATTTATGAGCGAAGAGGGAGCAGGGCTGTCTGGAGGAGGGCTCGGAATCCCTTTCCTTCCACGGTTTCAGCAAATTGACATGATAAATCCGCTTGTTGGGACGACGATTTGGTTTTTTCACCAAATAATTGACCAGCCCCTTCCTCTCCTTAATTTCATAGGGGCCCTGCCAATGAGCCAGTAATTTGGAATGTGAAAAACCATGACTCGATCTCTCGGGCGGAACTCCCGAAGAGATGTATCACAGTTATAGCATCAGACCTGGGCTGCTTGCACCTTTTATATATGCGTTTTCAATACAGGTCTAATTTTCTCAACTCTATCGTGTAATTGCGCGATATATTCCAAAATATTTTGTTGAAGGGAGGGCCTCTTCCTCCCAGCCTTCTTTTAAAATGTCTAATATGCGCCAGGGTTGTCGTCCATATAGCATTTCAAAAGGTGAGAACCCCGTGGAGGCTTGTGGAACATTCCGACATGCAAAAAGGACGAGGGGGAGGAGCTGATCCCATTTCCTTCCATTGTTGTTGACTACCTTACGCAACATCTGCTTGAGAGTTTGATTGATCCTCTCTACAAGCCCCTCAGTTTGAGGATGGTATACCGAGGTTTTTAAATGCTTTATTTGAAGTAGTCTGGCAGTCTTCTTGAACATCTGCGAGGTAAAAGGCGTCCCTTGATCCGTCAGGATTTCTTTAGGGATGCCAAAGACCCCTACTAATTTCTTTTGAAGTAGCTGAGTGCAGCGGAACAGCTTCAGGAAACCGGGTAGCATAATCTACCAGGTCCATTATATATTTATGATCCCTGGCTTGAGGGTTCTAGGGGTCCCACCAGGTCGACCTCAATACGCTCAAAAGGGATTTCTATTAAGGGTAAGGGAACTAGAGGAGCACGGTCCCTCCTAGGAATCTGCCTCAATTGACACTCCAGACAGACTATGCAAAGGCAATGGACCTCCTCATTAATCCCGGGCCAAAAGAATCGGAGCTTAATTCGCTTGAGTGTTTTTTCGGGTCCCAAATGAGCTCCCAGGAGGTGGGTATGTGCTAGTTCATAGACTTGTCACCAGTAAGTCCGTGGCACTAATGTCAGTGACCTCATCTCTCCCTCATGTTCTGCCATGACCGGTACAACAGGTCATTATTTAACACAAAGTGAGGACCCTGTGGCATCGGATGTAAGGTGCGTTGACCGTCTATCAGAACGACTGCATTCTTTGCAAACTTAAGGGAGTTGTCATTCCAATGCTTCATTTTAAATGAAGCCGGGGTCTGCCTGAATTGAAACTGCAGGCGTGTGAGAGGATCGGATTCAACCTCAAGGAGCGAGGTTTCATCCCGAGGTGACGACATATCTGGCTGAGATGTCCCGGGTGTTTCCCCATCATCACCAGAGGCCGTACCTTGCTCCTCAGCCGGCTGTATACACGGCGTGGAGGAAGTTGAGGGCGTGGTGCGTCCGTGTCTAGACCTTGTGATCTGGGGGAAGAAGCGTCTGTGTTATTAATGTCTACCCAATTTCTGCCTAATATCACGGGGAAGGGAGGATTATTCATCACCACGACCGTCAACTTTTTTAATACGCCGTCCTGACATATGTCCTGACATATGTAGCAGTTGGTGGATCTATAATACGCTCTACTATAATTTGGGTGGAGTGGTGGCTCTGAGGCTAAGGATCTGCGCTGGTATCCCGAAGGTTGCCAGTTCAAGTCACTGCCAAAAGAGATCCTACTCTGCTGGGCCCTTGAGCAAGGCCCTTAACTTTCAATTGCTCCAGGGGCGCTGTACAATGGCTGACCCTGCGCTCTCACCCCAAGGGGTATGCGAAAACTAACAAATTCCTAATACAAGAAATTGTATAAGGCGAAATAAAGAACAAAAAAAAAAGTACTGGACATTCCCGTGAACACAGGTAATGTGGGTCTTAATCTTGAGCCAGTGTTGCAATAATGTCGCGAGCAACAATGGAAACGCTACTGCTGGAATCAAACCAGGATATAACCTTAATTCCATTAACTAGCACTTCTCCCGTATGCAAAAAGGCCAGAGGATTAGTGAGCGCACACTGCGCCTCCTGCCATATCATTCCACAGAACCCTTCGTCTCTATATGTCTCTATTGACTCGACACACTTAAAAATGTTTGGGGCAGCCATCCCGTATAATATTCCTGGCTTCAAAAGGGGTTTTGAATAGCACAGGGATGCTCACAATACTGAGTCCAAAACAAAGCTGGTGATGGTTTGCAAAGATGGAAGCTTTAAGGGCTCAGACAGTAAGTGATGTGTAGGGAACCAGAAGGTTTGCCGCAGCTGGTCTGTAGAGATAACAGTAAAAGGTTAGTGCACCCCACACACCCTGGCCTGGCGTGGAATTACCTTTGCTTGGTCCATACAACATCCTCCTACTCACACGTGTGTGACAGTACAAATGATTCATTAAGCTTGACTTAACTTGTGTTACTGAGCTCATGACAGATATTATAGCCTTTTATTTTATTACAATATCAGGCTTTGCCGTTTTTTTTTGTTTTTTTTGTTTTTTCCCTGAAACCCCGGCATGTTTTAAGGGAACAGACGGGAGGAATTGAGGACATATGTTTTAATAGGATATAAATATGCAAAATATGCAAATATTCCAAGATCAGAAAAATCTGAAATATTTCTGGTCCCAGGTGTCTTGGATTAGGAATTGTTAACCTATAATAGAATGTAGTAGTAAGCTTTGGGTTTTTAATTTCTAATTTTATTAATGCAGCAAACATCAGAGGTACACTATATTGTAGGTCCTTAGATATGTGTTTTTTTTAATGCCGTTTGCAGATTTTTAACAGCAACTGAATGATTGCTTTTTCTTGAGGTCCTCTTAAACATTTTCAAGTTCAGATTATGAGACTTGCTTGCTTGGTCACCTCTAGCAATTCCATTTCCCAGTCGTTTAGCTTGAATGAGCACCTAACAATGAAGCACATACTAGATGCAGATTTTCGACTGAACTGACCTGCAGATGACACCAGACTTACATTTCTTATTTTGTAGTTAAAATACATGTAAAGAATACAATAAAAATCAGGTTTACAATGAATTGACATTTTTGGGCATTTTTTCTTATATGAATGGCTAAATGATGCATATCAGTGATTGCTTTGACAAGAAATGAATGAAAAATATGATTTGAAAAAAAAGACAAATCTAGTCCCCCAAATTTGTTATTATTTGGGAATGATGCTGCTTAGATAATTAACAAGCATATAGAATACCGAATCCATCTGAGCGTTTACTTTTAGATCTGCATAATTACTTTAACGTTAACATAGAAATTGGTCTCTAGCTCACTTTCTGGTTTGTATGGCTCTTTTGTGGCATTTTCTTGTTTTCCTTGTCTTTGGCCGAGTCTCGTACAGAAATTCTGGTTGCAGCCCATTGTTCAAAACCTTGATTTGGGACCCTTAATTAGCATTCAGCAAATGACTGTAATGGAGTAGGTTAGTGTGACCTACGATGGCCTCATGTCACATCCAGTTTTACTTTCTAAGCCCACTTTTTCAATGAAATATTAACTTAAAGACAAAGCCTATCTAAACTACAGCAAGATGAAAGTAGGAAGCAATCTTAAATGGGAGCTTAGGCCATGGTGGGTCACACTCTTCCACACACCCACACTCACTCATGATGAGTTTTTTTATAGTCATGGGTTAACCTAACCTGAATGTCTTTAGAACTGATGGCAGGGGGCAGAGGTACCAGAAATAACCTCATGTTGATAAATAACCTTTCAGACATAGGAGAACATGGAAACTCCACATAAATAGTGACTGGGCCAGGGACAGAACTGTGGTCCTATCTGTCCTATCTCATGTGGTCCTTGAAGCTGTGAGTAAGAATTGCTAATTGATGCACCTAATCAACAAAAGTATTAAGTAATTCAGCTTCTAGTTTTGTAGTATTTCTCATTTTACTGCTTATTAATATTATGGTTTGATCAGGGTATCCTCCATGGTTTTGGGTTCTTCCCTTTTTATTTATTTATTTTGTTGTTTTTATTCATACTTTTGTGTTTTAAGTAGTTGAATGTTTTTGCTTTCTTTTTTGTATTACATTTATATTTAATGTAATGAATAGTGTCTTCTTTATTAACCATTTTGTATTTTATGCTAATTCTGTTAGTTACTGGCCTGTCTCCATCAATGAAAGAACTGAAAAACACAGCATTAATGCTGAGGCCTCGGCTGCTTTTCCTATTGTTGTTGTTTATCTTATTTTTGTAAACCTCAGTTTCATAAGTGTACTTCTTTTGATTCTTCTAGTTTTGACCTCTTGTGTCGTTACTGGTTTAGGACTTTTGGATATTGCACTTGGTTTTTTTAGCTCTTTGGCTTTCTTCCTGCAGGCAGACCTTTTTTGACACCCTTTTGGTCTTGTTTTGTTTCTTCAAGTTTTGGTAAATAAAATTATTAAAAATCATTATTTTTGTTTTATTGCACAATGGGGCTTTCATGGTTTTCCTCTTTCTTTTTGAGAGTATTATCCTTTTAGCATGTGCATGCTGTAACATTTACCTTTCAAGTTTTGGAAGCAAGGCTGTTCTGCAACAGATACAAACTGACAGGCCACTATGACTAAAGTAGGTAACTGACTGAGACATGAAATCTTCCTAACTTAAAATAAGCCATGATCAAAGCCAGAAATCAAGCTATCTTGTAACAAAGTCCAATACACAAACCAAAATCAAAGCCTTAACACTAGAATTACCAGAGCCTACGAAAAAACTAAAAAATCCGTCCCACCTTAAATCGCTTCTCACCTCTCCGTCAGCGTCCTTTGTCCTGTAAATGTGTTGATAAGCACAAAACAGCAAGCAGCCTGCTATCACATCCCCCCACCCCGCACAGTTTTCTCAGCTCAAGTCTGTTTACCTGTGTGCCAGTTGCTTAGAGTTGAATCTTTGGCCTTCAGGCTTCATACATTATATAGTTTATGCCTACATTTTGTCATTTACTACTAAAATATGAAAAACGTTTCTGTTTTAAAAATGTGTTTACACAGATTACTGTAGAAACGGAACACACATGAAATGCGTGTGTTCCAAATAACAATCTATTATTTCCACTCTAAAACTCCACTTCAGATATCAATCAAGGCATGAACTGGGAGGAGTGTGTGCACGTTCTAAGTCGGTGGGGGGATGGAATAGCCGGCTGCTTGCAGTTTGTCTTTATCGGCACATTTAGAGGACATAAGACGCTGGCGGAGAGGTGCGAACGGATTTAAGGTAGGCCGGATCTACGAGTTTTTTCGTAGGCTCTGGTAATTCTAGTGTTAAAGAACATGTCCAAAAATTTGTTATACCAGAAAGTACAAAAGGAAAAAAAAACACCCGCATAACGTTTTAGATTTTCTTCACAACTTGGAAAACTGATAACTCTTATTTAATCTGGCCTTACATTGATGATGTCATGTAACACAGTTTCTATGGGGGTGTGGTCCAGCAAGCGAAGGTGCCCATTTCAGCATTGGGATTAAAAAATGGCAGTGCCTATAATGAAAACAACATCTTTATCTCTGGAACTCACTTTCACAAGACATTCATGACATAGATTCCCTACCCATTTTCATATCCCATCTTAAGACTCACTTATTTAGATTAGCTTACACTATGACCTTAGGCTGTATTCTTATTTGCTTTGTTTATTTTCAGTTCTACAGATATATGTATAGGTGTATGTTTATATGCTTATTTGCTTATTGTTGGTTTTAGGACTTTATTGTTTGTATGGTGTGCTTGGGTGTTTAGAAAGGTGCTGTTGTGATGTGAAATTTTGCATACAAGTTGATAAAAAAATTTTAAGTCTTTATTTGTAACTTAGACAAAGCAATGTAATATTAGTGTTACATTATTGATAATAACAGCAATGGTTTGATGGTTTAAGAACCCCTTCCCCCCTTTTAGGGTAATTTTACGACAGGGTTGGGGGGAAGTGCCTCAGTTAAGTTTGGTGTTTCTCTGCTAAAGTCTCTTTCTCTCAGCCCCCACAGGAAAGCCAGGCTGCCTAACTGCCAAGCTTTACCTTAACATATGATTTAGAGGGCAGGTTTAAAGGTGTTCTATCCCCTCATTGGTCTGAAGTATGGCTGTTTGGAACTAAAGCCTTTAAGTACCACAACGCCCTATTGGTTCTAGGGGTTGGACAGAAAACCTATAAATTTGCTTGCTTTACCTCACCGTCTCTCTCATACCAAACTGATGAAAGACCATCTCACACCATGAACTGAAAAGGACAATACAATGAAGAGCACAGCTCAGCAGCCATATTGAGACAAGCATGCAGCCTGTTCTGAAGAAAGCTGACCACAAAATGATGCTTTAACTAGAGACATTTTAAATAACTAACAAGTCTGTGTGCTGCCTGAAACTATACATCACCATTTATCAGGTTGTATGGTTGCCAATATTCAAATGTACTTTGCATATCATTATTATTTTTGAATATTATCAATAATGCATTATTTAAATTGTAACTTAACTCCTGCTTGTCTTTTACTAAACCTAATTGCTTGCGGTTATAAAAGTAGAAGTAAAGGCGGGGAGAAGTTATATGGTACAATACCTTATAATCAGTGGGAAGTCTTGGATATTTGAGGCATTCTGACAAAGGCTACATATTAATAATACAAAAGGGGAAAGCAGAGTAATAAGACAAAACAGGCGCCTTGAAATAAAATGTATATTATTCTTATTATTATTCTTCTTATTATTATTATACAAAATAGCTGCAGTTGTTAGTAGCCATGATGTAGAAAATAATTCCTAATAACAAGGGTAAATCAGAAAACACATGGAAGATTCAAAATCTATGGCAAAAAATACCCTTGAAATGAGTGCCGAGCCTCATAATGCAAAAAATGCATTAAAAACAATAATTAACTAATTCATAACATAGACCCCCTGAAAGCCTGAAAATCAATATTACTGGTTGGGTCCAGGAAAACAAATGTAAAAAGATACAGTGCAATAAATCTCTTAGTGCTCATTACTGTTCCTGTTAGAAAGTACTAGACTAGAAAGTCAGGTCTTCAGAGGTCAGGTGGGGCTATATACCTGAGTGACAACAGCCTGTCCAGCAGGGAAGGGAGACATATCCTTTGGCAAGCCTCAAGAGGTCAGAGACATTTAGAGAATAGTATAAATAGAAACCTTAAGCAACCACTAATGGTTGTCTTGGTCAGAGTGATGCTGAAGAATGTGATGGTATATTGGAGAAAGGAATACAAAATGCTGATTCTGAAATACTGACAGTGTTCATGTTACTGGGAAACACTGCTTTACCCTGGAAATAATGCATCCGTTTTCCATGCTGTTTACTAACTAGTTGATGCTGGTCTGTGCCAGGGTTGTGAATAGGTTCAGGGAATGCAACTAAACTTAACTGGTACGATGAAATAACCATTTTAGCATTTCATGCATGGTATCTTAATGTGTGTGTCCAAAGAAAAGTGGAGGTTCTGCATTATGCTAGTCAGAACTACAAGGTGGCATAGCTTTTGTTTACAGATTGCGTATCTGTATATGATGCAATTTGCCTGCTTAATAAGCGTATCCTTACTGACATCTTTCATAGCTTATTTATTGTATATTTTGCACTGTATCAGATCAATATTTTTATTATGCTGCCAATAATGGAGCCGTAACATAACCCTCTGATTTCCATGGCTTATAATCACTCACTGCTTACAAGCTCGGCATCTGGTTATGATTTTTGCATGATGCATGGTTTCTAAGTTATAAAAAAATGTTAAGGTCTCTTGTAGCCTTACTTCCACAGGGTATGTGTATATGTCAAAGACTATATTCATTAAAGATAGATAGAATAAAGCTCATCTAGCTAAAATATTATTACTGTTTTAATAAAAATTAACTATACTGTGTGGTCCATGGCCGGCGTTTCATCCTGGCCAATACCCCCAGGCCGCCAGATGGAGCTCTCCCTGCAGCATGGAGGTGCCCCGGATACCAGCAGGGAATCATGGACAATTGTGTTTTCCTTTACAGCCCTGCTGGATACCACAGGGGCCAACAGAGGACGCTGCAGTGAGGCCCAGAGAGTTGTTTGTGCCCTATAACCCGGAAGTGCATCTTAGTAACAGCGACAGGAGAGATGACGTATGTCCGGGACGTACTTCCGGGGTGAAAAAAAGGACTTTTTATCTGACCCGGAAGTTATAAGGAATCATGGACTGAAGGATGGGGAACACTTCTGGGTCAGGGATTATGGGAAATCCCCAGACATTGAGCTGAGCTGGGTGGAAGGGTGACAACACGTCTGGAAGTGGAGGATTGATTTATTGATTAGTGTATTGTTTAATTTATAAGTATTGTGGAGAGGAGGGTGCTTTGTGCACTGTGCAGTATTAATAAAGTCAATATTTGGATATATATATATATATATATATATATATATATATATGTAGTCCTTCATATTATAACTTCAGATTGAATTGAAATTAATTGAATGGATAGATACCAGTTATGGAAAGGAATGTAATTTCATCCATCCATTATCTAACCCGCTATATCCTAACTACAGGGTTAAGGGGGTCTGCTGGAGCCAATCCCAGCCAACACAGGGCACAAGGCAGGATGCAAACCCCGGGCAGGGTGCCAGCCCACCACAGAATGTAATTTCATATTTTATATACAGTATATTTACAAGTGGCTATTTTAGAGAAACTTTTTAAAAAAGTAACAAGATTGTATAGTGCATAATACTAATTACATACAAGTATGAACCATGTTTGAATATTGATAAGATAACTGAAACCTAGTTTGTTTATGTTGCTTATCTGGTATGTAGCAAACGTATCTATTCAACGTTACAGCCTTTAATTGTAATCATACATTGATTGGGCTTCGAAGAACGTTTGTATGTTTTAATTGTATAGAATGTTTAACAGTCTGTAATATCTATATCCGTTCTCTGCTCACAGAAATCAGCTGAATTTTTACTGATTTTGGCACCTGTGTGGTACTTGAGGTACACACAGGTATTTTGTGATAAAGATGGCATGCATTTTGTGCGGTTTCTTGCAGACACTTGTGTGTGTGTGTGTTTGTGTGTGTGTGTGTGTGTGTGTGTATATATACATGCTCATAGTGTGCTGCATGGGCTGTCTTGTAAACAATCTTTGCTGCAACTTGAGCGATCAATGCAATAGAAATTTAAAGTAGAGGTACCTGGTTTTCAAAAGAGAAAAAGCGACAAAAATGTTTTCCGACTACTAATCTCAATCAGATAGCTACAGAAATACCTGTTATTTATTTTTTCCAAATTCCCATAATGTGCTTTAAAAACAAATCTTTCATTTACAGTAACATTTTAAAACGAAATAAAGGGCAGTCAATCTGTTATGCTGCTCTTTGTCCATCTCCAGTGATCTAAAAGAATTAAAATCTCTTAAAAAAGTCTGTAAAGCCTTATCTTTAATTATCATGTAAGATCAAGAAATGCTTATTGATAAATAAATATTTTGCAATATGAAAGACGCTGATAAGACACTTGCACACAAATGTGTTACTTAATTCTTAAAATTGTCATTGTTGCCATACAGTACTGTCCAAAAGATTTAGGTACCCTAGATTCTTTATATTCATTTTTGATACAAAGTCTGTTTGTGTAACTTCTGCATTACGTTAATTTTTCCTAAAAATTGAAAGTTACATTTAAATGTTTTTATTTCATTAAAGAAAGTAACAAATTCAGTTAGATGGCTTTTCAGATAAAATTTTGATTAAATGTTGTGCCTAGTGCAGGATTAAACAAAGATAACTAACAGCTATTAATGATCAATGAGTGACATACTGAATTGATTGAACCAAACTGATTAACTAAAACAGAATCAAACTGATCAATGGGCAACCAGAGTAAAAGTTGAGGATGTGAAAGTTTAGCTTTCAAATTATCAATTCTTTTTTTCCCTTTCCTTTGTAGAACGGCATCTGTTGCTTGAATGCCACCGCACATCTCAGCCAGGGTCGAGTGGAGTACTGCTCCTCTAGTCGGACACACATCTCCAGCATGCTCGTGTGTGCTCATACAGCTGCATCTATAGTGATTGGAGACCTCTTGGCACTACCTTTCATCCCTCAAAGTAATTGCGAACTCATTCAATGGTTTACTCTCTTGTTTAATTTTGTAAACAGCTCCACTCTCACTCATCATATACACACACAGCCAAACACCATCATGACAGCATGTCTTACCACACAAGCAGATAGCTTATCAATGGCAGAGTAAGTGTAACAGGAAGTGTAAAAAACTATCAGTTACCTGTAAATATATGATTGCTGTTTCAGTAAATTGTATAGGTCATTTGAAAAACTGAGAGTTCGATCACTTACCTTACAATCACAAACCTTACCATGAACCGCAATGTTTGTCAGTTTCATCTTGGCATCGCAGATGACCTGTACGATATCTACTTATTAATAACAAAAACATTCTTGCTAGGTACCCACTTTGCAAGTCAATGGCCATGATTGCATTTCGAAAACCAGATACTTTTACAAATGGCCTTTTTTTGTTGGCCTGTACACACACCCCACATAGAAACTGAATATTGCACCTCATCAGTTTATGGCTTCCAGAACATGAAACATAATGGAGCTGAAGTTTGGCTGAGGTTTTCCTTACCTGTCAGCCAATTCCCTTTGGTATGTGCCTCTTGCCAGAAATTCAACAACTGTTAAAACTTGAATTTTAACAATTTTTTATTTTATACACTAACAGGTATAGCTCAGTTTCGGACAGTCTGTCTTTCTAATGCTGGGGTCAACTCAACACATGGTTCCAAGACAGTGGCTCTTGGAAGCCTAAATTGGCTCCTAAGCCAGTCATCACTATAGGCAAAAATGTTCTGCTGG
Source organism: Polypterus bichir lapradei (assembly GCA_026402145.1). Classification (NCBI taxonomy): domain Eukaryota; kingdom Metazoa; phylum Chordata; class Cladistia; order Polypteriformes; family Polypteridae; genus Polypterus; species Polypterus bichir. The sequence goes on along the minus strand of JANRMT010062818.1, from coordinate 6,081,118 downwards.
TCCCTAAAAGCTCCTACTTTGCTTTGCATAGTCTTCAAGTAGCACAAAATGAGTCATGGTGTGTCAAACCATTAGGCTATAAATAGGCCATAGAGCATGGTATTTATAGTTTTCTGTGCACGGGGAGTGAATCATGCCTTAATTTTTACTTAATGCAATTAAGTCATAATTTGCCATCATTTGGTGTCATCATTTGCCACATTTTCTGAAATGTTGTATATGGATGGGTCATAGTTGCTGTAAATATACACACATTCTCCTGTCACATTTTCTTTCATACTTCCTGACCTTTGCGTGGAAAGTTAAGTACACACATTTTTGACCTCCTCTTGTGCATACGCAAGTGTTAGAAATGTGGCCCCAAGACTTTGCTAGGTCTGTGCCTCAGGAACCTACCTCACCCCAAGCAGCCTAGCCCCAAACCCAAATGGGGCTCAGGCATTTAATGTCCTTCAAGGGAAAGAATGACTATAAACTCCTAGCCTGAAGGATGATGAAAGCACATAAACCTGTTATATATAATATATTTCTTTAAATAATCAAAAAAGGAAGCACACATGGAAAGGCAAGGAAAAAAGAGATAATATTGTTTAAGGCAGAAGGGGTTTGCCTAAGAAAATGCAACCCAAAGCAAACACAATCTTAAACTTAATGACAAAATACACAAAGTGGAAGCAAAAATACCAGAAAATCCAAGCTGTACTTACAATAATGATCCTAACTCCTCAACCAACAATGACTCTCCAATGAATGTTAGCCCTCAGCCAGAATATACAATATATTGGTTGAGAGTGGTCCTTTAGTAGTGATGTTGTGTTGGACCTGCCTCTTTGGGTCTCACCCACAGAACACAAAATTTGCAACTGAAAAAACAAAATGATAAGTACACATAAGATATAAATGCCAAATAATCCGGGAAGACAATTTTTAAATTACACAATGACAAAAACATGCAAAATATTAATTTCAAAGAAACAAAAATGAACAGAAAAATGGCAGTAAACATTAGCCAGGGCAGAGATGCTGGACAAAATATAGCAAGCATTAGCTAAGTAACAGATAAAAATGTATAATTTTTGGGTGGATTATTCCTTTAAACTGAAAAGGTTCAACTTCTTCAGTGATTCCCATAGCACATAGTCCCAGGAATTGGCCTAGTCTGGACTTTCTCTAGTGGTGCTACATCTGTTTTGTAATAAGGAAACCAAAACCACACACAATACTCCAGGTGGGGCCTCTCTCTGGAGTTATTTAACTTCAGCATAACCTCCCTTGACTTGTACTCCACATATCATGCTGTATATATTAACAATCTCTTAGTCTTCCTAAATTTTTCTATAAACTGTTGTTGTTCTGTCTTCTTTCAGAGGAGTTGAGCGCAATTAGTTTGTATGGATAAGGATAAAGAAATGAAGATGCTTTTGGCCCTCAGAATAATTTAAATTGTATCACCTCAGAGATGATTCCAGGCAATCATTTCTTCATTTGTAGGAATCTGACTCCTCATATTAAAGGCGTTGTAAAGCACAACTTTATTTTTATGCATTGTTATAAGTCACATTTTAATATATTATCAATAAAGTCCCAAAGATTACTTCTCTTTAGTCATGCAAGTATTGATACTCGTATGAATAGTTTATTTATTTTGCACTGCATTTACAAAGTAATAAAAAATAAAGCCTGGATGCTTTCCTCTTTCTTACAGTTGTATCACCCAGTCTTTCTATTGTGACATCCTTCTAGAGATCATGGTTTAGTAATACACCCCTCAAAGCATTCTGTAAATATAGGATAGAACTCTAGAAAATGAAAACACAGTAATCAGTCTGAGAAAATGTAGGTCAATGCCAGTTGGCACTTGATAACCACTTATGCGTAGGCAGTGTGGTGTAGAGGCTGAGATGTTGGACTTGAAATCACAAGGTTGCTGGTTCATTTCCTGCTTATGACTCAGAGCAAGTCACTTAACCTGCCTGGTCTCCAACTGTAAAAAAGATCTGTAAACAATTTTAAGGTTCTATTGTGTAAGTTACCTTGTGTTTAGGTGTTAGCCAAGTATAACAATTTTAACTTACATAAAACTTGAATTCACAGCTTTCCATTTTCACAAACATCCATCCATTCATCGCTTATTCAACCTTTCTAATCAAGTCTAGGAGCATGAATATGAGGCAGAAACCCACCCTAGACAGGGCACCGGCCATTCACAGGGTGCAGTCACCCCCACTTTTACACACTAAGCTAATTTACCATTATGTACCTGTTAAAGTAACTCATGTGTCTTTGCAATGCAGAAGGAAAATAGAAATATGGTACATTTCAAAAATAATTTAAATAAGGGTGTGTTATGGTTTATCACACCTTTATATGTGTGAGGTATAATGGTGCACTGATTAACCATGCTTCTTCACAGCTTTAGGAATCCATGTTTATATCCCTCACTGGAAAGAAAAGTTACCATAATTTATAGGTTAAATACCTGGCAGTTGAGATGCCACCTATTCAATAATCAAAAAGCATTTAAAATTATACAGCAAACATTTTAAATTTTAATTAATGTTAGATTGGACTGCTTCATTCTGAGGTTATCAGAAATTTTAGAAACAACACCAATATTGCAGTATTTTCATATTTTTACAAACATTCAGTGTTTTAAAACATCATCATTATGAGTCTGTGGCATTACGAAAATCATTCTTTAAATATTCTTGTACATTGAAACAGTAATTGATACTGGGAGTTAACACACTGCTTAAATGTAAATAAATATGCATCTATCTGTGTAAAACATTTTAAACCTTTAATTGATTTTCAGTTTTGTTTTTTTTTACCATGAAAATAGACAGTTAATTACTTTTATTTTTATATGAATTTTAACTATGCTACTTGATCACAGTCTACAGTGCTTTTTTAAAAACATTCACCCCCAAGGAAGTTTTCAGATTTTATTACCATACAACATAGAAGCATGGCAGATTTAATTTGGCTTTTTTGACAATTATCAACAGCAAAAAAAGACTCTTTAATGTCTAAGTGAAAGCAGATCTCTTGAAAAATGTGATTTAAATTAATTACAAATGTAAAGCACACAGTTATTGATTGCATAAGAAAGTCAGTATTTAGTAGATGCACCTTTAAAAGCCATGGCAGCCTTGAGTCTGTGTGCACAGGTCTCTGTCAGCTCTGCTATTTTTCCCAATTTTCTTTGTAAGACTGCTCAAGCTCTGTCAGGTTTCATGGGGATTGTGAGTGAACAGCCACAAATTATCAATCTGAATTTGCCACTCCAGGACATCATAATCTCAATTTTTGTGGATGACCTACTCTTTGCAGATTTACTGTTGTGCCGTACTCTTTCCATTTCTTAATAAGTGATTTAAATGAACTCCAAGGGGTTTCCAGTGACTTGGATATTTTCATGTCTCTATCCCCTGACTTGTGTTTTGCAAACAATCGCCTTTTCACATAGTTGCTTGGAGTGTTCCTTTGTGTTCATTGTATGGGTTAGGCCTCTACACTGAGTCACCACAAAATGGACCTCCCATATTTAGGTGTATTTATAGTATGCTCCCTCATTATAGACAGGTGGTCTCCAGTAAACTAATTATGTGTCTTTTAAAACCAATTGGCTGCACCAACATGATTTAGGTGTGGCATATTAAAAGGGTCAATACTTGTGAGATCAATTATTTTATGTTATCTCTATTTAAAAAAAAAATCGTGGGAGGGAGGCGAGGGACTACTTGTATGACACGGCCTACTTACAAACAAATTCTCGAAGACACTTTAACGTCCCACAAGACAAAGAAGTGAGATAAAAGGACAGCTGCTGTACAGGCTTTTAAATGATCGTCGCGCAGCGCGACATGCAGATCACACAGCACACAACAAGCAGCAGCAGCTGCTGTACAGGCTTTTAAATGATCGATGCACAGCGCGATACGCAGATCATGCAGCACAGCACTAGCAGCCCCGGGGGAGCGGAGGGGGGGCGGGTAACTCATTCACTACAACTTTATTATTGGCAAATATCAAGAAATAAAAAGTCAATGAAAATGAAGGAAATGAAAATAACAATCTCTTTACATTGTATATCCGGATAACCAAACCCAGCTGTTGGCGAGCGAAGCGAGCAGGGGGCAGAGCCCCCTAGTGTATATATATATAACTAACTTACACCGCTTTGCTGACATATGTTTTCATTTTAACATTAAAGCCCCTTTTTTGTTGATCATTATCAAAAAATCAAAATTAAATCCACTGTGATTCAGTGTTGTATGACAATAAAATGTGAAAACTTCAAAAGGATGAATACTTTGTACAGGTAGTGTATATGGAGTTTACGTTTTTTTTTACATTTCTTTGTGGCTTTCCGGTTGGCTCTCCAGTTTATCTTTCATATTCCAAAAACATGTAGTGTATGTTGATATGTATGTTGAAATATGCCAGGTATGAGTGAGTGTGCATGGGTGTGTGTTTGTGAGTGGCCTTTGAAATAAAGAAGTCAGTTCTTCTCCACTTCAAATGTTAACATTTAATGTTATGTTGACCACATTTATAGTGTATTGTGCTATGGGTGTATCTTTTAAAGATGGCAGACAGTACTGCAAGCTGTTTTCTGATATTTTTCTGTTGAGGAAGACAGCATTTATAGTGTTATAGTCACTAATCATGTTGCATGTTGATTTGCACATCCAAGTAAGAATTTCACTGTACTCTGTGGATGTGATGATAATAACCATATAACATTTGGGTGGAGAAGACCCTAAAATTTTATTTAGCAATATAAGTAAGTAGATGGACATTTACTGGATAATCTTTTTTTTTTTTCTTTTTTTTTTTTTTTAACCGTGTCCTGTTCGGCTGTGAAGCAATCAGAATTGATGTCTGAATGCTGGCGACTAGCCTTACAGTTTTTCTCTCAGGTGGAGCGTTACAGCTTCTGCTGACGCCACGCCTGATACCAAAACTTTATTAGGAATATTTTCAGATGTTTTTAAGATTCGAACCGGACACGGAGACAAAAATGAAAGAAAAAGAAGAGAGAAAAGGAGGAGATGGAGGTAAAGGGGGAAGGGGGGATTTTCGTATAGAATAAACAATAAATGAACCAGAATCCGCTTCTAGACCTGCAGAAAAAGAGGGGAAAAAAAACAAAAAAAAAAAAAACCACCAGACAAAAACATTGATGCATCAGCTACATGAAGATATATAAAAGTAAAAATGTTTGCTAACAATCACACAGTAATTATTACTAAGGCATTTAGGGCCAACCACAGCCTTAGGTCATGTGCTGAAGATGTCCAAGTCATACCTATGAAAGCACCATGTGAGCACCTGTGTGCGTACGCACGCTTGTATGTGTAAGGTTTCTCTATAGGAGCGTCCAATAGTGAGTGTGAAGGGCCACAGACCTGCCCCCAAAAACGTGCGGAAGATGGAGGGAGTTCCAAGCCCAGAAATCCAGTGGTCACCCCAGAGTGCAGAGACCCCAGGGAGACCGTCACCAGAGAAGCCCCAACCCCCCCTCGAGAGGCGCAGAGGATCACCCCGGGGGGCCACAACCAGCAGCCTGCAGAGTCCCGGGAGATATCAACGGCTAGCCCCCAGGCCCGCCCGTAGCCGCTCACCCCGGAGCAGGCCGGGCCCGGAACCCAGCAGCCCGGGACACAAGGGCGACCCACCCCGCTGAGGACCCAACAGAGCCCAGGGACCCAGATCCCACCAGGCAGCCACCGGGAGCGACCAGACAGATGTTTAAAAAAAAAAAAAGTGGCAGGGGGAGGGTAGGCGAAGATGTTGTAGCATTGCCAGATGTCCCAGGAGAGGGGAGGAGTCCAAAACCCCACCTGACATATACAGTCACACACAAACACAGTCATACACTCCCTCCCTCATGCTCTCACATACACATACAACCCAAGACTTACAAGGATGTACGCCAGACACCCATTCACACTCCCCATACACACCCTACTAACTCTGGTCCCGGTGCTGCCGTACCGAGGGCACAACCATTCCCGGACGCCAGAGTTAGCCCCGTTCCGCTGGGGTAATAATGAGCAGGCACCCCCGTCCAACGCAGAGCAAAGCAACCCACCACTCCAGACCACAGGCAGACGGCCCATTTACTGGATAATCAAAATGTTTTATTGCACAATTTCCTTTTTCCTATACAGATCTCTTAATATACCAGTAAAATGTTGGTAGTTGATCACTGTATTTTATTCTGAAAAGATAATCTCACCTTCTTTAAGCATGCATTCTCAAAGCACTTTTTCCTAAAAGCGCCTGTCCATCTTCAAGGCTATCAAAACAAGACCACTGCCTGAATATGTTGACTGGTTTTCAGGTGTTGACAATTAAGTATATATTTCATTTCTGTTTATTTATTCTCTTTATAATTCTTTTTTACCTAATGATATATTTTGTATATGCATTCTTGTTAAATGCACAATTTGTATACTTCACTTCTGCACTTATTAAGTGGTTATATATTAAGTGCAAAACACATAAATTATTATATGGCTTGGACTTAATGACCTGAGTATATCTGCTTTCATCACTCGTGACTCCAGGATTATGTGAGGCATGCAGTGAAATGTGTAAAAACAAGCTGCTTCTCTGTAAAGATTCTACTTTCATGTTTCTCTTTCCTTTCTTACTTTTCCACTGAAAATGTACCTGGCACATGTACTGAAAAGAAATCATGCCACTGTCATGACATGTGTCTTATTGTCTCTATTGCCAATTTTTTTTCTGGGATGGTTCTGAATTTCCACTCATCATTGCTAAAGCTGCTTTCGACACATTCAGTTCTACAGCAATCTACCACAGAGAAGCTAATGCAGTGTGCACAGTCTTCAGGGACGTGTTCATTTACATTGATGTGGAGTTGTCACCATGGTAATGCTTCCGCAGAATAGGCCGTACTATGTATGGGACAAGAGTGGTGCTCTGCTATAGTTCTTTGAATAGCTTGAGCAATACTTTATAGCAAGCTGCTCCTTGGCTGCTAATGACATGTATCCCGTTGTGTGCTGCTCAGTTCAAAACAGCATGCACTTTTAATAAAATTGTTCTTTACTTTCTAGAAATTAATATAGTAGCTTGACTAAAATCATAATGTTTAAATAAAACAATTATAACTGTAACTATTATGAAGAAAACTTGTTGGAAAAACATTTACTAAATGTCAGTAAATTTTTATTGGTATAGAATTATAAGCATTTTAGTGACTGGAGTTCCATGTTGTATTACTGTATTTCCCTTTTTTGTTAACAGTCTTTTGAGGTATATTAAAATAATACAGTTTAATCTTTTTGTTTTATCATGGGATCTGGAAATCATCACCTTTTTCAAATTATTCTTGCTACTTGTGTACCTTTGTTTAAAAGAATCACGAAAGCTTTAAACTATCACTTTCTAGTTGTACACCTGCTAACACAAAAATGAATGTGTGTTGAATCTATAGGTCAGGACTGCTGGAGGTGCTGTGGTAATTAAAGCAGCGATGGATTTAGCAGTATACATGTGAGACACATGTCAACACCAGATGAGGTTCATTTTGTTGTTTTAATTTTAAAAATGTTGGACCAGACATGTGTTGTCAACATTCATCCAATATAGTAGTGTTGTTACCTTTCTAAAAGCATGTTTCTTGTACTGTAAAAATGAGAAATCCTTTAAAATGCCAATACACATTTGCATGCAACTAGTGCCTAATGGTAAATGACAAAAATTCTACAGTATTCCAACATCAGATCCGTTACTGGTGACCATAGATCAACTGTACCATTCCATTCAAATGCCATCAGAGATAACTGGGTTAAAATAGCAGTGAAGTTAAGAAAATGAGAAGGATAGATCAGAAAGGTTGACATTACTAACAACATGACACTGTATCTCCCTCTTCTTTATTTTAGCCAATTTATTTTTTAGGGATTATTTTTACATTATCATAAAATCAAAGATAATGTATTTTTAATTTCCGTGTACATTAATTTCAATTCACTTATCCTTCCATCCATTAGTAAACCTTGGCTTACCTTGGTCCTCTTAGGTGATCAAATTTGGTGTCTCTAGAGCAAATGTGGTGATTATCCCACTGAAGTGGTTATGAGGCTTTACCAAAAATGACCATGGAATGGGATTATAATCTGTCCTAAAATTATGCAGAGTTTCACTGAATGTTAGAAGGAGAATAGATTGTAAGTGCTTATGGAAGGAGGAGAAGGAAGTTTGAGAAAGAGGGACAAGAGGTTGTGTGGTAAATTGGCAGGAACACAACCTCATGCAGTAGACAAAGCCCCTACTTTTTCCCAGCAAGCCCCTACTTTTTGTTGACTTGTTCTCTTTTTGTAATTTGTGTTCTCCCAGTGTTCCTCAAACTCAATATATGATTTAATAAATGTAACATAACCTGCTTAATCCATGTTACCGTCAAGTGGGACCAGATTCTATCATAACAGCATAAAGAACAAAGTACACATTAACCCTAGATTAGACTCCAGTCGATCATAGGACCTACTCATGCACTCAGCCACACCCACACTGTCACAAGGAGCCAGTTTGAAATTGCCAATTAACCTAACATTAATTAACACACACACACACACACACACACACACACACATATATATATATATATATATATATATATATATATATATATATATATA
>JANRMT010062818.1:6016706-6072427 GCA_026402145.1 Polypterus bichir lapradei | reverse complement strand
ATATATATATATATATATATATATATATATATATATATATATATATATATACACTGTATTTGGGAATGTGGGAGGGAGACCAGGAACAGAGAAAAGAAGCAAATTTCAAACAGGCAATGAGCTTATGTGGGATTCAAACACCAGGGTGCTAGATCTGTGGAGCGAAAGTGCTAACATTTTGTTAATTTCTGCCCTCTTGTAACTTGGTGCAGAGCACAATGCTTCCCCACATTTTCCTATGACTAGACTTTTCCTCACTTCATTTACATACCTGTTATCTGGCAGAGGCTATTTGCGTTAGGGACAATTGCTGCTAAAATTGCCTTTGCCTCTCCCTGGAAATTTCCTGATTGTTTCTCTTTTTCCTGCCTGAAAATCTTTCTTTCTTATCCTGATCCTTTTGGAGCTTTCAGTGGTGAGGATCAGTGGGTCTCTTATATTGATAAACGGATGGATACGGTACAGCTGGTCTGTCCACAGATACTCTTGGATCCTGGCCGCAGCCCTAATCTTTATCTCTTCTTCTCCATAATGGGGGCGATGCTGTGCTGCTCTCTCACTTTCTCTTCATGGGCTCCTTTATTCTTTTGTTGTCACTACCAATTTCAGTGTCACAGGATTGGGTTATGTTATGGGGTGGTAGGGTTGAAGGTGGGTGCTGAGCATAGGTTTTTATCTTATTGTAATTCCTACCGGAATTGCTTATGTTCCCCTTTAAAATTTACTTTGTATTTCAATAAAAATTTGATCACAAGAAAAAAAAAACAGTGCAACATAGAACTCATTGTGTCAGGACGTGGGCTGCTCTACCTACCAATGACATTCTGCTGTGATTATATATATATATATATATATATATATATATATATATATATATATATATATGATTAGCATAGTCCATATATATATATGATTAGCATAGTCCATATATGATTGTTTTAAGTTGGCAACTGTGTGGGGTTCGAGTTGTGTTCATGTACACATATTTACAAGATTACTGTGATTTATAAAGGTAAATTACCTAGAAATCTGCATACGGCAGTTTTTTTAAATCAAAATTTTTTGGGAGTTACACAATTTTCTTGTTTTTTGGCATACTCGCATTTTCTCGGTCAAATCCATGCAGAGTTTTAAAAACGAGACCCCTGGTTATTGCCCAAGTGGAGTTTTCAATTTAGCCTCATATGTTTTTGGGTTTTCCTATGAGTGCAATTCTTTAACCCCCACATTTCCATATATATGCTGCTTGAGTTGGTTGGTTAGGAAAAAGAGAGGTGACATTTACAGTGAGGTGTGTAATAGAATGAGAAAGTTCAGTGAAGCTCAAGGAAGATGATAAGCTCAATGGTTAGCAAGCATACTATAAATCTCCAGTGGGGAGAGAGAAGTAGAGGCGAAAGTGGTGTTCTCCTATTCAAGTCAAGCCTGGACCAGCACAGTGGCATCAGGAAGGGGGTAGGGGCTTCTGAGGCTTATGCCCCTGATTTATTGCATCCAGCCCACAGAGTGGGTTAAAATCCTAATACCTGCTAATCCAAGAAACACCCCTGGACCAATACTGTGAATTTAAATTTATCGGGTTCCCCACAAGCAACGCCATTATAATATACATTTGCATGTACGGATTTTAAAAGGGGACCCCCTCCCCACCCTTCACATTTATGTACATTTAGATGTACTGTATGTTTGTTTACTTTGAACATGGATGCCACACCACCACACTTTCCAAAATTCCATATGCAACTGACGAAAAAAGTTGAAAAAATATTTGAGTATGAAAATGAAAATCCTAAACATCTAATAACAATAATAATAATAATGATATAAACTAAAATTTGACATTTTTCCTACTTATTACCAGTTTAAATTCAAAAGAATTAATTTTTTTGTAAAATGGCGTTTTGCAGTGACCATCAACAAAAGCCAAGTCATTAGGAAATGCAGAAGTAGAACTAAGGCAGAAAATTGTATATAGCATCTTCAAGAGTGAGCAGCTTCACTTACCTAATAATATTATTATCACATATTATTTGACTGACACCTTTATCCAAGCTGACTTACAACTTTGGCTACACTGCTTTTGTTTTACCAATTGGAGTACAGGCAGATGAAGTGACATGCTCACTGTCAAGGTGTCGGTAGCAGGATTTGAAACCACAACCTCATTTTTTGAAGTCCTAGATCCAAAGCCATAACCGTTACACCACACTGCCTCCCAATAATATTAGCCATTGGTAAAAAAAAATCTTACAAATGTTGTATACAGAAAAGTATTTCCTTAGTTACATAGTACTTCTGATACATCCCGATTAACCAATGGTGTTTTAACTGAGACTCATGGTCTTACAGAATTTACTATGTGAAGCAGGGTAACACAGATAATATTTATGTAGTTTAGAAAATTAATTGTAAATTGGGTGAGTTTTTTTGTATTTTGTATTTGTTTAATATAAAAGTATATATATATATGTATTATTTGATTTGATACATTTTATTAATCTTTGATGGGGATAATTGTCTTTTTGTATGAGCTTTAATAATAATAATAATAATACATTTTATTTATACAAGGCGCCTTTCAGAGAACTCAAGGACAACGAACAAACAATAAATAAATAAATAAATAAAAGACACAATTATAAACAACTTAAAACATCAGAAAATCTAAAAATTAAAACCAAACAAAACCACTATAATCAGGAGGAAGAAGAAAAAGCCATTTTAAACAAATGTGTTTTAAGTTTACATTTGAAGGATGAGTATGATTTAATATTTCGGAGATCCACAGGTAATGAGTTCCAGTGCTTGGGAGCAGAACGGCTGAAAGCTCTGCTCCCCATGGTGGTTAGACGGGCGGGAGGAACGGTCAGATGGGTGGAGGAAGAGGATCTAAGGTTACGGGATGGAATAGCAACATGTAGAAGGTCAGACAGATATGGAGGTGCGAGGTTATGGATGGCCTTAAATGTTAGTAGCAGAATCTTAAAATCAATACGAAACTTGATCGGGAGCCAATGAAGCTGCTGCAAGACCGGAGTAATATGGTGAAAAGATGGGATTCCAGTGATGATACGTGCTGCAGAATTCTGGACTAACTGAAGCTTATGAAGAGATTTATTAGGGAGACCAAAGAGGAGTGAATTGCAGTAGTCCAGCCGAGAAGTGACAAGACTATGAACAAGAATGGCAGTGGTATGAGGAGTGAGGGAGGGGCGAATGCGATTAATATTACGTAAGTGGAAGTAAGCAGACCGGGTGATGTTATTAATCTGACATTGGAAGGATAGAGTACTGTCAAGGATGACACCCAGACTCTTGACCTGAGATGATGGGAAAACAACAGAGTTATCAATAATAAAAGAAAGATTATTGGTTTTGGATAATGATGATTTTGAACCAATGAGGAGAACCTCAGTTTTGTCACTGTTTAATTTAAGAAAATTTGAAGAGAACCAGGATTTAATTTCAGAAATGCAGTCAATAAGCGAGGGTGGTGGAAAAGAGGAGGCGGCTTTACCAGCAAGGTAGAGCTGGGTGTCATCAGCATAACAGTGAAAATTAATGTTATATTTACGAAAAATATTGCCAAGGGGAAGAAGGTAAATAATAAAAAGAAGAGGCCCCAGGACAGAGCCTTGGGGCACACCAGAAGTAACAGCGGTGGGTTGGGATGTGAAGGTTTTAAGCTGTATGACACCTTTGAGGGTCAGAGTGCAGGAACAGCCATTGTATAGCGCTCCTGCAGCAATTTTCAGGTTAAGGACCTTGCTCAGTGGCCCAGCGGAGTAGAATCTCTTCTGGAAGTAACAGGATTTGAACTGGCAACCTTCCAGATACCGGCACAGATCCTTAGCCTCAGAGTAAGCTTGGCCAAAATACTGTAAATGTTTAAGTATTAGAAAGTAATATTTTATATGCATATTTGGAAATAATGTTACAAGAGATTTGAATTATAAAAGTGTGCAACCAGAAATTCATCAAATAAGTTAAATGGCAAAATATATTTGACTAGTTATTTTGTTACTTGCTATTAGCTAGAATTCTCTTTGTTAGTTTTGCCATGGCACAATGCACTGTTTGCTGTCTGAGGAGTAGCACTTTGTAAAGATGTCAGTCATTTTATTTTCATTGCATTCATTATTTTCTGAAATGGATGAAGGCAGATTCAAATGGCTGCTCAGTTCAAAAAGCTAAGTGTTGTGACCACACTTGTCAATGTAGCCTTTAGGTAATGCAGCAAGAGATACAAGGTGTGATCAAGACTTTGCAGTGGTGAAATGAAATTATTTGATATCATCTCTAAAAATAATAATGATGCTAGAAAAACTTTATAATTAGCATTCACAAGCAATGAACATTCATTTGAATTACCAAGTGTGGCTATAATTATTATGACTTCAGTGTGAAAGGAAAGGAAAATAATGAAGAACATAAAGATGTTAAAATATGTACAAACCAATCCAAAGAGTATATAAAAAATAAAATGGGGTATGATCTTTAATAGTGACTATATCGTACTGAGTTATGATCAACTAATTCAGCAGTAGAGCCCATCTATCCATCTATTCATCCATCATTGAAATGGGAAGCTGGAGAAAAATTAAATAGCTAAACAAAAATAACAATTTAACATTATGCTGCTAACCATGTTTGAGTCCTGGGAGTGTTCTGTGTTTATTTCTCCTATAGCATTTAGCACAATGGGGCACTTATTTAAGACTTTGTAGGTCTTATGTGGGTTTTCCAGGTTTCTCCCACATCTCAAGGACATCATTATAAGATTAGCAGGTAAATGTGGATGTGTGTATGTTTGTGTATGCCCTGCAGTAGACTGTCATCCCATTTACACCATGCCCATTGCTGCCAGGATAACATCTGGTTTCTCACAACTCTACAGCTTTATAAAGCACACTCAGTAAATGAATGACATTTGTCATGTATAGTAATATTAGAATGGCACATTAAGTAGATACTTGAAACTTGTCTGTACAGTATTTATATTTTCACTATTCTTTGCACATACCAAAAGTATTGAACTTCAAAATTCACTCATCTGAACTCAAAACAAAAATAGATGGAATAAAGTTTATTAACTATATTTACCCAAACATGAAAGTTATGAAGGTTAGTTTAATTAGTGAGTTTTTAAATTTGCCCATGTGAGTGTGTCCTGTGGTTCACTAACATACCGTCCATGGTTCCCGCCTTATACCCAGTTCTACCCGAATAGACACTGTAATCGCCATTGGATAAGCAGGTTAGAAAATGGATAATTAGCTCAGAATGCCATGTGAATGTTAAAATTGGCATAAGTTGCCACAAAGAATTCACTTTTAGCTGATACTTCTTTCCACCTCCAGGCTACTGTGACCTTCCCTCCTACAGCTTTCCACATTTCACAGTGCAGAGTGGGTTTCTTTATATTCACCCGTCTTTGATGTAGAGATGTTTACGACGAGCTGAATTTCAGCTTCCTGCAGAGACGCTGTGTCTACCGTGGTATTTTGGTCTTGTTAAATGTCTTCGGAGTGGCATTAGTGTCAAATCACCACATGCTTGACATGCTTCCAGTGGTAAATTTGAATGAAAATTTAATTGTGTAAGAATAAAGTATGCTTGCTTTGTATTTCACTTTAGTTAATGCTGCTCTTGTCGGGTTTTTATAACACATTTATTTAAGGGGTTTTGAATATCCTGCATTTGTTTTCCACTTTATATGTGTTTGCCTGTACAGGCACCATAATGAAACATGCTCCAGGCATTAGCAATCAGAATCAAACATCTCAGTGTCTTGTCATTGCCATGGAGAATTCACAACAGGGTGTGAAGAAAACTTTACGAGCTGACACTGTGATAGTAGCTTCATATGAATAAACATTTAGCCACCAGTATAAAAGCTCTGCTTATAACCTCCATACATATGGAAAATATATTGTATATTTGATGGAAGAAACAAAAGGAATTATGCTTTACCAGCATTCATAATAAAAAATATTACTTAGTATCCTGTTTAAGGTTTATATTGGATCATTTTAAACTTTAACACCTGTATAGTGCTAAAAAACAGGCAGAGTATTTAGCAGTTATGCACATCACTACCATACTAGTAAATTCAGAAAGTAAATGGTGGTGTTTTCTGAGTGTAATTTTTGGAAAACTTTACATAATGGAAAACTATTGAAAAGCCTCTAGCTATTTATCTAGCCATCTATTTCAATACCTAAGACAGATTATCAGGCCAGGAAGAGACTTCAGAGTATACACAAAAAAACACATATTTTGCCAGTATTAAAAGATAAAATATTTAATTTAATGTCAATTATTTTGGATGCCGAATAACTGGCGAACATGCAGACTTCATACGGATAGCACCCCATTCAAGAACTGAGAATGGGAAAAAGGGTGTGATTCATAGACATCATTCAATATGTAGAAGTGTCAGCTTATTTAATAATCCTTGATTTTGAAAAAGTACATTGATAAACAAGAAACAGGCACAGAAAAAGATTTGGTGCATGTCCGTGACTCTGTGTAATGAAAATAAATCAAAAAGAAAATATTTTTACAAAGATAAGGTTTAAAGTCTTTTCAGACAGGAGTTTGATATTGAACTGACAGGCAGGAATGGGTGGGTGCAGAAAGGCAGACAACAGAAGTGACATCAGAGGTGAAACTGCCATCAATCTTGTGTTCTAGATAGATAGATAGATACTTTATTAATCCCAAGGGGAAATTCACATAATCCAGCAGCAGTATACTGATAAAAAAAAACAAAAACAATATTAAATTAAAGAGTAATAAAAATGCATGTAATTTCAATAACCTTGAATAATGTTAGCATTTACTCCCCCGGGTGGAACTGAAGAGTCGCATAGTGTGGGTGGAGGAACGATCTACTCAGTTTGTCAGTGGAGCAAGACAGTGACAAAAGTCTGTCACTGAAGCTACTCCTCTGCCTGGAGATGACACTGTTCAGTGGATGCAGTGGATTCTTCATGATTGACAGGAGTTTGCTTAATGCCCGTCGCTCTGCTACAGATGTTAAACTGTCCAACTTTACTCCTACAATAGGGCCTGCCTTCTTAACAAGTTTGTCCAGGCGTGAGGCGTCCTTGTCCTTCATCTTTATGCTGCCTCCCCAGCACACCACTGCGTAGAAGAGGGCACTCGCCACAACCGTCTGGTAGAACATCTGCAGCATCTTATTGCAGATGTTGAAGGACACCAACCTTCTAAGAAAGTATATTCGGCTCTGACCTTTCTTACACAGAGCATCAGTACTGTATTGGCAGTCCAGTCCAATTTGTCATCCAGCTGCACTCCCAGGTATTTGTAGGTCTGTACCCTCTGCACACAGTCTCCTCTGATGATCACGGGGTCCATGAGGGGCCTGGGCCTCCTAAAATCCACCACCAGTTCCTTGGTCTTGCTGGTGTTCAGGTGTAAGTGGTTTGAGTCGCACCATTTATCAAAGTCTTTGATTAGCTTCCTGTACTCCTCCTCCTACCCACTCCTGATGCAGCCCACAATAGTAGTGTCATCAGCGATCTTTTGCACGTGGCAGGACTCCGAGTCGTATTGGAAGTCTGATGTATATAGGCTGAACAGGACCGGAGAAAGTACAGTCCCCTGCGGCGCTCCTGTGTTCCTGACCACAATGTCAGACCTGCAGTTCCTAAGACGCACATATTGAGGTCTGTCTATAAGATAATCCATGATCCATGCCACCAGGTGTGAGTCTACTCCCATCTCAGTCAGCTTGTCTCTAAGGAGCAGAGGTTGGATGGTGTTGAAGGTGCTAGAGAAGTCCAAAAAGCATAATTCTTACAGCACCACTGCCTCTGTCCAAGTGGGAGAAGGATCTGTGTAGCATATAGATGATGGCATCCTCTGCTCCCACCTTCTCCTGGTATGCGAACTGCAGAGGGTCGAGGGCGTGGCGGACCTGTGGCCTCAGGTGGTGAAGCAGCAGCCGCTCCATGGTCTTCATCACACGTGATGTCAGAGCAACAGGCCGGAAGTCATTCAGCTCACTAGGACATGATACCTTTGGGACTGGGGTGATACAAGATGATTACCAAAGCCTCGGGACTCTCCCCTGTTTCAGGCTCAGGTTGAAGATGCGCTGTAGAGGACTCCCCAGTTCCAACGCACAGGCCTTCAGCAGTCGTGGCGATACACCATCTGGACCCGCTGCTTTGCTTGCACGAAGTCTCCTCAGCTCTCTGCTCACCTGTGCTGCTGTAATTGTGTGTGGGAATGTCTCACCTATGCTGGTATCAGCAGAAGGATGGTTGGCGGATGCAGTACTCTGAGGTGAGAGTGGGTTAGGGTGGTCAAACCTATTAAAGAAGTTGTTCATTTGGTTTGCTCTCTCCACATCTCTCCCGATGGTGGCACCCCGCTTCGAACTGAAGCCAGTGATAATCATCATCCCATCCCACACTTCCTTCATGCTGTTATTCTGCAACTTCTCCTCCAGCTTTCTCCTGTACTGCTCTTTTGCCGCCCTGAGCTGGACTCGAAGTTCCTTCTGCACGCGCTTGAGCTCATGCTGATCACTGTCTTTAAAAGCCCTTTTCTTTGGGTTCAATAGGCCTTTGATGTCACTTGTAATCCATGGCTTATTGTTAGCATAGCAGCGTACTGTTCTTACTGGAACTACAATGTCGATATCATTTGTGCAGTCAACAGCCTCTTCAATGTTCTCACTATGTGACCCCAGCAGTATATCCCAGTCTGTAGTTTTAAAGCACTCTCTCAGAGCCTGCTCTGCCTCAGGGGACCACTTCCTGAATGATCGTGTGGTTGTAGGTAGTGCCTTCACTCTTGGTTTGTAGTGAGGCTGAAGCAGAACCAGATCTGCGCAGGCAGCGGGGTGGCGCTGTATGCATCTTTAATGTTTGCATACAGTAGGTCGATAGTCCTATTTCCCTGGGTGTTACAGTCCACATACTGGAAGAAGGCAGGTAATGTTTTATCCAGCGTTACATGGTTAAAGTCTCCAGAGATTAGCACAAGCGCCTCAGGGTGCTGCGTTTGTAACTTAGCAACTGCGGAATGGATGATGTCACCCGCTATCTACGTGTTCGCTTGAGGGGGGATGAAAACAATAGCAACAATCACGTGTCCAAACTCTCTGGGCAAGTAATAGGGACGCAGACTTACGGCCAACAGTTCAATGTCCCTGCAGCAAGCGGAGATTTTAACGTTTACATGTCCTGAGTTGCACCACTTTGTATTGACATAGAGAGCGAGTCCTCCTCCTTTCTTCTTCCCGCTGGTATTTGCGTTTCTGTCTGCTGTAACTGTGCTAAACCCGGTTAGCTCCATGTTAGCATCTGGGATTGTAGTTGTTAGCCACGTTTCACTAAAACACAGCAAGCTGCATTCTCTGTAGGTTCTGACATTTTTACCAGCACAGCCAGTTCGTCGATCTTATTTGGTAGTGAGTTCACATTTCCCAGGATCACAGAAGGCACCGACAGTTTATAACACCATTTTCTCTCCAGCTGCTTGGCTTTTATCTTACAGTATCTTTTATCTTTACGCCGGCTCGGCTGCCCCAATATCGTCTTCTTACCTCGTCAGGTAAATAGGGAACCACACCAGCGTGGGCATTTCTTCTCAGTGCTTTAAGTTGACTATTTGAATAGGCGAGTCTCGGCGTGTAAAAATCCATGTCAAGTAGTTAAAATAGTAAAAAGTGTCCAGGGAGCGATTCCACATAAAAGAAAGTGGTAGAAGTGATCAGTGAAATAGAGAAAAATAGAAAAAAAAGGTAAAAAGATAAAGTCATACACGGAGCTGCTGGAATGGCTGCCACTCACTGCAGAGGAAGGAAGACAGAAGGTATTAGCACATAGGGCCAACTCCTGGACCGGTGGGTAACTATCATCACCAGAGCCCTAGTCCTAAGAGTACGCATGTGACAATAGTACAGGTATATATATATACCTTGAGTGTGTGTAGATGTCGATTCATACCTCAAAGTTAGTAACCATCTCCCGCTCCCTCATGGACATGTCTGGATTATGTTCTTTGACTTTTCCATTGCCTTTAACACCATTCTGCCTCATCGACTGGGAAAAAAGCTCAAGGCTTTGAATCTTGATGCTCTCACACTCTCCTGGATCATGGACTACCTAACTAACAGACTGGGTGTCAGAAATACTGGGGCACCTCAGGGAACTGTCCTGTTTCTCTTCCTGTTCACCCTCTGCATACATATTACTGCTTACTATCGCATTTTTAATTGCAAGTTGTGAAAGATAATTTTCAAAATTGAAATTAATAAAAACTCATCTAAGATCTTCTTCTTGAAAAAGAATTCCTCACAGATGATGTAAAAAATAATGTAGTACAATTGTTTTCAGAGAGGAGATCTAATTTAGGGAAATGAATATTGAATTTAAATAAATTGTTTATTTTTTATTTAATATGTCTTTCTTTATCATATTCTTTACCATTCACTTTGACAGCACCTCACCTTAGGGGGTATACATTCAAGGAGTTTGCCCCGGGCAGCTTCTAGCCTCTGCACGCAACTGGGTGGACTTCAGGGATACCAAGGTACCTTCGAGACCAGTGACCATTCAGGGGAAGAACGTGGAAGTGATACAGAACTACTTGTACCTGGGGGTTCACATAAACAACAAAATGGACTAAACTGACAACACAGTGGTGCTGTACAAGAAGGGTCACAGCAGACTGTGCTTGCTAAGGGGACTCTGTTCTTTTGATGTGTGCAGGAAGCTGCTGGAAATGTTCTACCAGAACATAGTAGCCAGGGTGATATTCACTGCATTCTCCTGGTGAAGCAACCTGAGCATAAAAGAAGCACAGTGCCTGAACAAACTTATCAAGAACCCCTGCCCCATCACAGGGCAAACCCTGGACACACTTGACACACTAGCTATTGTGGAAAAGAGGATGATGGCAAAATTGGATGCCATCATGAAAAATCTTCTCTATCCCCTCCAGGAAGCTCTCTCTTGGAGCACTTTTAGCCATAAGAAGCTGCTAAGAAGCAGCTCTGGGAGTCTTTTCTGCCCACTGCTATCAGACAATTCACTGCTTCCACCCAATGTAATTGTTAAGATTATTTTTATTTATTTATCAATTGATTGATTGATTGGATGTATTATCTGTCCTGTGAGTCTGTATCCTTGTTTTTTATGTTTGTGCTGCTTTATGCATTTCAGTTTCCCCATAGGATTAATAAAGTTTATTTAATCTAATCTAAATCTAAATAGGATCACAGTCTGTCATGAAGCACTGACACATACAACTGTACAGTCATACACACAAGGACAATTTAGCAGATATTCCAGAATTGCAGAACCCACCTGCTTTAACTAATAGTCATGGTAGAAGTGGAGCGTATCAGCATTAACCTCTAAAAGAGCACTAACCTTTTGTAGAAAACAAAAGTAATTCTACTGGGGAATTCTTTTTTTAATCATCATTTTCATCCTTTTCACTTCACTTATCCAGATGAGGGTCTTAGTCAAAATATGCTGCGCTTATCCTCAGCAACTTCTTCCAAAACATCCAGGGTAATTATAAATTGCTGTAAAAGATATAATCTCTCCAGCATATCCTGGGTCTGTCTCAAGTCTTGTAATGATTCAGACATAATACAGTTTATTTTTTCTTAAATGAAAGTTTTGTATCAAGACAGTGTGATAGATTTTTAAATTTTGAACTTCAAGGATTCACACTGTATTACTTATTCATGCAAGCTATTATCACTAAACACTTATCAATATTATTTATCATTATGTTTTTTCTTGACACAATATTGTTTTTTTTTTGTTGTTTCTGTTCTGGATGCCACCATTTTGAGGTCCCATTATCATGATGCTAAGCAGTGTTTCTAGAGCTGTGGTTCTGACTGTCATGGTGCATTATAACTCTTATAGCTTCTCTTTAAAAGACAGTGCAGTGAGCTTCTCAGCATCTGTGATTTTTTTTTTTTTGATCTTGCCTGTACTCCACGTTATGGTTTTTCACACGTTCTGCACAGATGTCTTTGTTGTCAAAGGACAAATGCCGCATGATAGTCCCGGGACATTGTATCTTTGATTGCCACTACAACAAATAGTTCTGAGCAGGCATCAACCACAGCACCAACTGTGGTCATCGCTGCTCCTGTGCAAAGAATGGAGATAAACGCCATCAACTCTGAGAGGTAGAGTCAAGTTCGTTCTACCACGTGAACGAACATCATTGACAGTATAAAACTGAATAATAAACAAAAGCACTAACTTTTACAAGTAGCCAAAATTTACACAGGGTGTTACAGACTCAAATCAAATGTATGTTTTTATTATGTTACTAGCGACTGGGAGCCCGATCGAATCGGGCTACAAATTCTACGTTTGTGAAATCTATACTTTCTCTGCAAAGAATTATTTGTTTTTTTAAGTCCTTGAAATGATTTTGTTATCATGTCACTGATTTGTGCTTAAAATAGACCTTTTCGGCCGATTTAATGAAGAGCTTCCTGTTTAAACAGGGCTGCGAGATGTGAACTCAGCTCTTCGGCGCACCTCATTTGATTTTTTCCGGCAAACAAATTTTCAAAACAAACCATATTTTACGACTGTAATCAGTGTAGGAGTAATAATTATGTTGCCGTGGTCATTTTAGATCTGAGGTCAGCTAAAATTTAAACAATGACCGTTGTTAATACCCAGCCGTCATTACTCAGTTTGCCAATAGATGTCAGAAGGACAACTGCCCAAAGATAGATTTCAACGTACCAAGCAAATGGCGGTATGTTCTAAATTACTTACGGTTCTGGAGCTGTTGAAGGGTTTAAGTCAGTCGACGATGTTAGTCCTGGAAAGTACGCCCCACCAAACCAACGTTCCAAAAACCAACTGAATTTACTGTTATCTGCTCGAACCAACACCGACTTACCATACTCTGACGTCCAGAGGCGTCACTGAAGCATTTGAAGATTCTTAGCCAATCATACAATACTGCATCCGCGTTTGCTACGTTATGTTCTAACTAGAGAGGCAGAGTCCCATTGCATGGTTCTAACTTGTACTGAGTCTAGCTATTGATGCGAACACCATACATAACGGGGTATTGACGCGAACACCATACATACGGATAGTATCAAATTATATATAAGGATAGTAATAATAATAGCAGCTCACTACTCAAAACATGGAGTGTCTGGACTTGAAACCTGGAACCTTTTGGTTATAAGGCAGCAGTTTTTACCTCTAAACCATCCAAGAATACATAATAACTTTCTGTTGATTGACATTTGACGGCTACGCGTAAATTGAATGATTTTTTTTACTTATATTCTTGAATAAAAGTGCACATGTTTATTTGATATTTGGACTAAAGTCTTCGCACATTACACACTTCACGTCATTATTAGTATAACTTAGAAAAAGTTTGTTTCATTTATGTGTTCAGCATTTCTTGCCTCACATTTCCTTTTATCCTACACTTACACAGATCATTGTAGATACGGAACACACATGAAATGCATGTGTTACAAATAATGATTTACCCTATACAACTCCAGGCACCTCACAGCACAAGTCTTGACTTGTGCTGGTAGAAGTTTGCGACTGACTTCAGCTCTGTTTGGATGGGATAGCTGCTTGCTGTTTGTGCTGATCAACACATAACACAACACAAAACAAAAGATGCTGATGAGGAGAGATGTGAAGGAATTTAAGGTGGCTGGGGATTACAAGTTTTTTCATAGGTTTCAGGGATTCTACTGTTAAAAGGTAACGAATCCAGCACAACTTTTGACTACACATTTGCTTCAATTTTTTTATTGGTATTGGTTTCTGACTTCTAAATTCAAACTTCTACGATCCTTCTTCACTACTGTTCCAATTTGCATTTTGGTTTGGTTATAGTCTTTGTGATGTCCCATTATTGAAATTCTCTATGTTTTTGGTTCACAATTCATCTTCCAATCCCTCTATTAAAAATAAATGTACCTAACACTGCTACACACAAAACAGTTGAAGGGGGCATTTTACTGTATGTACATGCCAAACCATCTCAAATGGCTCCTGTTATGTGGAGAACCAGCAACTTAACTGTTACACAGCTACTTAGTGTTTTTCTGGTACACCTTTGTTATACAGTCATCCTTGAAAGTTTGTGAACCCTTTAGAATTTTCTATATTTCTGCATAAATATGACCTAAAACATCATCAATGTTTTAGTCCTAAATGTCGGTAAAGAGAAACCAGTTAAACAAATGAGACAAAAATATTATACTTGGTAATTTATTTATTGAGGAAAATGATTGAATATTACATATTTCTGAGTGGCAAAAGTATGTGAACCTCTAGGATTAGCAGTTAGTTTGAAGGTGAAATTAGAGTCAGGTGTTTTCAATCAATGGGATGACAATCAGGTGTGAGTGGGCACCCTGTGTTATTTAAAGAACAGGGATCTATCAAAGTCTGCTCTTCACAACACATGTTTGTGGAAGTGTATCATGGCACGAACAAAGGAGATTTCTGAGGACTGTATCTGTTTGACATTCAAATGTTACATATTATATTTGGAATTCTTATTGCATCTAAAGAATAGAGACAGGAGTGGTTATAGACGAGCTCCAGACATTGATACTTCCTGGCGATGGAACGCATTTCTATGCTGTCATATAAACAATCAAGCAGTGCCTGATGCAAAAGTGGTTGTATGGGCTGTGAAGTCTTTTCTATGCAAAAGAAAGTTCTATGTTAACTTGCAAAAGCCTCAATTTTGGCAGTTGCTTCCCTTTGTCCAGTGCAGGACCTGCATCTATGCAAGAGAGATTGCTTGTTTGAAGGTGGTAACCTTGAGAAAGATTTGAGTTTGGTGGGGACAATGTAACCAGACAAGAGGTCTGGAGAGTAAGTGGAAGAAGTCATGGCTGACTTTCACCAATCTGACAAGTGTGGTGATATTGTACTGGTTTCTTTGTTGGTGTGTCCACATTGAAGTTTTAAAAGCTTCAATTTTGGTAAAGCGGATTCTTAAAACAAAAGAATGGATACATTTATGTATACAGGTTCAGCTGTGTCTGTCAGTTTTTTTTACAATATAGTAATACTGGGAGCCTAAAGAGTGTATGTAACTAGTATATTATTTGATCATAAATGCTGACTTTGGCTTGAAAATATTCCATCAAGGGGCTTAGGCAGTCTACTACTACTTAAGCCCCTGTCACACTATATGATTTTTACAAGTATTTTCAATCGCAGACTTCATTTATATACTGTAATCTTAGAGAGTTGAGGACACTCACAGAAGCACCCATGACCTTCAGTCTTATACTTTGACATCCCCAATGATCCAGTCTGAGGCTCACTCTGACAAAATGAAACAGGTTTGATTTTGTCTTAAGTCATATTTTGTTTGCCTGTAAATATACAAGAGCTGATAACCAATGAGTGCTCATCCAGAGGTGCAATGCATATAGAAACAGAGGAAGTGTGTTTTTTGGACCTTGCAAACAGAAGAAATGCTCATCAGCATACCACGACAAAATGGAGAA
This sequence comes from Polypterus bichir lapradei, assembly GCA_026402145.1. Classification (NCBI taxonomy): domain Eukaryota; kingdom Metazoa; phylum Chordata; class Cladistia; order Polypteriformes; family Polypteridae; genus Polypterus; species Polypterus bichir. The sequence continues at coordinate 6,056,889 of JANRMT010062818.1, read as the reverse complement.
AAGAAAAAAGGGCAGAGATTAGCAAACTCACTGACCTTGGAAAGCATTCAGACAGCACCTGCACAGCTAGGCAGCACGTTACTGGCTGTCAGAAAAAGGTCAGGTTTGTGATACTTTGGAAACTCATCATGGAGTTGTATAGTTGAGAAAAACAATCCCCTTTGATTCCTAATCAAGTAATCATACATCCAGTAATCGTCAACTTTGACATCCCATTCGACTAGAAGCAGTGTAATGTGATGCCAGCTTTAGTCACATCTCTGCAGTTTGTATAATTAGTCATATTTTTGATTACATATTTCCATACGTTAATTTTAGTAAAAGCAAAAATGTAGTTTATCCAAAGAAAATAGCTATTTTTGGTTTAATATAAATTAATTTTCTTTATTTTAAATGAAATAATTAATTTAAAATAATAAGATGGCCTTGGATTTGGACAGTAACCACAACATCATACTCCTTTTAACCTTTTATATATCTGCAAATATGGATATATAAAATATTAAACTGCTTTGAAAAAAATTCAATTTATTTTTTAAATAACTCAGTTTTAATAATTAATGAGTTAGTGCTTATTAAAGGTGCAAGTACTTTTTTTAAGATATCAAAATATCATTTTCTTAAATCTAACTAGGGGCTTTGCCCCCTGCTTGCTTCGCTCGTCAACCCCTGGTTTTGTTTTTCCAGATACACACTTTTAAGATTTTTTTTTGTTTGAATTGTTGCTATTTCATTAGTTTCACTTTTATTTCAGAGCTTCTGTAAAAACAATATTTGTAATCTTTCGAGTCCCAATGTGCTGAATCTTTTTAATGAGGTCCGTGAGACATGTGTTTAATGACTTTGTACCATAATTCAGGATAGGTTTCTCTGTTTGGAATTTCAGCGCAGACAAAACTATCTACATCATCAGCAGTTAAGAATTTTTTTTGCAAAGTAACCAATAAATGCATGTGGAGTAAACTCCGTTTTTGAAATTCTCTTGACTTAAACTTCAAAGCCTTACAATATTTACATACTTATGACATATCACCTATGACCATATATTCAATCTCTATTCGCCTTTTCATTATTTCTCTTTTTTTGCGCTAATGCGATGTTTACTTTCTTTGTTTTGACACTGTTGTTTTTTTTTTGCTTTCATATTCTGTATCTTGCTCTGCATGTGTTTTGCGCCTATGTTTTTTTTGAGTCTTTTGAATTCCAATTTTCATTATCTCTAACCTGCTCTGCATGTGTTTGGCCCCCTTGTTTTTTAACCTCTTTATGACATTTTGCTTTGTATTCTACTCTGTCTTTTATTTCTGACCTCGCTTTATCCTGCTTTTTTTCAATGACACCTGATCCGTGGTGATTATTTTCCCTTTTTCGAGTAATAATTTCCATGTGTTTGCGCTACTGCGATCTTTACTTTCTTTTTTTTTTATGCTTTCTAATTTTCCTACTTTCATATTCTTTTACTTTCTCCACATGTGTATCACGCCAACATTTTTTTGGGAGCCTTTCGAATTCCACTGCTTTCATAATCTCTAACCTACTCTGCATGTGTACAGCGCCAACGTCCGGATTGGATGTGCTTTTTTTTCAATTTCACTTGTTCCGGGTTGATAATTACTTTTTCTTATTTTCTGAATTTGAATCTAGATTATTCTTTTTCTTTTTTGTCTCTCCAACACTTTTGAGTTTCTTTTCTCCTCACTGCTTTCTTCTTCGCTTAGTCGTCTATGTTTCATTTATAACGTATTGTCCTTATATGCGTTATATGTGCTGAGAGCCCTGGATCTGTGTGTGCTGAAAGCCAAAACACGACAGAGTATGTTGCTGCCCGTTCTCTTATTTGATATTGGTTGTAAGTAGGGTGTGTCTTGCAAGAATCTCATGTTCTACGTCATCGCGAGACTGTCCTGGGTCAATCTCTTGGCACAAAGTCTCATGTTTAAGGTCCCCACGAGATGCCGTGGCCAACTTCTTTAGTCTCACGAGTCTTTTAAGTGTCTTCCGTGATCTTCATATGAAGATCACGTCTTGTCGACCTAGTGTTTCTCTCCAGGATTTTTTTTTTATAATAGAGAGATAGGTTTAATACATTCCCAAGAATGTCATGTTGCAGACTTGTTTGTTTTTGATCATTTTTAATCTGTGCTTCTTATCAGGTGGTAAAGCATAAAAACTGTTAAGATTATGCAGCTCACATGAATAAGGTATCAGATGATTGTAAAGACACACATCTTTAACTGCTACAGTTGCTAATGTGTAGATGTCAGGATGAATCCTTGGGTATCATCTCTTCAGGCATTTTTTTCTCACATGTCATGTTGATGACATTCCGCACATTGACTTAATGAGGGCTTTTTTTTAAGGTTAATTCATCCTAATATTTTGACAGTGGGCTGACTTAAAAGCTTCAATGGCACATGGTCCAGAGTTTACAGTCCTGTGGTTTTAGCAGCAGTGGTAGCTTGCTTGATTGATTACAATGTATGTGCTTGTCAATCATTTTAGGACCAGAATTAATTTCTCAAAAAAGTAGTAGACACATTTGGTGTAAATCAAAGTCAGCACAGAAGTAATCACTGTCCATACAAAACCCTATCAAAAAATGGTGTATTAGCAGGTCTAAGTCTAAGATTTAATTAAAAAAATAACACCCTGACATTATGTAAGATCTTTTTTAGCAGTTCATCATTAAATAGGCTTTATGGAGTTAAAGGATGGTGGTGGGATCAGAGCCTTTTACAGCTGTATAGGGCACATGGCAGGAGCAATTCATAGACAGGATGCTAGCCCATAACTGAGCATGGTCATTCGCATCGGGGGAATTAGAGTTGCCAGTTAATCTAGGATGTGGAAGGAAAATCAGAGTACCCAGAGAAAAAAAATCGTAAGCACACTGGAGAGGTCAAGCTGGAGTATCACCAGTTTGCTGGACCTGTGAGGCAATAACTGTTTCTATTTCATACTGTGTTATTTTACTATTTTTCACATTCTTTTTAAACATGTATGCTGAAGTAATCATTTACTATGCAGTTTTTATTTTTTGCCATCTTTTTTGTATATTTTTAACATCTTTTTTTTCTAAATTGTGAAAAAGCACAGAATCAACCAATTTTTTTACCATAATATCTATACCATAATTGCTAAAAAAAAAGTACTGTATGGGACCTTCAAAGCTGCTTATGGTAATCTATTGGCTGTTAAACAACGTAGTTTGTTAGTATCATTTGTTTTGTCTTCACCTGGATTTGAATAAGGATGAGGCGAGCCCTTTTCTGTACATTTATACAGCATGTAAAGTCTTGAATGTGGCATAAAAATTAGGGGACTCCATTGTTTTAGATCTAATTAAGCTTTACTATGGTATACATAGGCATCATCTACTCCCCACCCAGTATAAAAGTTTTGTTGGGAAAAATAAGTTCATACCGGCTGAGCTTGACTATATATGCTGCTACCTGCCAGAAGGGCAACATTTTGACTGCAGTTAAAAGGGATTCATTTTCAATTTGTGATTAATTTGATTTTGTTTGGTTTGACTGTTCAAATTAATTTTATAAATCTAATATGGCTGTCGGCAGTGGGCTAGCACCCTGCCCGGGGTTTGTTTCCTGCCTTGCACCCTGTGTTGGCTGGGATTGGCTCCAGCAGACCCCCGTGACCCTGTAGTTAGGATATAGCGGGTTGGATGATGGATGGATGGATGGAATATGGCTGTGTACAGATACTGAAGTTACAGAATGAATAACAAAAATTCATCAAATCAATACAACTTTATAAATAATTATGAACGCTAGCTACATTCTGACTACAAATTGTTGAGTGTAAGTCGTCTGCAAATTCTTCAGCTCATGATTGCAAGTGGTCAAAGATGCACTGAGTGGAATCATCACTGCTGTATCTGTACGTAGAAGCCTATGGATCCAAGAGAGGAGGAAAGATGAAACAATTGAGTATTGGCAGGTGTTCTTTATTTTCTTCTTGTTTTATATTTCTCTGAAAACATCAAATCTTTTTTCACACAAGTAAAAAAACACATTGAGTTGCAATATATGAAACATTTCACGCAGGTAGGTATCTTTTTAGCTTACCTTCCTAAGAGATCACTTACAGTTATAGTGACAGATGTCATAATCCTGTCATACAGCCCCATAAACCATAAACATTAAATTTATATCCCTGAGATTAACTGATAAGCCTAATATAACTACAAAATTCAGTGAAATCAAAGTATAATGGCTGTCTTTAGACATTTACCCAATTCATGTTTACTTCATCCTTGCAAATGTATGTAAAGAGCATAATATCACCATCCAATTAGTGGATTTTTCAGTTAGAAGCCAACTACTGTATGTAGAACGTTTTCAGCATGGTAGGATCAAATGTGAAAAGGGTGATCGATTAATCATTGATTGTGAACAACACAGAACAATATTTGCATAGTTTCAATGGTTTTAATGCATGTAAGCCCGTTTGAGAAATGCTTATATGTTGAATTAAAGTCTTTAGCACACATTCAAAGTCTAGAGTTACAATCTTGTTGCTGTGGTTGTTTAATTTTATTTTGCTTCATCTGTGTCTCCTGTGCTGGGCCACCTTAAAAATTTGTATTGTTATAATTGCTGTTGTTGTTTTTCTTCAGTTATTATCTATGTTATAGCCTGTAATTTTTTTGCCACCCCAATGTTTTTGATGAGTCAGCATCCATGACTATATATATAAATTTATGTTGCATACTGTGATTAATTATTTTGGGTTAAAAATGAGTTGTTGCTCATTTCAGCTATAATAATTTTGTATGACATATCATTCTCAAACCTGACCCTGTCCTATTAGTAAAAAGGTAAAAAACACTCACACAGGGACAATTTAGAGTTGCCTTTTAACACTTTTTTTAGAAATGTGAGAGATAACCGAGAGCAACCATAAGAAAAGCCATGCAGATATAGTGAGCATGTACTAACTTCATACAAATAAAGGCAGGGCATGGGATTCTCCACCAAGACACTGAATTATTTAGTCAGCAACCACTGTGCCATTGTATTAGTAAATATAAATTGTAGCTGTACTCTGCTCAAGTTTGTACACCCAAATGCTGTTCATTTCATTTAGATTCAGTTCTTCAAGTCATGATTTCTTCAGCATTTTCTGGTAGCTCACTCACTACTTCTAGTGAGAGCTGTTCTACATGAATGTATTATTTATTTCATTATCTTGCAAAAAATTACTAATATGACATTGTACTGCTGATTGCCTTCAGTAATTCCTAAAGATTAAAATGACAGTGATCAACTAACCATGTAGAGTGCCACCTAACAGGCTGTTTCTGAAAGGCCTATTATTGGTATAGTCTTCAGAGATATGAAATTAAAAAAGAATTATATGCTACCACATAACTAATGGTAATGATTTAGATGCATGTGTTCACAATCCCATTTTTTCCTTTAATTTTGAGTCATTTTGCATATTTATTTACACCTGTTTCACTCCTCACTATTTTCTGGTGCTTGTAGTGCATTGTGCTAATGTCATCATCAGATGCTGAATGTTGCATGTTGATATGCTCTAACGGTTTTCACCACACAATGTACATTGTGGACACCTGTTAGATATAAACAGAAGGGAGTACAGATGTCAAAAGAAAGCATCTTGATATCTGGTGTCATTCCGTGAGCTGTTTTGTCTACGAAGTGCAACAACACATAGCCCCCTATTAGATAGTCAGTGGTGCTATTAACACAATTTCTGCTTACATCGTAACATGGCACAGAAGCTTTTTAAACTGTGTTAAAAATGCAGAATGTCAGAAATTTCTGGATCTCCCAACTGTCATGTTGAGGGAGTGTGCATCAAATATTGGTGATGCTGAGACCTTTATTAAGTGCTCCTTATATTCTGGTTTGGCTGAGTCTTGCTGTGAATACAAGACGGATACACCTTTCCAGGTGCAAGATGCAGAGCTTTGTGCTGGAAATCATTTACTGAAGACCCCTGATACTAGGATATTATTGAAATGTTTTGAGCCTAAATTAGTTTCTATGCTGCCAAACACCACTGCTGAGTTTTGCAAGATTGTTCTTCTGTGTCTTTTCTCTGAAAATGGAAGTTTTCTCAGTTATTTTTCATCCCTGTCTTCATTCTTTGATGAAGTGTGAGACTGAAAGCAAACAACGGAGTCTCAAATGAAGGCAGCTACTACTATATAGTGGATTCAGAAAATATTCAGACCCCTTCACCTAGCACACTTTGCTATATCAATACCAGATTTTGGACCTCTGTACCTAAACTGAAATGTTTAAGAAGCAGATAATGGATAATTCCTGTCAAGTTTTACTCCAGCCTTTCCTTGTGTGCTGAACAATTATGTACAGTAGGTACGGAAAGTATTCAGACCCCCTTCAATTTTTTACTTTTTGTTATATTGCAGCCATTTGCTAAAATCATTTACATTAATTTTTCCCCTCATTAATGTACACACAGCACCCCATATTGACAGACAAAAAAAAGAATTTTTTTAAATTGTTGCAGATTTATTAAAAAAGAAAAACTGAAATATCACATGGTCCTAAGTATTCAGACCCTTTGCTCAGTATTTAGTAGAAGCACCCTTTTGAGCTAATACAGCCATGAGTCTTCTTGGGAAAGATGCAACAAGTTTTTCACACCTGGATTTGGGGATCCTCTGCCATTCCTCCTTGCAGATCCTCTCCAGTTCTGTCAGATTGGATGGTAAACGTTGGTGGACAGCCATTTTTAGGTCTCTCCAGAGATGCTCAATTGGGTTTAAGTCAGGGCTCTGGCTGGGCCATTCAAGAACAGTCACAGAGTTGTTGTGAAGCCACTCCTTCGTTATTTTAGCTGTGTGCTTAGGGTCATTGTCTTGTTGGAAGGTAAACCTTCGGCCCAGTCTGATGTCCTTAGCACTCTGGAGAAGGTTTTTGTCCAGGATATCCCTGTACTTGGCCGCATTCATCTTTCCCTCGATTGCAACCAGTCGTCCTGTCCCTGCAGCTGAAAAACACCCCCACAGCATGATGCTGCCACCGCCATGCTTCACTGTGGGGACTATATAGGACAAGTGATGAGCAGTGCCTGGTTGTCTCCACACATACCGCTTAGAATTAAGGCCAAAAAGTTCTATCTTGGTCTCATCAGACACCTGAAGGACTCTGAGATGGTGAGAAATAAGATTCTCTCTCTGTCTTATGCTGTTGCAGCCCATCCACCTTAAAGTTCAATGCATTGTCTATTCTGAGATGCTTTTCTGCTCAGCACAGAGTTGTACAGAGTGGTTATCTTTGTTAGCATAACCTTTCTGTCAGCTCGATCCAGTCCGGCCATTCTCCTTTGACCTCTCTCATCAACAAGACATTTCTGTCGGCAGAACTGCCACTCACTGGATATTTTTTGTTTGTTACACCATCCTGAGTAAACTGTACAAACTGATCCCAGGAGATCACTAGTTACAGAAATACATAGTCACTAACAATACTTAAACAAGCTGCAGTATTCAAGACATAAATGATGATCGCCAGCCCATTTGGCAACAACAGTTATGCCTCAATTAGTATCACTGAGGTCACATTTTTCCCCAATTCTGGTGTTTGGTGTGAACATTAACTGAAGCTGCTGACCGGTATCTGCAAGATTTTATGCATTGCACTGCTGTCACATGATTGGCTGGTTAGATACTGTAATTAGCATACATAAGCAGGTGTACAGGTGTTCCTAATTATTTTCTTAGTAAGTATATGTTCTGAACCAAAGGCAGCTCTGTGCCAGAAATATTCTATGATGCCTTCACCACCCTGTGTAGTGCTTTGCAGGCCAGTGCTAAGCAGGTGCCATACCAGAGGTTGAAGTTCAGAGGGAGAGAGAGAGAAAGAGAGAGAGAGAATAAAATAGGCCTCAATTGAAATAATTCTGTTGCTTTGTAAATACTTGCAGTCAAAGAAAGCCCAACAATTTACTTCAATAAGGGTGTTTTCTTTTGACTTGACTGGCTAAGATAGTGGTTTTTCACTTTTCATGCAAAGCCCAGCGTGGAAGCAACTTCTGGCACTGATATTAGGTTTTCTTACATCATCCTTAAAGAGATATTTATTAGAATAATTGGCAACTCTTTTATATGCTCTGAGTGACCAAGTGTTTACGAATGAGCACTGTGGTGCACTGGCATTCTGTTCATTGTTGCTTCTGAATTCAACTGAGCGGATTTGAGAATATTAAGTAGATTGCTTTTACTTATTTCTTTCTTAGTGTTCTATGTTTGTTTGTTTGTTTGTTTTTTCTTCTAAATTCACCATTTGTAAGTAAGAAACTGTTGTAAAGAAAAGAAAGAGAAGGACATGTACAAAGAGTACTTTTCAGGACAAAGTTGGCCAAAAAAACTGAGTTGTTAGACATAGAGTGCTTCCCTTTACTACTATTCAAATAAATTACATTGATTACTTGCATCAGTTTGTGTTCAAGCCACTTGCGTAGAAGATGCAGATTCAAGCTCCTCCTTCCAGACTGAGATTATTCTTCATGGAAAAAAAGAGAATTGGGTAAGCAACTGAAAAAGACACATATGAGCCAAGCATATGATAGGTAGATGAAGTGGAAAAAAGAAGAGATGGTACTCCTGGTGTTTTGGTCTCTTTAGCTACATATATGATTTTGGGTAGGAGAACTGGGGCAGTTTAAGGCCAGGGTTAGGCTTCAATTCTCTGTAAATAGCTTTAATCATTGTTAATTTGTGACATTATCATACAGAGAGGTTGTGAGAAGTGCAGGTATACTAGAGTACTGAAAGAAAATGTGACCATACCCCAAAGAGTAAAAAGTAGAATTGTCAGTACTACATACTGGTGAGTACCTGCTGAATTCAAACACTGCTGGTACGCAGGAAAAGCTCATAGTACTCCAAACAGCAAAACGTAGTAGTGCTGGCATGGAGTACATGATACTATATGTGAGTGTAACTGTACTCAGTGATGAACTTCCTGCCTTAATGGTGATACTGCTGATATGGGTGCTGGCTTGCATTCAGTGCTTTATCAGCAATCTTTCTCTGAGGCACTGGATTTTTCTAGATATGCATTGCATTTCCAGAATCTTGTGGTCACCTGCACAATGCAGCAAGAGTGTTGCTAAGATGGCATAGACTTTTTTGAAACTCAGCAGCTGTAGATTTGTTGACACATCTGACCAAGTAAAACCTGGTTTGGGAGGAGTATTTGGCCAAGTCAACAACATCTCTATGCAAGATAGTGATATCTTTAGATATTGCCTTCAGTGATTTAGAGCAGTGGTCCCCAACCTTTTTGACACCTAGGACTGCTTTACTAGAAGCAAATTTTTCCAGGGCCCGGTGGGGGGTTAGGGGGGGGGATTTTTAGGGGTGGGTTCATAGGGCAGTTTTATACACAATTTACATTACATTTCTATTAAGTTATAATATCGTATTAGAAATTATACATCTTACCATAATGCAGAATCAGTGGGAGCCCTGAACTTGTTTTCCTGCAACCAGAAGATCCCATCTGGGGACGATGGAAGACAGTGACACGTGAAATGTGTTGCTTATGTTCAGTCTACTCCGTAATCTCGTTTTGGTTGCTGTCACTGCAGAAAATGCTGCCTCACAAAGATAGGATGTTGGAAATGGAAGCAGCTTCAATAGTTTCTTCCGTGTTAATTTTAATCTCCTCCTGCCTACAAGTTATGCTGACAAGAATTTTTCTCTGCATTTCCTTGTAATAATACACTTTTAGGGTGCGAATGATGCCCAAACCCAATTGCTGAAGCACTGCTGTACAATTGTGTGGGAGGAATTCAACACGAACATTATCTGAATGTGGAAGTATATTGTGGGCAGTATAGTTATCAGTCAAAGTTGAATAATCGTCTTCTTCTTCTTCATATTAGGAGGTTTCTGAACTATTTTGGGACTCCCCCCACCCAATGGGAACGTCACACTGAAGTGCATCCTGAAGCGCGATTGCAGCATCTGTGTAGAATTGTTTGTCCATTGCCGGGGCAGGGAAACAGCAGGCTCACAGCGTGTTGTCCCGTTGACAGAGGTCCCAAGAGAGTTTAAAAACCACACATTTTCTTGAACGAGTGCCGCATTAACACTAGAATTACCAGAGCCTACGAAAAAACTCGTAGATCCGTCCCACCTTAAAACGCTTCTCACCTCTCCGTCAGCATCTTTTGTCCTTTACATGTGTTGATAAGCAGCAAACAGCAAGCAGACTGCTATTAAATCCCCCACCGGTGCACAGTTTTCTCAGCTCAAGTCTGTTTACCTGCGTGTCAGTTGCTTAGAGTTGTATAGAGTGAGAAGTCAAGCAAAATGACACCTTTTATAAATACTATATCGTTATTTGGAACACTTGCATTTCATGTGTGTTCTGTGTCTACAACGATCTATGCACAGTAAACACATTGTTAAAACAGAAACGTTTTTCATGTTTTAGTAATAATTGACAAAATGTAGAAATGAATTGTATAATGTGTGAAGCGTGAATTCCAAATATCAAAGAAACACTTTCACAAAAAATACAAGTATAACAGAACAAAAGCGCTTTTTTCCCCAAGACTATAACCGAAGAAAAAGAAATCAGGTTAGTGCTGCATGTTGTCCTTACTTCTTGGGTAGTATACTGGTTAGAGCTGCTGACTCCAATTTAGAAGGTTGTGGGTTCGAGTCTTAACGTCTCCCAAAATAAATGTTTTGAGTAGTGACCTGTTCTTATTGTTAATATTATACAATAAAAGCATACATTTGACTTGCGTCTGTAACAGCCTCTGTAAATGTACAGTACTTGTCAAAGTTAGCGTTTTTTTTAGTTTTACTAGTTTTGCTTTATTTATTTATCTTCCTACAGCATAAAGTCACAAGTATACTGCAGAGCTTCCTCTGTTTGATTGTCAAGGGAATGCTCACAAATTACACGTGTAATGCCACGAAAAATACCTGCTGACACTTTAGTATGCGAGCAATGGTACAAGAATGCAGTTAGACTTTTTTTGGTCACATACATCATGCTAATGTTTAAATCTGGACGGTGTAGCGTTGGCGAGCTCTGTAAGCTGTGCTGTTTCTTTGAAGGACAGGTGATTGGCAGGATGGCGCCAGACTTTCGCCTTTACGCCTGGAGCAGCTGCGTTGTTCTTATATGTGAGTGGACGTTTCTTGCGGTTAGGGCTTCTGTTTTCTCCGATCTGAGTTCACCTCTGTTATAGCGAGTCAATGCTACACTACTGGGCCGCAGACCGGGGGTTGAGGACTCCTGATTTAGAGGGCACAACTCAGTACCAAATTTCAGACACAACCTGACAGAAACAAGTCAAATAAGTATTTATTTTGAGCAATACAGAACATTTACACAAAATTTAAATACAGTTTCTCTTCTCCTTTTCTTCCTCCATCTTTTGTCCTCCGCTACTCCCAGATGAACATTGTTCTTTTTCTCTCCTGATTCCAACTTCCTAGGTTAGGTGGAGTGTCTTTCTTTATCCCAGACCCAGGAGTAGTTCCAGTGTCACTACACTATACCTAGGAAGCACTTCCAGTTCAGGCAGAACATTCTTAAAATAAGGAATCCTTTTCCTTGCAGCTCCCCGTTTCTGCTCTGAAGAAGTCCAGCAGGTCCACCCTCTGGGACTACACCTCCCATGCAGCACTGTGGGTGTGCACATGGGAAGTCTATCAGAGGGATTTTGTCATCTATTGTGCTTAAGTATAATGTGGCCCCGTCAGGCAGCTTCCCTCCATCCTTCTGTTATAATGACTTTCCAGCCAGGTAAGGAACCATCTATCCTGGTCGGGATGCCATCAAACCTATGTCCTCTGTGACAGGGGTCCCCAACCCCAGGTCCGCGGCCAGCTGTCTGACAGCCGGGCTGCGAGACTCACTCAGTGAAGGGCTACAGCAAAAAGGCTGCCCCCTTCACTGAGGAAACTTTTCAGAACGCCAGGCGGGCGGGGCTTTGCAGCAGCGCAGAGAGGGGAGAGAGACCGAGGTGAGAGAGTATTACAACGAAGTATTTTTATGTTTCTGACAGTTTCCCCATATGACACGAGTCTATAGAAATCTCGTTACTACGAAGTACATTCAGCAGCAGATACTTTCATTACAACGAAGTGACCTTGAAATGCTTGAATGAATCATCCACAGAGCAGTTAGTTCTGTGGTCACAGCTCAGTTGTGCACATTTGCACAATGATCCCCAAACAGAAACATTGTAAAAAAATGTTCTTTCTTCGAACTTTCCTCGTACTGTTTTTTTGCTGTTTTTGTTTTCTGTGGTTTTCAGTGATACCTTTTGCTTATTGCTCGTCAACATTTGAAAAACATCCATCGGAATTTTAACTCATTGTCACCCTTCTATAGAAACGGCAGACATGAAAAAACGCTAAGTGTTAATGTTTGTGATGTGCAATCTGTTGGAATGACAAATGCAATGTATATGTCTTTGTTATATGCAAAAAAGAATAAAAATCTCGGGTTGCAAACGTATGCGAACTGCTGCATTTGAAGATGGTGAAAAAGCTGTTTTTATGTGGTTCAGTGATGCTCCTTCAAGAAACATTCCTATTAATGCAGCATTCATTCAAGAAAATGTGTGGTTTTTAAACTCTCTTGGGATCTCTGTCAATGGGACAACACGCCGTGAGCCTGCTGTTTCCCTGCCCTGGCAACGGACAAACAATCTTACACAGATGCAGCAATCGCGCTTCGGGATGCACTTCAGTGTGACATTCCTCATTTTTTTTTTTTTTTTTTTTTTTTTCTCCAGCTTTTGGAGTTTTTTTTTGTTTTTTCTGTCCACCCTGGCCATCGGGCCTTACTTATTCTATGTTAATTAATGTTGACTTATGTTTATTTTTTTATTGTGTCTTTTATTTTTCTATTCATTTTGTAAAGCACTTTGAGCTACATTTTTTTGTATGAAAATGTGCTATATAAATAAATGTTGATTGATTGATTGATTCCTGTTGGGTGGCGGGGATCCCAAAATACTTCAGAAACCTCACAATATAAAGGAGAAGAATGGGATTATTCGGCTTCTGATTGATAACTGTGCTGCCCACAACATACTTCCACATTCAGATAATGCTCACGTTGAATTCCTCCTGCCCAATTGCACAGCAGTGCTTCAGCCATTGGGTTTTGGCATCATTCGCACCCTGAAAGTGTATTATCGCAAGGAAATGCTGAGAAAAATTCTCGTCAGCATAACTTGTAGGCAGGAGGAGATTAAAATTAACACGAAAGAAACTATTGAAGCTGCTTCCATTTCCAACATCCTATCTTTGTGAGGCAGCATTTTCTGCAGTGACAGCAACCAAAACAAGATTACGGAGTAGACTGAACATAAGCAACATACTTCGCGTGTCACTGTCTTCCATCGTCCCTAGATGGGATCTTCTGGTTGCAGGAAAACAAGTTCAGGGCTCCCACTGATTGTGCATTATGGTAAGCTGTAAAATTTCTATTACGATATTATAACTTAATAATAATAGAAATGTAATGTAAATTATGTGTAAAACTGCCCTACAAACCCACCCCTAAAAATTTGCTTCTAGTAAAGCGGTCCTTGGTGTCAAAAAGGTTGGGGACCACGGCTCTATGACAAGTGAAAAAACGTGAATTTTAATGATAAACTATTATGGCACTTGTATACACTCATGCAGTTAAGAAGCCAAATACTACAAAATTTTCAAGTGGCTTAATAATGTCTGATAGCTTTTAGATTGGATAGCTAGTTAAAAAGCTTTAACATTCACAATATTTTGTGAGTAGTCATTCTGTTTAGAAGTAGGACATCAGGCAGTTGGTGTCCTTGAACTCATTTGTAAAGAAGTTCTTTGGCAGTTAAATGAAAGCAAAATGATAATTGTTATACTTGGCAATTTTTAACATTGAAGCAGGCCATGCCAGTAGTTTATGCCAAACTAAATGGCAGTCAGCAAGCCTTGAACACTGCTCTAAAAATACACATGTGTAAATGGAGGAAAGTAAAGGCTTATATGACATTTCAGCTTTTTCATCTTGGCAATGTAGGAGTACCTTAAAATGTAGACATTTGAAAGAAGAGTTGCAGAGTAGGGGTTACTGATGCCTCATGGATCCAGTGTTCAGATTCTACACCTGGCCAACATCTGCTTGGGCTTTCCTCTGGTTATTCAGGTTTTCTTGCAATATCTCCAGAGATATACATGTTAAGTTTGTTCTAAATTGGACCCATATTAGTGTGGGTATGGATTTGTGCATGAGTGGGCCTTTAAATGGATTTCACAACTGATTCCTGCCTTGTGTTTGGTGCTGCCAGGCTTGGCTCTGGTCTATCCTTGACTGTGAGCTGGGGTAAGAAGGTTGGTAAATATAATTAATGTGTTAAATTTGTATTTGAAAAGACAATCAGAAGAAGATGATATGTGCTTTATAGAGAATTATTAATTCTGTTTTCAGAAAATTAAAAGGAAAAATAAAGAAAGAAAAGAAATCTAAAAGCCTTGTATGGTGACAATCAAGAATTCTGTCAATTAACTAGTTATTGATTTTATACACCTACTTATTAAAACCACAGATCGCTTAACAAAGCAAATGACAGTTCAGTGGGAATCAGTCAGCACTTTAAAAATCCATGCACAGGACAAAAAAAAGAGACTTGACAGCAAAGCCAGGAGACCAGCAAATCAGAAACGGTGAGGGCAGATTGGAGTGGGGATAATACAGAAACAGAATGTTATCCTGGGTAGCAAAAGCCTCATTTGTAGTCAACAGCCATGCATGATGCATTTGTGAAAAGCCGGGTCTTGAAAAATGGTACGAGTTAAGAAAAGGCCAAATACAAAAGGTGATTTGTCGCTTTAGTTTAGAAAAAAATGAGACCACTGTTGGCTTTTGAGCACACAGGGACAAAATAGCACTGCTGTTTGCAACAATCTAGTGAATAATGTTATATTTCCTTTTTATTCTTAACAAATGTAATTTTTATGTGTAAGCCATAATAAAAGTTTTTTTCTTCTAGGGACATTAGAAGTGTAGATCATATATAAACATTTTAATTCACAGATCCACTTGTTTTAATGCTGCATAGAATTTTGTACTTTGCCAGTGGCTTGAATTGTGTGTCAGACACATAATAACTAGACATTTAAATAATAAAGAGTATTGCAGACACATTCAGATCAGTTGCATTTAGCTAACCATCATTTAAATAATATTGTGAGATACGGCTGTTTATAGTGAACTAATTCAAGTCAAATCAGTTCAGATTCTGGCAAGAATTAACACCTACAGTAAAACTGACATACAGTATCTGAGTAAAGGGAGAGAACAGAAATAGATAACAAAAAAGCACACTTATGGACCTGGCCAAGGAATAAAAAAGGACTGGTAGTGGTCAGCATGGTGAAGGTGAGAGACCAGTAAGGGCTCATCTAGACAGGGAGGGCATCTCAATTAATTTTAAATTGATTACAGGAATTCAACTTTGCCTTAGAAAAAGGACACACATAGATATTTCTGTTATGTTTTGTGTATAAAAGCATTTGAAGAAAAAAAGGGAGTTGAAGCATTTATTTCTTGTCTCTGAACCAATTTTGCTGTTGGGGACAAGGTGCCTCATTGTAATGCAAATGTTTAACTTTTTGCTTAATTATCATTTATCTCTACTGGCACAAAACATAGCAGTTTTATTTCATTAAGTTTGCTCCACCTTCACAAAGGAATAATAGGATTTTATTGCCAGTGGTTCAAAACATTCATGCTGACTATAGGAGAACATGGTCTAGACCAGGGGTGGTCAAAGTCGGTCCTGGGGGGCCACAGTGGCTACGGGTTTTCATTCCAACCATCCATCCATCCATTATCCAACCTGCTATATCCTAACTACAGGGTCACGGGGATCTGCTGGAGCCAATCCCAGCCAACACAGGGCGCAAGGCAGGAAACAAACCCTGGGCAGGGTGCCAGCCCACCGCAGGACACACACACACACACACACCAAGCACACACTAGGGACAATTTAGAATTGCCAATGCACCTAACCTGCATGTCTTTGGACTGTGGGAGGAAACCTAAGCACCCGGAGGAAACCCACGCAGACACGGGGAGAACATGCAAACTCCACACAGGGAGGACCCATCAATGCAATAATTGTCTCCGTAATAGTGCTTTTTATTACACAGGCATGGAAGTTGTAGTGAGATTATAGTGAAGTAAAAAATAACAAATTAGAAACAAATTTTACTTTTACTGCCTGAGGTAATGGAGTGTATGCAGGGGCACACTAAGAAATAAGTGAAGACATTTCTCAGATTAAGAAAACAATATGTAATTACAATAACCAGTATACTAAACCAACCAAACAATGCTTGCCAAATACAGTATAACAGATGGTGATGTCACTGAACACTTGCTGGCATAGCCATTATAAGCACAGATGGTGTTGCTTGCAGATACTTTTTCAGTTATAGCCATGTTGATAAGTTGGTAGTGTGGAGAGCGGCATGGTGTTTGCCTTTTTAGTTTTTGTTTGTGCGTCTACAGTTTTCTCTCTCTTTCTTCGTAATGTTGCAGTGACCACAGTTAAGGCAGTCTAACAATAAGTGTTCAGGAGCCCATGATTTTAGTTTAGAAATTAATTTAAATCTACATAAGAGTCTTAAGCTGACTGCACTCAAATTCTTTTTATTCTCTCCAACATCATAGAATCACTGCTGTTTTAAATACATTTTAGTGACCTGCATATCTTTATTTAAGGTATATAGAATCCTTCAACAAAGGAAACTATGTGGAACTTTTGCTGAAGCAGTCCTTTCTGTCCATGCCCAAAATTTTTGTGGGGTCGAAATGAAGGTGGGGGGAACTTAGCGATTTATAACATTATTAAGCAAGCCATTTTGTTTCACTAGTTTGGTTTAGCATCTTGTATTTTGATGAATGGTTCCCCTTACTTATTGTTCCCTAAGTTTTTTGTATTTATTTTTAAGAGATTCTGAATTCATTTACATATTAAATCTTGTATATGGAAACTGGGTATTCTTTATACCTGGAATAAGCATTGGAATGATAAATATTTGAAAGCATAAAAAATAACTAATGGAGTATCCATATGATAATAATAAATAATAATACAATTTATTTATATCGTGCCTTTCCTTCATGCAAGTAGATATACCAGATGTGACCTTCCAGTGCTGAGCAGAAGACAAAAGCATGTAAAAAGTTAAACCTGCCAATTTTCAGCTGCTCTAATTTAATATGAAGTTCTGAATTAGTTATTAATGTCTATATGTAATTCTTTCTATGCACTGCTTGCTAAAATGTTTAACCTTCATATTCTCTATCCTGGTTTGGTAATTCATAACAGTTGGCTTTTTTATAAATTTTTTTAATTAGGCTAATATTTACCATTTTTGTTTGGTTTTATTTCAAGTATCATGGTGTTTATAGTCATTAGGGGATAGTTAAAATAGGCAGATAACTCTTTTGAATGCACAGAGTCATAGGTGACCCAAGCTCTTCTGAGCTCTACACAGGGCATACTGCCTAAATACAACTCATGTAATAAAACTTTATTGTGCCTAAAAATGTCTTTATGTGTTGGCTGGTTGTGACAGTCATGTGCATTAAAACATAATATGTATATTAACAGAATTAAAGTCACCATTCTTTAAGCCTGATGCAGCACCACTGACAACAATTTACAAAGATAAATCTCACTTTTGATCATGAAATAATAGTGTCTAATTGAGAATATCTTCCAAACCCCACCTCTCTTTGACATTGTCATAAATATCAGAGGTGGATTCTTTAAACTCAGCGACCCCATGCCCTGAGCTGAAAGACATAATTTTGCTATGACAACTTCAATGCAGCGTGCATTGCCTGGACTACAGCAGTTCTGGCCCGGATCACAGAAGGATCACAGTTCTGATTGCATGATTTTTTCCTCTTGCATCATCTGCCGTATTGCCACAGCTTATTAATGTGACATGTTCTCAACATGTTCATTGTGCTGGAAGGACAACATATTAAGATACCTAGTGGCAGAACATGTTTGAAAATGCTTTTAAGAAATAAAATATCATGAAGGCATAGTGCATAGCAAATCTGCCGTAAAGTATAAAGTGATACAAACTAGAAAAAAAAATTTCTTTTTTGAGATAATGGACAGCCTCCTTTGAGGAAAGCTGTTAGAATGTAGCACCGAAGGATGTTTTCTACCTGACATTTTATGTTTATGCACTTTTGATGTGAATTTACTTTTAGTTTTCAGATGTAATAGTATGATATTAGTGATGAAGCTGAACACTGGAATATCTGTCAACCCTAAAGTCATGAAGCTGCTGTCTCTAAGCTCTTTGATGGCTTAGATTGGCCTGGGGGGAATCTGGTAATGTGTTTAATGTCTTAAAGAAGCAACAGTAGATTTACAAGTAATGCTTTGTAATATGAGCATTGAGAGTTTGATTTAAATAAATTAATCATGCAAGACTGCGTTTTTTCAATAGGAGACACAAACATTTACAGCATGATTAAATACAGAGCCAATATCTAGGCTGTTCTACTGTTTTTTTAGTCGTATTAAAATTCAGAAGATTAATTTAATTAGACACCTCTCAATTCCTGCGGATATCAGTATTATTTGTTTTCACAGGTTCTGACTGTTGGTGTCTGCGAGTGTTAACACTCAGATGCATTACCTACAGATTACTGGTGATCACACATTTATTTAGAGAAAGCAGATGTACAGCTGAAATTACAGTTAAGACTCCTTAAATTATATGCTTCCACAATAACGCTGGAAGAACCTTTTTCAAATGCACATAAATAAAATGTCAGTTTCAGAACACAGTTGGTTATTCACCGGCGTGCTGCCAGTTTCATTCATGCATCACTCGCAAAATTGGTACTTACTGTTATTTCATTCTACCTATGTGCCAGTAAGAGACAATACTTCTGTGTATTTTTTCTTTCAGATTTTGTATTGTATTATCTTGACCAAAACTCTCTACGTCAGTCTAGTTTTTATAGACTGGTAATTCTATACCCAAACCTTACAACATATCCTCTTTGTCAAAAAAAAAACTGGAATCTAAGCTGTCATGTTCAATGCACATTAGTTATACCTCCATACTGTATATATTGGGGCAATGCCACTGTTCCAGAGTTCTAGACTGGAATACAAGGCTGGTTACTGTCTTTTTGGATATTGCACATCATGGATAGATGGTTGTAAACATAAATTCTTTTACTGTTGTGACAGTTATTCTTCACTACTTGTGAACACATTGAGAGTTTTAAGTGATCGCTGAAAAGCCAGCCTACATTTTCTGTGTACTGTTTACAGATGGCAAGGTGAAGAGGGAAGTGCAAGTAGGAAAAGACAGTTCAGGGACAGGGTCTTGCAGTTCCATAAGCAGGAAAGAGATGTGTGTGCTAGCATCAGGGGCAGAAATAAGGGCATACAGAGTATACATTGCATATGGGGCCCTTGACTACCAGTGGGGTCTCAAGAACATCCATTTGTATAGGCGCTGTCAGTGGGGAGGAAATGGGGTAACTTCCTTCCCCAATTCCAGGGCAATGAAAGTTGCAATGGTAAAAGTGATTTGTAAAGTCCATTCTGGCAGCATATGAGTCCCTGCATTACTACAGACTAATAAGGTTACAGTTAGACTTCAGTTAAAATAGTCTCAATTCTAATTTTTAGTTCATATTTGATTTTTTTATTTAACTGTTCAAATTAATTTTGTAAGTGATTCAAATCCAGTATGACTGTTTATCAATGTCCTGAATCTGCAAAATGAATACAAATTAATGACAGAAACAGCCTAATACACAACCAGCTATATACTGATTGCTGAAATGTCGCTATCAGAATGTCTGCAAACTCTTCAGCTTATAAGTGTTCAAAGATGCTTTCAGTGGGATCATCATTGTCAGATCTGTACATAGAAATATGAGAACACATGAGAGGAGCTAGAACTGGTAGGTTTAATCCAAAATAGCAGGATGGCATTTCATTAAACATATAATAATTGGCCTCTATTTCATATTTCTCTAAAAACATTAAATTAGTGATGAGCGATTCACAAGCGGTTCATTCTTTTTGAATGACTCTTTTCAGTAAATCATGGGAATCGATTTGTAAGCATAAACAAAATGATTCAGTAAAGCTCAGCAATAGAGCTAAAGTGCATGCGAGATGCCACCAACCACTTTCATTTAGATATTTAAAGAGCACGTACAATTACCGCCTGTCTTATTTATGATTGTCACTCATTTATGATTGTTTCTAGATAGAATTAAATTATCAGCTAACAAGAACTCTGTCACTGACCAATCTCTCATTCGTCATATAATACAGTATCAACATATTTATACTGTATTGTGTTTTGTTTGTTTTGTACAATTAATTATTGTAATTGTTTTGAACAAAATATTTGTCCCTTGAGTACATTCAAGAAGTCACACAAAACTGAACATTATACAAATATTCTAATTTCTGACAATTATTTGCTTTTAACTTTACTTGAGTGCAAATTTTTTGCAGCTCATTGCATGCTCTTACCATATATAATTCATAATTCTTAGTTTGAGCTGAATAATAATGAGTCACAAAGTTCTTGTTCATTTGATTTGTGAAAAAGTCACACAATTCTTGCTCATTTGATTCGTGAAATGAATCTTTACCTGAGAATGATCACGATTCTTTTTCACTTGATTCGCAAAACAAATCACTTAATCATTACCAGAGAATGTGTCTCACAGTTCTTGTTCACTTATAATTCTTGAATTTACTGTCTCAGTTTAATTGTGTATTTTCACTTTATTATCATGCTTATTTTCAAAAAGGTTCATATTATTATGATATGTTTAATGAATAATTTAATGTATATAAATATAATAAAATAAATAATTCATTTTGCAATGCATTCTGTTCTTTATTATGGATGCCTTTCCTATAACCATAATTCAGTAGAATGGCAGTGTAAAGATTAAATGTAAACATTTCACCAAAAGGCAATAGCGCAATATCACCATCCAATAAATGCACAACAATAGGAGATGTACAGTGGAGGATGATATTTTGTGACATTTTACTATTAGCCCATTTGAGAGATGCTTACATTTTAAGTTGTCACCCTTTAGCAAAGCATTCAAGTTGCAGTACTTTGCTGTGTTGATTGTTTGTTTATATTACCATGTGTGTGTCTCCTGTGCTACACCAATTTAAAGATTGTTATTGTTGTTGTTTTTATTGTTGAATTATTATGTTATAGCTTATCATTTTTTGAGACATGTTTACAACAGGTCTGCACTCATTTCTGTTTTAACTCCTATGAGCATTTTGTTTCATAAAATGCAAACAAAATGAGGGCCCCAAAACAAATCTTGCATACCCCCGTAAAACTGCCTGTTGTGCTCCTGACGAATGTTTCTGAAATTGGATTTTACAATGCAATAAGAAGGATTTCTTCAGTGGGTATATCACAGACTTGTTGACAAAAATGTTAAACTCAATTTGCAGGATGCACAAAACCTTAAAGTGTGGCAAGTGGGGACAAGCAGTGAAAATATGGAATTCTTGCAATAAGGTGGAAGCTAGTTGGTCCTTTAGGTGATTGTACTGTATGACTTGCACTGCATATTACAGTCAGGAGGCCATCTGGGAACAACCTGGAATACCTGGTCCTTTAAGTATAAACTGGGGCTCAGGGTGCAGGAAAATTCACGGCCGCCAGTGCAAGATCTAAGGGGGAGGGCCTTGGATATCACAGGATTTTTCTGACACCAAAAAGATTTTTCTTTGTAGGACTCACAATGCATTTCCCACCAGTGGGTCGAAAAGTCTATATAGAGCTAGGAGTTGAATCGAATGAGAGCTCATAGCAGAAATAAGAGAAAGCCATGGTAGAGTATGAAAGAGAAATAAAGGAAGGTGAATTGATTTACTGACCCTGGTAATGAAGAAATCAGTGAGCACTCTCATCTGGTAGACAGGGCTGAAAATCTGCACAGATAGGTAGGTGGTGAGTGGCAGTACATTTCTTCTTGTACTTGAAATTAAATTTTTTCCCTGAACTAACCCCTCCCTTATATTATTTTGTGAAATAAGTGGACGTATTTTCATATTCACTTACTACCCTGGTTCACTTACCAGTGAGACTTTCCCCCAACTGTCCTTTACATTATAGTAACAATGGTCCACTAAAACCCCTTCTTTGTGACACATTTGACTAAGCCCAGAATCTTCTGGTGGCAACAGGAACACCAAGCTAGAGCTTTCTTTACCAGCCTTCAGTGCAAGGCAATTATTGTTAAAGAGAATTATCATAAAAATGAAAACTGGAGACAAAATATATTCTCAATAAATCAAAATTAAAAAAATGGCAATTTGTATTTTAGATTTCTAACACCTTATAAGACAATACTGTTGGAAAAAATTTAGGTGCATCCTCCTAGTACAGTTAGATCAATTAAGAAGGCATACTGATAACCATTACTAAGATGTTAAACTATCATTTGTAAGAAAAAAAACAGGAGATGCAAAGTGGTCGCAGAAAGGCGTTCATCACACAACCTGTTTTGGCTTTGGAACTTTACTTAAACTAAGTTATTTTGTTTCTCCATATTTGCATTTAGTCATTTTGTCATTAAGTCATTAACATTAGACATATTATATGCTTGTGTTATTCAATCATTTGTGAAGTGAGACAACTGTGTCTGTAAACCATAATCCAAATATAGACCAGCATCTCTTACTTGGGCAACAGGGCCCATCTGTGCTAAATGGGATATCTCCTTTTCCAATGTCCAGCTTTGAAGAGTAATGTTGGGCATGTACCAGTCCTTTGTTACATTTGCCTCAGTACAATGCTGTTAAAGTATTTATGTTTGGGGCACCACTCGCAGTAATCGGGTACTAAACCCCTACCTTGTATGGTGCTCTCTAGTTAATAAATCAGGCATTTCAGTCCCTCACCATTCTCCGTTAGTTAGCTTAGCTGTTAGTTTTTGCATCCACATGCCACAGTTAATGAAATTAAAAAACTTTATTTCTTTGAAAATATGATCTGTTTGTCAACCAGCTCATTTTACTCCTATGCTGTCAGCTACAGTACAGTGAGTGGTCAGACTGCCGACAGCAATGAGAAATGTCTTCTAGTAAAAAATGCAGTTATTTGGGCTACCTTGTATTGTTTAGGTTTCAACACTCCTATCTTAAGAAAGAACTTCTTTTTTTCTAAGTAAGTTATTTACTGTTTACATATGTTAGTTCTCACGTTAATGGAGTTTATTCTCCTACAGTAGTTGATATTTTTGCTTGACTTTGGGTCTGGTTTCAGTAGGAAAAACTCAGAAAGGAAATAAGAAAAGGAGAAAATAGAATGGGGTTAAAATGATCATATACTGTATGTGGGTTTTGTATTGTTTTGTAATGTATATAAATCATATCAGGAGATAATGTATAATTAATGAGGATAACCCAACTTTGTTTCTCAGTTGTAGTTATTATGCATTGTGACTCTAAAAATCTTATATATGTTCTTATTTATTCTTTTGCCAGTCTTTGTAATTGTTAAAAAAATTACTCATTTGAACTACCTTAAAGTGAATATTTTTATTGAATAAACTTTATAGGCTTTTTAGAAGTTAGGTGTCATATTATGAGATTTAGTAATATTTTGTTTTACTTTACACAGTGAATAAACATGCTAAGAACATGTAACTAGTGCTGTTTGACTAATGGTCAAACTGGACTGAGTGAAGTTTGGAAGATTCTTTTACAGTTTATATTAGTGTTTCTTATCTGTTGTATTGATACAGCAAGTCTTATTTGCTCTGGAAAACATTATGGAATAATCATACTTCTGAGTGAGCTGCTTTCCAGTTGTTTCAGGGTACTCATTGGCCCAACTGCCTCACAGATCCACTGTTCTGGGATCAAATCCAAATCCTACCACTGTCTCTATGGAGTTTGCATATTATTCTTGCATCTACGTGGATGTCTTCTTGGGAATCTGGTTTCCTGTCACAACCCAAAGATGTACAGGCTAGGATCATTTATAAATTATGAAGTGGCCTTCTGTGAGTGAATGTGGGAGTGTTTGACCTTGTGATGAACTGATGCTGTATCAGGGAGACACTTTCTACTGGGACAATGTTTGCCCCCAGATAATTCTTTATTGAAATAAATAGATTCAAAAAGTTAATGTGTGCCAGCAAAGTCTTTTGGCATGCTTATTAATTTTCATGTTATTTATTAACATTCCTTAGTATTTGGTTCTCAATTATACTATAGTCAGCTTGAATTTAGTTAAGCCTGACTGGGCAGCATGATGGTGCAGATGTTAATGCTGTTGCATTGTTGATCGAGCATTCTGGGTTTCTGTCCTGTGCCTGGTCTTTGTCTGTTTAAAGTTTGTATGCTGCCCCTGCATCTGTTTGTGGTTTCCTAAAAGGTAATATTGGTGCCCCCCCCCCCCCCCATCTATAAGATGTATGTTAGTTTAATTATCAGCTGTAAATTGACTGAGTGGATGTGTGCACAAGTGTATCTTGACATCATGTCTTGAAAAGCTTCCTGCCTTTGTGACCCATTCATCATATTCTGGCCCACTGTGACCCTGAATTGGATTAAGTAGGTTTGAGAATGTTATTTTGTGTTAAACACAGCCTATACATTTAGCAAATTTGATAAGGAACACAATGTGTCTGCTTGTTCTTCACAGTAAGCTCATTTCTTGCTGTAGAACTACACTATATGGTTGATTTAGCTGTTTTACTATCTTGCAAATACTCTGAAGTCATTTCCTTTTTTTATTTAAAGAAGATTTTATTTAAAGTAGTTAACATTCCATACAATCAAGACTTACTATAACAACAAAGAAAGTAACATTAAATACAATTGAGTCAAAATTAACAAACCTAAAATCAACCACTGCCCAGGGGAAACAGAGGAGAGCCAACAAGAGCAATTGTTTATAAAAAAACATCAAAGAAGGGAGAATATTGTTTCCCCAGATAAAAAAGCTCAATCTAAATTTTAATTAATATTTTAAAACTTTTTGAACAGTGAGAATTTTTTTTTTCTAATTTCAAATAGTACAGAACATCATTTACCCACTGACTTATAACAGGTAGGCTGGGATTCTTCCAGTTGAGCAAGGTAAGTCTATGTGCTAATAATGTGGTGTAGGACATACCAATGAATTTGCTCTTCTCAACTTTAAGCCCATCTGGGAGCTGTTAATAGGTTACGAGTGATTGTGACACCAAGGCTGTCTGATAGGCATTCAAAGATTTTTGAGCAGAATAATGTAGTGCACGCCCAAAACATGTGACCTAATGAGGCTGGAGCTAAATTTCAACATTTACAGTTTGGATCTTGCCCTGAACACATTTTGGACAATGTTAACTGAGATAAATGCACTTGATAAAAGATTAAGTTGGATGACTGAATGCTTTGTGCATATGGAGCTACAGTGTATTCTATGCATAGTGGACTTCACTCCTTCTCTGTGCTAATAAATGAGAGATCCTTTCCCCACTGTACCTTGGAATCATTGAAAGGAAGAGACTTAAAAATATTTTTATATATTGTTGAGATGCTGTCTGAGTCTTCAAGACTGGTCAATATTTCTTCTGGAATAGAATTGGGTGGTAGTTAAGTAAAGAAAATAAGGCAGGTTCCCTTTTAACAAAGTTTCTGATTTGAAAGTAGTGGAAAACTGTGTTAATGGAAATTTAAATTTGAAGCATAGTTGTTCATAAGATGCAAAGACATTATCAATATACAAATGTCTAAGTGTTTTAATTCTGAACGATTTACAAAGGGTAAATACTGTGTTGGTGTGAGAGGGTAGAAAAAGGTGATTATCATATTGAGGTGCAACAGATAAACACTTCTCTGTCTTATAGTGCTTCCTGCATTGGTTACATATGTTGAGCGATTGAAGAAAAATTGGATTAGTAGTATATTGACGATAATTTTTGTTTACTGGGGCATGGAACAGGACATTTAAAGCAGTAAAGCAAGATTTTATTCTTATTGCAGACCTGCTTGTGTATGTTCATCAATTGGTGTTGATTTCCAGGTCCTTATAGCTTGTATATTGGCTGCCCAGTAATAAAACTGAAAGTTAGGCAGTGCCATGCCCCTTCTGCTTTAGGTCATTGTATAGTCTCCCTATGGATGCTTTGATGTTTCAAATTCCAAATAAATGGGGTTATAATTGAGTCTAATTTCTTAAAGAACAAATTGTTAACATATATGGAGATGCTCTGAAATAGAAAAAGAAGCTTAGGAAGGATGTTCATTTTCACAGTGTTGGTTCATACTCTTTTTTTAATCTAATTTTTTTCCACACAGATAGCAAAATTTTGTTGAAAAAGACCTTTTATTTCTTTGTGATGTTTACCCCTAGGTATTTGAACTGAGGTGCCAAAATAAATGGAAAGGTGTCTAATATTCTATATAAAAGAGTTCAATGGAAAAAGCACACTTTTGTTCATGTTCATTGTAAGTCTGGATATCTTTTGAAATTCTGCTAGTTCATTTAGGACTATTGGTACGGAGGTTTGTGGGCATGATATATACAGTACCATGTCATCTGCGTAAAGTGATATTTTCCATTGAAGTCCTTCTCTGGTTATCCCCTTTATCTCTGATGCATTTTGAATGTAAATAAGCAATGGCTCAATGCAGATTGCAAAGAGCAATGGTGGTAGGGGGGCATCTGTGTCAAGTACCATGTTCTAGTTTGAAATTGTTTGAAATAATGCTGTTGATACAGACAGAGGCTTCTAGACTGGCATAAGGTAATTTTATCCATGCACATATGTTTGGGCCAAACCCAAATTTGTGCAATGTGATGAATAGGTAGCCCCAATCAACCATGTCTGTGGTGTGTTAGATTTTATGGGTGAGTATATTACATTAAACAGCATCAAAGATTAGAAGCTAAGTGTCTACCTTTAATAAATTTGGTTTGGTCTTGTGATATTACAGATTGAAGCAATTTCTCAATCCTACTAGCTACAACTTTAGAGAGTTTTAACATCATTATTCAGAAGTGAAATTAGTCTATATCAGGGGTGCCCACACTTTTTCGGCTAGCGAGCTACTTTTAAAATGACCAGGTCGAAATGATCTACCTACATTAAAAATAATATATATATATTTATATATATATATTTATATACATATATACATACATACATAGCATTCAAAGTCATAATTTGATTGTATGGGCGGTTACCTACCAGGTTTAACGCGTATGGTTGGTCTGCAAGTCGGCAAACATCCGCCACAGGTGCCCTCTCAGTTGCAAGAAGTAGATCATAGAATGTTACATAGTTAACTGCCAAATAATGCAAAGAGTACGCGACACGTGTTTCGCCTTATTTTGGGCTCATCAGGCGTACACACTCACTGCACCCCTCATTGGGGATCAAACCTCTGACGTCAGACAAATGCACTTCGATTGTGACATTGTGAGAAAAAAATCCTCTTCCAATTCCACATTCAGCCCATATCCTCCCCAAACAATTTTTTTTATAATCCCTTCTTTAGTCGATATAAATTGGCTAACTAGATCAGAGCTGGAGTTTTGCAGTAGCTCGCATGTTTGATCGTGCATGCGGGATGACCAGTGTGATAGAAGAAAAGAGATCTCAGACTGGCCTGTATGTCAATCAAGTGGCAAATGCCATAGGGAGGATATGATAGACTAACGTTTAAAAATTTTTTTTTGTATGCAACGCGATCTACCAGTCGATCGCAATCGACGCATTGGGCACCCCGTCTATATGATGCACATTGTAATAAGTCCTTACTTATCTTCAGAATGACAGTAATTAATGCTTGGCAAAATGTTTGAGGTAAGGATTTTTTTGTCTCTGGCTTCTGTAAACGTTGCTAATAATAGTGGAGCTAACTTGTTTAAAATTTTTAATAACATTCCACTGGATAGCCATCAGGGCCAGCTGCTTTCCCTCTTTGGAGTGAGTTTATAGCATCCAGTAATTCTGAGAGTGTCAGAGGTTTGTCCAGGTCCTCTGCACTATGAGTATCTAGCTGTGGTGTTTGTAATGCCTCAAAAAACTAATTAGATTATGTCTTTTCTCTCTTAGACTGAGTAGAACATAAGGACTTATAGTACTCCATAAATGTGTGGGTTATATTTTTATGGTCAATAATTTTATCTCCATCTGTGTAGGTGATTTATGTTATTGCACTGCGAACTTCCTGCTTGTGTATTTGTTGAGCTAAAATCTTAATAGCCTTCTCTCTGTGTTTATAGTAATGATGTCACAATTTAAAGATGAGTTGTTCTGTTTCTTTTGTTGTCAAGAGGTTAAATTCTGATTACAGAACCTGTCTTTGCCAATAAAGATCCTAAGTTAGAAACCTGGCATATTCTTGATCTATTCTGATGATTGCATTAGTTAAACTGGACACCTTCTTGATTTCCAGTTTATTTTTGTGGGAGAGGTCAAATAATCTGTCCTCTTAAAAAGGCCTTTAGAGTTTCCTGGAGTATTCCAAAAGAGACATCTGAGGATGTATTCGTCTCTAAAAATAGTCAATTTGTTTGGAGATGAATTCTGTACAATGCTCATCAACTAATGAGAGGGGATTACAACACCAGCTATGAAATAAGAGTGTAGGACAGAGTGAATTAAGCTCCATGATCAGAAGGGCATGATCAGAGATAGCAATAGTGTCATGTAAGATTTGATATTGGGCAATAAATTATTTCCTATAATGAAATAGTCAGTTGTCACAAGAACGAGACATGGACAGATAAAGGTTTGGGGCAGCCACCCGTGTAATGTGGTATCCTGGCTGCAAAAGTCGTTTGAGCAAAATATACAGCACTGAAGTGCATACAACTGAGTCCAAAACAAGACTGAGGAAAAAGGGAAAAGGGGCAGGTTTTAAAGGGGGAGACAGGAAGTGAGGTCATATGGATCAAGCACGTGGTCTTCCACCATTGGATCATAGCCGGACGTGACATCAGGGGGACTGGAGCTGGTGTGGCCGACTTCCATTGGCTCGGTCCCGGAAGTGATGTCAGGAGAGCCAGGTGGAATCCCCCGGGAATGGTCTACAGGCAAGGGAGAAAAAGAGTCAGTGCACTCTGCCACACCCCGGCATGCCTCCGAACCGCCTTCACTCAAGCCCTTTAGCTGACTCCCATGCGCACGTGTGTGACAAGGCCCCCCCCCAGCCCAGACCCGTCGGGTCGGGCGACCCTAACCGAGAGGTCGTGAACCCGAGAAAGAGCATCAGCGTTGGCATGGAGAGCACCCCGACAATGAACGAGCGAAAACTTGTACGGCTGTAGGTCAAGAAACCACCGGGTGACCCGCGGATTCGACTCCTTGTGCAGGGCCATCCACTGTAGAGGTGCATGGTCCGTGACAAGGGTGAATTCCCGGCCCAACTGGTAGTACCTAAGCTGAGTAATCGCCTATTTAATCGCCAGAGCCTCCCGTTACACCGCTGCATACCTGGTCTCCCGGTCCAACAGTTTCCGGCTCAGGAACATGATGGGGTGTTCCACACCATTGACGCTTTGGCTCAGCACGGCGCCCAGGCCTGTGTCCGAAGCGTCCGTCTGGAGGATGAAAGGCAAAGAAAAGAAAGGTGCCATCAAAATAGGTGCGGACGTAAGGGCCTGCTTTAAGTCACAAAATGCAGCGCCTGTTTTTTCAGTCCATACCACAATGTTCGGGGCCCTCTTCTTTGTTAAATCAGTCAAGGGCGCCGCTCTCTCTGAGAACCGGGGTACAAACCGTCGGTAGTACCCGGCTAATCCGAGAAAGGCTTGGACCTGCCGCTTGGTTCGCGGACGGGGCCATTTCAAAATGGCATCAATTTTGGAGCACTGTGGCCTTACGGTACCCCGACCCACCAGGTAGCCCAAATATTTGGCCTCGCTTAATCCAAAGAAACATTTCTTGGGATTAATCCGGAGCCCGGCCTCACCAAGTGTTCGTAATACCGCTTGGACATGCTGTAGGTGTTCCCTCCATGTGCTGGAATTGATGACCACGTCATCCAGGTAGGCAGCACTGTATGAGTTATGAGGCCGAAGCACTTTGTCCACCAGACGCTGAAAGGTTGCTGGAGCCCCGTGTAACCCAAATGGAAGGACACGATACTGCCAGTGCCCGCTAGGGGTACTAAACGCGGTTTTTTCCTTCGCAGAGTCCGTTAAAGGAACCAGCCAGTACCCTTTTGTCATGTCAAGTGTGGTCAGATATTGAGCCTGTCCAAGCCTTTCAAGGAGGTTGTCCACGCGGAAGTGATGTCAGGAGAGCCAGGTGGAATCCCCCGGGAATGGTCTACAGGCAAGGGAGAAAAAGAGTCAGTGCACTCTGCCACAACCCGGCATGCCTCCGAACTGCCTTCACTCAAGCCCTTTAGCTGCCTCCCATGCGCACGTGTGTGACACAGTTCTTGCGTAACCGTGTTGTATTGATGAGAAGAAGGAATGTGCTTTTGAGTTTGGATTTGAAAATCTGCATGGGTCTGATAAATTACAATCCATTGCAAACTGTTTAATTATTTTTGCAGTTTTAGATATTATAAACATTGTAGTTGAAGACCTATCTAGGACATAATTAAAGTCTCAGTCCATTATAATTTTTGAGTGTTCCTATTAAGAATAGATATAAATACATTTTGAATTAGATCTCTGATCATCCACATTAGGTGCATAGATATTTATCAGAATAACTTTATTTTTAAAGAGATTACCAATCACCATGGCATATTGCCCTGCAAGATCAGATACTACGTCTGATGCTACAAAAGAGATTGTGTTGTGTATTAAGACTCCCACACCACTAGTTTTCTTTGTACAGCCGGAGTGAAAGATTTGTCCAGTCCATTTTCTTTGCAACTGAAATTAGTCCTTACTTATTAAATGAGTCTTCTGTAAAAATGTAATCTTAGCATTTAGGTTTGATAGGTGAGAGAATCCTTTTTTTTTCTCTTTAGATCGTGATTGAGGCCTTGGACATTCCATCAAACAAAGTTCACTATTTGTTCAGAGAGACACTTCTTCTGAATTTTTGAGGACATTTTGTAATCTTAAGTAAATGTAGTGGATCTATGGAGAGTCAAGGAGTGATGTTGTGTTGATGGGAAACACATTAAACCTATAGCGCAAAAAGCAAAGGATGATTGAAGAGGAGGAGGTGGATGGAATAAGGGAGGGAGACCTAAAAAATATATGCTTGGAGGTCTTGGCAGATGACAGGAAAAGTATGTTCAGTACCAAAGAGAGTGGAAGCTAACCTCTGCAATAAAATGCAAAAAAGAATGATTGAAGGTCCAGGGACATTCCATTTAATATCTTTAATGAAGTAATAGAAAGACAATGAAAATTAAAGTTAAACATCATGTGTGATGTGTCGTTGGCTCAGAAAATAGCTTCCAGAGGGAGATGAGGTCCTTCTCTGTCAGAAACCAGATCTCAGCTGAATGTTAACTACCTGTATGGAGGCTGATTATATAGGAGAAAAAACAGAAGGGGATGCACTAGGGACATCTAAACCAGAAGTGGCATTAGTAGTCTCCTGGAGAGTTCTCCCCTACTCTAGAGTAAATGTAAACTGTATTCAGTGTTATAAAGTGTTATTAATGAAAACTAAAGTGAAATATGTTGTTAACCAAAACATTTTAACTAAAACTAAAATATAAATGAACAAAGTTGGAAAACTAGACTAAAAGAAAATGAGAATGTAAAGATGAAAACAAAACTAGTTTTTGTCATTTGTCAGTACACCTATTAAATATTATTTAAAACCCATGCAGTTGTAAATTTAATGAGGAATGAGCATTGATTTGTGTGCGTTGTCCAAATATCCCTTTATTGGTCATTTCAACCCGTCAGTCAGCTTTCCCTTCTAAAACTAAGAGAGAATGCAAACGTCTTATCATGAGTCAGTGACGTATTCTGTGAATTTCAACTTTCACTAAACTTCAGGTACAGCTACTGATTGAAACTTAGAGCTATGGAGGATTTGTCAAGCTTGAGTAACCACCCCCACGCTTTAAACTCCAAAAAAGATAGGAATTTCAGATATTTAACCTTATTTCCCATAGATAATGCTTGTTTATTGATGGTACCTTTGCAGTGACAAATTAAGCAGATGCGTAGTATGCAGTCAATTTTATTAACCAAGCTGATGAGTGGCAATATCACTATGAACTTCTCTGTTAAGTGCTCCCTTGATAGCAAATGGATGGACTACAATAATCTAAATATATTTAGAATGCTGCAGAATTGTATGGTGTTTAACAGGAGATCATGACATGCTGTGATTGGGAGCTCATCAGTACTGTTAATTCTAAAGTATGCCACCCTGCTTTGGATTTATTTTACCTAGAATAATGAACCAAATCTGGTTGAAATTAAAATAAACTTTGGCGTTGGATCTGTGTGCAGCGAACTTTCTTTATCTAACATTGCCATGCTTATTAAATGGCTCATTAGCAGTTAAGTGCTAGAACCATCTGAATGCAAAAATGAAAAAAAAAACCTTGAGGAGTTTGCATCACTAAATGACACAACTCCGTCTGATCGTTTACTTTGTAGTGATGTGGCAGAATGGCTGAGATTGCTATATCTAAAGTGAACAGCAAACGAATAGCCATTAAATCATCAATGTCGTCCTGTGTGTGTGTGAAACTAATAACCAAATCCTCTTATTCTATTCATTTTTCCTTGTTACTGTGAGTGACTGTAACAGTTATATTACTACATGTAAGCATACAAAAAATGTGTTATTTGTTCAAGGCTTTCTCCTTTCTTCCTACTTGTTTCTTAATCTAATTCAAAACTTTGACTTTTATATATTTATTAATGTTTGATAATAGCTTTTATCCTGTATTATTGTCATTTTTGCTTTTCTTCTTTTGCATTCTTGCGACTATACAGTATGTGAAGCACTTAAAGTATTTGAAAGGTGATATATAAATAAATTATTATTAATATTATTATTATTTTCCCCATGTATATGTGGAATGACTTTGTGTAACTTCTGATACTGTTTTATAGCTGGATATTAGAATTGTCATTAAGGACTCTCAGTTGCTAACTTTTGTTTATTCTACATGCTTTGTTGAATTTCCCAGGTTTTGCTTGCTCCTTACTATTATTATTCTTATTATATCCTTATTATAACTATCATCTCTCTCTCTCTCGCTCTCTATCTCTCTTTCTATCCATCCATATATCTCTCTATTACAAAAAAAAAATCTTGGGAGGGAGACTAGGGTTGACAAGACGTGATCTTCTCAGAAGACAATTTGACATCCCCGAGAGCCACTTTAACGTCAATGTTAATTTATTTATATAGCACATTTAAAACAACATAGGAATGCTGTGGCCAAAGTGCTTTACAATAATAGAATAAAAGAAAACAAACAAATAATATAAATAACATAAATAGAAATAAAATATATGAACATAAATAAAATCTATACTAATAAACGGCAAAGCCCTCACTGACTGACTGACTGACTGACTGACTGACTGACTCATCACTAATTCTCCAACTTCCCGTGTAGGTAGAAGGCTGAAATTTGGCAGGCTTATTCCTTACAGCTTCCTTACAAAAGTTGGGCAGGTTTCATTTCGAAATTCTACGCGTAATGGTCATAACTGGAAGTTGTTTTTCTCCATTTACTGTAATGGAGATGAGCTTGAAACCCGTGGGGGCGGAGTTTTGTGTGACATCATCACGCCTCCCACGTAATCACGCAGTACGTAGAAAACCAGGAAGAGGCCCAAAAAGTGCTGAAGAAAACATGCATTATATAATTGAGAAGGCAGCGAAACAATAAGAAGCGAGCGAGTGACATATACAGCCATATTCATGAGTTCTGCTACTTCGGAAACAAAGCACGATGTAAACCTAAACTTTAAATTAAGTTCATAGACAGGCTGCCGCTGGCGTTTGTAATTTAGTGCCTGCCCATATAAGGCCGTCCGTCAGCAGCAATCCAATAGCAAACTGCCACAGGTAAATATTCACGGGTGAAGGACTGTGCTTATGCAGAGGAAGATGACATGGTCAGGGTGGTGTTTGGCACAAACTCAGCAAAACTGCGAGAGAAAGTTTTAAGTGCCGGGACTTCGAGCCATGGACATAGCACGACATGGCACCAGCACAGTTGGGAAATTTCGATGCATCTACACCGAGCGGCTCACGTGAACTGACGCAGTGCACAGACAAAAAACAACAGTTCCAAAGAGCGCTGAACAAAAACCGAATTACACAATTGAAAAGGCAGCAAAAAAATATGAAGCGTCTCATACATACAAGCATATTCATAAATGCAGCTACTGCGGAAACAAAGCACACGGTGGAAAAAGTCAATGTCCCGCTAAAGGAAGACAGTGTAAAAAAAAAACCCGTGCATGCAGTGTGTCAGGTCTCAGATAAAGAAGAAGACGAGCTGTTTATTGATGCAGTAAGAAACGAATCGATGAATGAAACCTGTCATCTTTACAACGATTGACAAACACGGAATGTAACTTGAACACAACACATCCTACAAATACGAACCTGATTGAAAGAAATAATGATAATCAAATCCTTGATGACAGCAACACTCAGTAAAACTCACAAAACAATTAATGTATATTGACAGTCATGTTACGTTATTTTTAAAATGTTCCCTTTTCTTTTTCATAGCTTCTTTAACAGACTACGTCTCCGCTGCGATACGCGGGTATATATATATTTATATATATGTATATATATACCCCGATCTACATACTTGAATAATGGATACTTTATTCGCAATCAATGATTGTTTTGGTAAAGCCATACTCAGTGTATTCATTAGATGAACGGTAAAAAAGTAAGAGCGAGGGGAGGATGACTTATTGAGGCATGCAGGCTGTAGTGCGCGTCAACTCTATCTGAATTGTGCGATCACATTTGAAAAAATATATCTTTTCAAGTTCTATTTAGTCCATATGTGTCAAACTCAAGGGCCGCGGGCTGTTTTAAAATCGAACGACATATAAGAAGACAATGACAAAACAATTACATTGTCAATCATGTTACGTTATTATTAAAATGTTTCCTTTTCTTTTTACTTCTCCGCTTCCAAGCGCGGGTATTTTGATATATATATATATATATATATATATATATATATATATATATATAGATATATAGATATATAGATATATATATATATATATAGATATATATATATGTATAGATAGATATGACAACAACACTCATATCAATGACAAAACAATTACATTAACAATCAAGTTACGTTATTTTTAAAATTTTTCCTTTTCTTTTTCATAACTTCTTTAACACAGTACTTCTCCGCTGCGAAGCGCGGGTATTCTGCTAGTACATAATAAATAGAAGTAATGCTATCTAATCACAATGAGAAAACCATCAGTATTACTGAAGGTCATGGAATGCAAGTGAATAGAAATGAGTCTTTAATCTTGTTTTGAGTAGTTCAATTGTAGACGACTTCTTTATATGATGAGGTAAGGAGTTCCACAGTTGAGGAGCAGCAGCTGCAAAAGCCCTGTCCCCTTTGGTCTTACACTTAGTACGAGGGACAACAAGAGACAACTGACCAGAAGATCTAAGTACTCTGGATGGCTGGTGTAAAACACACAATTCAGATAAATAGGCAGGAGCAAGCCCATGTAAAGATTTAATAACTAGCAACAAGATTTTAAAATCAATTTGAAAACTGACAGGCAGCCAGTGTAAAGAAGCTAAAATAGGAGAAACAGTCATACTTTCTTGCCCCAACCAGAAAGCGAACGGCAGCATTCTGGACCAACTGTAACCTGTGTGTCAGGGATTTGTTAATCCCATAATACAGCGAGTTACAGTAATCGAGGCAAGAAAAAGTAAAAGCATGAGTAACTTTCTCAAGATCCTTAGAAGATAAAAAAGGCTTGATCTTACCTAATAGACGAAGCTGGAAACAGCAACTCTTGACTAGAGAATTTACTTGTTTCTCGAAAGAGAGGTTACTGTCAAAGATAACACCAAGATTGTGGACTTGAGGTTTGCAAAAGGCAGAGAAAGAGCTGAGAGGTCCAAGACCAATTTGGGCTTTAGCTGATGGACCCACTATAAGCAGCTCTGTTTTATTTTGATTCAGATCAAGAAAATTATTAGCCATCCAGGATCTTAGTTCAGAAAGACAGTTGTGGAGTTGATTTATTGCAGACAGGAATATAAACCTAAGTATCATCAGCATAGCAGTGAAAAGAAATGTTAAATTTCCTAAAAAATAGCTCCAATAGCATGAAGGTATATAGAGAATAAAATAGGACCCAAAATGGATCCCTGAGGAACACCATATTTAAGAGGAGCAGTAGGCAAAAGAGAGAAATTTAAAGTCACTGAAAAGAGTCTACCAGTTAAATATGACCTGAACCAGTTAAGCGCAGCCCCTATAAGCCCAACAAGATGTTCAAGCCGCATCAGGAATATCTCATGGTCAATAGTGTCAAAGGCAGCGGACAGGTCAAGGAGGAGGACTGCCGTGTCACCTGAGTCAGTAATAATAGTGATGTCGTTGAATACTTTCAGGAGGGCCGTTTGAACACCATGATAATGCCTAAAGCCAGATTGGTACATCTCAAATGAATTATTGGAGTTAAGGTGACCGACCAATTGATTATAAATAATTCTTTCTAGAATTTTAGCCAGAAATGGCAGTTGGGAAATTGGGCGAAAATTGGCTAAAACTCCAGATCTAATTCTGCCTTTTTTAGACGGGGACTGACTGCAGCATGTTTAAAAAATTAGGGCACAACCCCCGCACTTATAGAATCAATGATAAAGGCTAGTAAGGATGGGTCCAAAACATCAAAGGCTTCCACTAAGAGGCGTGGTGGTACTATATCGAGGGGGTTGGGAGCTGATTTAAGGGTGTCAGTAGTTCTTTTTAATTGTGAAAGTAAGACTATATCAAAGGATTCTAAGACAATGTCTTGATTAACAGTAGGAAGTTTATAACCAGTTTGAACAATGCTACAGCGGATAGTATCAATTTTGCTGACAAAGAATGATTGAAACTGCTCACATGAATGAACAGTGCTATTTAATCCCATCACAGAATGAGGATGAATGGCCGCATTAATTGAATTAAATAAGACCCTAGGATTCTTAGAATGACGGGCTACTAAATCGGCAAAGAAATCTTGTTTAGTTTTCTTAACTGCAGCTTGGAAATTGAAAAGAGAAGTCCTAGAAATCTGTTTAGAGACAATCAGTCCATCTTTTTTCCAACGCCATTCAGCAGCTCGAATGGCGCAGCGCAGCGTCACGCGAGACAAGGCAGTGAGACAACATTTAAAACAAGTTCACAAACATCTAACCTAGCAGTTTTTGGAATGCTTTTGGCAGACACAATTCATGTGCTCCCAGCTCTGAAAACAACGACAAGCGAGAAGCAGAACGTGAAGCTTGCCAGGAGCAACAGCAGCAAGCCAGCAGATGATCTGACCGCTTATCCTTAGCGTGCGTTCACAACCTCCTCCTATATATATATACCTTTCATTTCTGTTTTTTATTAACACAGTTCAAGCAGCAACAATATTTCCAAAAATAAGCATAAGTAGAAAATACACTTTCAAAGTTTTGTAATGGGTAGATGACATACAGTATTGACTGAATCAGAAGATATCAAAAGTAAAAATAAAATAAGTGTATATGTGTTCTGTGATCTTACTGCTCTCAAAGAAAATCTTAAAAATGAAAACACAAAAACCTTCTTGAATTTTAATAACCATTTGCTTTGATTTGTTGCAGGTTAAGGTGACAAATAACATCAGAGGACACTTACATTATATGTAAAATTGATATGTACAACATAAATGTTATACAATTCAACAACTTTAAAGAAAACTTATGTTTTCATATTTGCAAAGCTGTGCATGTGTGGATATTTTTGATAAACAATACAAGGCTCATAAAACGTAACAAGAACTAAAAATTAGCTGGTGAAAAATAAAAATTAAATAAAAACATAAAAAGAACAATAATCTAAATTAAAACTAAAATTGTAACATGGCAAAAAACTAAAACTAAATGAAAACTAAAATTAAAATCAAAAACTAAATTAAAAATAAAACTAAAAAATATCTTAAAACTAGCAGAATACCCGCGCTTCGCAGCGGAGAAGTAGTGTGGTAAAGAAGTTATGAAAAAGAAAAGGAAATATTTTAAAAATAACGTAACATGATTGTTAATGTAATTGTTTTGTCATTGATATGAGTGTTGTTGTCATCTCTCTCTCTCTCTATCTATATATATATATATATATATATATATATATATACACATAGCAAAATACCCGCGTTTGGCAGCAGAGAACTAAAAAGAAAAGGAAACATTTTAATAATAACGTAACATGATTGACAATATAATTGTTTTGTCATTGTCATGAGTGTTGCTGGCATATATATATATATACACTCACACACACACATATATAAACATATATATACACATCATATATATATATATATATATATACACACACACACACACACACACACACACACACACACACACACACATATATATATATATATACACACACACACATATATACATATATACACATATATATACACACAAACACATATATACACATATACATATCTACATATATACTGTATATAAACATATATATATATATATATATACAAATCTACATATATATATTAGGGGTGGGACTTGATTAAAAAAATTAATCCAATTAATTAGAGGCTGTGTAATAATTAATCTTGATTAATCGTATGTAATCGCACACAGGGCCGATCCTGGGTAGATGGCCGCCTTTGTGCGAATGTGGTTTCGCCGCCCTACGTACCTATTTTCTATTATGATATGACGGATATTACTATTACATGTACTACTTCAAACAGGATTAAGACGGTGTTAGGGTTAGAGTCGGGATGTATAAATAAAATTTAATTTCAAACGATTAGTTTTTATAAAAACTAAATAAAGAATCACAAAAATAAAAAAATCACATACATACATTAATTTATTAGTTAAACATCAAAGAATGATTCTCCTAGCTTTAACAGTAGCAAATTCATCTATTATGTTTAAATGATCCAGTTTTTCACAAATTTCAGATTCTATAGACAGAAGCACAACATCACTCAATCGTTGTTGCCCGATAGTGGAACGGAGATCATTTTTAATTATCTTGAGTTTTGAGAAGCTCCTTTCAGATGCTGCCACTGATACAGGCAACGTGAGAAAAATGCGTAATGCAATGCAGAGATTCGGAAAACAAACCCGCTTTCACGTTTTGTCTTTCTCTCGGACATTCTACAAAATAGGTAGAATAAAGGGCTAATTCAAATATAATAATCATTTTGTAATAATCTTGGGCCTAATTCACACAAGTGACATATACACAATACACACTAATGTCATGTCAGTGTGCATTGGGCAATAAGTAAACATGTAAAAGTTTGTAATTTTTCTGAAATATTTCATTAACACTTTGAGCCCCACGTGCGCCACCGATGGTCATTTTAAATGTAAAAATACATTGCCGGTGAAAACGTGGGCTCAAAGTGTTAAAAAAATCTGTACATACTTTCTCAATGAAACAGCATATCATAGTCATAACGTACGTTTGTGTAGAACCACGAGTCCTGAGCCTTTGTGTAGTCCAAACAAATAGAATCAAACCAAACCAGCCTAGATTAGAAAGCCGGCTTATTTAATCGTTCTAAGCGACAGGCAGCTCTGCACACAGTGACAAACAGTCAATTCAGAGATCGCCGCAGCCCCGCTGTCTTTTGCCGCTTCTCTTGACTCGCAATCCCATTGAGGAACGTACGCGTCTCACATGAAATCTATCGCCTTCGCGACGCAACTATGAAACATGCAAGTTGAACGTTGACTAAGGGACTACACACATTTAGAGTTTTGGTCGCGCGTAGTAAACACATGGTAAGCAATGGAACCGTTCAGACAGAGCGTGCGATGAGCCGGCAACCATCAAAGGCTTTTGCGCCCGCTCGCGCGAGCAAATCGCTATGTATGTGGAGTCCCTAATAGGCATCAGCGCATCGACTACAATACACGCTACACGCAACTTTGTCAAACTTTGCTCACTG
>JANRMT010062818.1:5910471-5996706 GCA_026402145.1 Polypterus bichir lapradei | reverse complement strand
CCATCTTCAAGAAATTTGGTATGCGGGTTCCCAACGCTAACTGAATCCTACTTACATACATATATACATCCATAGCCTGCAGCTCAGTCACCGTGTGAGGCGGCGTTGAGTCCTCCATCCCAACGCCTCCCACGTTGTTGGCTGCCTGCCTATATAAGGCCGTCCGTCGCTCCAGTCTCTACATTCCCTTCCTTGCTTCGCCACGGGATTCACGTCTCCCTGCTGATAACTACAGCCTTTTTATTTAATCCATGGCTTCTCCGCTGTTTTATTGTTCATTTATTACGATTATAGTTATTGTGTAGGTATTTTAGACTTACTTTACATTGTTCAGGTACCCATTTCCTTTATCATTCCAACCGTACCCCCATTAACATGTCTATTGAGGTGATTACCATCGATCAAAGAACTGTCACTTACCGAGTGGTTTCCATGCCCGGAGATGGCACCTACCTTTTCCATTCTCTTTTTTACATATTGCACGGCCATATCAGGCTCACTCTTCATATCCGGAGGAACATTGTGTCTTATGTATTGAATGACTGGGACAGGTTCAAAGTGTGGACTGATGACGGTACAGGAGATAATTATACTACACAGGAGCTCTATAAGAGTGAAATGCTTAAGCCCTTCACCTATGCATCTGCATGTGAGTTGATGGCTGCCGCTGAATTGTTCGGTTGTCGCTTCAAGTGTACCGAAATGGCCAAATATTTTACACCTTTCGACAACCGCCTATGCCTCTTAAACATCTTAGATTGACAGGTGACGATTTCAGTAGTGGACACTTTGATGTTTATGAATGTTTAAACTCTCAAAAGCTGGATGTGAAGTTATCGATGAAACCGGTTGTATACTTACAACG
The DNA here is from genome assembly GCA_026402145.1 of Polypterus bichir lapradei. Lineage (NCBI taxonomy): Eukaryota > Metazoa > Chordata > Cladistia > Polypteriformes > Polypteridae > Polypterus > Polypterus bichir. Next base: position 5,995,841 of record JANRMT010062818.1, on the reverse strand, counting down.
CTTGACAGATGCCGAATGTCTCTTCAACACAAATACTGTCGTAATTGAAACAAACCATGACACTCAAACCGATTATGACAGCAGCAATCCAAGCTGTGAGATTTGAAACAAGATTACTGTTCACATGGCCAACTGTACGTTGCATGCTCAAGAGTAAGCTCAGCGCACAGCTTGGTCATATTACAACCGGAGGGCCGAACTCACAATGTGGTATACAAAGAGATCCTTAACAAATAATTATTGGGATATTTTCCCTTAGTTTAAAAAGGTTTAATTTTCTTCTTAAGAAAAATTTTAAGGCAGTACTTCGCCGCTGCGAAGCACGGGTATTTTGCTAGTATATATATATATTGTGGTAGAAAGAACGTCACAATTACCAAAATAAACGTTTGGGGACCATCCCCGTATATTGTCGTACAGACAATACTGAAAAAAATACGATGATTCAAAGTCTTGAAAGCACAATGAACAACTTTACTGTAACAAAATGGTGGTTATATAGAACAGAAAACAGGTGACAGGAAATGGTTGGCAAAATAGTGACACTGCAACAGGAACCGGAAATGAATAGTTACATATGCATTATTTTCACTTTTACTTTAAAACTTTTGTAAAAACAATACTTATCTTTTATTTCCGGCCCCGGGCGTGGTTAAATCTTTCTCGTATGTCGTATAACGCTGCTCGTGTTGTGAAGGGGGGGCAGCTGAACGCACGCTAAGGATATGCCGTCGGATCATCTGCTGTCTTTCTGCTGCTGCTTGCGAGCTGCGTTTTCTGCTTGTCGCACTTTGTGTCAATCGTTTCAAAGCTTGTACAGCAGCTATCCTTTTGCCACTTCGCGTCTCTTCTGCTCGCATTGTGAAGGGGGGGCTGAACGCACGCTAAGGAGAAGCACAGTCGGATTATCTGCTGGCTTCCTGCTGCTGGCAAGCTGCGTGTTCAGCTTGTCGTTGTTTTAAGAGCTGGGAGCACATGATGTCTGTCTGCCAAACATATTCCTACAACTGCTTGGTTAGATGTCCATGAACTTGTTTTAAATGTTGTCTCACTGCCTTGTCTCACGGGACGTGAAATTGTCTTGCGTGAAGATCACGTCTTGTCTCCCTAGTCTTCCTCCCAGGATTTTTTTTTTATAATAGAGAGATTTTTATAAACAGTATGTATAGCATGAAGCCGTTACAATACCTATAACCTCATGGTTGTACTTCTCAATTCACTGGCCACTGCAAGCTACCTTCCTATCTTGTCTTTTTTTAAGAAGTTGATTGTGCTTTGTTTTGCTGCTTTTCTGTCCCTTAGAAAAACAAATGTCTAAAGCTGCCTTCACTTTACATATTCTTATGGACCATTAAACAGTTGACCCTGTGAAACTAACTATTAACATATTCCTCAAATATATTTCACTTTACTCAGTCAAAACGTTCTGACATTTCATTGTGTCAGACATCAATCACATAAATTACTCTGATAATCATCACTAGCAGCTGCCTGCCTCATTCAGATAACAACAGGCGGACAGCAGACCCTTATTGTGAAAAACAAGCATTTTGTCTACCTGTTATACATGGGCATAAATGATTTTTTAATAATACAAATGATGCCCCCCCATCAATTAATTAATCAATTGAGATTTTTTATATAGTTCCTTTCATAGATAGATAGATAGATAGATACTTTATTAATCCCAAGGGGAAATTCACAAAAATTCATAGCAGGCATCTTCTCTAATCACGATAAAGGAATACACTTAGATTTTATATTTGCATTGTTAAATATCCTTCATCCAATTTTGTAATGTTTTATTTCATCTATTATTATGTTTATTTTAGTCCATAATTAATTAATGCAGACATACAAATATATGAGATACAAAATCATCTAAAACACAATTAAAAGAATAAGGAGGAATCAAGGAAGGATTTTGCTGCAGGCACAATCGTCCATCAGCCAGTGATGTTGTTTATCTATATACTAAGTGTCGGCATGACAACATAGAAGCATGTCATTTTTTTAGTGCATTATAAAGAAAAGTTATTTCTATTGTGGACCAAGCCTGTGTATGTTCATCTATTTGTGTCCAGGTTTTTATAGCTTGTATCTTTGCTGCCCAGTAATAAAACTGAAAGTTAGGTAGAGCCATGCCACCTTCTGCCTTAGGTCTCTGTAGGGTCGCTTTTTGGATACGTGGATGTTTTGAGTTCCAAATGGTTATGGTTGAATCTAATTGCTTAAAAGTGATTTATTGATGTATATTGGAATGTTTTGAAATAAAAAAGAAGCTTAGGAAGGATATTCATCTTAACAATGTTAATTCTTCCAGCTAGACTGAGATGAAGGGTTGACCATCTATGCAAGTCCATCTTAATTTTTTCCATATAGACAGTGAAATTTTGTTGATAAAGAGCTTTATGTTTACTTGTGATATTTACCCCTAGGTAATTAAACTGATCTGCAATGATAAAAGGGAGGGTGTCCAATTTAATATTGTATGCTTGAGAATTCACTGGAAAGAGTACACTTTTATTCAAATTAATTCTGAGACCAGAGATCTTTTGAAATTCTGTAAGTGCTGTTAAGACTGCAGGCACAGTATTTTGTGGGTCTGATATGCACTCACCTAAAGGATTATTAGGAACACCTGTTCAATTTCTCATTAATGCAATTATCTAATCAACCAATCACATGGCAGTTGCTTCAATGCATTTAGGGGTGTGGTCCTGGTCAAGACAATCTCCTGAACTCCAAACTGAATGTCAGAATGGGAAAGAAAGGTGATTTAAGCAATTTTGAGCGTGCGCGTGGCATGGTTGTTGGTGCCAGACGGGCCGGTCTGAGTATTTCACAATCTGCTCAGTTACTGGGATTTTCACGCACAACCATTTCTAGGGTTTACAAAGAATGGTGTGAAAAGGGAAAAACATCCAGTATGCGGCAGTCCTATGGGCGAAAATGCCTTGTTGATGCTAGAGGTCAGAGAAAAATGGGCCATCTGATTCAAGCTGATAGAAGAGCAACTTTGACTGAAATAACCACTCGTTACAACCGAGATATGCAGCAAAGCATTTGTGAAGCCACAACACGCACAGCCTTGAGGCGGATGGGCTACAACAGCAGAAGACCCCACCGGGTACCACTCATCTCCACTACAAATAGGAAAAAGAGGCTACAATTTGCACGAGCTCACCAAAATTGGACAGTTGAAGACTGGAAAAATGTTGCCTGGTCTGATGAGTCTCGATTTCTGTTGAGACATTCAAATGGTAGAGTCAGAATTTGGCGTAAACAGAATGAGAACTTGCATCCATCATGCCTTGTTACCACTGTGCAGGCTGGTGGTGGTGGTGTAATGGTGTGGGGGATGTTTTCTTGGCACACTTTAGGCCCCTTAGTGCCAACTGGGCATCGTTTAAATGCCATGGGCTACCTGAGCATTGTTTCTGACCACGTCCATCCCTTCATGACCACCATGTACCCATCCTCTGATGGCTACTTCCAGCAGGATAATGCACCTTGTCACAAAGCTCGAATCATTTCAGATTGGTTTCTTGAACATGACAATGAGTTCACTGTACTAAAATAGCCCCCACAGTCACCAGATGTCAACCCAATAGAGCATCTTTGGGATGTGGTGGAACGGGAGCTTCGTGCCCTGGATGTGCATCCCACAAATCTCCATCAACTGCAAGATGCTATCCTATCAATATGGGCCAACATTTCTAAAGAATGCTTTCAGCACCTTGTTGAATCAATGCCACGTAGAATTAAGGCAGTTCTGAAGGCGAAAGGGGGTCAAACACCGTATTAGTATGGTGTTCCTAATAATCCTTTAGTTGAGTGTATACAGTACCATATCATCTGCATATAGAGAAATTTTCTGTTCCAGTCCTTCTCTGATAATCCCCTTTATCTAAAAAGAATTTTGATAGTGAACTGCCAGTGGTTCAATGGCGATTGCAAACAGCAGTGGTGACAAGGGGCATCCTTTTCTGGTACCACGTTCTAGTTTAAAGTAGTCTAAACAAATGTTGTTAATACAAACTGAAGCTTCTGGATTGGTATACAGTAGTTTGATCCATGCACAAATGTTCGGACCAAACCCAAATTTCTCTAATGTAGTGAAAAGGTAGTTCCATTCAATCATGTCAAATGCTTTTTCTGCATCCAACAATAATATCTCTGGGGTGTTTGACTTTGCCGGTGAATATATTACATTAAACAGGCGTTGAAGATTGGAAACTAAGTGTTGGTCTTTAATAAATCCAATTTGATCTTGTGATATTACTGAAGGCAGCACTTTCTCCATCCATCTAGCTATGATTTTTAAGAGTATTTTAACATCATTATTCAGAAGTGAAATTGATCTGTATGATGCACATTGTAACAAGTCCTTATATTGTTTATGAAAGACGGTGATTAATGCTTGACGAAAAGTTTGAGGTAGAATTTGATTTTCTCTGGCTTCTGTAAATGTTGCTAATAAGAGGGGAGCTAGCTGAGGGGAGAATCTATACTAATAAAAGGAAAAGCCCTCACTGACTCACTCACTCACTCACTCACTCACTCACTCACTTACTCATCACTAATTCTCCAACTTCCCGTGTAGGTAAAAGGCTGAAATTTGGCAGGCTCATTCCTTACAGCTTACTTACAAAAGTTGGGCAGGTTTCATTTCGAAATTCTATGCGTAATGGTCATAACTGGAACCTAATTTTTCGTCCATAGACTATAATAGACTTCTGCTCGTTACCCGTGGGAGTCTGTCAGCGGCAATCCAATAGAAACACTGCCGCTAAATATTCACGGGTGAAGGACTGTGCTTATGCAGAGGAAGATGAAATGGTCAGGGTGGTGTTTGGCACAAACTCGACGAAACTGCGAGAGAAACTTTTAAGTGCCGGATCTTAGCTAACATAATACAGCCGTGGACATTGCACGAGATGGCACCAGCACAGCTAAGAAGCTTCGATGCATGTACACCGAGCGACTCACGTGAAATGACGCAGTGCACAGACAAAAAGCAACAGTTCCAAAGAGTGCTGAACAAAAACCGAATTCCACAATTGAGAAGGCAGCAAAAAAATATGAAGCATGTGATACATACAAGCATATTCATAAGTGCAGCTACTGCGGAAACAAAGCACACGGTGGAAAAAGTCAATGTCCCGGTAAAGGAAGACAGTGTAAAAAAAAACCCGTGCATGCAGTGTGTCACGTCTCAGATAAAGAGTAAGATAAGCTGTTTATTGATGCAGTAAGAAACGAATCGATGAATGAAACCTGTTATCTTTACAACGATTGACAAACACGGAATGTAACTTGAACACAACACATCCTACAAATACGAACCTGATTGAAAGAAATAATGATAATCAAATCCTTGATGACAGCAACACTCATAACAGTCACAAAACATTTACTGTATATTGACAGTCATGTTACGTTATTTTTAAAATGTTCCCTTTTCTTTTTCATAACTTCTTTAACACAGTACTTCTCCGCTGCGAAGCGCGGGTATATATATATATATATATATACCCCGATCTACATACTTTCAGATAGACAAACCACATGCCGTGGCGCAATGGTAGAGGCTTTGCCTCTAACGCCGATGACCGAGGTTCGATTCCCGAGAGGGGGTACACTGATTATGTATGTGCGCTTCCCGATTCATTTTACCCTCGCATCCCCTTGGTTTGAGACGTATGAAAAAATATGCGGTTAACGCAGAAAGACAGATCACCAATTGAAGCTTTATGAATAATGGATACTTTATTCGCAATCAATGATTGTTTTGGTAAAGCCATACTCAGTGTATTCATTAGATGAACGGTAAAAATGTAAGAGCGAGGGGAGGGTCACTTATTGAGGCACGCAGGCGAAACCACAATAGCACGCGGGCTCGATGTGTCGGTACGCGTCAACTCGATCTGAATTGCGCGATCACATTCGAAAAAATATATCTTTTCAAGTTCTATTTAGTCGACACAAATATCTTTGGTTGGAATGTAAGGCGAATTTACTCTTTACATTTGTATGGTGAAGAAAAATTTATGCAAATATGACTAAATTTAACTATATAAAGTCAAAACTTGATTATATAAAGTCACTGTCGGAATAAATAAATTTAAAACTTGAATATATAAAGTCAGCGTCGGTATATATAAAGTCAAAACTTGTTTCTAAATATATAAAGTCAAAAATTGAATATATAAAGTCATTTCCAAATATGTAAAGTCAAAACCCGAGTATATAAAGACGGCGTTGGAATATTTAAAGTTAAAACTTGAATATATAAAGTCAGCGTCGGAATATATAAAGTAAGCGCTGGAATATATAAGGTCAAAACTTAAATATATAAAGTCAGCGTCGGAATATATAAATTCAGCGCTGGAATATATAAAGTCAAAACTTGAATATATAAAGTCAGCGTCGGAATATACAAAGTCAGCGCTGGAATATCCATCCATTTCCCAACCTGTTGAATCCGACCACAGGGTCACGGGGGTCTGCTGGAGCCAATCCCAGCCAACACTGGGCGCAAGGCAGGAAAAAATCCTGGGCAGGGCACATGCATCATTTTCAAAACATTAACCGAACAGTATTTTTTAATTTATTTTTCTGAATACGTTTTTGTTAACTTAGTTCAGTTCAGAGTCGTTTCAATCAATATATTTTGACTTTGACTTTATATATTCAGGAATGAGTTTATTTACTCCGATGTTGACTTTATATAATCAGGAATGACTTTATAAATTCCGACGCTGACTTTATATATTCAGGTTTTGACTTTATATATTCCAACGCTGACTTTATATATTCAACTTTTGACTTTATATATTCAGAAACAAGTTTGACTTTATATATACCGACGCTGACTTTATATATTCAAGTTTTGACTTTATATATTCCAGCGATGACTTTATATATTCAAGTTTTGACTTTATATATTCAGAATAAAGTTTTGATTTTATATATACCGACGCTGACTTTATATATTCAACTTTTGACTTTATATATATATCAGCAACACTCATGACAATGACAAAACAATTACATTGTCAATCATGATACGTTATTATTAAAATGTTTCCTTTTTTTTTTACTTCTCCGCTGCGAAGCGCGGGTATTTTGCTATATATATAGATAGATAGATAGATATATATATATATATATATATATATATATAGAGAGAGAGAGAGAGAGAGAGATATAGAAATATATATATATATAGACTAGCAAAATACCCGCGCTTCGCAGCGGCGAAGTATTGCATTAAAATTTTTATTAAGAAGAAAATTTAACCTTTTTAAAGTGAGGGAAAATATGGCAATAATTATTTGTTAAGGATCTCTTTGTATACCACGTTGTCAGTTCGGCCCTCCGGTTGTAACATGACCAAGCTGTGCGCTGAGCTTACTCTTGAGCATGCAACTTACAGTTGGCCATGTGAACAGTAATCTTGTTTCAAATCTCACAGCATGGATTGCTGCTGTCATAATCGATTTCAGTTTCATGGTTTGTTTCAATTACGACAGTATTTGCAGGACTTGTGTTGAAGTGACATTCAGCATCTGTCAAGCGTTGTAAGCTTACAACCGGTTTCATCGATAACTTCACATCCAGCTTTTGAGAGTAACAAAGACCGTTGAAAAGTTCAATATGGCGGCTGACAGTGGCATCATACCATCGAAATAAGTACGTACATCGGTTTCGGTTAGCGCAGGGAAGCCGCCTACCAAATTTCGTGAAGATGGGGCCATAAATAAAAAAGTTCAACATGGCAGACGTTGTCGACCGTTATGACCATTACGCGTAGAATTTCGAAATGAAACCCGCTTAACTTTTGTAAGTAATCTGTAAGGAATGAGCCTGCAAAATTTCAGCCTTCTACCTACACGGGAAGTTGGAGAATTAGTGACATTGGAAAATTCAATATGGCGGCCGACAGTGGCGTCATACTATTGAAATAAGTACGTACATCGGTTTTGGTTAGCGCAGGGAAGTCACCTACCAAATTTCGTGAAGATGGGGTCAGCCTTCTACCTACACGGGAAGTTTGAAAATTGGTGACGTTGGAAAGTTCAATATGGCGGCCAACAGTGGCGTCATACCATCGAAATAAGTACATACATCAGTTTCGGTTAGCGCAGGGAAGCCGCCTACCAAATTTCGTGAAGATGGGGCCATAAATAAGAAAGTTCAACATAGCGGATGTTGTCGACTGTTATGACCGTTACGTGTAGAATTTCGAAATGAAACCTGCTTAACTTTTGTAAGTAAGCTGTAAGGAATGAGCCTGCCAAATTTCAGCTTTCTACCTACATGGGAAGTTGGAGAATTAGTGATGAGTCAGTCAGTCAGTCAGTCAGTCAGTGAGTGAGGGCTTTGCCTTTTATTATTATAGATATGACAACAACACTCATATCAATGACAAAACAATTACATTAACAATCATGTTACGTTATTTTTAAAATTTTTCCTTTTCTTTTTTATAACTTCTTTAACACACTACTTCTCTGCTGCGAAGCGCGGGTATTCTGCTAGTTTCTTATAAAATTCATCAGGGCCTGCTGATTTCCTGCTTTGAATTGACTTTATAGCATCTAGTAATTCTGATAGTGCCAGAGGTTTATCCAGTTCCTCAGCACTAAAAAGTATCTATTTGTGGAGAGAAGAGAAAAACCATCAGTCATGTAAATGCTTTGACCACAGATCCAGGACTCTCAGCGCATATAAAGCTTATAAGGACAATACGTTATACAGTGGTGTGAAAAACTATTTGCCCCCTTCCTGATTTCTTATTCTTTTGCATGTTTGTCACACAAAATGTTTCTGATCATCAAACACATGTAACCATTAGTCAAATATAACACAAGTAAACACAAAATGCAGTTTTTAAATGATGGGTTTTATTATTTAGGGAGAAAAAAAATCCAAACCTACATGGCCCTGTGTGAAAAAGTAATTGCCCCCTTGTTAAAAAATAACCTAACTGTGGTGTATCACACCTGAGTTCAATTTCCGTAGCCACCCCCAGGCCTGATTACTGCCACACCTGTTTCAATCTAGAAATCACTTAAATAGGAGCTGCCTGACACAGAGAAGTAGGCCAAAAGCACCTCAAAAGCTAGACATTATGCCAAGATCCAAAGAAATTCAGGAACAAATGAGAACAGAAGTAATTGAGATCTATCAGTCTGGTAAAGGTTATAAAGCCATTTCTAAAGCTTTGGGACTCCAGCGAACCACAGTGAGAGCCATTATCCACAAATGGCAAAAACATGGAACAGTGGTGAACCTTCCCAGGAGTGGCCGGCCGACCAAAATTACCCCAAGAGCGCAGAGAAGACTCATCCGAGAGGTCACAAAAGACCCCAGGACAACGTCTAAAGAACTGCAGGCCTCACTTGCCTCAATTAAGGTCAGTGTTCACGACTACACCATAAGAAAGAGACTGGGCAAAAACGGCCTGCATGGCAGATTTCCAAGACGCAAACCACTGTTAAGCAAAAAGAACATTAGGGCTCATCACAATTTTGCTATGAAACATCTCAATGATTGCCAAGACTTTTGGGAAAATACCTTGTGGACTGATGAGACAAAAGTTGAACTTTTTGGAAGGCAAATGTCCCGTTACATCTGGCGTAAAAGGAACACAGCATTTCAGAAAAAGAACATCATACCAACAGTAAAATATGGTGGTGGTAGTATGATGGTCTGGGGTTGTTTTGCTGCTTCAGGACCTGGAAGGCTTGCTGTGATAGATGGAACCATGAATTCTACTGTCTACCAAAAAATCCTGAAGGAGAATGTCCGGCCATCTGTTCGTCAACTCAAGCTGAAGCGATCTTGGGTGCTGCAACAGGACAATGACCCAAAACACACCAGGAAATCCACCTCTGAATGGCTGAAGAAAAACAAAATGAAGACTTTGGAGTAGCCTAGTCAAAGTCCTGACCTGAATCCAATTGAGATGCTATGGCATGACCTTAAAAAGGCGGTTCATGCTAGAAAACCCTCAAATAAAGCTGAATTACAACAATTCTGCAAAGATGAGTGGGCCAAAATTCCTCCAGAGCGCTGTAAAAGACTCATTGCAAGTTATCGCAAACACTTGATTGCAGTTATTGCTGCTAAGGGTGGCCCAACCAGTTATTAGGTTCAGGGGGCAATTACTTTTTCACACAGGGCCATGTAGGTTTGGATTTTTTTTTCTCCCTAAATAATAAAAACCATCATTTAAAAACTGCATTTTGTGTTTACTTGTGTTATATTTGACTAATGGTTAAATGTGTTTGATGATCAGAAACATTTTGTGTGACAAACATGCAAAAGAATAAGAAATCAGGAAGGGGGCAAATAGTTTTTCACACCACTGTAAATGAAACGTCTACGACTAAATGAAGAAGAAAGAGCAGTTCGGAGAAAAGAGACCCAAAAGCGTTGATGTCATTGAAAAAAGCCAGCACAAAGTGAGGTCAGAAATAAAAGACAAAGAGTACAATAAAAAGTACAACGTCATAAAGAGGGTAAAGAACAAGGGGGCCAAACACATGCAGAGCAGGTGAGAGATAATGAAAACAGTGGAATTTAAAAGACGCAAAAAAAAGTAGGCGCGAAACACATGCAGAGCATGATACAGAATATGAAAACAGAAAACAACGAAAGTATCAAAACAAAGAAAGTAAAGATCGCATTAGCACAAACAAAGACAAATTATTACGCGGGAAATAACGGAAATGCGAATAGAGATCGAATATACTGGTGATATGTCAGAAGTATGTAAATATTGTAAGGCTTTGAAGTTTAAGTCAGAGACTTGTAGATTGTCTAATTCATGTTGCCATCAGGGAAACGTTGTGTTTATACACAATGAAGAGGCGTATCTAAGAGAATTAAAAGATTTGATGTTTGAGGAAAGTGAAATCCACAAACACTACAGGCAAAATATTCGAGTCTACAGTAATCTTTTTGCATTTGCATCATTCAATGCGCAAAATGTAGATTTACTCAGAATGGCCCATACGCTATGAGAATCTGTGGTCCAGCAACAATTAAAGCAACAACAAGTTTAATTTTGAAGAAACCACAATTTGGGCAGGTGTATATTTATGATCATAGAGAAGCGATGCAATATAGAATCGAAAGAGTTAAACGATCAGACGTATAGAAATTATACAGCCAAGAATGGATAAAAATCCATATGTCCAAAAGTATCTCACTTTACATGAAATCTATCTGCAAAACATGGACAAAGAAGTTTTCTTGGATTTCTATATGAATAAGAAAGATCACGCACGCATATATAATAAACCAACATGGGACGAGCTATCAGCGATAATAGTTTCGAAAGATGTAAATATCAAAAACAGAGTAGATATTCGTGTTTATCTGAAAGAAGAGTATGAATCGACATTTCTGTCTAATAATTCACCACATTCCGATCCATTACTATTTCCCTTGTTTTTCCCAGATGGAGAAACAGAATGGTCATACAATATGAAACACACGAATTCAGAAAAACAAATAACACCAACACAGTAGTTCGGGGCAAAATTATTGATACATTCCAATGTATTTACTGTAACCCACTTCTGTCATCTCAACATCTAATGCAACATTACATTATTAATGTGTATCTAAAAGTCGAAGCTAATCATCTTTTCTTTATAAAATCGAATCAAGCAAAATTTAGAATGGAACATATGCAAGGACTCATTGATCACTTTCAAAATTAACATGTCAATAATTCAGACAAATTCAATATAGGTAAAGCAGTAATATTACCATCATCATATCAAGGTAGTCCAAGAGCATTGCAACAGTTATATCATGATGCAATGGCAATATCCAGAACTATCGGTCAGCCAGATTTATTTATTACAATGACTTGCAATCCACAATGGCCAGAAATCTGGAGATTTTTGAAAACAATGCCACCAGCTACATCGGCTATGGATATTCCGATTTTCGTAAGTAGATTATTTTATCAGAAAGTCTTAATTTTATTGAAAAAACTCGAAACGGTGTTCGGTAAAATCAAGGCATACATTTACACGATCGAATTTCAAAAACGGGGTTTACCTCACATGCATTTATTGGTTACTTTACAAAAAAAATTAGTAACTGCTGATGATGTAGATCGTTTTGTCTATACTGAAATTCCAAACAGAGAAACCAATCCTGAATTATGGTACAAAGTCATTAAACACATGTCTCACTGACCTCATTTAAAAAATTCAGCATGTTTGGACTCAAAAGAAAAAAAGGGTTTAAAAAAATTTCCAAAAGCTTTCTTTCAAACAATAGATATGACTAAGGCTGGCTTTCCAGATTATCACCGAAGAGAATATTGTCACAAACAACACACTTATCACGGAAAGAAAGATGGAAAAATTGTGATGATCAATAATTCAATGATTGTACCATATAACCGTATTTGCTAAAAAGATTCAATTGTCATATTATTGTCGAGTATTGTGCATCAGTGATAAGTATTAAGTACATCTACAAGTACATTCATAAAGGGCACAATAGAGTATGCGTACCGTTATTGAAAGAACAAGCACAGGACGAAGTTCAAGCATACTTAGATACTCGATACGTTAGTGCAATGCAAAGCGGGTGGCATTTAATGGAATTACCAATGTATGGTCAAAGTCATTCTGTAGAATTATTACAGATTCATTTACCAGGATAGAATATGGTTCAATTTAAAGAAGGTGAAGAAGCAGATGCTTTACAAGTAGCCAAAATAAAAAAAAAAAAAATTATTGGCTTATTTCGAACTAAATAAAAAAACGTAAATACAAAGGCATATATGTATGCACAAATTCCTCAACATTACACGTGGCAAAAACAAAAAGGAATATGGCATCCAAGAAAAATTAATTGCAAAAGTTTTGCACAATTAAATATTGGATCATCAAAAGATAGCGAACGCTTTCATTTAAAATTGTTGTTACGTGAATCGAAAGGAGCAACGTCATATAAAGATGTTGTAACTATAGTGAAAATACGTACGGTACCTTTCAAGAAGCGGCACAAGCAGCGGGATTATGTATATTGGATGACTATATGTATGAAATGATGTCTGATGCCACGTCTGTAATGATGCCTGACAAATTAAGACACTTCTTCGTATACTTAATTATGACATTTAATTAGGACCATTATCCGAAAAGTCAAATGAACAAACAGCTGTTTCAATCATCAAAGAATTCTTAGAAGCAGAAGATTTAACAATGCAACAATTTGGACTTCCACAAGAAATTAACGAATCAGAGGTAAAGAAAGAGATTAAAGCAGACGAAGATGAAAAAGTGGAAGACCATAGAAAAATATATCAGGAAATGTACACACAATTAAACGATGATCAAAGATCCATTTTTGATGCAATTCAAAAAAGTGTCCTCAGAGAAATTAAACAGCGATTATTCTTCATAGATGGACTAGGCGGAACAGGGAAAACATTTTTGTATAAATGTTTACTCCATTATTGCAAACAGTTATTCAAATACATTACATCGATAGCATGGACAGGTATAGCAGCAATTCTTCTTTCATACGGTAAAACAGCTCACAAAACGTTTAACTTACCTTTAAATATCACAGATTAAAATGTTACATTGAACTGGAAAAAGAAGATGAAACAAGAAATGCAACAGAATTAAATTTTTGTTTGGGATGAAGCATCAATGATCCCACAAACAATATTAAATGTAATTAGATAGCAAAGGAGACCTTGATATGCCATTTGTATTAAAACATTTACAATTCCCCGTTAGAAAAGTATTTGCTATGACAATTAACAAATCACAGGGACAAACATTAGAAAAAGTTGGTTTATTTATAAGAGACAAAGAAACGATATTCACTCATGGACAGTTATATGTTGCATTGTCACAATGTAAGTCCAAAAACGGAATCAAAATTCAATGCGATCTTGAAGAAAACATAATTCCAAATATTGTTTTTACCGAAGTTCTAAAATAAAAGGGAAACTAATGAAACAGAAACAATTCCAAGGAAAAAAAATATCATAAAAGTGTGTGTCTGGAAAACCAAACACGGGGGTTGGTGAGCGAAGTGAGCAGGGGGCATAGCCCCCTGGTTGTTTATTAAAAATATGTTTAACTCTGAAAAGCGTCTTACTCTGTATCTAGGTATCTAACTATGCATCTACTGTCAGGAATGGGTTAGACATGTGTTTAAGGGTTGGAGTTCAAGCCTCAGCAATCCTATTTTAATTTTGAACATAAAATGAAAAGATTAACAGGTGTAATACTAACAGCCACTCCTTTCACACCAAACAAGTACTGGGTAGAGGTCCTTCAATGAATGCCCACATCCAGTCAGTGGATCAAATACCTGGCAATCATCTCGAAAGTGGCAGGGCCTCCGTAGCTCAGATGGGAGGGTGGTCATGGATCCTGTAGTACTTGCCCTTTGGAGCTACAGGCAAAAAGGAGGAGGTAGTAATGTCCCAGGGTGGAGTGGCTCACCTCAACAGAACCCTGAAGCTGCTCCCTGCTACCTGAATTTGTGATGTGGATTTTAGGCCATACCTCCCACCAGTAGTATCAGAGCATAACATTTATTTTTCTCTAAATGAAAATGTCTTAAACTACCATAAAACATTTCCTTTGATAATTGTCCCAGTATACATATATTTATTTTTGAAAGGGTATGCTTTTTAATAATATGATGAAATATGTAAGAAAAATAGAACAAATGCTATTAAAATAAACTTGAAGTTTTCTCTTTAAAATCTGACATTGATGGAGAGTAAGGTAGACCTTAACCAAACAGCAGTGGGCACTGTTCTGGAGAAAAGACTGAACTGGAAGTTGGTCCATTGTGGAGCACACGTATAATCATGTTAGAGAAATTAGCATTTTCATCATTGCCATAGCAACACCTGTTCCTTGAAGTTTGATTTGTTAATAAACTAGGGGGCTCTGCCCCCTGATCGCTTCGCTCGCCCACCCCCGGGTTTGGTTTACGTGATATACAATTTTTAAGAGATTGTTATTTTCATGGGAATTGTTACATATGCATTAATTTCACTATTATTTTAAAATTTTTGTAAAAATAATACTTGTCCCTCTGGCCCCGGGCATGATTAAATCGTTTTCTCGCAGGACGTATAAAGCTGCTCGTGTTGTGAAGGGGGGTTGGCTGAGCGCACGTTAAGGAGAAGTGGTTGGGTCATCTGCTGGCTTGTTGCTGCTGGCGAGCTGCGTTTTCTGCTTGTCGTGCTGTGCGTCGATCATTTCAAAGCCTGTACGGCAGCTGTCCTTTTGCCACTTTGTATCTCTGCCACTCGCGTTGTGAAGGGGGGAGGGGTATGCTGAAAGCAGGCTAAGAAGAAGCGGTCGGAACATCTGCTGCCTTGCTGCTGTTGGCAAGTTGTGTGTTCTGCTTGTCGTTGTTTTAAGAGCTGGGAGCACATAAAGTGTGTCTGCCAAAGGCATTCCAACAACTGCTAGGTTAGATGTCCATTAACTTGTTTTAGATGATGTCTCACTGCCTTGTCTTGCGTGACATTTAAGTGTCTCTCATGGGACATCAAATTGTCTTCCAAGATCATGTCTCGTCTCCCTAGTCTTCCTCCCAAGATTTTTGTTTATAATCGAGAGACAATCAAATAAAACATACAAGTAAAGGACAGGAACGGTACTCTAGACATCCCCCAAGGTTAAAGCAGCCCAGCAGTTTTTATTTCAGGTGCTCTCAATTGTGCTCCCGTACTGAGTGAGCTACAGTATATTTTACAGATCTCGTTAGACATTGAATTCTTATTAGATATGAAGTGAAAGTTGCTTCATTGGGTAATTGACCCTCCACCCTATTTACATTCCCCACCTCTGCCATATCTCAGAATGAGGTTAAAGGAATAGTCCAACCAGAAATTTTATTTTTTGCACATTTAAAGCATCCAACTGGATTACTGACACATGAATTATGTGGCGCAAGTACTGTGAGATTTTGTTTCCATTTTTCCATGGATGTTTTTTGAAACATTTCCCATTGTACAGCATTGGTCACTAATGGTTTTTATTAGGAAAAAGTTCTCTCCATTCTGTATAAAAAGATGAGACTATTTTTTTTCAGCCATCACTGCAAACTAGATTGTGTAAGTACCATATAAAAAAATATCAATTTTGGGTGAGTACTCCTTTACCGTTATACTTGGTCAATGAATTCATGCATGTAATACATAACAAGGCAACTGATTACAGTAATAAAAAATGGCTTACCACTCATTTCATCATCAATTAGTGATTGCAGCCGTGATTTTCACACATTTTAAAGTCTGTGGATAAGAGTTGTTATGAAAGTGGGTTGTTTTGGTCTTGATAGATGGATGAGAAGGTTCTGGTAGTTCAGTTTAGAAATGTATGTTTCTATCCAGAAGATTAAGTTTTTTCACAATGTGGTGATAGCATCCTCTGATTTAGACGCAGTCCACATGATTCTCTTCAGCTGTTTCTTGACATTTTGCCACACAATGATGGAAAGATCAAAACATTGTCAGTGATGGATTTGCCAGTAAAGGTCAATGCTTTCTGTGATGCCACAAACCTTTTTGTCACTAACATAGAAAAACAGTCTTTGGTGTGCTGTCTTAACCATATTGAATGTACTGAACTGCTATTAGAGTGCTGAAAAGTATACTTAAAAATGATCATCAGTTTAAAAGTACCGACTAAAGAAGAAAATTAGTTATTCCAAAAAGCCCCACCATGAAGCAATGTTAATTCAACACAATGGTCATGTCAGTCTGCAGTAGATTCAGTGTCGTGATTAATGTCAATTGTCAATGTCAATGTCAATTTATTTATATAGCACATTTAAAACAACATGGTAATGCTGCGGCCAAAGTGCTTTACAATAATAGAATAAAAGAAAAAACAAAAACAATAAACAATAAAACATAAATAGTAATAAAATATATGAACATAAAATAAGATAGATAATATATAGAAATAATGTTATATGATCACAAAGAGGAAACCATCAGTATTACTGAAGGTCACTGAATGCAAGTGAAAAGAAGTGAGTTTTTAATCTTGTTTTGAACAGTTCAATTGTAGACGACTCCTTTATATAATGAGGTAAAGAGTTCCACAGGCGAGGGGCAGCAGCTGCAAAGGCCCTGTCCCCCTTGGTTTTACATTTGGTACGAGGTTATAGTATTTATGAGTTTCTACATAATTCTCAGACCAGACACATTTACATCAGTTTTACATTATTTATTCTATTGATTTATCAATAATAAAGAACTTCATTTTCGTTGAATGTTTTAGACCTTACATCTATCAAACGGTTATGTTCTGCACAGTGAAACAGTTCTCGGCAATGCTGCCTTGCAGCTCCAGGAGTCTCAATTTGAATCCTGATCCAGTCACTGTTCCATCAGTGTGGATTCTTTTGCAAGTCCTCAATTTATTTTCCTCATCCCAAAGACATGAAGGTCAGGGTAAAATATGACTTCTGACTGGAGCAAGTGAGTGAAAGAGTGAGTGTGATCTGTGATGGCATGATGCTCTCAAGTACTGCCTGCTGGGTTGAGTCATGTCTGCTTACAGCCGTGATATTTGATGACGGATGGATAGATGAATCAATTAATCAGTGTGTACATTTGTCACTTTGCAGCACTTTACATAACCAGGTACAACATGATTATACAAAGAGAATGTAGCATTTACCTGATCAGTATGCGCTGGCACTACTTTACAATGGACTGGTCAGACCAAACCAGAAACAAATTTTATAAAAGCAGTGATTAAATAACAGAAGAGGTGGAAGTAGATGAAGTCGTTATTTATTTGTTCAAGAATTGACTCCACAGAGCTTCTGACTTCCAGTGGAGCGGTGTAGACATGTTTTATTTCATAGGTTTTTGAAGCTGAATGACAGCTTATCAAAAGTGGTTATGAAAAAGTCATGCAGTCAATGTAGCCCACACGGACAAGTGACAGGGGTTTTGTTACTTTTGGGGCATTCCAAGGAAACAAGCTTTTATATCTGTTGTGTTATATTAATGTTCGGTGCTGAAACATCATGGGAAGTTTTGCTGTATTAAGATACTGTAAGTAACAACTGATTCTTTTTTGTGGCTACTTTAGATTTTTCATCTGGGTAGTATAAAAGGACCATGGCTTTTATCTACTAAGATATTCAGTTTAGCCCACTACTTGTAGCAATTCTTGAAATGCAACACTCAACTAATATGTCACTGGCAGCAGTGCAGAAACTCCCTAACAATATCAACAGCTCTGTAGGAAACTTGTAATATTTGAAGAGTATGTGTCTATCTGTCGATTTGTGGTAGCAACAGCCTAACAAAGTGGTCTCTTTCCTTTCCTTTGCAGTGTATAGAAGCCAAGAAATACTGCTGGTATTTTGAAGGGGGATATCCTACATATTTTATGTAAGTACACAACATTATTGACAAGCTTTTGTAAATCCTTTGTTGGCAACGTATATTTAAGACTTTTCCTAAAATACTGTTGAACATACTGTATACAATGTAAGCTATTCACTGTAAGCGGTAGTTCAGTTTGTAGATGTATAGAGGAGTTAGTGTTGTTTGTAGAGAATGGCATCAGTTATATTATTTGGATTTTGTTGCCAGTGAACACTAATAGGGTTATTGTCATTGCCAAGTATAAATTGTACTGTAAATATCAGCCTCATGATTTTATAGCTTTTATATATCTGCATTTACCTGGATCTGTTGATCCATTGACTCCTTTCTAATCCCCACCTGCATTTATTCTTGCTGAATTTTGCATTGTGTATCTTCTGTGAAATGTGGCACATTCATTTTAATGGAGAAAATACACCACATTTTTTCATTTTCATAGATGTAATCATTGTTATGGCCTGCTCTGAATCTACTGCTTTGTAAACCAAGCCTCTTTGGTTTTTTTTTTTCCCTTTGAGCAGATAAGTTAATTGAGTCCTTCCCTAAGTTCCTGCCTACTGAGTTGCCTACTGTGATTAAATCACCTGAGTTTGTGGGTGGGGTGTAAGTGTAAAAAGAAAGCTGGTTTGGGTTTTGGGGTAGAGAGTGAGAGGATAAGGACTTATGTTTAACAGAGCAAGGTATGGAGAAAGAGTTAGGGTGGGATTATCTGGCTTTAGTTTTTTTGGGTTGTTAAAAGAAATGTCATTTTTTTAAGCTAGCCATACCGATGGTAATTGTTCTTTGAATTCTTTCAATTGTGGAGTGTGTCTGGCTTTGTAAATTCTATTTACCTAGATAAATGTTGTCCTCCTACCTGTTTTTGTGTGTAACTGTCTCCATTTTTGTGAGTTTTGTTTTTTTAAAGATTTTTTTTGTCTTTGTCTCTCTCTCTCTCATATGTTGGTATGGTCTACTTATATACCCCTAGACCTTTAATAAGCTGTAACAATCCTATCTAAAAATAACATAACGATGTTTAGACCTAAAAATGAACAATGGTGCTAATACACTCATTTGCACAGCTCTGTGTTTAACTGGTTAGGTGCAAGGTTAATGGACAAATTATGGTTACCTTCTAAAATACTGTATATGACTTTACATGCCATATAACTAAGTTGCTTAAAGCAGAGCTATCTTAGAACATAGCAAACACAAATTAGCATGGGTATGTAATGCGTGTGAGACCCATTCAAGGTTGGTTTTTACCTACTATTGCCAGAAATTCTGCAAGCGTGAATTGGATAAAGTGGATGTAGATAACAAATAACCAGATATTAATAAAGAATATTGTTGATGCTGCTTAAGTACAAGTAACTAGATATTAATAAAGAATATTGTTGATGCTGCCTAAGTACAAGTGTTTAGCCAACAGACATGCCTTGTTCTGATCCTAACTTTTTTCTTTTTATGCTATGTGATATGGCAGGCACAGTGTCTTTTGTTTGCTACTGTATTTCTGTGTAAATGGTTATGTTCCACATGTGAAATAATTGAGAAGATGTGAAACGTGAGCAAACAATCCTGGATTTTTTTCTTAAATTAATAAAGATACACTTTTTCAGAAGGTCTTTGAAGTACTGTATCCTTATTATACTACATACTTTATTCATTACTTCGATGAGACATTTATGTGCTGAAAAGCAAAAAATAGCTTTGATTTTGGCAATATACAAAAGTAACAAAATGACTACTTGCCTGCATACATATAATACTACAAGAGGCTGTTATCCATATTGTTTACCTTACATAATTAGCATATATTAACATTTATTTAATTACACATTTACTTTGTGTAGAATGAAATCTAATGAAAGACATAACCTTAAATGAACCACAATATATTCAGATAAAGCTAAGTATTAAAAATTCCAGAAGACAGTTCTTGGAAAAGAGTTTAAAAAGAGGTTAAAAAACAGAAAAGGATCCAAGGTCATGCTTTAGAGTGACTGTGAATAGGGAATCTGACAAGGAAGTAATGAAATTCTGTACATTTCCAGAACACCATCTAGCATCACTGACAATAAGTAAAATTTTATTGTGCAATTTCTCATCTGCATAAAATTAGTAAACAGTGCAATACAGCCATGGAAATCAGTAGATTGTCAATGCAACCTCTGCACACACGGCCTGCTGAATGCAGTAATATACAGTAGGTATACAGTATAATGACAAAGATGAGCTAAACGAGATTAAATCTTTTGTGCTGATCCACTAAATGCAGTATAAAAATTGGAAAGTAGGGACACAGCAAAGAGTAATAAATAGGAAGGAACAATAATTCAAGCCACTTTATATTGGATGGAACAACTGCTAACTCTTGTGAGAGTGCAAAATGAGCTTTTAGCCTACAGATTTATCGTTTGAACTGTTACAGATATCTTCACTAATGTGTTCTTTTTATTTTCTGCATTAAGTATCTTTTATATTTTTTAAAGCGGGCTAAATACCTTCATTTAACAGTTGGTGCTTCATTTACATAACCACTAAATACCACAGGTCAAAATCAGCCAATGACACTCTAACCGTAATAATGTGTGGTTATGTCATGTGTCAGTATTTGCTTAGCCCCTTGTACACCTTGACATTTAGTTCTAGGTTTGGCTTTGTCCAGTTTTGGTTCCTTAAACACCAGTGAAATTAAACTGCATGCCGTGCTGACATTTCTTCTTTCGTAAAAGTGACAGTATCAAACGAAAAGTTATGCTTTGAATTGAATCAAAGTAGGCCTTATCCTTGGAGTTACATTCCATTCTGTCGTGTGACTGATTTCCTATTTATTTTAGCTTCTGCTGTAAATTCTGACCTTGAGTTTCTGATTTGCTACTTTGTTTCTGTTTGCTATTGTTGTTACTGACCTTGCTTGTTGACTGTTCTCTTTAATCTGATACACATCACCAGTTGTAATGTGGAAAGCTGCCTGTACAGCATGTATCCATGTGTTAAGTTCACCGAGAGGTTTAATGTGGAGAATACATCTCATAATGTAGAATAACAGATAAAGAGAACTTCCATTCTATCAACACTTGGGTAATTAACAGGTGAATGATGGTTACTATCAAATTTAACATTTGCTATAAAAGCCCTACTCTGCCTGCCTGTTTGTCAATTATGTTGCATACTAGAAAAATAATTATTATTTCAGAAACTGCTCAATGCTATAACATACCTTAGAATAGTATGTGAGAGCGTGATTAAACCAGTGTTTAGTTCAAACAAGCTTTACATTGATCTTCTCAAGCACACAGAGCCATCACATGCATGATCTCCATCTTCATTATCGGGGTAACATGGGGGACCCCAAAACAATTTATGTTTAAGTTTCACAGCATTGAAAACCATGCTCCCAATAATGTTAGCTTTTTCTTATTTTCCATCGTGCACCTTCTTGGTATTAACACTGATGTTGTAGTTTAAAGTCTCCCAGCAGGGTACTTTGTCAGAGTTATGTAAGTAATGGTCAACATGCCAACAAACCAGTAGCACCAGTCACATGAAAAGAGAATGCAGTACTTCTTGATGTAAGTTTGAAAGAAGAAATGTGAAAATGATGCAGAACAAAAAAAATCTTGAGCAAGGTAATGTGCAAATGACAGCTAGACATACTGTAGAGGGAGAGGGAGAAAAGTACAGAGAGAGAGAAAAATAAAAAGACACACAGCAATCCTACAGGATTTTGAGAAAATAGTGGGGATGCATTTACATCTTAACATACATACAGTGCAAAAGAATAAGAAATCAGGAAGGGGGCAAATAGTTTTTCACACCACTGTATGTTCTTCATACTTAAAGGATCACAGTGAAAACAATCCAATACTAAGAACACAGACATGGACCCACACATACAGTTTATTAAGAAAAATGAAATGCACAAAATTAAAAATACTAGAAGAAATCTGCTCGATGATGAAAAGAAGTTTATTGGACATGGGAATTTATCATATTCTATCATTTATTCACTCATAAATTTAAACCCAAAACAAGAACTTTGCAATTTTCCACAGTTGTTGATAAGTGATTTAAATCACCTTAAATTCAGCATATAGGAAATGATGCCTAAAATTGTACCTATAGCCCACAACTTTACTGTATTGATTATTTACATTTCCTTAAATTGTGATTCCTTTACTTTCCTGGGGCAAAATTCTGACTTTTAAATTGAATTTGTGATGTATACATTTTTTATATAACACTATCTTGTACTACACGTACCATGTAATCATGATTTAGGAATAAAGTATGATGTCATTATGTAAGTGTTACCAGCCTCCAGCCTGGGGAACCAGGGCCAGATACAAGCTTCTGCTCCTACAGGGTAATTACAATGATATGGTGTCAATAGCATAAAAGAAGCAAGCAGCAGTCAGGAATCTCTGATCATACTTTCTGTCCTTTTTTTATTCTTATTTACCCAGAAATATATATATGCTTCATTCGCTGCATAGGTCAACATGACAATCAGTTAAACAATGGTACATGACAATTTCCTTTGCTGAATAATAGCGTAAACAGATTTACTTTGGTTCAACAAAAGTATTGTTGCCACCTATCAAGAAGCACCTGATTAGAAACCAATGTGTCTAAAGCAGTTCTGTATCACCATATTGTATGTGGATGAGGTACTAATCAAAGTAGTCTGATTATTCAAAGCAGGTGACTCTTTTGCAAGCCAGGTAAATATTTATGTCCTGTAGATAGCCATCAACAATAACCTGTAACAGAATTTCCCAGGAAATTTGCCTTTTCTTTAAAACACTGATTTCTATCCCATTACACTAAGAAACACACAGAAATGTAATTTTCTTTAAAACACAAATTATTAGCCCATCACTCAAGACATCAAGCTTTTGGAGATTCATCCTATTTGTATTACTCTAGACCAGAAAAACCTTCATTTCTAGGTCATTTTTCGACGATATTTTTTGCATTAAATTATGAAAACACTATGGTAAAAAGTAAACAAATACTTATCTCCAGCAAAAATAAGAACGATTCGAAGCTGTGCATTCCACATCAATTGACCCCGGTGGTTCACCCCCTAATTGGATATAAGGTGTCAAACTTACTCCTTTTACAAAACTTCAGAAAAATGAGTTTTGGTAAGTTTGGAATGTGTAGTGTTGTTTTATGCTATTTCAAGGTTTCTGACTACAAATATATTTTGGATTCTTTACTGGTGGTCCTAGTACTCTAAAAGCCATTCCCAGATAGGTTAAAATGACAAATTTCAAACATAAGCATAGACTATTTCAAGGTCAGTAAATATGAATGTGCTGTTCTTTTTGATCCTTTACTAGGAATCTAAGCCTCTATGGACCTCTATCAGAAAGAGAAAAATAACAAATTTCTATTACAATGAAGAATATTTAGTAGTGCTGGGCGGTATGATCAAAATTCTATATCACGGGATTTTTCAAAATTGTACCGGTTTCATGGTATTCAATGGTATTTCTTTTCCATGCATGAGTTAACCACATTTCCACTGCTATTACTGCAGTAGACTGGCTAAGAATAACCTGTTCCACTGTCATGAAAATTGTACATTGTACAAAAAAACATTTTAATGTGCACAAAGTATTAATACAGGTTTGCATGGCCCCATAAAGTGATAGTTTTCAAGCAGGGGGGCATTAATGAGGCACTATATAAGAGAAGGAATCACATTGCATGACAGCTGCAGTCAAAATATAGAAACTTTTTATTGAAGAAATTTTGCAAACAACTTAAACTAAAATTTTGACAACATACTGTCAACCATCCAAAGAGATTTAGTAAAATATCCAGAGGTGCTTGTCAAAAGTTGTATTGCACTGAACATGTCTTAGAAAAGGAATAAATAGTAAATATTTTTTGTAAACCAACTACACTTTCTGTTAATGTTAACAGTCTCTGTCCACTGACACGTTAAAGTGACTTTTTAAACAACTTTACCATCATTAAACTACATAATATTTAAACTAATAAATAATAACAATAAAATAAATAATAGTGCAAATTCCAGTAATAATACTATTACTTCAGAACTTCAAAACGCGATTGCATGACCGCGGGGAGTTAATGAGGTGATTGGGGTGAGTCACACCTGATCATTCTCTATTGCTTACTGCGGCGTGTGAATAAGGCGCTGCGCCCATGGAGATGTATATTTATGGGCTGGCAGGATAGGGGGAAACAAAAAAGAAAAGATAGAACACAAGGAGGTTAAAGAAGGGAAAAGGTAGTCATGGGAGACAATACAGACACCAGGAAGGTGAAGGCAGCATGAGCTTGGGCTCCGTGAGGGAGCACAGGCTGAGGCGATCCAGGGGCTGGTTCATCCCACTGGCTAAGTGTGTAGAGTGGGGCAAGCGAAATGTAAGACCTCCCAATGGATCTGAGGAGTGTCTGAGGAAGGAAGGAAGGAAGGGAGATGTGCTGACCTCGGACGATCTGGCTGTGCAGTGTGGCGGCAGCCAAGACAGAAGTTGTCAGAAAGCAGTTCATGGTGCAAAGGCTCCGCCAGCAACACCTGTAAAGGATGAGCCGTGGAGACAGAATGTGGTGTGCTGCGATCGGGCAAGGAGAGAGACTGCATTTTAACCTGTATGTTAACGGATTTATTTATTATGGATTTTATCCCCACGTTTCACTGGTTTTATGGATTTGATATTTATTTGGGTACAGTATTTTTCTAAACACTACACAATGGACAGTTTTGGTTTTACTTTTGGCTGTTTTTAACAGAAGCAGTTGAGCACTTTCCACCATCCCCAGGCTTCAATTACAGTTCTCAGCTCATCTCACTCATAATTATCAACGGTGTTGGTTCAACAGACTCCCATGTGGGAAGAGGGAGTCTGTAGGGGACCGGCATCGTCACACTATTACACAGTAACCAGGTACATTACACAGTATTGAAAAAAAAATAAAACAAGTACAACTTGGCTTGCAGTATTATCCAGTAGTATAGAAACAGTATTCACACATTTGAACATAATGGTCCACATCCGAGCTTTTAAAACCAAAGTATCTTCAGCTACAGACACAGCATCTTTTTTTGTCAAAAATTCTTCTGTGTCATCATCTTCAACTTTATCGTCTGCTACAGCTTCCGTTTAGGAATGTTCTCTGTCCATTTTCACTGCTCAATACCTCCACTAACGCATGTACTCTGTTGCATGCCTATTTAGTGGCGCAGCAGTGAAAAAGGTCCCCCCATAAAAAGTTTCCCGCTGCGCCACGTTTCGAACATTGTTTAGGCTATTTAAACCAGTGTTCCGGTATAAGAAAAATCCATATCATAACAAAATAAAAAACGTTTTTTGGTATGAACCGGTATACCGCCCAGCACAAATATTTAGATCGTCTATACAAAATAGTAATCTTAGCCCTAAATTCTGACAAACATACACTCTAAGAAACTTTTTGGAAAGTCTTCAACAGTGTTATCCACCATACCAAGATGTTGTCACAAGCGACTTCCCTCTAGCAATGGATCGCTGCATCATGACAGTGGCTCACCTAAATGGTAGTGCCCATCAGAAAACAAAATGGTTTTAAACATAACAATAATCAAAATGAACAAAGCTCAAGCAATAATATTGGTAGAGTACAAATGTATATTTGAATTCTCCATAGACTCCATAAAAATGATTTAAGCACCAAGAAAAACTATTGAGCAGTTCATAACTAAAGAATGCCCAAAAAGAGAACAGCATACTGACAGTCTACTCCTGATATGTCAGAGTCTTGTGTCTGTCTGTGTCATATAGTGAGGGACCATGTTGATATATGAAATGTTTCCTGTGGTTTATGTATGTTACATGAATATAAAAACGTCAGAAATTTGATATACTTTACTAGAATTTAATACATTCAAAGGTTTCTTGATCTTGTACTTATTGCAAGCATTTCAGTCACCAGTGATCTGCATAAGCATAAATAATTGTGATTGGCTCATCTCATTTACAAGATACTATATGTGGCAGCCAAAGAAGACATAGCAATAGACCAAATGAAATTGGAATACCACCAGTCAATCTGTCATTCTTTTTCTTCAAATGAGTTTGAAATAAATGAAAGAACTGCTATGGTAGTAAGCAGGAAAGACTCAAACGAAATAAATACAAAAAATACAATTAAATATAAAACAAAGAAACTCTGGTGGGTGATATTTTTTACTTCAAAGATATGACAGGGTGTGTTTGAGTTTCTCTTGTTATAGGGTGCTTGGCTCTGCCCCTAAATGAAGACAATCTATTACCAGCAGGATTTAATCAGCAGTTAAGAAACATTTTTAATCTTTTGATTTGAGCTCCAAGTTAAGAATTGCTGAAATTTAATAATACTAGGAGTACATGACTTACATCAGGAATAGTGGAGAAACAAACTGTAGGAAGATGAACAGAAACCTATGGCGAAAGATACCCATGACTCTGGGAAAGAATGTCTAAGTGATTGTTTGCCTACAGTCTAGAAATTGTGAGAATGACAGCTAAACAAGGATCTCAAAGTAATTGCAGACGTGATGTGAATATTTGAAATCTCCTACATTTATCTTTTGTGGCATTAAGCTTACACATTAATGTAATCTTGGAAAAAACGGGGAACAGAATGCAGTTTTAAAGAAAGCAATCGTAATTGACATGAGCAGTCAAGTCTTTTGAAAAAAAACATTGCTACAACTGAGGATAAATAAAATTATGCAAAGAAGCGTCATAGCACTTATACATTTTGTGGAAGAAACATGCAAAGCATGGTGATGCTGTGACAGACGTTTGTAATAATTTAATGATTTTTGAGCATTACTTGCACTTATTGCTGTTTTTGTCATATGCTTAATAAGAAAATAGGCAATATATTTGTGGGAAATGATGAATGAGACAAGAGTAAAAGATTGGAATAGATTTGATCTAGCACTGCATTCAGTCATGCTAGATCAAGTATGATGTAAAAAGTGATAGATCTTAGTTTAGAGTAATCATCTATAACAAGTGCCATCAACAACAACTGAACATAATAGTGACAATTTTGAAGCCTGCAGTAGAACGTTTTTTTGATCCAATACCTTATCAGTCCATTCTGGATGCCATTTGTTTAATTGCAGGATCATGGAGGTCTATCTCGGCAGCACTGAATAGGCTGTTGCTACTTCGTATATTTTACTCAGATGTTCCTCCTGTATCCCTTATGTGTGTATACTTATTTTTTGACTCTTAATTGACCCAGTATGAATGAGTCTGGTGTTGTATAACTGCACCCTGCAATGAACTGGGTTACTTCAATAATTAAAATTGGATTAAGTACTTGTAAAGTAAAAGCAGTTGATAATTTACTTAGAAAATGTGAACTATGTCCAATGATGTACTTAAGTAAAATTTTTCCACACATTCACACATCTGAATTTTCCTCTGGAATATTAAAGTCTAAAGCAACTTAAAAGAACAGTTGTACTCCATCCAAAAAATTATATGTCTTTAAATGTTACTTACCCCTTGTGGTTTGTAATGAGAAAAATGTTTAGTTTCGTGCAGAACAGAGATAACAAAGTTTCTGATGCAGTAGGGTCTATGGTAATAGTAAACAATATCAAAAAGTCCATGAAAAAATCTTACATTCTTCATGTCGCATAATCCACATGTCAAGTCATAAACATATGCATTTTTACTTAAATAGTGTTAAGTCATCCACTTTCGTAAGTCACTCTCATAAATGAAAATGGAAAGCACTCAGACACAAAATAACATTAGAACTGTAGTGAGCACACAACTGCAGTACTACACAGATAAACTGGCCTTTGTTTGTTTGTTTTCTAGCACGTTACATTTTTGTTCACATGAGGATTTTCCAGAGGTTGCAGCTTTCAAATAATTTTACCATATTGTATGTGCTTAACATAAATTATGTTATACTTTCAATGGGTAATCCAACAGGAATGTAACTTGAAATTTAAATCTTGCATTTAGTAATTCAGCTCTTTGAAGGTTATTGCTTTATTCTGTTAGCCATGCAACACAGAGTCAATTTCTTGTATATTACAAGGTTTATACTAAAAGTAATGACTTTATTTATGTAATGATTTACTAAACATACAATTAGGAAATTGCCAGTCAAATCTCTGCATTTGGGTATTATTTGCTGGAAAATTCAATCCCGATAGACAGATACATTTGTGATAGAACGGTGTTCTCACAAGGGTTTTCTGGTTAAAACAATACAACTAGGTTATGTTACCTGCACAGTTCTATGAAGAAAGTCTTACATTACACTGTAACATTCTAACAATTGTGAATAAACATTATTTTCAACAATAATAATAATATTAATAATAATTGTTTACATTATTATAGCGCTTTTCTCACTACTCAAAGCACTGTCTGCTCAGGGATGACCCAGGAAGCGAACCCACAATCTCCTTACTGCAGCATTGTTTTTTTCTTTTTACTTTCCCATCTGTAAACATAGGTGGCACTTTTAAAAGTTATGGTATCCCAAACTTTCCTCTATCTCCTGAACTAAATCATGTACTATCCCGATCTAGCTACTGTTCCCTGATTGTCACATGTCATAGGCTTATTGATTTTCATCTTTCTTCTCAATGGAGACATTTTCGTCAGTGGCTGTTTTCTTGATTTAGATATCCTCTTACTTTCGGGCTGAAAAAAAGAAGTTTTCATCTGACCTAAAAGTGCTGAGAAATCACATGGACTAAGGGATAGAAGCACTTCCGGGTCATGGACTATAAAAGGACAGTGGGAGATCCCAGCAGGAGAGCCAAGTTGGGAGGAAGGGTGACTGAGCTGCCGGGAGTGGAGGATTGGATTACTGTATTGATTGTTATTGTTATTATTGGAAGTATTGTGGAGGTGGAGGTGCTTTGTGCACATTATTGTAAGAATAAATGTATTATTTTGGACTTTTACGTGGTGTCTGACGTGTTGTCTCAGGGTTCAGGGGTCAACAGCGCCCCCTATCTGTCACACCTTGAAAGACCCATCTGCATGCCACTGTGATATAGTGGGGTCCATGGTAATAGTGCTATTTTAAATAAATAATTATGTGCTCAGTCTTATGCAGGGTGTAGGTGTGTGTTTTATTGTGGTGTAAACTCAGGTGTTCAACCTGCACATACATGTGAGTCAGTCAATTGCTTCATTAGCGCTGTGGAGGCTGTAATCAGCACCAGCACACATGCATCCCTTGAACAGCATATAAAGAAGCCTGAGTAGGAACCAATTAGATTGGAAAGAGAGGGAGGGATGGAAAGGCAGAATCAGGGTGTTCAAACCAGTGTAATGGAGAGGAGGCAGAGCAGTTGTAATGGAGAGGAGTGAGCGATCAGCCTCTCCAGGGGCAGATTGCCCCACTGCTGATAAATGTGGAGGAGTGGGATACGATGGAGGTATCCTTCCCTGGGATTCCATAGACAAGACAAACATGGTGAAAGGCAGAAGGACAGTTGCCTCTGAGTGTTCCAGCAGACACTGAGGTAGGAAGCCAGGACAAAAGCTGGAGGTGGGATTTTGCAGCTGCTAGCTCCACCGGCTGAATGACCTGTAGTGTAATCTGGGGATATAAAATAAAGAGGAGCTTGAGAGGGAGATAGAATATAAGGACCAGATTACTACAAGGTTTTTTTCTGGTTGTCATCATTTTGATTATTTAATTGACTTTTTAACTAATGGAAGTGCACCAGATTTTACTGACAGCATTACACATTCAATTTGTTTAAATTATTGTTGAACTGAATAAAAAACACTGGCGCACTTTACACTTAACCTCTTCCTGACTGTGTGTGTCCTCATTTGCACGGCTTATCCTCGGATATGTTATTGATGGTTCTGGGTTCACATGCTGCCAAAAGTCTTGGAGCAGACCTGGACCATCAAAGCCATTATGAAAATTACGCAGCCTACAGAGCAGAACTTTCAACCTTGAGTCAGAAACTGACTTGTAAAACTGTCCTGGAAAGAAAAATATCCATATTATATGTTTAACAAAGGGTGTTGAGAGGGATCACTCCAGAAGGTGAGGAAAGCTTTACAGAACTGGCTTTATGCCGGATTGAGATCTTGAGAGCCAAAGAGGGTTTACAGCTGCACCACATCATTCTCTTGAAAGTCCTGGATCATGATTGTGAAGCTTCTGATATACATAGATAGAATCTGAATATTAAGAGGTTTTCAGAATTTGACTAGGGTCTCCTGTAACAGGACTAACCTGAGGTTTAACCCAGATTTTGCACCACTCAGTATCACAAAAAGAATTTAAAAGTCAAAGTAGTCCAGCCTAAGCCCTTGTCTCCTGGTTCCAGCTGGCCTAATGATTTTGGCAGGAACTTTCCACTGTATCTTTAACTTGGCAGGAGCAGCTATTAACACCATGGAGAGATTCATTGCTTTGGGGACACGTACTTACTGTAATCTCAGGCTTTTTCTGCTGGTGAACTATTGTTCTTTTTGTTAATGCTGGTTCCATTATTATAATAATCATATTCTTAATATGCAGAAGGAAACACTAACTAGAGACTAGAGTTCTCTTTTATTATTTGTTTGTTTGTTGGTTTGTAGATAAAGTGAAAGTTTACATAATTTTTATTCTGTAATGCTTATTAGTCTATACAATCGAGAAATGCACTGTTACGTCTGCAGTTCTGTTTGTACAGTGATTTCTTTTCTCTCCTGTACTGGATTGCATACTGAATTATGGGTGCAGAGAGTGGCTCAGAATGCTGTGTCTCTATATAATACCAGGTTTGGTGAATCTGTTCCATTCCCCATGTGCTGCTCCTTGTTTTTTTAGGTTTCGTGCTCCCTTGTTTTTTTCTTTATTAATAGTTATTTGACTTTTAGGGTGTTCTTGTGGAGCTCAACTACAGTATATTGGAGGTAAAAAGGAGTAATTGTCATACCACATTAAGATCTTAAGCAGATTAATGCAGAAGTTTGCCTCTTTTTATGCTCTGTTTTTCTCTGCTCAGGGAAATGTCTCCCTTTAGTCCATTATGTTGTTTTTGTCTAAAATCAAATAGCCTCACCTGAAAGATAGTTGTTGAGATATCGAATTCTCACATTATTGTTCAAGAATTGAGTGAACCTACTCGAAGACCCTCTTTTAGCAATGTAGTCTTCTTCCTTGCATAACTCATAATTACATTTATTTCTTAATGTTGCCTTGATTTCACTGCTGGTCATACAAGATAAACACCCCTCCATCTTCTTAATTAATGTTCCCTATTAATCAAAACCAGTGTAAAGCTGCTTGCTAAACTTTTACCACAAAGACTAAACCCAATTATTTGTAATTTAATGTGCTTTATCAAATGGGCTTTAGGCACTCCTGACAAAACTCTGACAACATATTCCATGCGGTAGGTACGGCTTCTAATGTCACTAGCATACTGTATCTGTTATCTCTTGATTCTGAAAATGCTTTCAACATATAATAAGGTTAGGAGCATGCACTGATAGTGTGTTGTCACACCCACCACATGATGAACCAACTGGATTGGGACCCGAGTGCAGCGGATGACACCTCAGCACCACACTGAAACAGTGTGAGTTTTTTTACAGTGGCTGGAGTGCCAATCCTGCCACCAACACCCAAGTTTTCCCTGTTAGTTGGAGACCCTGCTTCTAGGGATGGATGCAGATTAACGTCCCAGGACAAAGCAATTGAAGGTTAAGGGCCTTTCTTAAGGGCCCAACAGAGTAGAGTCACTTAACAGATAATGTCAGTGATATATTTGTAGTTTGTGTAGTCCTACTGCATATGGGCTTTGATGCAAAACTTGTTAGCATAGTCCAACCCTTAATGTTCATCATCCACAGCAGTCATTCTTCCTGACTCTGACATATCTCCTCACTTCATTGTAACAAGAGGCTCTCTTCAGGACTGTCCCTTGTCACACCAGTTGTTTGCCCTTTCACTTAAACCATTGGCAATTATATTTTGCTCTTTAAGAGTTACTTCACACATTTCCCATCTATTTGTATTTATGCAGTGCACTTTTTTATTTCCAGTTCAATCTAAATTTGGCAACTGGTTGAAAAACATTTTACCTGAACAGCCCATTCTTTTTAATAGTTTTTCACTTTTAATTTGGTGTAAACCTTGTTGATTTCCTCTACGGTCCATTTGTGGTCTCTTCTCCTTAGGCGACCTTTTCTTGTGTACTACTGACCTGTATTCATTCCAGGAACTAGTCACTATATTTAATGTCTGTGCTTCTTCTTGTTTTTCTTTCATCCTATAAATTCAGGCCAAACTAAAATCAATTGACTTTTCCCTTTTCTATGAACCCTCCAAATCAGCCTGTTTTCTTTCTCTTTTCTTAATCTTCTCACTATAAAGCCATTTTTGTTCAGCATACTCTCACTTGATAACATTTTTCCTCTAAACCTATGCCTGCTTTTAATAGTTGGACTAAGGGATCTTAATTTGACTCATGATGATTTGAACTGCACACTTATTTTCAAATTTGCTTAATTATGTGGCAAAAATCCCAGTGATCAGTTTACACTCCAACAAGTAATTAATCACCTTTACTTCACATCTAGGAAATGTTTTACTTTGTGTTTTGCCCAAAATCGTCAATATCATTTGTATTGTCTTGAATGTAATGTCCTTCATAGGTTTTGTCTCTATCCTTTAATTTCCAAACTGTTATTCAATATCAAGTGCTTTCTTTTTTCCTTGTTTTTTGTCATTTAGTTTTTTCATTCATACCTTATGTTTTCCTCCTGTTGGATATGTTTAGTCTTTTTTATCTCTTTTTTTTTTAAAAATATCTTTTTAAAGCATCATTGTAACCAAAATGTCAAAATTTTTTGACATTGGTGTTATTCTTTTTAAATTTGACCTTACTAGACACCCCCTAGCTGCAAAAATGAATAATTTCACTGCCTCAGCCATTAACTCATGGAAGCAGGGAGTGTGGTCAAAATTGAACCTCTTATTAAAGAAAGAAACATCCTCTAACAGGACAATTCAGTTAACAGGCAGGAGAAAAGCTGTTCATTGTATCTTTTAATTACTCCTCAGCAAAATACCTTGGAGGAACGTTCTTCAAAAGCAGTCTGTTACAGCATGGTCAGAATGGTCAGAGAAACAAAGGATAGACGTTGATTTTATAAACTCTTGACTTTACATACAGTGTCAATCAATGCATACATTTTACTCTTGTTGATTCATTGGTTTACACCCAAATTATTTATATAGAATAACATTCTGTTATATTCTGGTTCTTCTTATACCTTTGAGTTGCACCACCAGCCATGAAATTTCTGTGCATATAACAACTGTCTGTTCTAGTTTATACACATCTGCTGATTTCTTAGTCATCCTTCAGTACATTTTGTATATCCTTCTGGTACATTCTTTATTTACTTGACCATCTCAGTATTTTCCCTAAACCAAATCTTATATTTAAGTGTACATTTTGTTGTTCATTTGATCTTTATCTTGTTTCTGACATTTATCAAACCTTTATGCTATTTCTTAAAATGAATGCTATGTTACCCTAAAATTATTCTTCCACAGTAGGCATAATGCTAAAAAAGCTGACTATTACTTTCGCTTACAAAAAACACACATTTTTAAACGGTACAGTATCATCATTTTGATATTTTCAGTAGGTATACTGTGCAACCCTACCCATGAAAATGATGTAGTAAGTCAGCAGCGAAAAGAACTGTTTTAGAGTTCAACGCTTTATTCAAATATGTTGGCAAATTTAAACTTTTTAATTAATGCGCTGAATAGGTTTAATTTACATTTATTGTTTTTTATGATTATCCAAAAGCTACAACTCGTTTATGAGATATCATAAAATAAATATCCAATATACATTATACAGTATATTTATCCACATAGGCTCCCCTGACTTTGAAAAGAACATTGTAAATGTAGGTGTTTTGTCACTGCTTTCTTATTTCCATTATTTAAATTAAAGAGTCCCAATTCTTTAAACACAGAGGTATACTTGTAATTACAAGATGCCATCATCTCAATTTCAACTTTCAAACATAAAATATGTTTTTTATGTAATAGAAAACAGTTCTTCATCCAATCTCCCTCTGCGCTATTCTGTTCACTAATCTATGAGTATGTTGTGAACATTCTTTGCTTTAGCTTATGTTATTAAAGGAACAATAAAGTGTATCATTTACCACTGTACTACACAGAATATATAAGCTATTTTTTTAATTGTTTTATTTTAACATAAAATAAGATTAGTTACATGCTTATGGCAAAAATGTTAGAATATAAGTGAAGAAAGGTTCCTTAATGAACTGTTGCACAGTACATAATTCCCTTCCACCTATAAAATGTTATTGCACATTTAGCAAATGAAGCACTAAATGCTTAACTTACTTTATGAAATTAAAACGTAAAAGGCATAATGTGAAATGGAACTGGAGAAGAGTTATTCATCAGTAGATATTTGTGCTGTTTTTCTCTATACTATTATTTACTGATTGTTTAATCTGATATGTCCTTATACAAGCAAGTATTTATTGGAATTTTTTGTGCAGAAAGGAGAAAAGGGTTGGCTTTATGCACTTCTCTGTTATGTAGAAAAATATGTGTGTTTTCCTAGAAAAATATGTGTGTTCTTCAGGAAAACAGTCTCTGAGTTGGCATCAAACAGAATACAAGTACTTTCTGGCAAAACACTCACTTTACAGGTTCCTTTTTTTAAGTTTCACATTTTTCTTTACAGATGGTTCTTCAGATGGAACTTCAGTCTCTTATGGATACACTTA
Organism: Polypterus bichir lapradei; assembly: GCA_026402145.1. Classification (NCBI taxonomy): domain Eukaryota; kingdom Metazoa; phylum Chordata; class Cladistia; order Polypteriformes; family Polypteridae; genus Polypterus; species Polypterus bichir. The sequence goes on along the minus strand of JANRMT010062818.1, from coordinate 5,960,618 downwards.
GCACCTAGCGTGCAGCTGTTTCTCCTCACTGAGTTTAAAGCCTAGTTTCTCAGACTGAATGAAGTTTATTACGTAAATAATGAGAGTTGGCAAAGCAGCAAAACATTCTTTCTCATTAAGTTGTTTTCATAAAAGATACATTAATGAAAATGATACCAGTTTTATATATTTGCACTGTGATATTAATTGCAGGGTTAGATTATGCAGCCATGTGCGGTAGGTCTGCTGTTTGGTGAGATGAGCTAGATTTCTTTGGTCTGAAGGAGGAAAAGGAGGGAGGGACAATAAAAAAGGTTTTGAGTTGTTGCACTTACCAGCTGTCAGCGTCTCTCTTTCCTAGACATAAAATTTGGCGACGAGAATGGCTGAGTTTTCCCTTTCACCACCACCTCCCTTCCTGCTTTTACCCGGTGAGCCTCCGATTCCGTGGACTCGTTGGCTACAATCCTTTGAAGTCTATCTCACTGCCTTGGGGCTTGAGGATGTTTCGGCTTCTCGCAAAATGGTGCTACTCGTTCATTGCTTGGGAGCGGAAGGGCAGCGAGTGCTTGGGACTTTGGGACTAGCTGACACATACGATACTGCAGTTACACTTTTGAATACCCTCTTGCACTACAGATCATCCCAGCATAGCACAACTGGAGTCTCGCCTGCCTTCCTCATGCTAGGTCGTGAGCTTACCCTACCTCTCGACAGACTTCGTCCTTTTTTTGGTCAGAGTATTCCCTGTGCCCTTCCTTCAATTCCTCACGTTAAGCACTCTGTCACCAGACAGCAACACAGAATGAAACAAAGGTTTGATCAATCAAAACGGGTCAAGGAGGTCAGCATAGCAGTTCGGAAGCCTCATCGCAATAACAAAATGGCCTCTTTCTGGTCCTCACCAGTACAAGTCACCCGACAGCTTGGCCCAGCCACATTTGGTCTTGCTGATGGTTCTTGGTGGCATGCCACATGTCTTCGAAAGGTGTCACCACCATCATCTGTTGTAGAATTTCATCCTGCTGACAAACACAATGAAAATTCTGCGGCCATTCCAAACGCATGGCTGGGTGACTCTGTTATCCAGCCTGATGTAGCACAAAATGAAACCGAGCCTGTTATTCAGCCCCAGGAGCCATCTCCACGTCCCACTCGGTTGCGTTCTCGCCCTGGACACTTGCAGGATTTTGTTACTACATTTCATGTTTAACTGTTCTGTTATATACTTGGATTTCTTTGCTTTTGGTGGGAGGGGGGAGAAATGTTATATATCTGCACTGTGATATTACAGTTTTTCTCGATTGGTTTGGCTCATTTCCTGAAACCGAGATGACATTCTCAAAATAACATGGACAAATCTCCAAACCACCTTGCAATTGTTCACAACAGAATGTCATTTTTCATTGGTTTAATCAAATTGCAAATGCTTTAGTACATGTCTCAAGTGACTCTGTGCTTCTTTTCAAATGATTATGTACAAGTAGCTACAGTTAGCACAATGAGCCCACATTTAGCACATTTTCCAAATAAATAGATCTTGCCGATCTAAACTGATTAGTTGATTTTTCAGTGAAATGGTCACTCACTCCAAAACATATCAGCATGGTTTCATTGTGTAAGTCATCATATGCACAATTGTCTGTTCAACTGTCAAAATTAGTCAAAGATATAATACCATGAAAGAATATCTTGGAACATTTGATAAAGTTATGACAGTACTTGACAATCAATCAGGTGAAATTAGAACTAACGAAGGAGCAGTTTCCCACATCTCAGATGACCAATCAAACAGGTTGTTCAGATACCTGACAGGTGTTGTCTATGATTATGACTGCTGCCAAAAGTATATAGACAGAGCTTGGTGCGGGGCCAGTTTCATTTGCAGTGTGAACATGGAAGCACCTCGCCAAGTACAACAGCAACTTCCTGCTCGAGGAAGAGGAGGAAGAAGAAGAGGAAGAGGAGGAGTGAGAATGCGTGGAGGAATAGGGGGAAGAGGCCGAGGAGCACGGAGGCACCATGATGTCCCAGATGAAATCCGGGCCACCCTTATTGACCACGTCATAAACCATCGCCTCACAATGGCAGAGGCAGGTCGCCGAGTGCAGCCTAATGTGCCTCGGTCTACAGTCTCCTCCATCATCCAAACCTTTCGCAGGGAAAACAGGTACAGAACTATGCTATTGAACTATTCAGTGTTGGTGTGTGTGTAGGCCTAGAGTACTGTAATATCGTCATGTGATGTTATATGATACTATAAAAATGACAAAGACAAAAAAATGGAGAAAATACTGTGAATAGTATTCCAGTCACTGTGCAGTGCATCACACTTCTAGTACCATAAGACAGCAGTACAATTACATTGGTAACTCATTTTGTAACAAATTTACAGTGTTGACCTTTGACTTGTATGTCTAGGATTGGACGACAGCCTCAAGTGGGTGGCAGAAGAAAACTTCTAAATGAACAACAAGAACAAGAAATATGCAACATGGTCATTGCAAATAATGCCATCACACTGAGACAGATTCGTAATGCAATCCTGCTAGACAATGTAATGTTCCAAAATATAAACTCTATCAGCATCTCCACAATAGACCGGGTATTGAAGAAACATCAGATGACCATGAAACAGATTTACAGGGTACCATTTGAGAGAAACTCTGACAGAGTGAAAGGGCTGCGGTACCAGTATGTGCATGTAAGTCAACTACTGGTTGTCTATCATTGTACCACTATTACAGTAAGACATGGTTACCACTGTTTTTTTGTTTTGCGTTATCCTTTTCACCTTCAGAATCCAGCTTTGTGTGACTAGAGCATTTTTCCTAGAAATTGTCTTCAGTTTCCCACTCCCTGTTTGTACAGTACTTTAGATCCTCCCTGCAGTATCTGTCTCTACTTGACTGATTAGATTTATTTCTATTCTATTGTAGAGAATTATGGCATTAGAAGGCAACGAAACCCCTCACATCCTAGTCTACGTTGATGAAGCTGGCTTCAACCTGGCCAAAGGTCGAAGGCGTGGCCGTAACATCATTGGCCACCGAGCCACTGTGGATGTCCCAGGCCAGCGAGGAGCAAATATAACAATGTGTGCCGCTATATCAGAAAGAGGTGTGGCCACACACATTCCCAGTTTAGGGCCCTACAATACACAAAAGCTCCTCAATTTTTTGGACCACCTTTATACTGATCTGATCCCAGAAAATGAGAGAGGTGTAGAAGGACCTCAGCTACCACATTATGTCATTGTGTGGGATAATGTGAACTTCCACCGCGGCCCACGCATCAGAACCTGGTTCACCACCCATCCCCGGATGCTAATGGAGTTTCTTCCACCTTACTCTCCTTTCCTGAATCCAATTGAGGAGTTTTTTCAGCTTGGAGGTGGAGGGTGTATGAGCATCAGGCTCAAGACCAGAGGGCCCTGCTGCATGCAATGGATGCTGCATGTGAGGACATCACAGGGGATCAATGTAGGGGATGGTTGAGACATTCACGCCGTTTCTTCCCTCGCTGCATCGCACGAGAAAATATCCGTTGCGATGTGGATGAGAATTTATGGCCTGACAGAGAGCAGTGCGTCGATGGCCAGGAGGATGAGGATGGTGGCCAGGAAGGAGAGGGTGACAATGGCGACCACTGAAAATATTACTGTACTATAGTTCTGAGACTTTATTTACAGTATGGTGGGCTAGAGTTTTTTTTGTTTTTTTTGTTTGTGTTTATAACTGTTCACATTTACAGAATCCTGTATATGTTTTCTTTTCACAGTATGTTCTCTAATGTTAACATTTCTTTGTACGAATAAAAAATGTTTACAGTTTCCTTGAGTATGAGTGGTTTATTGGAGGCTGATTTTACTGTAAAATCTTTTGGTTTTATTCATAGTGGTATTCTGTTGCTAGACCTGTGCCTCAGTGACAAAACGTCTAAGCATTTTGACTTGCAGTGCTTAAACAATGCCAAAGGTATAATGCATTTTGGGGGCATTGACTATTTATATGGGAAGGATATTTAGTTTTGACACATGGATAAACTCTTTTGGGAGAGATATGAGCTTTTGCAGGGGATCCATGGTGTTGTGCTAAACCATCCGGGGTATTCTGACAAAAGCACTAAATGAATGCACATGTGCCAAGGCAATTGAGAAGGATCTGTGCTATTCTGACTGTACTGACCTTTTATATGGGAAAGGAATCTGCTTTTGAAGCATGGACGAAGAGTTTGGGGTAAGATATTTGTTTTGCTAGTGAGCTATAATGTTGGGCAGCACTGTAAGACTGTTTGGCCAAATGACCTTATGGTTTTGAGAATGTCATCTCGGTTTCAAGAAATGAGCCAAACCAATCGAGAAAAACTGTAATTGCAGGGTTAGATTAGATTAGATTAGATTAGATAAAATTAGATTAGATAAAATAAGATTAGATAGATAGATAGATAGATAGATAGATAGATAGATAGATAGATAGATAGATAGATAGATAGATAGATAGATAGATAGATAGATAGATACTTTATTATGCATCCATGTGCGGTAGGTCTGCTGTTTGGTGAGATGAGCTTGATTGCTTTGGTCTGAAGGAGGAAAAGGAGGGAGGGACAATAAAAAAGGTTTTGAGTTGTTGCACTTACCAGCTGTCAGCGTCTCTCTTTCCTAGACATAAAAACCTGTATGCCAAAGAAACATCTTTATCTTGTGGTTTCGCACTTAAAAATGTTTTAGTGACATCATTACACACATATTTGTACCATGCTGAGAACGTTATTTTCAGGTATATTATACTGTATATGACTTGTGCCCATTCTCATATTTATAGTCAATGGTGTGGTTAAATTACCTTTTGCTAAAATATAATTTTAGTGTTGAATTGTGGTGCAGTAGTTAGGGCTGCTGTCTCACAACTCCAGAGCTTTAGGTTTGAATGCTAGTTAAAATCACTGAGTTTGCATATCCTCTTTGTACCTGTGCTGGGTTTCTTCCAGATACTCCAGTTTTCCACCAACATGTCATTCTCTAAAATGGTCTGGTCTGAGTGGTTGTGGTTATGTGTGAGAATGAACTCATTCTCATTGAGAATCAACTCAATGCCACTCATTCAAGTTTTGTATTCAGTCCTGCTGGGAGAAATTCTGACTGAACTTGATTAAGAAGGACACATATACATTCTGCCTGATAAATCATAGTGCTGGAGAGTGAAGACATGTTACATGTTAATTAACATACCATATGCAATCAAAAATTGTACAGCAATATGACAATGATGGCTCTATAAACCAATAAATTACTATAAAGACAAGTCACTTGCTTTATTGTCCTCTGTAAAGTAAGTAAGCATATAAGACTGATTTTTTATTATACAACTTCTAGTCAGAGAGGATGTCAAACTTGATGATGGCAGTTTCCAATCTCGTCACCTGAGTATATCAGTTTATACATCTATAAATCGCTGCACAGTTTCATACTTCCAAAGAATCATGTGGTTGGCTCTTTCTGAGACAGCCAATAATATGTTGCCTGGCAGAGCTGGTGCTGTACGAAGGGTTTACAGGAACAATGAGTTCCTGCCTCATTTTTTCCTTTTTTCCATTCTCTCATGGTAAATAAAACACAAGACATCAGGCAATCAAACCCTTCTTTCTGTTTCTGAGGTCCAAAACACCCACATTAATTATTCCTAGTAGTTGCATTATATAAGCACACTTGTTTTTCTCCTTTTATCCACACATCCCACCCCTACGACTTAAGACATAATTTTTACTTTTGTCGCAAAGAGTCACAGACTATTTGGAATGAGTGGCTGGGCATGTCACCCTAATCAGATGCCTCTGACTTGCTAAGATTATATGAATGAACTCTGCAAATGAAAAATCACTGAAAAAGTACTGTATTAAGACATGGCCTTAACACAACATAAATTAAATGACAATACTGTATGTAATAAATAAAATGTTTGTTTTCAGTAAGCATTCATTACTATTTTTTATCTTACTGTCAGGCAAGGTCCAGGAGTAGAGCACAAGATCATTTGAGTTGTCAGAATGTGTCTCACCAGCTAGTCCGATATAACACTATATAATTAACATTAAAGGTAAATATTAACCAAGTGTTAGAATTGCTTGTTAATATTTACAGACTTGAAAGTGAAGGCAACTTGTCATTTTTCTAATTCCATAAATGTAATTTTACTGTGTCTTGGAACAGGTATCACAAAAAACTCCTGTCACTTTGTTAGCCCATTGGGGTGGTTGGATGAGAGCTCTGTAAGCAATATTGTGCACAAAGTAGAAACTAAGCCCAGAAAGGACACCACTCAGCCACTGATGCCTCCAAACAGGGTAAGCTTAAATTTACCGGAAGCCAAATAACCAGAGTAGACAAACATGGACATGGGAAGAGCATACAAGCTCTGCATCAACACTGACCAAACCTGGGCTGTGCAGCTCTGAGAGCAATAATCTAACATCAAAATGCATTTTAGTACATTATGCTTTTAGATATCCATATAAAACACACTATTATTCCAAACATTACTTACAAATTACAATGTAAATACTTTTTCATTTTGACATACTAAGATTGTTTTTTCTGGTTATTCTATTGTACTGTATTACAGTAGCAAAAATATTTTGCTTTGGACTGCATTTGTGAGTCGGCTTTGTTTTTTATTGCTTTAATAAAATCGTCTGTAAAGCTGACAGTACAGCAAATGTGGTATAATGTATTTATTATTGTATACATTTTCCTTTGATATTTGACTTTAAACACTGTGCCTTTCCTTGCTCCAGAATGTTCTCAATGCATTATCTGTTCAGAATATTATATGCATGTTTGTCAAAACAACAGTTAACATGATTAATTGTTAGTATTTTGCTTTTACTCTCAAACATGGCCATAGCAGTTGCAGAGATCCTCTCAAGGTGACTACTCAGCATGTCTTCCATTTAATAACATACAGAGACATAGGAAACAGAGGCACACACGTTCTAAATCAATAAAGCTCAGTTGTTTTAAATCATTATAACTAGATATTTCAGGCAACTTTATGGCCTGTATGTTATTTGTAAGAATATGTAGTTTGTCAAATATTTATTAGATAATATGCTTTAGCAGAAACAACAGGTAACAGTACAGCCATTTTTGAAATTTGTTTTTGCAAATGTATAACACATTGCTTAAAACATATTAGGTATCTAGGTTTTTATATTTTATTTCAGCCAACTATAGTTTTTGTAAATAAAGCAATTCTTTGCACGATCATTTTGAATTTCACACTCTTTTTTTTCCTTTTTTAAACTGATACATATTCAAGTTTCTTTATCTGAACAATGCTTATACAAACTACTGGTGTTTCATTATTTTCTAATACCAAATAATATATAACTTTAAACCTAGTAATTATTTCTTTGTTTTTATGTTGAAGCTGAATATTTTTGTAGCCTTAATCCACTTTTTAAATGCTCATTTTCAATATGGTTGCATAAAAACATATGCTTTATTTTAAAGTATTAATTCATTCTTTTAATGTAGTTAAATTAGTCTATTAAAGAATCTAACATTTAAACCCATGTTTATCCAAGCAAATATTGTGTGGCTTAAATTTTTGTAAACAGGTAAAATTGTGCACTAAATCACATAAAGGGGAGAACCGGCCAGACAAACACATTATTTTATTTCTTAAGTGTTGTACTTTCCCTTCACGCACTGCTGGAAAAACATTTAAGCAAATAAATTGTGCAAAGGATGGATGGATGTAAAGTTACATGTTATGTTAAATATAATTCTTTAAATTATATTATGTGTATCTATTGAGTTTGATTCATATAATTTGTTTTCTCTTTATACAAATGACTGTAGATCCATGGACAAATCTGTAAAAGTCCTAAAGTTTGCTGATCACACAACCGTAGTGGATCTCATTTCCAATAATGACATGTCTTCCTTTTAAAGAGAGATGGGCTGTCTTGTAGAATGGTGTTTTTGAAACAACTTGGAGCTCAGTGTTATTAAGACAATGGAAGTGAGGATTGATTTCTATCGACACGTCACTAACTGTCCACCTTTATAAATTAATAGCCAGACCGTGTCTGTGGTTCAGTTGTTTTAATTCCTGGGAATGCTTTCACTAATATATTAAAATGGGACAAGCACATCACCTCCATCATCAAGAAAGCCAGGCACAGATTGTTCTTCCTTCGCCAGCTTAAGAAGCTTGTTAAATTTATAATATTGTTATATAATATTGTTAAATTTTTACTCAGCCATCATTGAGTGTATTGTGACCTCCTCCATCATTTGATTTCCTTCTGCCTCCTATCTTTCTAAGATTAATTTGTTCAGCTGAGAAAATCTCTGGCAGTTGTCTCCCAACATTAAAAGATTTGTTCATCGCCAGAATGAAAAAGAGAGCAGGAAAGATTGCAGCTGACTCCACCCACCCCAGCAGCCATTAAGCTGCCATCACAGAGGAGGCACAGGTCTATTATGACCCCAACTACACACCAAGTTGCAGCTTCTTTCCTCATATTATTCAGATCCTAAATAAACTTGCATAGGGTTACTCTTAACTGTTTTAGCAATTTTGTAATTTGTATAGTGGGTTTTACAGTGTCAGGTTAATGATGAGTGGAAATTGTGTTGTCTTTAGTTGGTTATGTTTTGTAGTCCATGTTTTGCACCTAACTGAAGTCAATTGTGATATGCTTCACATGTTAGAAATAAAGTGATCATGATTATGATTCTGATTCTGCCAAGAACATTTTCAAATGGGTACATCCATTTTATGTACAGTATGCTTATAACATTCATTTATTTTTCATTCATATATTTCAAATGTGTACAACGTTGTGTTAATAAAGACCCAATGTGTTTATGCACAAGGCATTTTAGCAAGGAGCAGTGAGGCTTATATATGTGCAAACTCGTGAAATATAAAGTAAGTAAGTAAAGTAAGTAAATGTAAAGTACTATATATGGGAAGTAAAAATGTTAGATTTGAGTACACAATGAGAGGTTTGAAACTTGAAATTACATGTTATGTGAAGGACCAAGGAGTCATAGTCAACTCTTTACTTTCCACATCTAGCCAAGAGCAATTAAGAAGGCTAATAATAGGTTATATCTCATGGTGTATGGAGTACAAGTCAAAATTGAATATGAAATTATATAGCACACAAGTGAAGCCTCACCTGGAGTACTGGGTATAGTTTGGTCTCCGTATTATAAAAAGGACACGGCAGCACTAGAGGACGTGCAGAGAAGAATGACTATACTTATGCTAGGAGTTTGAGTTATGAGCTATGAGGAAAGACTGAAAGAGCCTTTCAGCTTAAGAAAATGGATATTAAGAGGTTTCACTTGATTGGTGTGCTTAAAATTATGAAGGGAATTAGTACAGTGGTTCACAAACGGTTACTTTAAAATGAATTCTTCAACAAGAATATGTATACACAATTGAAAGATTTTTAGGGGGAAATTATGACACAAATATTTGAATGTTTCTTCACACAAAGGACCCTGGCACATGGAATAAATGACCAAGTAGTGTGAGAGAGAGTAGGGCTTTAAGGGACTTTAAATCTCAACTCAAAGATATTTTATAGAAATTGGGTGAGCTGGAGTGGTGAGCTTTTTAGGATAAATAACCTGTCATTGTCACAGATGTTTTAATATCATACAGCATTGTACAATGTTGTAATAAATGTAGTATCAGGAAGGATGAAGAAACCGAAGTGTCTTATTGAAAGGAAGTAGATGCTTTTAAAAAGTGATCTCCTTCTGAGATCAGTTTTTGGGCAGCTGCTGTTTTTAATTTATATAAATGATCTGTGATGAAAATGTAGCTAAAAAGCTGATTATGTATAGTGTGCAGTGCTCACTAAAGTAGTTGAAGTGGCTCATATCCTACAGGTAGTAGAATCATTACAGATGTTCTTGGACTGACTTCAAACTTGAGGAAATACAGTATATGGCAGATTAAATTGAATTTAATGTTTATAAGATATAACTAATACAGTGGGAGGATGTGTCTAAAGTGTGAAATTACATTTACTTCTGAAGAGGACTTAAGAGACCTAATGGACATAGCGGACTGTTCACGAGTACAAAATTGTTATTTTTAAAGCACTCATCTGAAGTGTTGTGTACAGTTTTACTCACTGCATTTTAAAAGTACAGCAAGGCTGGAGAAAGTCCACAGGTGAGTAAGTTCAGGCTGTGGCATATTAGCTTTGAGAAAAAATTGAAGGAATTGAATTTTTTTTTAGTTTTAGCAAGTAGAGGTCAAGCAGAGACATGATTGAATTGTTCAACATGAGAGAGCAGATGAAAGTTGGTTAAGGGGAAATTTTATATAAATGTTAAAAAAAAAATTAGAGTGGCTTATATATGGAGTTACCAAATAGTGTGGTAGAAAGTGGTACTTGGTTACCCTCAAATCTCAGCTTGATAACATTTTTGCAGAAGTTAGGTGAGTGTGAACTGACAATATATGTTATGCTGAAAGGACTGTTCTCAGCAAAACTGATGTTAACTGTAGATGCTTTTCTTGAAAATAAATGTGCTTCTTGATCAATAACAGATTTAAATGACTATAGAAGGAACTGATTAAAAAGGAAACACATAATCAGAAAGTGAGGTAGGTTTTGTCCATTAAAATAATTAACAGAACAGGACAGATGCAGTAGGTAGAATATATTGAAATGATAGATGCAGACATTCTAATGCTATCAAATTCTCAAAAGAGGATTTTATATAATTCTAGAGAGACAGAGTAGAGATGATATAATTACAGTAGCTTTGAAATACTTTATATAGCATAAAATTATATATTGCTTTGTATTTGGCAGTATTTTATTAAAGCAAGCAAAAATTTTGATGGCAAATAAAAATAAAAATTATAGAACAAATTTAAAAAAATGCTTGCTTATTTCACAAAAGAAACTGAGAAGATTAATGATAATCAAGGATTGAGAAAAAATCTCATAATTGGGAACATAATTCACTTATATCATTAAGGATTAAAGGAGATGGAGAAAACAAATTCAAAACAACAGGCTTCTTTTAACATTGATACACCTCACAAACTGTATGTTTACATGTAGTGCGTAAACTATGCAGACATTTTACTACTGTTCCAAACAATTTTTCCCATGCTCAGCTTCATAGTTTCTTTTTATTATTTAATTTTTTAATTTTAAAATTAATTTGTCATTGGTGTTAGAAAATGTGACCAAATAGCTGGAATGTGTTTGTAAGGATATCGTATATAATGCCTCATCAAAAAGTAAATAGTTACTGGCAATAGCAAACCTTGAGCTGTAGGAGGATTTAGCAAATGTGGCTTTCATGACAGAAGGAGCTCTTCAAGATGATGGCTGATATATCATTATCTGCTGCCAGTGGAAGTTCTAGAGTTTCTCTAGACTGCCCTCCAGTTTTTCTTCCCTTCATAATCATTGCCTACCAAATGCCAGAAAATAAGCAGTATACTTACATGGCTCACAAGCAGAAATTAACTAGTTAAACTAGAGGAGCATAAATATAACATTTGTCCAATATGAAACTTTTAAAATAGCATGTTACAGAAATCATGTTGCAAGATAAGGTGGAACCTCTGATCAGAGGGAGATTCCACTTAAGGTCTCTTTGCCTTACAATATGAATATGCAATCTGCTCTTTTAAGATTTTAACCCTACCTGTATACTATGGTCATTTAAAGAAAATAGACTTTATTGATTTAGCTAATTCCTCACTGGTTATTTATCACCATCACACAAAGTTTATTTTGTTTTAATTTGCACAACTTCACATTGCATGGAATGCTTTGGAACTTTTGAACTCTGCAACCGTATATGTATATTATGCGTTCAACATGTTTCACCTGTTTAACTATTTATGAGATATTAAATTCTCTAGTAATAACCAAGAATTTTGTGTCCTTGACAAAGGTTAATACTGTATAATACATTGATCGCAGTAACCGTAAAATCTGAAGATTAACATAAGAGGTGGGTCGTGATACCTTTGACACCTATGCAAAACTGATGAAAAAATTCTCTTTTCAGAATACAAAAAGGCAAAAATTAAATTAAGAGCCACTCATGGTGGTGCAGTTTCCTTCTTGGATGATGCAAGAAGGAGTGAAATGTGCCCCTTGTACTCTCATTCACACAGTTTCACTTGGCAGTTTCCACCAATATGTTTTAAGGCAGCAGAGCAGTCAATTATAAGAATTTCATTGTGCAGCCCTCTGTGATACTCAAATGAAAGTTTATAGCCCAACTATCCATGAGACACACTGCTTTAAATCCAATGTGATGATGCCAAAAATACAATAATGAACAACTTAGGCATGAGGGATAATCATAAAGTAAAAGCAACCTACCATTCAATACTGTTAACTATGAGCAGGTTGATGTAACAGTTATTATCACTTCTCCCCATAGTCTCCCTGTAGGTTGATGCACTTCTTGTATCGTTCCACTAACTTCTTCATTCCTTAGGAGAAGACGCTATTTGGTTGATCCCAAATCCAGGTCTGCACCACTTCATTAATCTCATCATCCGAGGTGCAACCTTGTAGAACCTCTTAAATGGACTGCAGATGTGATAGTCACATGATGATACAGTAGATCAGTGCTGTAGGGGGGGTGTGGAAGATATTTTTATTTCTGCACTGAGCCAACATTCTTTTGTGAATTTCAGTAGATGTCACTCCCTCTGCTCAAAGAAATCTCTCTGCACAGCATTGTTCAACAATTGTTCAATCCTGTAGCAGATTGTCCATGTTCATTTGACCTTGGCTTCAACTAGACTAACGGCAGAGTGCTGCACTGTGTGTGTTCAAACTTTCTCATAAGCTATCACAAGCGTGTTGTATTGCTTTAGCTTCTATCCATTGCGGTCAATGTGTCATTTTCAAATTGCCTTTACTTTTTGATTTACCTCGTACATTAATGTTAGGTAGAATAACTAATGCGGGCTGGATGGTCTTTTGGCCTTGGAACCCCTACAGATGTTTTCTTATCAAGATTTTTTTTTTTATTTATTTTTTTTCAATTTATTTATCTTATCCTCAGACTCATCTTTAGAGACTTAAAAATTAATCAATATATAAGGACTCTACTTTTCTAATTGAACATCTATTTTATGTAACTGTATATGGATTTATTTTTTCTATGTTATTTTTTCATTGTTATTCTTAATTAATTTTTTTTGTTTTTCTTTTCTTGTAACCTTTTCTTTGACATCTTGTAAAGCACTTTGGGCTACTTCCTGTGTATGCAAAAGTGTTATAGAAATATTGTTTGTTTTGTACAAATACATTTTGTATATGTTTTATATGTACTTCATGCAAGTACAAATTTTATTATACTATGTGCACATGACAATAAACCTGACTTAACTTCACTTTTCTCTCTCCAACTCACCATGGTACATCAAAGAGCAATACGCACTCCTCTCACACTGCTGCTTTCATTTTAAATGTCTTAATATTTTTAGGTATTGCCTGGGCTGTTATTTGTGAAAAATCAGTCTCTTCTAACTTATGCAAGGTGGCCTGCGCGTCTCTACTGTAGCTTTGTGCATGGTGCATGTGTCACCCCAAAATAACATTACCATACAGAGGTATGTTGTATTTAATGTTGTCGATATTCATTTTTCATTTGGCATATATATACAGTATATACTGAACATATTGCTAGATTTGGCTGAAACCAAGTTTTCTGTAAGCGGGGTGTCTTTGGAAATTTCACCATACACAATTTTCCACTATACACAGTGTTGAGAAATGTTTTTCGTAAGAGAAGATACTCCTTTAAAATAGCAAACCAGAGCCATAAAAGAAAGGGGGAAACAAAGGCGCCATGAGAAATTATAAGGGAATCTTGTGAAGATGGAAGCTGGACAGGGAGAATGCAAATAAATGACCATAGGTATAATAAACACTTAGCAGAAAAGCAAAATATTTCTTCTGTTTGCAGAGGCATGCATACAACTGTTTACTCTACTTTGAAAACTATTTTGTAAGTGTAAGAGATAAAGTGTAATATTTCAGTAACTTCATTTTTTTTCATTCCTTTTGTTGCTGAACTGTGACTGTGTCTGGTATCTCAATGCTAATTGCTTATGCTTGCAAAGGGCATACACCTTTTCTCTAGTGGCATTTGAGATTTATTGACATAAGGGCAAGGAGGGTGACCTGGCATACATGGACGAGGTGGAGAGGCTGTCAGAGTGGTGCAGAGTCAATAACCTGCTTCTCAACACCACAAAAACGAAGGAGCTTGTTATTGACTTTAGAAAAAACAAAACTGACATCCAGCCACTCATCATTGGTGGGGTCTTTGTGGAGAGGGTCCCGGTGTTCAGGTTTCTGGGCATTGAGGTGGAGGATGACCTGACCTGGAGCGCCAACACCAAGGAGCTGCTGAAGAAGGTGCAGCAGAGACTGTATTTTCTGAGAATGCTCAGAAAGAACCATCTCCCAAAAAATCTGCTCCTTGCCTTTTATCACTGTTCCATCAAGAGTGTGCTCACGTACGGCAGCTGCACTTCCTCAGAAAGGAAAGAGCTCCACAGGGTTGTCAGGACAGTGGAGAGAACAATTGGTTGTACCCTCCCCACTCTGGAACAAATCTACACCTCCTGATGCCGCAAAAAAGCAATAGACATATTCATCACATTCCGGTCATTGCCTCTTCCAGCTTTTGCCATCGGGCAAGAGATACAGAGCAATGAAAACCAGGACAAACCGCCTTAAAAACAGCTTTTATCCAAAAGCAATCATGGCCCTGAACTCAGAATAAAACTGCTCCATATCATTCTCCCAATGTGCAATATAGACCTTAAGCCAACCGGTGCAATCTGTATATATAACAAGTGCAATTTGTATATTTTGTAAAGCACTTTTATTACTATTCGGTTTGTTATTATTTTCTCTCTTCTTGTCTTTTTACCTCTTATACCTCACACTGAGTCGACTGCACCTTCAATTTCGTTGTTCCTTTGTAAAAGTGATAATGACAATAATTATCTATCCATCTATCTATCTATCTATATGATCATGGATATGATAGGTGTTCATTTATATTCAGTTTTACTGATTATAACATGAACTGTTCATAGGCAGGCTCTTTTGTATTAAACATATGCAAGTATCTATAAACCACTAGTGGATGAAGCTCAAAAGAATCTTTAGCATAAGCACTGTAAGCATATAACATTATGTTAAGGGTTTTTTTAAAAATATTAATAAGATGTGCTGGATTTTTCATTCCTGAACTTTCTGAATGTTTACTATCTAATTCTGTTTGAAATGATTCATTCCACAGTATTAACTAAAAGCATACATTCATTAGAAAAGCCAAACAAAGCCTGTCAGATTTGCTTTTACATACTATTGAGTCAGGGCACAAAGTAATAATAGTAATGGTCATCCAGATAATGTTAGCACTTTCCTATGTAATAAAAATTTGGAATTCAAGCAGAAGCCATAGGTGCACCTTAGAACATGCGAACATTAAAGAGCCGTTGGGAACCCCTACTCTAAAGTTAGCTAATTTGAGAATTTTAAATGTTAAATTACATTTTATGGCATTTAAAGCATTTAGGAGTTTAAAACAAGTCATAATTTGTATAGTTCATTTTACAGTAAATAATACACTAAAGGGTTTTATGTATACAGTACAGTTCTTTATTAATTTGTAGAATATGGGGAGAAGTAGATTTTAACTTCTTCGAGCTTATGAAAATTACCAGGAAAAATCTATAGCAATAATTTTATAATGTAATCCATTGACATGGATACCAATGAGCTAGACACAGAAATTAAAATTTGTATATATTTTACACTGTTTATTATATATTTTAAACTGCTTATTATTTGGCAGTTATTCATAGAAACACCTCACAAATTATAATATATTTTAATGTCTTATGATAAAGGTAATGCTACAATTATTGTGTTGCTAGATTTAATTGCAACCACTGTAGCCATTGTAACACCGGCTTCAAAATTATGTTGGGCCCTCTGGCAATATCCTCATATGCTTTACTTCATACTTATGAAACTGATTTCATCATGTATAGAGATATCATTAAAAACATCCTTACTTAACTGTGTCAACGAGTTAAAAGATTGGATAAACAACTACTTGTCTTTAAATACAGAACAATCTGAAATATTAGTAATTGGTGAGAATGATACAGAGAGCAACAAGGTCCTGTCACTTTTTAACTCCTTATGCCTAAACATTAGTTTTACTGAATGAGCAGGCAGTTTACGTATTATCTTTGTCACCAGTCTATCTTTTACTGCACACATTACAACACTGAAACCTGCTTTCTCTAGCATAAAAATATAGGAACATTACGACTTTTTTAGTATTTACCTGACACCTTTATCCAAGGCAACATACAAATGTTGAGATACAATTGGTTATAGTTTGTTTTTTCCAGTTGGATCATAGGCAGGTAAATCGACATGCTCAGTGACACAGTATCAATAGCAGGATTTGAATGTACAGCCTCTGGGTTTGAAGTCCAAAGTCAACCACTATGGTACACTGCCCTGTTTTGCTGTGTGTTCAGTCTAATTTGTATGTTCATGTATGTGAATGTAACTTTTTTTTGTTATTGCCTGATATTGGGTCTGTATTCAGTGAGGAGTGCTATACAAAAATAAATAGATACCAAAGTTGAAAGACAAAGAACTGCAGAAACTAGAATAATAGACATGATTTTTAAGACTCACCCAAGGTAACATTTGTATTTTTCATCCACAAACTTGGAAACTGTGCTGCTCTGATACTGCCATGTTTAAAAAGGTGGAACCATCAAATGTTAGTGTGGTGTCAGGAGTCACATGGCTGTCAATGACAATGGCAACAATAAAGTATTTGGCCATGAAAATACACCACAAAATGGTGTAATGCCCTGAAGAATCAAATCACCAGCACACTTTGGCACCTTGCACAGTCAGCACTAATCGATGACATTAGTTCAGTTTGTATGCATGCATTTATCTGCACACTCATGCTTGTGGTACCACATTTCATACCAGCATTATCTCATCATTGTATGACTGTCCATCCATTTTCTGAAACCATATTGGCTGGAGCCAATCCTAGAATCATAAATAGAAAAGTAGGAGCCCAGCCTAGATGGTACTCCATCACAGGGTGCATTCATTTAGACACCCAAACACACCCATACAAAAACACTGAGGAGTTTCTAGTTAATTTAAAAAGTCCTTGAAACACCACACAGAAGCATGAACTGTGTAGACAGACAGGTTGAAATGTGAACCCGGAGTTATACAGTTAACTCCTGATAATGTCAATGTTGCAGTAGCAGTTTGTTCCCCGAGATACAAATAAGGTCAAAATATATTTAAAATGCTGCATTTTTATGAATTAATGCATGAATGTTTTATCCAGTGTTGGATATTATTATTTTGTTGCATGCTTTAATATATTTAATGTTTTAAGAGACTAGGGGGCTCTGCTCCCTGCTCACTTCGCTCGCCCACCCCCGGGTTTTCTTTACTGGATATACAATTTAAGAGATTGTTATTTTCATGGGAATTGTTACATATGCATTATTTTCACTTTTACTTAAAAACTTTTGTAAAAACAATACTTGTCCTTTATTTTCGGCCCCGGGCGTGGTTAAATCTCTTTCTCACAGGATGTAAGGCCAGGTTTGTACTTCATGTGATGCGACGGATGCTGCAGCGCACACTCCTGCTATGCAAGCGTTTTACTGTTTATACTTGCACGCGTACTTTACGGAACTCTGGAGGAATCCACCAGGTGGCAGTACAAGATATCATCACGGTGAGAACTGGTTCGACTTTACTGTTTTATGAATTGCCTGGAACACCCATTAAATTCCAATGACACCTTACCGCAATATCTCTGAAAAGGATGTTTAATGATTGAATCCATCAATCCAGGGATCTGTCCATTCCAGCAAGCATTGGGCACGAGGCTGAAACAATCCCTGGATGGGCATCAGCTCATCGGAAGGTGAATACAAGCACACACATACACTGGAGTCATTTTAGTGTAACCAAATCTGCATATCGGAGCACACTGTGGAAACCCAGAAGGAAAACATGCAAACTCCAGGCAGAGAATACCAGCGGCGTGACTCCCTGCGAGACAGCAGTGCTAACGCTCTGCCACTGTGTCACCCCCATGTGTGTAATTATTAACAGTATTCATTATTTAAATGAGATTAACGATTTGTCTGTAAAATGTAACATACATACTTTAATGCATTTCATCGTGAAAGTGATATCAAGTATAAATCTTAGGATTCTAAATGTTCAGAGAGTTGGAATATCATACATTTAATGTGTTCTGTGTTGAGATCTATTGCTGTTTGCCGCTGTCGTCAGGTCCGGAAGAAGCCCTAGAAAAAAAAGACGACACAGAAGACGGTACGATTGGGAACATGCGATGCTTGAAAATAAAAGCACCACGAATGCATTTGTATGTCGGCATTTTGCTTCACCACATTGAACCATTCATGAAACACTGATCTTGTAGGATCCGCAAAGTGGCTTTCTGTCACTTGTGGAAAATAACCAGAGACTCTGACGTCACTTTCCAACTTTTAGCACACTGCTGCCCCCGACTGGTACTGCAACTTGCGCACGCGTCGCGTTAATTTCTGAGGACTTGCTCAGAGGATGCGTGAAATGAACGCTAGGAATGTGTGGCAGCCATGATGTGGGCGCATACGCGTTCTGAGCATGAAGTATAAACAAGCCCTAACGCTGCTCGCGTTGTGAAGGGGGGTGGCTGAACGCACGCTAAGGAGAAGCGGTTGGATAATCTGCTGGTTTCCTGCTGCTGCTGCTGGAGCGCTGCGTCTTCTGCTTGGCGTGCTTTGCATCGATCATTTAAAAGCCTGTACAGCAGCTGTCCTTTTGCCACTTCGCGTCTCTGCCACTCGCGCTGGGGGGCGGTTCTGAATGCACGCTAAAGAGAAGCGGCCGGATCATCTGCTGGCTTGCTGGTGCCGGCGATCTGCATGTTCAGCTTGTCGCTTGTCATTGTTTTAAGAGCTGGGAGCATATAAAGTGTGTCTGCCAATAGCATTTCCAACAACTGCTAGGTTAGATGTCTGTGAACTTGTTTAAATGTTGTCTCACTGCCTTGTGTCGCGGGACATCAAATTGTCTTCTGAGAACATCACATCTCGTCTCCCTAGTCTCCCTCCCAAGATATTTTTTTATAATAGAAATAATATCTGCTGACATTCTGAACTATGATAGTGTCTTAATGTTGGGAATTTATTGCAACTGAAAATTAAAGAAGGAAAACCATAAGAAGCATTATAGAGAGTAGAAAACAGAGAGAATTTGAAATAAGGCAGCATCAAGGCTGATCAGTTATAAAGTATAGTTAATTAGTCATATAGGTGCACAGTCCAACAGCATAAATTATTGCTGTCAAATTAAACTGCTAGTGAATCCAGAGTTAATAAAGGCACACAGCGTTATAGGCTTATCCTACTTCTATCACGAAGTTAGGGGCCTTTATAGCTTTCTGTTTATATTACTCTTGTTTTATTAAGCAGTTTGGAGAGAAGCAGCCACTTTGTACTGGCTGACACAGACTTACACTATGCTGTCCTAGACAGCATCATCTGATTTTCCTTTTCTTTGGCTGCAGCAACTCTCTTTAACCCCTAATATTGACCTTGCCAAAGTTTACAGCACCATTTAACTCTGACATGTTGCACTCTAAACTGTTATGTGTTCTGTCTGGCTTTATAAAATGAACAATGTTGAGAAGATTATATCATACACAAGTCAAAACTGAGCTGCTACTGATGGTTCACCTTTGACCAAGAATGGTGGACAGTAGTATAGTCAGATATTTTTCTATATTTTTTATTCAGATGTCATTTTCTCATTGTTAATGACTACAAGTGCTTAGCTTGATGTGCCCAGGAGGGACTTTAAGGAGAGCAATTTAGTCTGGTGTTTTTCATGTAATACATCACTGGTGGATTTCTACACCCCAGTGTTTGAAGTGGGTGGGAGCGGACAAGAATGCACTTCTGCTATTTCTAAAATATTCATTTAAATGTTCCCTCACTTCTCATGCCGGCCCTTTGCTTTCTAGTTTCCCAATGTATGTAGAGTGCTGTTCCTGCACCTTGTACAATACAATACAATTCATTTTTGTATAGCCCAAAGTCACACAAGGAGTAACACAGTGGATTTTAACAGGCCTTGCCTTTTGACCCATGATTCTCTAAGAAGACAAGGGAAAACTCCCAACAGAAAAAAAACCCTTATAGGGGAAAAAAATGGAAGAAACCTCTTTCCATGTAGGTTGGGTATGCAGTGGGTGTCAAAAAAAGGAGGGTAAATACAATACAATAAACAGAACAGAACACAAGTAATCCTCAATACAATACAATAGTATAATAGAAATATTACAAATACAAAGCAGAATTCAACAGTAGATGAGTTCACAAATGAGGATTTGGATTTGTTCAGAGTCCTGGAGATCTCGGCCATCAAGCTACCTCCTTCTATTGGCCATTCCACAGCTCAGTCTGCGCTGGCCCAGCCAATCTGATGAAAGGACCCTTCAACCTGACAATTCCTTTGATCCTCCATAAGAGATGACTTTTCCTTAGACAGGCAAAACAAATTAGCAGTAGGGCAGTGGCACTAAGCCACATTTGAGTACCAAGAAGAGCAACTGAATAGATGAGGGTTAGTAACAAATTATAACTCTCATATTACTTATATTTAAGTGTTAATGACTAACAACAGAGATGCAGTATGTACAGTTAATCAGCAGCCTTAGTCTAGATCTGCTAAAATGAAGTAGTGAGTCTTCCGCCGGGATTTGAAAACTGAGACTGAATGGGTATCTCTTATAATAGCAGACAGACCATTCCACAGTTTAGGGGCCCTGTAACTAAAAGTTGTAGTTTTAAGATTAGCAGCTCCCTTTTGATCAGGTGTCAGTTTCTAGTGATGGGAGATTCTTCAACAAATCATTCTTTATGAACAACTCTTTTCAGTGAGTTATACAAATCCATTTCTGAACATGAGTGAATCGGTTCAGTAGAATACAATACTAGTAACTTAAGCACATGCATGATGATGTCATTGCTTTTTCTTTTTCAAATACATCTTTAAAGCAAATGTTCAAGTACAGCTGGTGTGATTTAGGTTTCTATTGATTCACTGAGAATACTTTTTTTTTATTTTTTTTTTTTTATTAATTTTATTACAATCCATACAAAGCAATCAAGTTTTTACAAAGAGAAAAATTAAGAACAGATCGATCCCCACCCCTGAGAGAGAGAGCAAGCCAAACGGCGTTAAATTTAAGGCTTGGAGACATACCTAAGTTAATAAATTCTCTGTGCCTTTTGAACTTATTTTAAAATATTACTGATTAGATCCTGCCATGTTTTGAAAAAAGTCTGTACGGATCCTCTGACTGAGTATTTGATTTTTTCCAACTTCAAATAATATAACAGATCGGTTTCCCACTGACTTAAAAGAGGAGAGTTTGGGTTCTTCCAGTTTATGAGAATAAGTCTACGTGCCAAAAGTGTAGTGAATGCAATCACAATTTGTTTGTCTTCCTCCGCTTTAAACCCATCTGGAAGAACACCAAACACAGCTGTTAATGGGTTTGGAGGGATTGTAAGTCCAAGGCTATCTGAAAGGTAATTAAAAATGTTTGTCCAGAATAATGTTAATTTGGTGCAGGACCAGAACATGTGACCTAGTGAGGCTGGGACTTGGTTACAACGTTCGCAGGTTGGATCATGCCCTGGGAACATTTTGGAGAGTTTTAGTCGAGACAGATGTGCTCGATATATAATTTTGAGTTGTATAATTGTATGCTTTGTGCATATGGAGCTCGAGTGAATTCTCTGCATTGCTACTTTCCACTCCTTTTCTGATATATTAATTGAAAGATCTTTTTCCCAGTGTCCTCTTGGATCTTTAAAAGGGAGGGATTGTAAAATGATTTTATATATTGTAGAGATGGAGTCTAAATCCTTGAGATTGAGCAATATTTTTTCCAGCATGGATGAGGGTGCAAGATGAGGAAAATCTGGAAGGTTTTGTTTAACAAAGTTTCTGATTTGAAGATAGTGAAAGAAATGTGTAGCTGGAATGTTAAATTTGGAATGTAATTGCTCATAGGATGCAAAGACGTTGTCTATATAAAGATCTCTAAGCAAGTTAATTCCAAATTTTTTCCAAATATTAAAAACTGCATATGTTTGTGAGGGTTGAAAGAGGTGGTTCTCTTGCAGGGGTGCCACAGATAGAAGCTTCTCCGTCTTAAAATACTTTCTACATTGGTTCCAGATTCTAAGTGAGTGGAGCACAATTGGGTTATTAGTGTATTGCCGATAACGTGTGTTTATTGGAGCACAGAGCAAGGAATACAAAGAAGTACTGCAGGAATTTAATTCTATTGCGGACCAAGCCTGTGTATGTTCTTCTATTTGTGTCCAGGTTCTTATCGCCTGTATATTTGCTGCCCAGTAATAAAACTGGAAGTTAGGTAGAGCCATGCCGCCTTCTGCCTTTTGTCTTTGTAGGGTCGCTCTTTTGATGCGTGGATGTTTTGAATTCCAAATAAATGAGGTTATTGTCGAATCTAATTGCCTAAAAAATGATTTATTAATGTATATTGGGATGTTTTGAAATAAAAAAAGGAGCTTAGGAAGAATATTCATCTTAACAGTGTTAATTCTTCCAGCTAGTGTGAGATGAAGGGTTGACCATCTATGCAAGTCTTGTTTAATTTTTTCCATGCAAACGGCGAAATTTTGTTGATATAGAGCTTTCACTGAGAATACTTTAATTCTTTCAGGGCTGATGTCGACTTTTGTCGAAAATCAGGGGTAGAGCACGGTAACCAGCTGTAAACTGTGACAAAACTCGCCCTTACATTTAAGTTTTACTCTCTTTGCTAGAAAGAAAGTTAAGTAGCTTTGTTGATTTGAACTTGATTTCCTGCGTGAGTAGCGAAGAGCAAACATCTGGCAAGAGACTAAATATGCCAGGGACATTTTACATATTATTGCTCAATCGGACTCTGACTTGTCGGACTTGGAATTTCATGCAAGTGATCAGGATATGGACATCGAATACAAAAGTGAGGTACCAGCATTAGCTGATCAGTCCCCAGATGATCATGGTGTTGAACACGTTTGTGTAGCTTATACACCTACGGCAGCGCTCACCTGGGAGGACCACCACTTATGATGACAAGAGGTACAAATCATTAAACCAATTGCATCACACTGCGACTTTTACCGCCGCCCATCTGTGTGAAGGCAGCCAGCCCACCGTGCATTCCTGCTGGCCATCGAGGTGCCCCCACTCAGCCACTGCCTCCAGAGATGCCGAACTTGCACCAACAGCAGCCACAACACGTAGCAACAGATGTTTTATGTTGATTTATGTGTGAAACAATTGTTTTGTGTGCTTTTCAGAAAACTGAGTTTTTTGGAAAAAATTATTCAGCTCTCAAAGAGTTAATTAATTAGGTCTTTTAATGTATGCAGCAAGCTGCTGGAAATGTTCTACCAGTCCATTGTAACCAGTGTTGCGTTCTGTGCTGGGAAAGCAGCCTGAGATCAAAAGATGCACAATGCCTGAACAAACTTACCAGGAAAGCCTGCTCAATCACAGGATGAACCCAGGACACATTGGAAGTTATTGTGGAAAAGAGGATGATGGCAAAATTGGATGCAATCATAAAAAATCCCCACCATCCTCTCCAAGAAGCACTCTATTGGAGCTCTTTTAGCCATAGGCTAATTCCACCACAATGTGCTAAGAAGAGCCTCTGAGTGTATTTCTTGACAGCTGCTATCAGGTAATTTAATGCAGCCTCCTGATATACTCTTTTGGTTCATTTTAAAATTTATTGATTGATTGATTGATTGATTGGCTGTATTATCTGTCCTATGAGTCTGTATCCTTATTTTTTATGTTTCTGCAACTGTATGCTTGTGAATTTCCCCTTGGCATTAATAAAGTTTATCTAATCTATTCTAAATGTATTATAGTAATTGACTTGCTATATACTTCATTTTGGGGAGTTTTCTATATATAAGAAGAGTAATACATATGGAGGTGTTTTATGTTCTTTGTGCATTGAACATATTAAACTACAGTTGCACAAAGCTAAACTTTATCAAAAATTTCTAAATGTATTTCTAATTATTTGTTATTTTCAACTATACCTTAGCATAGAATTTCTTATGGATCAGTGACTGGCTTCCCCTGGTACAGAGATGGGCAATGTTGGTCATGGAGAGCTGTAGTGGCTGCAGTTTTTTGTTCCAACCCAGTTTCTTAATGAGAAGTCAATTATTGCTAATGAAGCATTTATTGCTCAAGTGACATTTTTCTGCTTCATTTTAGTGTTCTCTGTTGTTAAGGTCCCCCCCCCCCCATTGCTTATTTCAGTCTTAAACAGCTGCATTCACTGTTTTAATGGCTTCTTATTAGCAATAAGATGTAAATGACAATGGGGCCAGCAGTTCTCCATCTAACTTGTTTCCATATACTGTACACTTGTGTGGATTCATCAAGCACTGTTTGGTTTAATAAAATACTTAAGAGTAAAATGTGACAGATTGAAAATGATCTGTTTTAGGCTTCAAATCATAAATGATCCATTGTCATTTGCATCTAATTGCTAATAAGCAGCCAATAAAACAGTGAATGCATCTGTTTAAGATGGAAATAAGCAATTAAGGGTGGGGAACTTTAACAAGAGAGACCACTAAAATGAAGCAGAAAAATGTCACTTGAGCAATAAGTTCTTCATTAGCAATAATTGACTTCTCATTAAGAAACTGGGTTGGAACAAAAACCTGCAGCCACTGTGGCTCTCCAGGATCGACTTTGCCTACCTGTGCCCTAGTACATATCATTCACCGTTGAATCATTACCTGCAAATAACTCAGGCAATTCTCGTTTACTTGATTCTCTAACTGAATGATTACCCTTGAATTAGCTGATTGGTTGTCTTGTTCACTGCTTCTTTCAATTCAAACTGATTCATTACCAGTGAACTAATCGCATAATTCTTGTTCTCTTTTTCTCATAAAGGAATTGGAGGTTTTATTAAGTTAGAGTGTCACAGCTTTACTAAAGTGCCCTGCATTTTTGATAATTTGTGGGGGAGTGGTCAACTCATATGTGTAATAGTGTTAGGAATTTTCCAAATTGAACCCCCACCCTTCTGGGAGAAGTCCTGCCCTAGCGAAGAATCAAGTAAATCAAAGTAATCGAATCACTTTAACAAGTACTTGGAAAAAATTAAATCAGTAAAATAAGTTATAATTCCCATCAAAATTGGATGATAAGGAAAATTTTCATAATATTGGGGTCTGAGGAGTTTAGAATGATTAGTTTAATTTTTGGCAGGGGCAAATTGATCACTTTATATAACTATTCAGTATGCAAGTAGCAGTCTAATGAGCTTTTGCATATGGAAACATATTCATGGTTGAAAAAAAGAGGACAGAGGAAGTAGTTTCTCGAAACACCAGGGATCCCTGATCACCCTCTTTCTCCACTCATCATGCTATGGACATTGAAAAGTCTAAAAGCCAAAACAAAGATGACTTTATTTTGGAGGAAGGTGATTGTCCAGAGTGCTGGATTATTTAAAATGCCGGTTATTAAAAAAAACGAAAAATGGTGACTAATTCTTAAAGTAGCTGTTTATAATGGTAAACTGAGAAGTAGTAGATGTAAGTCACTGAATTTCGTTGGCCCATCTATGAACCAAGGACTGTCAAGTGGATGGAGTGAGAGTACTGTCTGCTGTATGGATCCCGGCAGAGCTAGTCAGCAAACTTCACTAAAAATAAGATAAGAATAGAAACTGAGACGTGTGGAAACATAAAGTTGGGAGTTGTTAGGGGAGTAGACCCATGTGTTCTTGAGCAGCATGGAAGCAGATGCACTGACCAGTTGTGCAAGTTGGAGTGAAGGGAAAAAAAACATGAGCCCCTGTACTTACCAGACATTTCCAAAGGCTGGCAGTGGAGTAACCTGAAGAAAAAAATGGCATATCCCGAGGCCTGTGGTGGGAATTAGTCAGTGTCTGCCACCAAAAGCTGACTAAATGGTCTTTCCAAGTACGATTAACTGCTGTTGGTGTATCGAGACTTTCCTCTGCCACATCTCAATATTCAAAACGGATAAAGAGAGCACAAAAAACCTTAACCATTCTTTGTGAAAAATTAATCTAAAATTATTACAGTCGGACCTCGCTAAGTCGACCTTTCCTATGTCGAATTACTCGTTGGTCCCCGGCCGAATTCCCATAAGACCAATGTATTTTAGATCTCCTCAACTCGAAAACTTTTCGGCTCCCAACCTCCGTTAGTCAAATTTTCTATGGCCTTTGGGTTATTATTCTGAGGCTACATTTCAGAACATGTGGTCCAGAAAACCAAGAAAAGGGACGCAAAGTCTTATCTTAATGCATTCCACAAGGGATTAAGCGACTCTCTGAGGATAGGACATCTATTTTGAGACCAAAAATGTCTGAAAACTAAAGGGAGTGGCTGGAATAATCCGCGTCCCTTCGGTGCTCCATGGGTCATAACCAACCGGGTGGCGTCTAGAATTTCCAAATTGTCTCAAGAAAGACGTTTTTAACCCATTTCCCCTTCACCTTTGTCAGTCTCTTGTCGGGAGGAGCCTTGAATAGTGTTTGTGTCTGTGTGCTTCTCCATAGTCTCCCGTACGGTACGTGCCCCGAAAATGACAACTGGTAAGCGTAAGCTTAAAACATTGTCAATCGCGGAAAAAGTTACCGTCATTAGAGCCGTCGAAAAGGGCGACAAGAAAAAAGTGGAAATTGCAAAGCAATTTGGCATTCCCACAAGTACGCTCTCCACTTTTCTGAAAGAAAAAGAAAAGATTTTGAAACTGTACAGTGAGAAGTCATGTGGCCATCAGAAGAGGATGAAGGAATGTGAGTATCCCGTCATTGAACAATGCGTTTTGAAGTGGTTTGTGGAAGCGAGGGAAAGGAAAGCATTGTTGAATGGGAAATCATTGAAACCCAGATGCTTCAAAAATGTGAAATCGCTACCTATGCATTACAAGGCCAATGAGAAAGCTTGGATGACATTAGAGCTTTTCTCCAATTGGCTGAAGAAAGTGGATGCAGCAATGGTCCGGAAAAAAAGAAGAATCATTCTTTTCATCGACAATTGCACAGCACATAACCATATCCCTGTCATGAAAATTGCTGCGGGATATTGAAGATAAACGCCCACTAGGAATTGACCTGCTAGAAGCGATGCGAATGGCCCGGAGAGCTTGGGTTGAAATTCCAGAGGAAACAATCAAGAATTGCTTCAAAAATGCAGGTTTTGGGCAGCAAACCGTTGACGATTCAGAGGAGCACTTGGAGGGAATGTCAATGGAAACAGACGAAGTACTTGCAAGTCCCGAAGAATGGTCCACGGTTCTGACAGCTACTGGCACCAATAAGGAAGTGTCCTTTCAAGATTTTCTCGAAGTTGACAGTGCGGTGAATGTTTGTGGAGAACTAACAGACGCTGACATTATTGCTGAGGTGGAAAACGAGGAACAAAAGGAAAATGAGAGTGGGGATGAGGAAGAATACGGCAACAATGTCGATACTCAGCCTGTCCCCAGCCGAAAAGAAGCAAGGCAGGCTACTGACATACTGCGCAGATTCTTGGAATCTATGCCGGATCTTGAGGAAAACGTGTTTCGGTCCATTGACAAGATTGAGGAGATTGTCGAGCGAGATGCATCGGCACATAGACGCCAAACGAAGTTAACAGACTTTTTTGTCTAAAGATAACCTGTTTCATTGCACTGTTCGATAGTACATACTGTAGATGCATGTACCGGTATGTAGCCTACATGTATACTGTACGTATAAAACGACAATATAATAAATGGTTATATAATAATTAAGCCGGAAAAATAATGTCCTTGATTAACCTGTGCCTATTACGCCATTTTCCCTAATTTGAAAACTCCGTAAGTCGAATTTTTTTTCGGGTCCCTTTGAGTTACTGTATTTTAAATACCTATTATGCATATTTAACATAATGTACATAATTGGTTCAGATTTGTTAGATGTTGAAAGGTTAATGGTGGCTAATATGTTTACATTTCAGTGTTCCATGACTTCTGTTTCTCCACTCTTCATACACTGCTACACCCCACATTCCTTACACTTTCTTCAGAGTCACCAGTTATCCCACTTCACTATGAAATGCTATTTTTTTGAGCAGAGAAGCAGTTTTCATGGTCATCTGTAGTTTATTATTTTGAAATGCACTGTCAACAGCATTTCAACCCAGAGCAATCTCAGCCACTAGTAATTGTTCTCCTCCACAGACATTTCTTGCCAGCCAACCCTTTCAGAAATTGGTAGACCACAAACATCTTTTGGCAATATAACTTTTATTTCTAAAGAGAGCAACATACAAACTTTGTCATGGAAGATATGTTTTAATAATTAATGGTGTGGAGTAGCAGAATATCTGCACAAGGATTAAGGAAGGCAATCTGAAGCAGATGCGGTTGCATGAACTTCTTCATGCTGCACACAAGTGGATTGTTCATTGAAAAGTCATAATGATGCCCTCAAGAATCAACCAGCTAAATCTTTTTTAAACCGTGGTCTTGGGGTAATTTTTTGTACTCCATTCAGTTATTCTACAGCTCCGGTGTTCACTTTAGCACTGAATGCTCTACTTTGCCTATATATTTTAGTTTTTCACCCTCTAGAGGACCTAGAATTCCTTTCCTGGCATGCTTTTAGAATTCACCATAACCATCTGTTTTAAGTTACAGTTAGCTTACCACTTGCACAAGGAACAATGCCAGCAGGCTCATTATCCACAGGAGATCCAGTCTGCAGTGGTATACCGCCTCCAGCAACTCCTGTCTACCCACACAGGCATGTAGAGATCCAGGTTTTGGTTTGTATTCTCTCATGACTTTTTGTGGACCATCAAGTATTTTTTGCCACTCTGGTTCTATAATTCCCAAATGCCAAGTAATTTTCATTCACATTTACTCACATCAAAGTGACTTACAAAAGAGGTCAACATAATCGAATAAATATCAGTCAGGGGACTGCTTTAAAAAAAGGTTGTTACAATTCAAGATTACAAAACTGACCATCACAAGTGAAAAGCTCTAGACTAAAAAGAAAGGCCCAAGGCTATTAGGTCTTTTCTTAGCTACTAAAAACATTGTCAATTAGAAAGTCATTCTAATAATTATGTTGCAGAAATGCCAGGTCCTCACACACGGCTTACTGATTGGTGTTCATGGCTGTATGGTTGTAAGGTAACCTGTTAAAGCACCATGTTTGTTTAACATTTTAATTTAAATATGTGAATCATTAGAAGAGTGTAGATATTGTGAATTATGATCCTCAGATCACAAGGAGGTGTTTGCGTTTGTGCAGAAATTACATTAAACAGCACTAAACCTAAGTACGGATTAAGTATAATACAAATTAACAGTCTGATAATACTTCCTAAATGAAATCCTTTTAGATATATTTGGCAAAAGACATTGTATCTTAATGAGTGAAAATGAACCTGTTCACCATTCCAGTTGAATTTTTGCACAATCCCATGTTACTCCCACAATTTGTATGGTTACTGACCAGCCTGCTGTTAAACATAATACATAGTGTTTGTTAATTTATTTAGAAGGCTAATCCCCTTCTAAAATGTAACAAATTTGATAAAGTACAGAGGTGAGTAATATAAATGAATGTCTCATTTTCACCAGTTACATTTTATCTGAACACCTGGTTCATCTATTTTTTTCCATGTTTCCACATGAGCTCTGTAGTTTTTGCAGAGAAACAATGTGCCATATTGGATAAATTTGGAAGCATGAAACTCTGTGCTTGCCAGTGCTCATAGGCCAAGGAGAGCTGGCTTGTTACCATGGCAACCAAATACAAAACTTTAAAAATGCACAAGATTTCTTTTCTGCATTACATTTTACTTGGACGGTAGCATTTCTAAAACAGCTTTCAGCAATAAATAGCTCTCAACCAATGTCTGCCATAATTTCTTGTTCTAGTGATTTATTATCTTTTGCATTATGTATTAGTTAATGCATATGCCAATATATGTGTGTTAAACGCAAGAGTTTCATGTGCAATGTATGATATACTTTGGCATGGAACGCTGTATGTGTGCAGTTTTTGTATTAGAATATTACCTGTGTTCCCAACATTAGATAGATAGATAGATAGGAAAGGCACTATATTATATATTTTTAAAAATAGCATTATTATGTCAAATTTTAAATAGTAAAACAAGATCAATTACATAAATTAAATGCATTTTATATATTTTACAAAATAAATACATCAACACACAATATTTTCATTAAATTATATCATTAAAAAAAAACTCTCCTCCCACCTCACACATATTCAAACAAACATCAGCACCTTCCAAACATATGTTTAAAGAACAAGTCTTCCTCCTCCTCCTCCAACAGCATTCCTCCTTGTCTCTCACGCTATCAAACTCAAACTAAAAATGACTGCTTTAACCTCCTTTTCTCCTCCTCCACTTCAACTCGACTTCTTTTACTTCATATGTAATATATCCTCATCCTTAGCACTTCTGTTACTCCCTAAAAAAAAAAAATTGAGCATTACTGTATATTAATATTCAACCCCCCCCTTCTTCAAAAAAGCATAATATTCCTTTTACTTCCCACACTTTTTTAAACTCTTCAATTTTTTGCATCTTTTTAAGGAGCAAATTCCAGCTTTATTTGTGATACAACATTCATTTTGAAAATCAAAAAGCATCAGTCAGCAATTTTCCACATTGTTTATTGTTATGACTTTTGAGCATGGCTAGTTTGGCTTCACCTAAGAGATAAATTTAGTAAATTAACCTTCTGCAAATTTCTCCTGTTGTATCTATACTAATAAAAGGCAAAGCCCTCACTGACTGACTGACTGACTGACTGACTGACTGACTGACTGACTCACTCACTCACTCACTCACTCACTCACTCATCACTAATTCTCCAACTTCCCATGTAGGTAGAAGGCTGAAATTTGTCAGGCTTATTCCTTACAGCTTACTTACAAAAGTTAAGCAGGTTTCATTTCGAAATTCTACACGTAACGGTCATAACGGTCGACAACGTCCGCCATGTTGAACTTTCATATTTATGGCCCCATCTTCACGAAATTTGGTAGGCAGCTTCCCTGCCCTAACCGAAACCAATGTACGTACTTATTTCGGTGGTATGACGCCACTGTCGACTGCCATATTGAACTTTCCAATGTCACTAATTCTCCAACTTCCCATGTAGGTAGAAGGCTGACCCCATCTTAACGAAATTTGGTAGGCGGTTTCCCTGCGCTAACCAAAACCGATGTACGTACAGTACAGGCCAAAAGTTTGGACACACCTCCTCATTCAATGTGTTTTCTTTATTTTCTTGACCATTTACAGCACTCTATCACTCTCCTTCTTGGTCAAATAGCCCTTACACAGCCTGGAGGTGTGTTTGGGGTCATTGTCCTGTTGAAAAATAAATGATCGTCCAACTAACCTGACTTCTGCACAACACAACTGCTGGTCCCAACCCCATTGATAAAGCAAGAAATTCCACTAAATAACCCTGATAAGGCACACCTGTGAAGTGAAAACCATTTCAGGTGACTACCTGTTGAAGCTCATCGAGAGAATGCCAAGAGTGTGCAAAGCAGTAATCAGAGCAAAGGGTGGCTATTTTGAAGAAACTAGAATATAAAACATGTTTTCAGTTATTTCACCTTTTTTTGTTAAGTACATAACTCCACATGTGTTCATTCATAGTTTTGATGCCTTCAGTCATGAAAATAAAGACAACACATTGAATGAGGAGGTGTGTCCAAACTTTTGGCCTGTACTGTACTTATTTCGGTAGTATGACGCCAGTGTCGGCCGCGATATTGAACTTTCCAACGTCACTAATTCTCCAACTTCCCCTGTAGGTAGAAGGCTGAAATTTGGCAGGCTCATTCCTTACAGCTTACTTATAAAAGTTAAGCAGGTTTCATTTTGAAATTCTATGCGTAACGGTCATAATGGTCGACAACGTCCACCATGTTGAACTTTCTTATTTATGGCCCCATCTTCACGAAATTTGGTAGGCAGCTTCCCTGCCCTAACCGAAACCAATGTACGTACTTATTTCGGTGGTATGACGCCACTGTCGGCCGCCATATTGAACTTTCCAACGGTCTTTGTTACTTATGGGCCCATCTTCAAGAAATTTGGTATGCGGGTTCCCAACGCTAACTGAATCCTACTTACGTACATATATATGTCCATAGCCTGCAGCTCAGTCACCGTGTGAGGTGGCGTTGGGTCCCCCTTCCCCCATACATCTTCTTATGTATTGAATGACTGGAACAGGTTCAAGGTGTGGACTGATGACGGTACAGGAGATAATTATACTACACAGAAGCACTATAAGAGTAAAATGCTTAAGCCCTTCACCTATGGTTCTGCATGTGAGTTGATGGCTGCCGCTGAATTTTTCGGTTGTCGCTTTCAAGTGTACCGAAATGACCAAATATTTTACACCTTTTGACAACCGCCAATGCCTCTTAAACATCTTAGATTCACAGGTGACGATTTCAGTAGTGGACAATTTGATGTTTATGAATGTTTAAACTCTCAAAAGCTGGATGTGAAGTTATCGATGAAACCGGTTGTATGGTTACAACACTTGACAGATGCCGAATGTCACTTCAACACAAGTCCTGCAAATACTGTCGTAATTGAAACAAACCATGAAACTCAAACCGATTATGACAGCAGCAATCCAAGCTGTGAGATCTGAGACAAGATTACTTTTCACATGGCCAACTGTACGTTGCATGCTCAAGAGTAAGCTCAGTGCACAGCTTGGTCATATTACAACCGGAGGGCCGAACTGACAATGTGGTATACAAAGAGATCCTTAACAAATAATTATTGGTATATTTTCACTCAGTTTAAAAGGGTTTAATTTTCTTCTTAATAAAAATTTTAAGGCAGTACTTCGCCGCTGCAAAGCGCGGGTATTTTGCTAGTTTAACATAAAAAAAACATAACATTGTTAAATCGTATTACTAATTTTGTACATAATGAAAACAATTTTGAATAAAACTATATAAAAAGTTAAATTTAGCTTCTTTTTGACTATAAAACACACACTTATCTTCTCTTTAATTATATTTAGAAAACGTTTTGTAGCAATTACACTGCGTAATAACCTCCACTGTAGATTGTCTGTTCTTTTTGATATTTGGTGTTTTATAAAGTTTCCTCCATGCAGGTGCTGTATTTTCTAATTTTTCTCTCCAAGATGTATCCACCACATTATTTAAACAAAAATTATTAAATTTAACACTAGAATTACCAGAGCCTACGAAAAAACTTGTAGATCCAGCCCACCTCTCCGTCTGCGTCTTTTGTCCTGTAAATGTGCCGATAAAGACAAGCAGCAAGCAGCCTACTATTCCATCCCCCACCACCGCAGAACGTGTATAAAGTTCTCCCAGCTCATGCCTTGATTATCTGGGAGTGAAGTGCTGGAGTTTTAGAGTGGAAATAATAGATCATTATTTGGAACACATGTATTTCATGTGTGTTCAATTTTCTACAATAATCTGTGTAAACACATTGTTAAAACAGAAACGTTTTTCATATTTTAGTAGTACATGACAAAATGTTGGCATAAACTACATAATGTGTGAAGCCTGAAGTCCAAAGATTAAATAAACATTTTCACAAAAGGTTTAAGGAAAAGACAACAGCTTTCGTGGTGTAGCAGTAAGAATTACTGACTTGTAATCAAGAGTCCCCAGTTCGATCCCGAATGCCTCCTATATTTGCCGTTTTCAGTAGTGAGCTGCTCTTATTGTTAATATTATACAGTACACACATACATTTGGTTGCATCTGTAACAGACGGTGTACATTTATAGTACTTGTAAAAGTTACCTTTTTTTCATTTTTATTCTCTCTTTCACGATCACGTAATACATATTACCACCCTAGGGATCTGACACCATTAGTTTTTATTTGAAACTGGGAATAACTGTAGATGTGAGTGGTGTTTTGAGGCAATGGATCTGGACATTCTCTGATCTGGAGGGATACAATCTGACACACAAACGCTGGTAAATCTGCCTTCTTCGTATCTGTGCTATTTTCTTTTTGTCTGTTATATCAATTTCTCTTGCTTTCAGTATGTACTGCTTTCCTTGTTGCATTAACACAGTATTCCTCAGTCTTGTCCCAGGGGCCACATCCCAGAAGCATCTTATAGTATTCACTTAAAGCAGAAGCAAAATGCCATGGATGGCAGGAATTAGAGTCATCATATTTTTTCAATGCACAGCATGATGTGCTATCACATTGAACAGTAATAATAGAATGTATTTATTGAGAGGAGGAATTTATTATTCTATAGGAAAATAATTTATTCAATTGAAAGATCCCTATATAGAAAATTAGAAATGTTTTGTATTTTGAATGAAAGCATTATTGAAATTAATCAAATTCACGAGTATATGGATGGCACAATGGCAACACTGTGCATCAGTACATTATAGGACATACACTGCAGCTAAATAACATGCTTATATGAGGAATGTGGGAAGATTGTCTATTAAAATATCTAAAATGTTCTGATAAAAAACAGAGCAGTCACATTTTCCTCACAGTTGCGTTCTGGATTATTTTTCCATGAATAATCCAAAGCTCAGTTGAAATTATGGTTTTAAATTCATAATGTGACTTTAGCTCTTCAGCCAGTACTAAAAACACTGAGATGAATGACAGGTGCTGTCTTTACAGAACATTACAGCAGCATGGAGCTGGTTGGCTCAATAAACATGCCTTGTTA
Source organism: Polypterus bichir lapradei (assembly GCA_026402145.1). Taxonomy (NCBI): domain Eukaryota; kingdom Metazoa; phylum Chordata; class Cladistia; order Polypteriformes; family Polypteridae; genus Polypterus; species Polypterus bichir. Next base: position 5,925,657 of record JANRMT010062818.1, on the reverse strand, counting down.
AAAGACAAATGTGTCACATTACAGGCAATAATGCACTTTGTCTTTAAACTGTGGTTCCTCATATATTAAATTTCTGTCTATAACAAAAAGAGAGTTGGATTTCAGTGCAGATTAGCCAAAATCCCCAGTTTGATTCCTAGCTGGGGTTCATTCTTTATAAGCCTGCAAGTCTGTATGGTTCTTTGTTGTTTCCTTTCACCATCAGTACCCTGTTGTGGGCCAGCATCCCAACCATGGTTGACTCCTGCCTTCTGCTTATTTTAGACAGAGCAGGTTTTGGCTTCCTCCGACCCTAACCAGGATAAACAAGACACAAAAATCAATAGAAGAATACTGTAATAGCCAGTCTTAGAATGTTTAATGCTAATGTTAGAATTGCTTAATTTCAATAATAGACTATCAGTTTCTTATAGTTACTTACAGTGTGGTATAGTCTTTTACAACCTGTAAGTTAATATGAAATAGAACTTTCCTAGCTGTATCTGTATAGAGAGTGTTAATTAAGTCAGTTAAGACTTATTGCTAGCATATACTGTTAGATAAGTTTGCAAATAGCGGATTGGCATACAGTTTTCTGAACTTTTTGATATGAACATTTGAAAATATGACTGTGTAACCACATTTAGAGAAACATGAAACAAGATTGTTAAGCCTCAAACAGAACTTTCTTTAAACAAGAACCTTTTCTTTTAATATCAATTTTCTTTCTCTATTTTTGTGTGAATTGTTTTGCTTAGAAATTTCACTAAAACTTTTAAAACATAAATATTCTGTTGAATTATTTGAAAATGCATCATACTAGTGCCAGAACTGCCCCATGAAGCAAAGTAAAAGCTGTAGAACTTTGGTAATTTGGGACAAACACAGCTAAAAATACTGTATTTATTTTTTTCTACATCTTTGAACAAAGCCATTAATTTCTTCAAACTGGCTTGTTCTGTCACCCACCACACAGGTCAGCATCCATTCATCCTTCCATTTCCTAAAGCTGCTTTTTCTGTTTGTGAGTTATGGTAAATCAGAGCCTATCCCAGAAGCACTGCCCACAAAGAAAAAAAAAGAATAAACATTGGATTTCAGAGCACTTTCCTGTATACATTTAGTGATGTCAGGCCAATTTACAGTTGCCTGTTAACCTGACATATAGCTAACAACTCAGCTAGAAATAGAATTCGGGTCCCTTGACAGCTGCAGTAACCACCAGACCACTCTGTCACACTAAAGGACAGAACCGAGATACAACTTCAGAGCTCAAAGGATGGTCTCCTTGCCTAGGAGGCTTGTATCTATTTTTCTGAGAGATGCTTCCTTAACAGTAGCTCACCATCTGAGTCCAAGCTGAATTTTTCAGCTAGATTTAGCCATTTTTGCTTTATTTGAATTTCTACTTCTGTTTAGTCTTCCCCATTAGATGGAATGCTTTGAATATTGAATACAGAGATGGGCACAGTCACCAGTCTGGGTCAATTTAGTTATCATTGATGGCTCAGGAAGTAGTGTAGCTGACATAAAGATCCCAAATCCTGGTCTAGAGGTAGTCTGTGTGCACTTCATCTCCATTTCTAAATTTTTATTTGCATTGCTACTCTGATTTTTCTCATTTATCCTAAAGAACTGCATGTCAGTTAATAACTCAGAATTAGCATGGAGTAAGTGGTCTCTGTGATGGACAGGCCTTGCTTTGCATCCAGTGTTGTCATGAATTGAACAAAACTGATTGAAAGTAGATGGATGAATGCATTTAAGAGTAAATTGTTTTAATTTTTAATTTCTATACATATTCTTAGTGAGTGAGTCAGAGGCAGACGGTGGTACACTTACATGAACAGTTGCGTAATGTGATGTATCCAGGGACTCGGTTCAGCTAGTCTACAACTCACTAAGACCTAACTGATTTTGTCTTTAGTTGTAGGGGCAGGCTCTATGTGCATGAGAGCGGACAACCAACGAATGCTCATCCTGATATAAAATGCTTGTAATGCAGAGACAAGGTTTAAGGAATGCAGGAGTTTTTGGACCTCTCAAACAGAAGAAAAGCTTTTCTGTATGATATCTTTTGTGTTTTATGTACCATGACAGAATGGAAAAAAGAAAAAAAAAGCAGATATTCTGGATCATCTCATGGTAGTTATTACTATTCATACAGCACTGGCTCTGTCTCTGAGCATGCTATCAGCTGTCAGAAGAAGGGCGAGCCTGACTGTGCTGGAGCATTGGCACGCAGTTGGTAAATTAAGTTGTTTAAACTGAAAAAGTCCGGCAACAAGATTAGCAACAGAACTGTGTAAGTCTGATATGCCGAACAACTAGAAGTCACGTAATGTAACATCGGCTTTAGTAGGAGAGTCAAAAAACAGTGATAAGATGATTTCAGTTAGGGTGAGGAAAATTTTTACGTAATCTCAGCAAATGCAGATTAGTACCGAGTGATTTTTTGCACCGAATGATTATTATTATTAGAAAGTGTCCTTCTGTTGTCGGACTGACTTTAAGAAACATTCAGTTCAGTGTTTTCCCATCAGGGGATAATGATTGAATTCATACTGGACATTAAATGTACAGTGTATAAGAGGTAACATAATAACATAACCTTTTTACATCTGTTTAATCCAATTCAGGATTACGAGACAGCTAAGGCATATGCTAGCAGTATTGGGCATGGGTGCAGTGCTGGTCTATTACAAGTGCTAATTGAACAACAGCAGCATTTTCAAATCTGCAGGTCACAGGGGACCACGCACCCACTGTAGCATTAGCTAATCTTTTTCGTGAATTTTTCTGCAGTTTCTTAGGTTTTTAAATGCAAAGAGTTCTTTTCTTTTGTTATTTTCATGTTTTGCTTTGAAGCTTAAAAGTTTGCTTTTGTTAAAGTGTTAAGTTTCTTTATTTATATGCCATACCATTTTGCAGGTCGTGTGACCTCAATTGGAGTTCACAATACCTGTTATCCTTCAGTGGATAAAACAACTTCAAAAATAATCTTCAGCATCAATTACTTGGTTTTTCAAGTAGGTCCTCTTGGAAGGATTTTGTTTTTAGTTTCAGTTTTTGCTTTATCTTGGATTCTCAAGCATCATTTTGTCCTTTTATTAATGGTAGCCCAGGTCTAGCTTTGATCTCAAGGTTCTGACTTGCTTTGCGTGACCAAGTCTTTTTCCTTGTTATGTTCTTGCAATACATTTTAGGTTCAGTGACTTATTTCACTCTGCACAAGTTCTGTGATTAAACAAACATTTGTGCAAACTAATGTCAAAATGTGTCTAGATTAATGGTGCGTGTATTTTTATTCACGTATAGAACTAAGGCTCATTCAAGTGGATTATCATTCAAAGGGGACATGATAAAGGCATTTTAGCTCAATCATTTGCATAAATGCACAGTGGCTGGTCGAAAATCTGTTTGCATTGATTAACCTTACTGGGTTTCCAGAATATCATTTATGGTGAGGGATGTGTGGTGCTGTGATGTTTGAACCTAGTTTGGGGAGCAGCCTTTTCTGCTTGCTTTAAGGTTGCAACTTTGTTGATTAACTATTGCACAGGAGTGGTAAGTTTATTCATTTATTCTTTGAGTGCCTCTAGTTTTTCTCTTAAATTAGTGATCTCAGCAACAAAATGTATCATCTTGGAGGAACGTGTGATTCCTCAGTGTGTTAAAGACACATTGAAGTGCCCAGACATTATTGTGAGCACTGGGAAATACCAAGAGATGTTGTCAAAGAAAAAGATATAGTCGGGCAAAAGCAAGGATTAGAACCCTGAGATCAAACTAAACTTGAGCTGCCAAGAACAAAATGAAAAGATGATACTTGAGAGTTGATAACAAAGAGAAAGTACAAACTGAAAACAAAATCCTACCACTACTGTCAACTTGGGAAATAGGCTAACTAATGCTAAAGATTCTTTTGAAGTTGTTTTATCCACCGAAGAACAACATGCATTGTGAACTTCAATATATTTATAGGATAAAGTCCATTACATCATTGGTGCTATGATCGGTCACATGAACTTCAAAGCGGAGTCAGATAAATAAATTAAAAAAAATACATAAGCAAAAATCAATTTGTAAAATTCAAAGCAAAAAGTCAAAATAATTAATCTTTCATGCTTGAAAATCCTAGAATATGGAGAGAAATACGTGTAAAAGGTTTTCCAATACTACACTCATACTAGTGTCAGTTTAGAGTTACCAGTTAACCTAAAATGAATGTTTTTGATGAAGTGGGAGCAAGACCACCACAGATGAGGCGAGAATGTTCAAACTCTTTGTTAGCCACTGCTTGGTGTAGGATATGAACCCAGGATGCTGGATCTGTGAACCAGCAGCACTAACCACTGTGTTACCATTTCACCTCTTTCCTTAATGTACTGAAATAATTTTAATGTATTTTTAGAACAGAGAATGACTACCTCCTTTCAACACTTGTTTCTTATTCATTTGAAAATCTTCAACCATGAAAGTTTGGGGTTTTAGTGTTTTCTCAGTACATAAAAATGTCATCTGGTTTTAGTAGATTGCATTGAACAAGGTAGCTTGTTTTCCAAAAAAATGTTGCCAATCATTCTTGCTACTTTACAGTGTATTTCATGGGTATAACAATATCAGAATAGCGGATCTTTCTGCTTTATGAGTTGCTTTTTTGCATATTGTTTTACATATTGTATTTTTCATTAGTCTAATGTTACTTGAAATGTATCATTTATAATTTTCCATTTCCTCATACTGATGCTGTGCTCATCATATTTTCTTATTTGTGTTTCACTGGCTCTTCAATAAAATGAGCCAAATGGACAATGAAAAAGTCTGAATTCTATAAAAGGGAATTAGAGCTCTACCGTTATCTAAGGTCAGAAGCTAGATGATAATGTATTATTTAACAGAAGGATTTTCCAAGGATATAAAGAGAAAAAAAGGTACTGAAAGCACTTCAGCTGTATCTAGGTGTCATGAATTATAAAATAGAATGGGCTATACAGTAGATTGTGTTAAAATGATTGTCTGACTGTATCACAGAGTCTGGTACCAGAAAGATGAGCAAAGTCTCCATAGTATGAGAAAGAAGTGTTTAAATCTTGGGTGGTGAGTAGGAAGGGCTTGAGTTACCTTACCTACCACACAAATGATGGAGAGCAAATTTTCCACACCCATCTGTGAAGCTCTAACCCACCTTGATAAAAAGAATACTCACACAAGAATGTTGTTTATAAGTTTGCTGATGACACAATAGTAGCCCCAGTGATGAAATGGCTTACTATCATGATTTTGGGTTTTTTAGCCTCTAGAATTTGTCTCCATAAATGTTGTGATAATTTAATTTTGTTTTGAGATTCTGATAATTTTTTTATTGTCGTCTTTGTGATGTTTCCATGCAACCATTTTTTTTTGATGATTTTGTATTAAGTAAGTGCCACCGTTTTGTGTGCTTTTGGATGGCCACATCTGAATTGTTTATGGTTGTCATACTTGTTGCAGGATAAATTATGTCATCGCTTCCGACTTATTTAAGATGGCAGCACACTACTTCCTGTGTCCAAGATTATGGATATTCAAAAACAACTTTTTGTGTATATACTTATTTAAGAATCTTTTACGGCAGTCTGGACTATTTGCATATTTATTATTTTCTTTGACTTCTGGTTTACATCTTGGAATTTGGCAGTCTGTATTCTTTTGTCTTACTAGCTTTTCACTATTGTTTTTTTTTTTTACCTCATTTTCTATTGCATCTACTTGTCCTTCTGAAACCTTCTGTGTCATCTGCTTTTACAGTTCTAGAACACTTACATTAAGGAAAAGAGAGTGGTGTAATGATAACAATTTGTGTTTCATCTTCAGAACAACTAAAGAGGTGATGGTGGATTTTGACTTTAATGGGTTAGTTGTTGAAAGAATGGGTAGCATTATTTTCTTAGGCATCCAGTTTGACCATAACCTCCTATGGTCTCTTAACACCACTTAACTTGTTAAGTCGGCTCAACAGCTCTTTTGCTTCTTGACAAAGCTAAAGAAGGTCACTCTTTATCCCTGGTTTATTTCTAAACTCTACAGCTACATAGTGTAGAACTTACTGACTAGCTATATTTTAGTCTAGCATAGCAAATGCACTGTGGCAGACAGCAAACTCAACAGTGGGTGGTTAAAATGGCCTTGTTTATTACTGGAGCTAAACCCCCATCCACACAGGACACTTATGATAACAAATGCCTAGTATGTACTTTTTCCATTGTGTTACACTTCATATACTCAAACAACAAACTGTATACCCCCTTGCTATTCAGGAAGAAATTAGTTGTGTCATTCCTTGTCATACCAGGCAGTGATGATTAACTCCATACCATTATGTGCTTGAATGTGACTAAATCTACATTATTAATTCAAAATTGCTGAACATGCAGAGCTTTGTTAGTTACATTGTTCATGTATACATGATTATGTCTAATATCTGAAGCTGAAATATTTTGAGTAAAACAGTGAGCCAATAAATTATGCCATGCGAAAGTTGAAATGTCCAGTTTCTGACAGTGGACTGAAAACTTGGATGTGGGAGTTAGAGAACAATCTCTTTCAGGTAGTCCTTTGTGGCCAGTTTACTTTTTGGTGAGAAGGGAAGACTTTGGGCATTAACAGACAAACAAGCCAGTTGTCCTTGCTGGCTTTAAGGGTCAAGCCAGTTGTCCTTGCTGGCTTTAAGGGTTCCTAGTTTTTTTAACATTCACCATTGCATGGATGTAAATTTTGCTGTCTCATTTTCTACATTACTCACATATCTCTCTATCATAAAAAAAAATCTTGGGAGGGAGTTGAGGGAGACGAGACGTAATCTTCTCGGAAGACACTTTGACGTCATGTGAGACAAGGCAGTGAGACAAAAGGACAGCTGCTGCACAAGCTTTTAAATGATCGATGTGCTGTGAGACAAGCAGAACATGCAGTTTGCTAGCAGCAGCAGCAACCCAGCAGATGATCTGACCGCATCTCCTTAGCGTGAGTTCAGCCCCCCCTTCACAACACGAGCAGCGTTATACATCCCGCAGAAAAGAGATTTAACCATGCCAGGGGTTAGATAGAGTAGATGACAAAGTAGAATGTCGAAAAGAATTAAAAAATGCTGGCGTGGTACACGTGCACAGCAGGTTAGAGATAATGGAATTATGAAAATTCAAAAGTCTCAAAAAAAGCATAGGAAAGATCGCATTAGCGTAAACAAATGGAAATTATTACTAGGTGAAATAACGGAACAGCGAAAATTTTAACTTTAAGTTGGAGCCTTGTAGATCATCTAATTTGTGTTGCCAGTGAGAATTAAAAGATTCCAAAAACGTTGTGGCAGTATGAAGTCCTGTGAGACAGAGACTTTTAACATGAGATTCTTTCAAGTCACACCCTACTTACAACTCTTTTCAAACAAGACCACAGCCATCTAATCTCAGTTGTGTGAATGCTTTTGTCAGACACACTTCCTGAACTCTCAGCTCTTATAAATTTTAACAGCACAATAATTTTATATGTTCTAGATGACACGTCAATGACAAAACGAAGAAGAAAGAGCATGGACAAACATTTGAGAAAGTCGTTTTATTTAATAGAGAGAAAGAAATTATATTCACTCACAGGCGGATATACGTTGCATTGTGACAATGTAAGTCCAAACACAGAATCAAAATTCAATGCGATTTTGGAGAAAAGTTCATTCTAAATATTGTTTTTACAAAAGTATTAAAGTAAAAGTGAAAATAATGCATATGTAACAATTCCAATGAAAATAACAATCTCTTTAAATTGTATATCTGGTAAACCAAACCTGGGGGTGGATGAGCAAAGCGAGCAGGGGGCGGAGCCCCCTAGTCTTGAACAAAAACAAACATGTTAGCCCACACTCTTCTTTAATGCAGCTGATTCATTGGGAAACAATCAAAGAGAAGTACTTCACACTTGATCTATTTTGTGTCTTTTTTAAATCAAAAATGCAATCATAGTAGTTACTGATTAAGTGAAACCTGCAGTTTTAAAATTATGCACACCCAAAATGAACAAAAGCCAATACGTTCTGGAAGAGGGGAGCTATCTGGTTTAAAGAACAAAGTAGTTTTCCTTAATAATAAAGTTTATCCATTATCAATTTTCAAAAATATAAGCCAAAAGAGAACTATAAAATAAAATAGCAAAAAAAAAAAGGTTGCCTAAGAGACACAACTCAAAAAGTGTTTTGGTGAACTTGAGGTAGTGCTCAAGAAATGCATTGAGGTGACTAGGAGAAGAAATGTTCGAAAACAAAATGAAAAATAGATCATTAACAGAGGTCTGTCTGATGTTTCATCAAAACAAAAATTGCTATTCAAACTTAAAGTCTAAAGCTAGAAATTAACTACCTAATATTTACAGCAATCATGCAGAGAGTTTCCACAAATTAGAGGATCTAATACCGTGACCCTGTAGTTAGGACATAGCAGGTTGGATAGTGGATGGATGGATGGATGGATGATAGTACATAACACCAACCGATGCCCATCTCCTGTTAATGTTGCATAGCAACAATGTGACAACTGTAACTCAAAATGGTGGTGCACATGAAAAACAAGATGGTACTGGGAAGAGACGAAAAATATTTACATCAAGCTATTTCCGAACACATCAAGTTGAATCTGCACTATTCAATGCCTTTAAATATAAACTGGTGGTACAACTGGTCAGGTCTGACCACATCTCACTGCTGAATGCACGCCTGGTGCTGACAGCAGCAGCTCTCTTATAATCTAAGCCAGAAGTTCTTATGTGAGTTTGTTTTTGGGTGTTTGTTACAGTAAAATATTATTTAATGTAATCTAATTTAAAATTATGATAAAAATTGATTCCAAGACCCACGACAATGTATAATATAAATTATTTCAAAAGGAATTCAGGAAAACTACCAAAAAATTAATAATGAAGACAAATCATAACAATTAAAAACCAAAATCCAAATCTGTAAACCAGTAAACAAATAAAGAAACAAGAGCAGAAGAGAAATTACAATATTCAAAAACCAAACTTTTAAATCGAAAAAAAGAAAACTCCAACAGCAATAGTAGAAACAACTGTGCCAGCAAAGGTTTTGAGGCAACACAGGCCTATAGGGTTTATATAGGGTCATGGGCATTGAGGTGAAGCTCAATAGATATGAAACAGGAAACACATATAAAAGAATTTACAGAATAACCCTATACACAACTAATACAGTAATTAGAAGCCCATAACACATTAGTTGAAAATAGTAAATGCCAGGAATTAACAAAAACATTAACATAGAAAAAATAACCAGCAAAATAAACTTAACAAAAACAGAATCCAAGAGCAGAGATCTGGCTGAACCATATCATGCTGAAAGCAAAGCTAATCATTAAGTGTACCTGTAATGTCAAACAGACAGCATTTAATGTACATAAGCCTTTTTGTTTTTGGCTTACAGCAAATCTCAATACTTGTCAATTTTGAAAAAGACTTAAAACATGGTGAGTGTATCAACAGAATACACAGTGCTCTCAAACAACTGATGTAAAATTGGCAATAATTCACACATCTCAATGGACAGAGAAATTATTTGTTTGAAAAATATAAATGTTGATACATGCAATACCCTTTTAATTCTTGCATAAGCGTTATGGATGGAGTAAAATCTGTAGTAAAATATGAAAAGCAATTTAAGTTCACTAGAATTTTTGTCCTACCGTAAAGACAAGATTGCAGTTTACAATAAAGCCCTGCAGCACAGAGATTTCTTAAGCAGCACAGGGGGCTTTTTAGATGTACAGCAGTTGCTAATTCTGTGGGTGGTCATACTGCTTAAAATGCTCCGGCATGCTTTTCCTGGCTCTGCGCCTGCTGAAGGCTTACATTTTAATCCTCAGCACCTATAAAATACTATTGATTTGAAACCACTGACCTTTTTTACAATACCTGCTACATAGAAAGTCCTCTTTTGTAGGTGATTAAATAATTATCAAAAGAACCAAATCATGCCTTTTCAGTATAAACGGTCATGATAATTGTGTTCTTAATATAATGGCTGGGGGATTTAAAAATTAAGCTGTATTTAAAGGAAGAAGCCTTATTAATTTAACAGCTGGGGATTTGAAAAATATGCTAAAAGAAAAAAGAATGATGTCTTGTTCTTCAAGGTCAAGATTCAGTAGGAATCTGCACTATTTAGCATTCTTTGTGCACAGAATATGCTCTATTCTCAGTGTTATGATATTTAAACCTTTGATTACAAATAATACCTGTCCAAATTCCTTGAAGGGGTGCTACATTGTGTAGTGATTCCCTTTAATAAATGCTGCTCACGCTGTTAGTAAGGTGGACTAGTCTAGTCACCATCTTCCACTAAGAAACTATTAAACTTTTAATTTTGTATTTATCAGTTCATTCATTTTGGAGTGAACGGACCCGGAAACCCATGCTAACAACAAACAGAACAACACTGGACCTAGCCCAGCACAGGACAGCAGGATAGAACATCTTTTGAAAAACATGAAATACTTATGAAAGCTAAGCCAATATGATAAAGGACATTTTAATTGCAACAAAAGGGGTGTTTCGTGATTGTCTATCCTTGGGATGAAGTAACATCCCCAGTGGTTCACTGCCAATGTAGTATTCAAGAGTTCCCAAATATTGGGATTCATCTTTGGGTGGAATGGGGTATTACTATGGCACAGTAGTTAGTGATGCTTCTGCTTCTCCTGGTGCTCGATTCGTCCCACCATTCCAAATATTTGCATGTTAGATACGCGTAGATCAATGGCTCAAAATTGCCAAAGAGTGAATAAGTGTGCTCCTACAAAGACAGACTTCACCCTGTGGCATTAATATCAAGACACTGAATGATTTAATGTACATATTGTGACACTAGAGGGCCCTGTTGCTCCTCTAAACCCGCAGACAACACGTTTAGACACCAGGTAAAAGTATCAGAAATAATTTTAAATTTGTATGTAATGTGCACAACCCACCTCTGCCTCCACAATACACAATAATAATCAACAATAATCAACTATAAATCCTCCTCTCCACCCAGCAGCTCTGTTACACTTCCTCCCAACTCTGGCTCAACTTGCTGGGTTTCCCATAATCCTTTATATAGTCCGTGACCCGGGTCGGTTGAAGACTCATATTTTTCTTCAGCCCGGAAGTACTTCTGTTCTTCCATTCCCTGTGACTTGGGAGTATTTCCGGGCTATAGGGAAAATAGAAATCCCAGTGTCTCCCTAGAGCGTCCTCTGATGGCACCCACAGCACACAGCAGGGCTGTGAAGTTGAACTCCATCTCCCATGATGCCCTGCGGGAATCCGGGGCACCTCCATGCTGCAGGCAGGACTCTATCAGGTGGCCTGGATGTATTGAACGGGACAAGCTGCCAGCCATCTCTCACAATATGTAATATACATTAATGAAGTAATCTTATTTTCTTCATAATCTGAATTATAGTGCATGGATAGTGCATGGTTGTTATTGATCAAACTGTAAAAAATAGATTAATTTACTTGGAAAGCATGGTAGTTCAATGGTTAGCACACTTCCTAATGCCCAGTCAATGTCTCTCTGGGATTTGTAAGTCCTTCTGTGTCTTTTTCATCAGGTATTCTGGTTTTTCTTCCCCATATTTTTCTCCTGGTGTTACAGATTTCCTCCACCATCCCAAAAAAAATACCTACATTTTAGGTTAATTGGCTGATCCAAACTGGCTGAGTGTGAGTTTTTGTGTGTGCGGTTGTGTGCCCTGTGATAGAATGGTGCCATCTACTTGTTTTTTTTTTTTGCCTTATGTTCAACAAGGATAGTCACAGACCTCCCACACCTTGAATTGGAGTAGGTGGTTTGATAGTGCATGCATGTGATAATGTGGCCTACTGCCTCACATAATTTGTGCAAGTATACAATGGCTAGCTCAATGTGTGTTACTGGCTGCAATAAATAGCTGGGGAAATAGATGCTCAAATATCTTTATATAAATATGGCAGAAAATTAAAAATATATGCAGACGTCCCACTCTTTCAGAACTGATTTCGTGGAGGTTTGGTTGAGGGGCATGTGCCCAGCAAAGGGACCAGGAAGCCATGCGCAGGGGCATTTCTTGGAATTGATGGGTACACTTGAAGTTTCCAATTGTGTGGGCACCTTGGAAGGCAAAGGTCTCTTGGGGTTTCCAGTAGGGATTTCCAGGAGATTAGGGATCGATTAGAGAAGACTGGGAGAAGATACTGAGTTCTGGAAGACTCCTGTAACATCTGGGAGACTTGGGATATCTGTATATTTTTTGATTTGATTTGATATACTTTGTTAATCCCCAAGAGGAAATTGTGTTTTTGCGTGACTTTTGAAGGTTAAAGAGCAAGGTCAGCCTTTATACAGCACTCCTTAGAGCAATTTTCAGGTTGAGGGCCATGCTCAAGGGCCCAGCGGAGTAGGATCCCTGATGGCAGTAACAGGTTATGTTAAGTTAAAGCCATGGTTTGCTCCCTGGCTTGTGTATTTTCCTTTTTGTTCTTTCAGTTGTTTTTGAATGATTGCTTTTCTGTTTTTTTTGTTTTATGTTTTTTCTTTTAATATTATATTTCTTCAATATTTAAAATTAATGTATTGTCTAATTTTATTATTTGTTATTTAGTATTTATGGATTATGTATTTTCTTATGCTCCTTGTTTGTTGTTGGTGGTACCACCCAAGAGGCGGAGCCACCCTGAGTGAAATGCTGCTGTGTCTGCCCTCCACCTTTTTTACTCAGGTGGCAGAGATGGTCCCATCAGAGCTTCATTAAAATTTTAGTGTACAGAAATTTTCTTGTAAGTGTTGTTTAAGTTTCTATTGCTTCTCGGAATTTTTTTTCAGTTTTTGTGGATGCTGATGTTTGGATCGTTATGTGGACTTGTTAACATTAGTTTCTCTTTTTAGGCAAATCCCTTTTTCCTTATCTTTGCTATTTTCCCCTTTTTTGCCATTTCTACTTCTTTTGTTTATCATGAACTAGCAAAATACCTGCGCTTCGCAGCGGAGAAGTAGTGTGTTAAAGAAGTAAAGAAAAAGAAAATGAAACATTTTGAAAATAACGTAACATGATTGTCAATGTAATTGTTTTGTCACTGTTGTAAGTGATGAGTGTTGCTGTCACACATATATATATATATATATATACACACATATAAACATATATATATACATATCTATACATATACACACATATATATATACACACACACATATATACATACATATATATCTACATATATACACATACATATACATACACACATATATACACACAAATACATATATATATACATACACACACACATATATAAACGTATACATACATATCTACATATATACACACACACACACACATATATATATATATACATACACTCTTTGGGGTGCAAGCAACTGTTGCTGGGGGTGGCAGAATCCATCAAGGAAGAAAAATGAAAAACATTATTTGTACAAAATCTTAATTTATTTATCCATTCCTAAATAATTAAACGGGCAGGCTATTTCGTATCAGTGCAATACGCTGTTTGTTAAAACGGATGACTCCCGCTCTTACGTGCAAGTCTGCGTGGATATTATGAACTATCGTATCTGTTCAAGTTCTATTTAAATTTTAAATAGAAGGAATTTTTATTTAGTCGACAGAAATATCTTTGGTAGGAATGGTAAAAACAGACAGGAATATTATTCCTGAATAAATCAACTCAGACCTTAAATAACTTATAATATTTTGCTCTCCATAAAAATATATCCTGTCTAAATTATACAAGTTAGAAATAAAGTAAACTTTAAAAGAACAAACATTCAAATTTCTTTACTCTTATGTAATCTATCTATACTAATAAACGGCAAAGCCCTCACTCACTCACTCACTCATCACTAATTCTCCAACTTCCCGTGTAGGTAGAAGGCTGAAATTTGGCAGGCTTATTCCTTACAGCTTCCTTACAAAAGTTGGGCAGGTTTCATTTCGAAATTCTACACGTAATGGTCATAACTGGAAGCTGTTTTTTCTCCATTTACTGTAATGGAGATGAGCTTGAAACCCGTGGGGGCGGAGTTTGACATAATCACGCCTCCCACGTAATCACGCAGTACGTAGAAAACCAGGAAGAGCCCCAAAAAGCGCTGAAGAAAATATGCATTATATAATTGAGAAGGTAGCGAAACAATAAGAAGCGAGCGAGTGATATATACAACCATATTCATGAGTTCTGCTACTTCGGAAACAAAGCACAGTGTAAACCTACACTTTAAATTAAGTTCATACACAGGCTGCCGCTGGCGTTTGTAATTTAGTGCCTGCCCATATAAGGCCGTCCGTCAGCGGCAATCCAATAGCAATCTGCCACGGGGAAATATTCACGGGTGTAGGACTGTGCTTATGGAGAAGAAGATGAGATAGTCAGGGTGGTGTTTGGCACAAACTCAGCGAAACTGCGAGAGAAAGTTTTAAGTACCGGGACTTCGGTAGCATTAGATACAGCCATGGACATAGCACGACATGGCAACAGCACAGCTGGGAAACTTCGATGCATGAACACCGAGCGGCTCATACAGTGTTAAAAAAAAACCCGTGCATGCAGTGTGTCAGGTCTCAGATAAAGAAGAAGACGAGCTGTTTATTGATGCAGTAAGAAACGTGTATATATATACCCCGATCTACATACTCGAATAATGAATACTTTATTCGCAATCAATGATTGTTTTGGTAAAGCCATACTCAGTGTATTCATTAGATGAACGGTAAAAAAGTAAGAGCGAGGGGAGGGTCACTTAGTGAGGCATGCAGGCAAAACCACATTAGCACGCGGGCTCAATGTACGAAAAAATATATCTTTTCAAGTTCTATTTAGTCCATATGTGTCAAACTCAAGGGCCACATCCGGCCCGGCGTGTAATTATATCCGGACCGCGAGATCATTTTATATACTGTATTATTGTTATTAATGGCACGGGTATATGAAGCGCTGGTAACACAATAAACTACAGATCCCATAATGCAGCGCTTCAGAAGCCTTACCGAACACTTACCGCGTTAATCAAGTCTAGCTTGCAAGTTATTGCGAAGCTAGCCCACACGATGCTTAAGAGAAAAGTTGATTCTGAAAATAGAGCCTTTAAAAACCGATGGGAGGCTGAGTATATGTTTACTGACATTGCCG
>JANRMT010062818.1:5731307-5905471 GCA_026402145.1 Polypterus bichir lapradei | reverse complement strand
CATTAACGGGAAAATGGACGGAGCCATGTATCGTGAAATCCTGAGCGACAATCTCCTTCCCTCTGCCAGGAAACTGAAAATGGGTCGTGGATGGGTGTTCCAGCACAACAATGACCCAAAACATACAGCAAAGGCAACAAAGGAGTGGCTCAAGAAGAAGCACATTAAGGTCATGGAGTGGCCTAGTCAGTCTCCGGACCTTAATCCAATAGAAAACCTATGAAGGGAGCTCAAGCTCAGAGTAGCACAGAGACAGCCTCGAAACCTTAGGGATTTAGAGATGATCTGCAAAGAGGAGTGGACCAACATTCCTCCTAAAATGTGCGCAAACTTGGTCATCAATTACAAGAAACGTTTGACCTCTGTGCTTGCAAACAAGGGTTTTTCCACTAAGTATTAAGTCTTTTTTTGTTAGAGGGTTCAAAAACTTATTTCCCTCAATGAAATGCAAATCAATTTCTATCTTTTATTTAAAGTTATTTTTTCGATTTTCCTTTTGATGTGCAATCTGCCACTGTTGAAATAAACCTACCATTGAAATGATACTGTTCTGAGACTTTTCATTTCTTTGTCATTGGACAAACTTACAAAATCAGTGAGGGGTCAAATAATTATTTCCTCCACTGTATGTATATATATATATGTGTATATGTAGATATCTAATGTATATACATATGTATATATTTATATAGATATGAAGATATGTATATGTATATATATATATATATATATATATATATATATATAAAATGTAGATAGGTGTGTGTGTGTATATATATATATATATATATATATATATACACATACATACAAACATACACACAGGTATATATATGTGTATATATATGTATGTGTCTATATGTATGTGTATAGCTTTGGTCACTGAGTGCAAGGGAAAAATAATAAAATATAGTTTATTAGTTATTAAACAGTAAAACATTAACGTTTTAAGAAGTACAGCACTACTCGAGTGGTTGCGGGTAAACTACATTTTAAAAGACGGTATAACAGAACAGGTAAGTAGTACTAACAGCAGCTAAAATGTATATGGATCATCTCTCGGTAGTTGATCCCTTTTGAAAGGCGCTACACGACGGCTGTGGTATAGAAATTACATTTTCTATGTGGACGTTCAAATTTCTGCCTCTGGTAATGTGCCTTAACGGTATTACCAGTAATTAAAGAAAAATTGTTTTGTGTCCTCTGCAGTGTTAAGAGAGAAAGGCTTTGGTTTGGGATAAAATGAAAAAAGGTGTAAAGAAAGGAAAGTTGCATTTTTCTTTTATATAGTATAGAGAGATGTGTTCGGTGACGTTATGATCGCCTTTTGGGGACAGTCGCGGTGGGTCTTGTGTAGACTGGTGAGACGTCTCTGCCATTAATCGGCTGTGATGGCCCTGTCAGTCCTTCACTCGTGTGCGTGTCTTCAAAATCCGAGCTGAGGACCTCATAATCGTATACGTGCAAAAGAAAGTGTGAATCGCCTTAATATTATTTTGCCGTGGTGTAGAAAAGGGGTCCCGTGTTTGCACTTGTCTGGGCTATAGCTCAGGGGAAGGATGAAAAAAATTAAAAGTGCTCACTTTGATTTAAGGCAGAAGCGCGCCGGCTGCTCGACTTTTGCTGGGAAGGAGACCCCAGTTTTTGTACACACGTTCCACAAATGAGACACACGGGTTTACCGGCAATGTCTGTAAACATATACTCGGCCTCCCATCGGTTTTTAAAGGCTCTATTTTCAGAATTAACTTTTCTCTTCGGCATCGTGTGGGCTAGCTTCGCAATAACTTACAGTATCATAAGCTAGACTTGATTAACGTGGTAAGTGTTCGGCAAGGCAGCTGAAGCGCTGCATTATGGGATCTGTAGTTTATTGTGTTACCAGCACTTCATATCCCCGGGCCATTAATAACAATAATACGGTATATAAAATGATCTCGCGGGCCGGATATAATTACACGCCGGGCCGGATGTGGCCCGTGGGCCTTGAGTTTGACTCATATGGACTAAATAGAACTTGAAAAGAAATATTTTTTGGAATGTGATCGCGCAAGTCAGATCTAGAACTACAGTACATCGAGCCCGCGTGCTATTGTGGTTTTGCTTGTGTGCTTCAGTAAGTTACCGTCCCCTCGCTCTTACTTTTCTATCGTTCATCTAATGAATACACTGAGTATGGCTTTACCAAAACAATCATTGATCGTGAATAAAGTATCCATTATTCATGAAGCTTCAATAGGTGATCTGTCTTTCTGCGTTAACCGCATGCGTTTTCATACGTCTCAAACTAAGGGGATGCGAGGTTAAAATAAATCGAGAAGCGCGCGTACATACTTAGTGCATCCCCTCTCGGGAATCGAACCTCGGACACGGGCGCTACAGGCGAATGCTTTATTATCGCGCCACTGCGTGTGGTTTATCTATTTGAGCGTAGCAGTGTAATTCGGTTTTTATTCAGCACTCTTTGGAACTGTTGCTTTTTGTCTGCGCACTGCGTCAGTTCACGTGAGCCGCTGAATATGGTTTTATATGTCACTCGCTCGCTTCTAATTGTTTCGCTGCCTTCTTAATTATATAATGCATGTTTTCTAAAGCGCGTTTTGTAGCTCTTCCTGGCTTTCTACGTAATGCATGATTACGTGAGAGGCGTGATGATGTCATACGAAACTACGCCCCTCCAGCTGAACTCCATTACAGTAAATGGAGAAAAATAGCTTCTAGTTATGACCATTATGCGTAGAATTTCGAAATGAAACCTGCCCAACTTTTGTAAGTAAGCTGTAAGGAATGAGCCTGCCAAATTTCAGCCTTCTACCCACACGGGAAGTTGGAGAATTAGTGATGAGTCAGTCAGTCAGTCAGTCAGTCAGTCAGTCAGTCAGTGAGTGAGGGCTTTGCCTTTTATTAGTATAGATATATATACCCGCGTATCACAGCGGAGAAGTAGTGTGTTAAAGAAGCTATGAAAAAGAAAAGGGAACATTTTAAAAATAACGTAACATGACTGTCAATATACAGTAATTGTTTTGTGAGTGTTATTGAGTGTTGCTGTCATCAGGGACTTGATTATCATTATTTCTTTTAATCAGGTTCGTATTTGTAGGATGTGTTGTGTTCAAGTTACATTCCGTGTTTGTCAATCGTTGTAAAGATAACAGGTTTCATTCATCGATTCGTTTCTTACTGTATCAATAAACAGCTCGTCTTCTTCTTTATCTGAGACCTGACACACTGCATGCACGGGTTTTTTTTTTTTTACACTGTCTTCCTTTAGCGGGACATTGACTTTTTCCACCGTGTGCTTTGTTTCCGCAGTAGCTGCACTTATGAATATGCTTGTATGTATCAGACGCTTCATATTTTTTTGCTGCCTTTTCAATTGTGTAATTCGGTTTTTGTTCAGCGCTCTTTGGAACTGTTGCTTTTTGTCTGTGCACTGCGTCAGTTCACGTGAGCCGCTCGGTGTACATGCATCGAAGTTTCCCAGCTGTGCTGGTGCCATGTCGTGCTATGTCCATGGCTGTATTTAATGTTACCGAAGTCCCGGCACTTAAAACTTTCTCTCGCAGTTTCGCTGAGTTTGTGCCAAACACCACCCTGACCATCTCATCTTCCTCTGCATAAGCACAGTCCTTCATCCGTGAATATTTAGTGGCAGTGTTTCTATTGGATTGCCGCTGACGGACGGCCTTATATAGGCAGGCACTAAATTACAAACGCCAGCGGCAGCCTGTCTATGAACTTAATTTAAAGTTTAGGTTTACACCGTGCTTTGTTTCCGTAGTAGCATCACTCATGAATATGGTTGTATGTCACTCGCTAGCTTCTTATTGTTTCGCTGCCTTCTCAATTATATAATGCATGTTTTCTTCAGCGCTTTTTGGAGGTCTTCCTGGTTTTCTATATACTGCGTGATTACGTGGGAGGCGTGATGATGTCACACAAGACTCCGCCCCCACGGCTTTTGCGCTCATCTCCATTACAGTAAATGGAGAAAAACAGCTTCCAATTTATGACCATTACGCGTAGAATTTCGAAATGAAACCTGCTTAACTTTTGTAAGTGAGCTGTAAGGAATGAGCCTGCCAAATTTCAGCCTTCTACCTACACGGGAAGTTGGAGAATTAGTGATGAGTGAGTGAGTCAGTGAGTGAGTGAGTCAGTCAGTGAGGGCTTTGCCTTTTATTAGTATAGATAAATCATTTATTTATACAGAATCTTCATTACCCTTATTCTTAAGCCAGATGTTTTTAAGTTCACCCTCTACCTTGAAGGCCATTTTTGTGCATTTCATGTAAAGATTCTTTATTGATTGAAGTGAGAAATGCCACAAACATCAAAAATAAATCCAGAGCCCTTTCACCCAGGAAACCCCACCCCAGACCCAACCTGGAGATTGCCGAAAAAGAACTACCTTTATACATAAAAATGCATGCCACGCCACACTACACATCCCACTTAAAGGGAAATTAATAGTTCTTAATTACCACAACTCCTTTTTCATGAGACAATTAAGCAATGGGAGAGGAAATATTAATGCAAGCAGATGAAAGTTCTAAGAGTAGTAAATCATAAAATAAATTCCTCCAGGTGTGTATTGAACACTGCTTCTGATTTTTCCAGCAAGTTTCCAAGAGGTTCTTAGAAACTATTGAACTTATTGAAATCAAATTCCAGCAGTAGAAAAAACTGAGATGAACAGGAAACATTTTGAACATTTAAAGTATTTTTTTTATTTAAAAAAACAGAATACTTTGGGCCTGTGGTGTTTGGTGTCAGGCTGCCTGGGGTGAGTTCGATATCTAAGGAAGCCAATGAAGGCCCTGGTTGAATTTATTGTTCTTTTTGGAGGCCTTTTACCCTTTTTAGCATCTCGTGTGCACCAATTTACTATATAAACCTGAGGTATTTATTCAAAAGTCCATGACCACATACAAAACATTCAAGCAGATTATTTTATAATATAACTCATTCAAACACAAAGTGAATTCTGTAAAAGCCGAGAGATAAATGGATTTTGCAGTAAATAAAGTATATGGTTTGAGCACACTAGAGGAGAGCTGTTTATTTTAATCAAACAAATATGCAGATGTTACATAATGTTTTTTAGATTTCCCACAGTTAAAGTAGTGCTGTACAGATCATCTCATTATTTGCTTTTTTATTTTATTAGGTTTATGTTACATTTAAATGTTATATCCTATTTTTTTTACATTTCAATAACCAATTTTTTGATTAGACAAAAGTAGTATCTGGGGGTGCAGATTAATAACTGATAAACTATATGTACTGTAACTGTGATGAAGATTAACTATACCCTCACCGCACCTAGAATTCAATAATATTTTTATAGTACTGACAACTTTACTGAGCACAGAACAGTGTGGTTTAGTGGCAAACACTAGGGTTGCTCCCAATAAAACTGGGATTTTCTTAATTCTGTTCAGGGGGTTTAAGCAGGTTTGCTGTCCTGTACAGTTCTATAAACCATGAGTTTAACAGACCCTCTAGAGACAGGAAGGGACTATATAAACATAAATAATGTATGTAACCATGCTTAATTTTCTAATATGAAATTAATGCTCTGAACTCATATAAACACTAAGATATTAGATTATTGTGTTTATGAATTATTTGGTTTATGATAATAATACCAAACTCATTAATTTTTCAGATTGGTAAGAGTGGTAAATACAGTAAGTCTTAACTAAGTCTTGAGAAGATCCCCAAACATATATTTGCAGGCAGCTCCACATGATTGTTTTCTAATTGTAGTTCAGGACCTTCTCGCCAAGTGGACAGAAGTTATCACACTGAATTCAACAGCATCCAGACTTAATTGCCCATTTTCTCTCTGAAAATTTCCATATGCCTGCACTACATACATTAGCCTACAACTTTTATTGTCTGAATTTCAGCCTTTTATTTCCGATGTATTTCAGCAAATCTGTACAGACATTTCTCGCCTCTAGGCTAAGGGAGGTACGAATGCTTCAGTCATTCCTGAAAAATGGTACTAAAACCCGTGTTGTAGACCATTTCCATTGAAAATGGTGCTTTCTAAGATATGTGCACATTAGTCTGATACATAAACATGAAAAAAACAAGCATTACTTCAGTGCTTTTGTTAGTTGGAAGGGAGTTACTGCTGCTGCTATAAGCTAGTTGCATGACTAGGATCATAATACAAAACAGGCAGAACCTGAAGGATAAACAGACTGAGAATCTAGAATTTACTTTTTATTCTGTGTCATTTGGATGTAGGGGAAACAACAATTATATCTGTGAGCATGCTTTCATCCTTTTCACCAGAGGCAGAATGGAAAGCCATGTAAAACTTCTTTTTTGAGACTCACCACTTTTGTGTTCTCTTAAAATCAGTCCCCAGTGGGGATTTTGCACTTCTTCACTTATCTTCTTGGGAGCCTGGCTCCAACTGAGTGCCCCAAATACTATTTGTTCTAAAATCACCCACAATGCAAGTTTTTATGTGTATAATTCCCATGGCAACACAGACCCCTGCTGCAAAGCATTTGGAAACTTATCCTAAAATATTAATTTCTGCAGTTTCTGCCTCTGGTGCCTGGAGTGTCAGTACTGAAAAGCAATCTGTTATTTCATATTCTTTAACATTATTTGAAAGTTGTATAAAATGTTATTATTCAGTCCCTGCAAGGGAAGCAAAAGTGTGTATACCTGATGAGCCCCAATTAGGGTGAAATATGTTTTGTGTACTCTGTGCATTATTTGGCAGGTACCTTATATATATTTATATTTTTTTTTTTTGTTCTTTATTTTGCCTTATACAATTTCTTGTATTAGGAATTTGTTAGTTTTCTCATACCCCTTGGGGTCAGAGCGCAGAGTCAGCCATCGTACAGAGCCCCTGGAGCAATTGCAGGTTAAGGGCCTTGCTCAAGGGCCTAGCAGAGTAGGATCTCTTTTGGCAGTGACGGAGATTTGAACCTTCGGGATACCAGCGCAGATCCATAGCCTCAGAGCCACCACTCTGCCCTAGATATAGTAACACACAAAAATGTAACAGAGTTGAAGGACCTGAATACATTTCATAACCACAATACATGAATTGCATTTTTAAATGGTTGATATACATGAAGTGTCATGTATGGTAAGGCTTTTTGTAAGGTAAATCTTAATTTGTAGTTTGATTAACACTTTTTTCTCAGTTCAGAAAAAAGGGAAACATATTATTTTTTGTGATCATTTTTATTTAAATTGATAACAATCATGAAAATCTGTTTAAATGAATAATTAACAGTTAAAGTAAGTAGTAGGAACCTCAGTCCCGCGGTACCCTTATCCATCTGCCCAGCCCACCCAAAAATTCCCAGTGCATAATTTAAACTGGCTAGAGGTAAAGCAAAGGAAAAATACAATTGTAAATTGAATATGCTGATAATTTGGTTTTTTTGAGGATTCAGAGATGTTTATCGGTATAGCTTTCCACGAGATGGAGGAAAGAAGAAGGGGGTCACGCCACCAAACTGAAAATAATGGTAGATGCCTTATGTAAACTTACATACAAGGATGCCACTAGCATTAGTTGTGGAGATAACAGTCACAAAAGTTAATAAAAGTGCTGGGACAGAAGTCAAGAGGATACCTGGACACCATTTGCAGATGACCTAAGTTGGAGCAGACAGATAAAGAGTGACTGATAAGCAGAGTTTATTATTAGTGGTGATTAAAGTACATATATATTATTGGCCATGTGTAAAGTAAATTTAAAAGCTCTGTTTACTGTCCAGTGGTCACAATGGTGGTATATTTATCTGTGATGCTGTCTCATAGAAAAGGAACTAGACTTAGTTTTTCCTTCAGATACTCCTGTTTGTCTCTCACATCACAGAGACATACTTCTGAGGTTAATTGGTGAATATAAACTGGTCTGGTATGAGGATGTTTGCATGAATGTCTCCTGTGATAAGGTTGGCTCCTGTCTTGCATTCATTGCTACCAGGATAGGCCTTGACCCCTAAAAACCTAGAACTGGTTCATTAAATCAGTGGATGAATTAATATGTCAGAAATAAAAACTTTTTGATTTTTTTTACTTACAAAAGAGGTAATATCACATTAATAGCAAACCCAAATTTAAGCATGCATCTTTTCTGCCCTTAGTTTGCTCTCTGGAGTATTAGGGAAGGATGACTATAATTAAGAATAACAGACGCCAAGTGCCACTCATTATTGAATGCATAATCATTCCAATGTTTCACCGAGCCATTTAGGAAGGTGTTTAGCATTGCAAAATTTGAAAACCTATTTCACTGCATTGAGCATTCACATGCTGAATAAGAAAACAGAAGCATTTGTTTACTGCCTCACAGTCAGTAGCACCTAAGCTTTTGGCCAGAAAGTGGTGGTTGCTATGCCTGCAGGCAGAGAAATCCAAGACATCTAGAATTTTCTCATATTTTATTGCAGCATCTCCTTATACATTGTTTGAAAAATATAGTCAGGCATCTCAATGAGAATGTTTATTATATTTAACGTTTTTCATTTTAAACTCCATCACAAAATTATAATTCTTATGTAATTGCATCTATTACATTGCTACATAACTGTGTAATGTTCTCTAAATGGAAGAAATTTTGTATCATCCACTATTGTTATGTACCATTCTGTCTGAAATTAGAAAACGTTTTATTTTGTCTATGGGGATTTTAAAGGAAAGGGGGCCACACACAATGCTATAATGAGGGTAGACCCAAGAGGGCAACTGAAAGAAATAGAGCATAGTTTTTAGCAGATGTGCTAATGGCTAAATATTACTACCTGAATGAGAGGAAAAGGTCCCTGTGGCTTTCTTATTAAAACTGGGTGCTGGTTATTTTTTAAGTTGTATTTAATGTTAAATTTGCAGTACCTTAGTTGTTTTTTGGAGAAAATATGCTGTTGTAGTTGGGAGTTCTTGTGGCAGCACTTTGCATTCAGAAAAAAACAAAGAAGCAAAAAATGAACAAAACTGAATCTTTTTTAAATATGCCTAAATAATTAAGAAGAAAGCTTGGACAAAGGGAAACTATAAATTACATATAACTAGAACAGAAACAGTACTGTACTGCCCTTTTGGACCTAACTATACAGTTATAGATTCCCTATCTTTCTGCAGAAAAGCAGTCCCTTTGTCACTTTGTATTTCCTCTCTCCATCTCATTCATTATTCTCTTTCATTTTTAACCCTGGCCTCTCTTCTTTGCCAGCAGGTTACTTCCAAAACAAGTAAGCCCTTAATGGTAGAACTACCTTACACTCCACCCCTGAGTGATGTGGATAGTCAGGGATGTCCCTATGTGACAGGTGTCTGGTCACACTTACAGGTAATCTAACCTAAACACCGTTAAAATATCCGACTACGCCACCCAGTTTTATTAAGAGACTGGGAACTCTTGAAATTTACAGATAATAGCACACAGGTTTGTTTAAATTGGGCGGTGAGTAAACACACAATGAAAGACACAACATTAATTTCAGGAAAAGCAACACAAACTTCTATTACACAAGACAATATAAGTACATTTAAAAGATAAACGAACATAACAAAATCTAAAAGTACCAGGAACAAATTTCCTTTTTTTTAAAAGGAAACAAACAGCCCACACTCTAAAAGTCCATCAAAAACAAGAATTGCAGGATACAACCTTTAGTGGTGCAGTGTCCAGTTTGTGCACTGTTACCCAAACAATTAACCATCCAACTGTCCACTGATGCACTCTGTTCACCGGACACTCGTTTCCCAACAGAAGTTTTATCAAAATCGTGGAATCCCTGTCAGCATCTCATTGTCGTTCCTTTTTTTCCAGTCTGGGCTCCTTGTGTTGCTGTGATCTAGGCACGCCTCATTTCCCGTCTGCCAGCTTTGTTCGGTCCTTTCTTGCGGCTTCCCTCTCTCGCTGGACTCACAACTGGCGTCTCCTTGTGGAGCTGTCTCTTCCTCCCTGGAAGTAAGTGTTGTCGTCCTTGTGCCTCACGTCTTGCCAGCCACGTACCCTTGTCTGCCTGCAAGCCCCTGTGCTCTGTCCGAGTGTCTTGGCAGCGTTCTCAGTGGGCTGTCCCTTTCTCTGCCTTCTCCTGCTCAGAAGTTTAAATCTCCTTCAGTCCCTGCCATTATCAGTTCTGGACAATCGGATTAAACAATGGCACATCTAAATTTCCTGGGTTTAACAAATAATGAAAACACAAGTTAACAAAATATATTGTTACCAACTATCAATGAGTGCACAGCTGATTAGAAACCAATATTCTCAGACATGTTAATTTCCAAGTCAGGTAAATACAAACATTTTCCAAGGAAGGAGCATTTCTTTTATCACAATGTTATATTGTTTGTATGTTTAAGCAGATAAAACTTCAAAGCGGTGATTCTTTTGCAAGACAGCAAATACCGATATCCTGTAGACAGCCATCACAATAATCAGTAACAGGATAACTCAGGAAATTTGCCTTTTAATTTCTAGCCTCAGTCCAAACAATGGGTGCATATTGCCCGTTCATCTGCTGTGTTTTAAATGTAATATTTACATGTTTCTTTTCCTAAAAGAGAAATGGAATGACCCAGTGTACAAAAATGTCCCCTTTTGACACCTACATTTGCTTCAGGACTAGTGGTCTGCCTATAATAGACCTTGTCTCTAAGGTGGCTCCCCTGCTGCCTGTTCCTTTTGAGTAACAGAATGTCACAGTACATTATTTTCTCTATTGTATTTTCTCATTCCTTCTTTTTGCCTATTACAAGAAGGTCTAAAAACATTTGCTCAGGCCATGATTGTTTTTTTGGGCGAAAACTCCTGCCAATTGCCCTCCAGTGTATCCAATATGCACAAAACATAACAATGGCATATTAAGTACCTTCTCTACACCCAGAGTGGCTTTATTTGTGTTCTGAAGGCTTCATGTGGGACTTGCTCTTGTGTTTTGAGTTACAGAACACATTTCAGCTTGTTCCTTTTCTAAGAAAAGCAAATAATTTGAAATTGTGTTTGCTCATAAAAGTGACATGGATGGCAAATAGGGAATAAAGTTTTGATGTGGCATAGTAAGTCAAACTACACAATGATGATTCAGGTTCAGATGGTCCATATGTGTCTTGAGTTTGAATGTTTTCCACATGTTGTATTGGGTTTTCTGTAAATACTATGATTGTTTCTTTCATTCCAAACTAATGAATGGTAGTTCATATTGTAAGTCGAAATTTGCCCAACTTGAGTTGGTTATGATTGTGACTAGAAACTGTGGAGAGTTGTTTCCTACCTTATGCTCTGATGCCAGGATAAATATTAGCCTCCCAAAACCCTTTACTGGACAAACCAGCTTTTGGAGGGTGGAGTCCATTTAAAGTGCCTGATGATTTTGCAGTATTTCCTAATTTGTAGTTCTGAGTTGGGCCCATCCACTTTCTGAACATAGTTTTTTTATTACAGGTTCAGTGAGAAGTTGTTTATTGTGTTATCAGATGTACCTAACATGAAAGGTACCAACTAATATCTTAGGATCTTTTTTTAATATGGTAATGCAAAGAAATGTCAAAGCTAGCTATACAACTGTTACCTATAACCTCCTACCTGTCTCTTTCTCTGTATTGCACCCCATGTTATTAAACCTTAAGGACCTCTATAGTGAGCTGACTGCTGACTGGAGCTGTCTTTACTTCTAAACTTCTACTTCAACCCAATTTTCCCACCAATAGAAGGGCTTTCAATTCGTATCTTTAAGGGACCACAGCTTGGGATGGCCAATCTAGCTTCTCAGCTACACTAATAGCAGTCACACACACACTATTTTAAGTTTTTACTTAAATATTATATTTATTTGTGTCAAAACCAATAACAGCAAATATAAGTAATAGCAATGCCAAAAAATATATAATTGTGTGGGTTTATGCCATCTTCATTCAGTCCAGTTAGAAACAGCAAGGAAATGTATATACATTCTCAGATGATTTCGTTTTTTAGTTACAAATTACATACCCTTAATAGAAAAATGATAAGAAAAAGATTTCTTTTTGGAGAAAGAGCTCATTGGAAAGTGCCAAGGTAGCAATCTCCATGAAAGTGTTCATTTCAGTTAAAGAAAAGGCACCTTGGAATTGTCCATTTTTTACCAATGAGCAACAGAGCTGAACTCTTTATGAAAGTGTCAGAAAAATTGCAACTGAACTGAGAGAAAGTTCAATGTTTGCAACAAGAAGCAACTAGGAGGACTATTTTCTGAAGTCTAATAAGGCAGCGATTCTCCCTCCCTACTTGCCGAAAATAAACATCTTACTTGCTTGTTCTCATCCCAGTTAGCTGAGAGCTTATAGTCTCTCAAAACACATAGAACATTACTAAATCATTATTTTAAGCTTAAGGTTACATGCCCATAGGAATCAAAAGCTGCACTTCTAACTTAACAAAATACTCTGAATCCTGTGCTGCTTTTCATCCTTACTGGAATACACGTTTCATACTTAAGGCCTATTGCCTGAAGTCTGTCAGCTGAAAAGGTTAAAGTATCTTACTAAAAAGTTTCTTTTTAGTAATGTTTTTTCTTTTGAATTTGGCATATTGCACCCTAGTAAATAAAACATACAGGCACAATTAAAAAGCTGTATATACAATAAAGAGTTGGCAAGGAAAAAAAAGAAATCAATTTACACCTCCGTGGAATAAGGAAGACAGTTCAGCCTCAATAGCCCAGTAAAAAGAAAGTCAGGTTAACCATGAAGATAAAAGGTATACTTCTAAGAGTTTAGCTTTATTATGGTTGAAAATGCAGACTTTTTATTGTGTTTGAAAAACGGAAATTGACAAAGATACCTCAATAGATATTAATTTGATAAAAAATAAAAAATATGGCACACACTAAGTCTGTTTCATATCTTTTGTTATATTGTAATACTGCTCTATGTCAGATATCTTACGACAAGTAGCATGTTTTATCATAATTCCGTACTTATTGAAATAATTTGTATATTGTGGTTGCACAAATAAATTTGTTTCAGGAAGTTATTTACCCCTTACACTATTTAGCCACACCATTAAAATCACTGACAGATGAAGTGGATAACATTGATCATCTTGTTGCAATGGCGCGTTTTAAGGGGTAGGATATATTAGGCAGCAAGTGAACATTTAGTTCTTGAAGGTAATTTTTTTGGAAGCAGGAAAAATGGCCAAACTTAAAGATCTGAAGACTTTAAAAAGGGCCAAATTTTGATGGCTAGACAACTGGCTCTGAGCTGTGGTATTGTTTGAAGAAGTTGGGAGTGGCAGAGAAGTATGTATGAGTTGTACAGGATATGTTCGAGGGAAGTGTGACAGTGGTAAGGTCTGCAGTAGGAATGACGGGTGCATTCAAGGTGGAGGCGGAATTACATCAGGGATTGGTTCTGAGCCCTTTCTTATTTGCAATGGTGATGGACAGATTGACAGATGAGATTAGACAGGAGTCCCTGTGGACTATGATGTTTGCTGATGACAATGTGATCTGTATAGATTGATAGTAGGGAGCAGGTTGAGGAGACCCTGGAAAGGAGGAGATATGCTCTAGACAGGAGAGGAATGAAGGTCAGTAGGAACAAGACAGAGTACATGTGTCTAAACGAGAGGGAGGTCAGTGGAAAGGTGAGGATGCAAGGAGTAGAGTTGGTGAAGGTGGATGAGTTTAAATACTTGGGATCAGCAGTACAGAGTAATGGGGATTGTGGAAGAAAGGTGAAAAAAAGAGAGTTCAGGTAGGGTAGAATGGGTGGAGAAGAGTGTCAGAGGTAATTTGTGACAGACGGGTATCAGCAAGAGTGAAAGGGAAGGTCTACAGAATGGTAGTGAGACCAGCTTTGTTATATGGTTTGGAGAAGGTGGAACTGACCAGAAAGCAGCAGACAGAGCTGGACGTGGCAGAGTTAAAGATGTTAAGATTTGCATTGGGTGTGATGAGGATGGACAGGATTAGAAATGAGTACATTAGAGGGTCAGCTCAAGTTGGATGGTTGGGAGACAAAGTCAGAGAGGTGAGATTGCGTTGGTTTGGACATGTGCAGGTGAGAGATACTGAGTATATTTGGGAGAAGGATGCTAAGGATGTTTGTAAGGCGGAGTGGTGGCTCTGAGGCTAGGGATCTGTACTGGCAATCGGAATTGAGCAAGGCCCTTAACCTGCAATTGCTGAGCGCTTTGAGTAGTAAGAAAAGCGCTATATAAATGCAAAGAATTAATTAATTAATTAAAGGATAGAGCTGCCAGGGAAGAGGAAAAGAGGAAGGCCTAAGAGAAGGTTTATGGATGTGGTGAGAGAGGACATGCAGGTGATGGGTGTAACAGAACAAGTTGCCAGAGGACAGAAAGATATGGAAGAAGATGATTCGCTGTGGCAACCCCTAACGGGAGTAACCAGAAGAAGAAGAAGACAACTGGCTCAGAGCATTTCCAAAACAAAAGATGTTATGGGGTGTTCCCTGAAACTGGTGGTTAGCACCTATCAAAAGTGATCAAACAAAGGATAACTGGTGAACTGGCAACAGGGTCATGGGCACCCAAGGCACATTAATGTGTGGGGGGGAACATAGGTTGGCCTGTTTGATCTGATTCCACAAAACAGCTACTGTAACACAAATTGCTGAAGAACCTGTTGCTGGCAATGAGAGAAAGATCTCAGAACACAGTGCATAACATTTTGCTGCATATGGGGATGGCTGGATGCTTGTTCGTATCTGGGGAAGAGATGGCAGCAGAATGCACTATGTGAAGAAAGCAAGCTGATGAAGGCAGTGTGATATGCTTGGAAACCTTGAGTTCAGGCATTCATGTGGATATTACTTTGACTTGTACCACATACCTAAAGATTGTGGCCAGTTTATTCCCTGATGCCAGTGGCCTCTTTCAGCAGGATAATGTGCCCTGCCACACTACAAAAATTGTTCAGGAATGGCTTGAGTAATATGACAAAGAGTTCAAGGTATTGACTTGGCCTCCAAATACCCAGATGACTTAGGGTACCATACAGTTTGCCAAAGATGCGTAACTGGACATCTACACAAGGAACAGCTCATGGAGGTTGTGACCCAAAACAGTCTTGCTGCTCCATGATAATGCACATCCCCATGCAGCAGCCGCAATAGTGTAGGCAATGTAACAGCTGCGGTTTGAATGTCTTCCACATCCCCCTTACAGTCCAAGCACCATGCCCCTATCACATCTTTAATTAGACCTGGATATCGGGGCAGCCGAAAAAGCTTCTTCTCCCAGGGAATAAAGAAGTTAGTGGAAAAATACAAGAAGTCCATCGATCTGCAGGGAGACTATGTGGAGAAGTTATTTAACTGTTATGTTCATCTGCTCATAAATACCTTTATGTTGTGAATCACCCTCGAATGTATAATATACAGTTAGTTATGCCTTATCTAATATCTACCCAGGCCATATGTTCTTGGAACATCAAACGTGTGTCTTCTCAAAGAACCCTTTTCCCACCTATAACCACGGCAGGAGCATCTCAATCCCCCAAACTTCTGACACAACCGGACCAAACCCAGTCTTGGGCTCAGAAAATCCTAGTCCACTTGTTTTTTTATTTTATTAAATACATTAATCTAATTCTGAATGAAAATAATCCAGAAATAATCTCAGTGCAGGGATCTTAATGCACCATACAGTTAATTGTCTTGGTAGAAGAAAGTATATGTTTGATTGGACTTATTTTTCCAGGTTTGCAGACTTTAAATTGAGGTTGAGAAAATGGTTCCAGTAGAACATCATGTATTGTTGTGAAGTGCATTTTATTGTGTATGTACAGTTGGGATTTTTTGTTTTTTTGAATTTTCAATTCTGTTCTGGGATTTTGCCTGCCTTTGAATTACAGATTGTAGTTACAGTATCTGCCCGGGATTTTGCCTGCCTTTGAATTACAGATTGTAGTTACAGTATCTGCCCTGGGTTGCATGTTTATGCATACCTTTGTGCCTGTATTTGTTTTTTTTTTTTTTGGTTTTTTTTTTTTTATTATTTAAGCAAATTCCCTAAATATAAGGAACAGCATTTTAGCATTCCAAGCTAGAGATTTCTCCTTTGAAGGGCAATTTTTGTGAATTGAAATAATTTTGAGCAGTTAAAAACTTGAATTACATTTTTGGCCTTGAAGCCTGTTTTTTAAGTTTGAGATCAGACAGCCTGAGATATTTCCTGTTCCTCAGGCTGACCAGTGAAATCCTGGTCAGGTTTGTGTTTATGTGAAGGCCTTTTCACCCTTTCAGCTGGTTTTGTGTTACTGATTTACAATAGAAGTAATCATAACACTGCAGTTTTTTGACTTTGAGTTCTTATCTACCTATTTGGACTTTTGGCGTTACAACTATACCTATAGTATGACAGTTTACAATCACCAAACACAACCAAAGAACGTTTATGCCATACATTTTATGCTGTGCATTACTTATTTGTGAATGGATCCAGTTCTTTGCTCTATTGTGATCGCCGAGCACTGTTTGACATTTGACTTGCTGCTGAATAACTAATGGGGTATGACCTGGCTGAACAGAAAGTGCTTGTCCCAACACTTCTATTGTAATTATCTGCACACCTCTGGCACACTCCAGTTTGTCTTCCTTGGAGAAAACAGCAAGGACACTGGACAAAGGGAAAGCACAGTGGGTTTGTTGGTGAGAGCTGGATTTCATCTGGCTTTGTTTTCTGGGATGAATACTTTTTAGCTGAGTGTAGATTGGATTGTCACTATGTGGTTTCCTGGAGGTCTCTGGAACCTGCATACTCCAAGGTAATGGAACAGTCTTCCACTGACTTTGAGATCAGCATAATCTGTTGAACTGTTCGAAAAATCAACTTGAGATGCATTTGTTCAAACTGGCATTTTTTTGTAGAGCTGGCATTTGGGTAAAGCTGTTATCTTTGGGTGTTGTTTGTATTTTCATTGCTGTGTATTTTGTTTTAATATTTCATTTCATTCTGTGTTTTATTGTTCAGCGATTTGTGACTTTTGTCTGTAATAGGCTCTTTATAAATACATTTTTACATTACATGTATTTATTATTGTGTGTTAGTGATATTCTTAAAAGTAGAAGTATTATAATTAAGAAGCACAAATAATTCTATTCTCCCAATTATAACATAATATTTTATGCTTCATAATAATGTCTTTACCTGTAATATATCACCACAGCCATTCCATAACCAGGTTGTCCTCAGGTTAACATTGGTCTATGAATCATACATTAACTGAACATTGCATTGTCAATGAAATATAATCATATAATGAGAACACAAATGTTCAATGTATGTTATTTTATTTAAGGAGGAACCTCAAAAAATTACCCCAGAGAACAAGCAACATATCTGTAGGACAATTATTAGGAGTGTGATATTTCCATTCATCCACCTTATTACAATGCAGTTCTTAATACTTCTCTTTTAAAAAGATGTGCTTCCATCTGGTCACTGTACATCCACATCAGCATCCTCTCATATGTGTTAGTTTTTCTCTAAAACCTCACTAATTTGAGCTTGAATTGTGATGTCTAAGAGTCTTATCTTTATGTATCTCAGGCTGTAATTCTAATAAGCACTTTTTTTCCCTTTCACCAGCTGCAAGACCATCCTTCAATGTTCTTCCCAATCTCTATTGCTTCTATTATTATTGCTTCTGTGTCATGCCCCCTTATGTCACAAGTTTATTGAAAATACAAGTGAATAATGGCATATGCTTCACTTGCATTCACTCTATTCTCAATGAAATCAATCAGGTTAGTCTGACAAGAATGACCTTTGCTAAAACCATATTAGGTGCCTTCATGAACAATATCTGTGTACATGAATCTTGAACTTCATATTCTATGCACAGACAACTAACTTATTTTTGAATCAAAGTGTGACCCTTATTTCTGCAATGCCATTGTAAAATAGACAGTGCTAGAATTTGTAGGTCAAAGCAGATGCATCTGTATTAATGATATATTCTTGCAAGTATTTTGTGGACATAATCCTTTATGAATATTTTTTAAAATTTATGTTTTTGATTTAGATATATTTTGCTGGTTTATATAAACACTAGTAGCTTTTATGAAACACAATAATCCTTTTTTTTTAGTTGAGCTTTGTGCTAAATTAGCCAAATGGATCTGATCTAATCATGTGGTGCTGGATTTGCCATCTTTAGCAAAAGAAGAAAGCCTTATTTAATTTTAGAGACACATGAAACACAAATGGTGAAGGTGGAATAGGTGAAGTTAGAGAACACACTAGTAAGCCAAACAAAATCTAAATGAATACTACAGCTAAAAAGAGAATGCAATGGAGAAAGAATGCAATCAGTAATAGTCAAAGACCTGCATGCTGCATTTACAGTTTTTTCATGCTGATTACAGTAAGTATATGAAAGAGGTCACAGTTGGAAACCTGCACAGTACAATCCACTCATATATTCTATTTTATTTATATGTTACTTACCCCATTTGTTTTGTAGGAAAAACATTCATATTTCCATTGAGAACCGAGATAAAAAAATGTTTAAGATACAATGCAAGCTAATAGTGACCAGCGCTCTATAATGAAAAACAATATGAACAAGGTACAGTATAAAACCAAATAACAAAAATTCTTATTACTCATGTATGGAGTAAGGTCGTTGTCAAAAATAACTCGATCTTACTCCATACTCATACCTCATGGAGAGCATTTAACAAGTGAGTGGAAGGGCAAAACAGATAAAAAAAAGACGTGTTTTCAGATGTATCTGTGTCAGTGTGGACTAGGTCTACATTCTTAAATGCACCTGCATGTTACTCTACATATACATTTTCAAACTTGTTTAAAATTGGAAAACACTTTAATTTGATCAAAAAAGTTCAGCACTCATACTGAATAAAACTGTATGTCTGAGTAAATGGTTACAGCATAAAACATAAAAGTCAACAAAATGAGGCAAATATAAGTTATTTTAGTAATTTATGTAGTGTTAAATTAACACCATTGTGTCATTTTTGTAAGTGTTCTGCAATAAAATGTTGTTTTGGGTGTTTCAGCTCAGGCTTGGATAGACTAAGTGAGGAAATGTGAATTTGTCCTTCAGAAACAGGTTGTCATTATTTATCAACAAAATTTTGATGTTTCAAGTAATTGGTTATCTGGTTAAAACAGGTAAACATGGTTTGTACTATAAAGTCAAGAACTGAAAAGTTGAACTGGCTTATATGTGTGTACCAGTATAGGGTGGTGTTTCATCCAAATTTCAATTTGCATTTTCTCTGAGGAACTTCTAAAGCAATGGTTAATAAATAAACGATTGTCACTTGCAAACATAATGTTATTGAAATTAACGCCATGCCATATTAGATGACTTTTCCAGCAATTTTCGGTCATAACATTCATTTACATAATCTTAGTAAATCTGACTTAGTGGCTCACTCCTGTGAAACCAGTCACATAATGTGACATGCCCAGTGACTCTATCCAGCTAATCTGCAACTCCCTCTGATAAAATCAAACAGGTCTGATAATGTCTTTAGTCAAATAGGGACAGCTTTGTGCATGAGAGCTGATAACTAATGAATGCTCATCCACATGTAAAATGCATATAATGCAGCAATGATGAATAAGTAATGTGGCTGTTTTGAATCTCACAAACAGAAGAGAAGCTCATCTATCTGATGTTTCATAGTTTTTGTACTGTTGCAGATTGCAGCCTAACTTGCTGTGCACATTAACCTTTCCGACAGTGCTAGTTCTGCCAGCAATTATTACACAATTAACATAAGAAGAAGGGGCGAGCATGACTATGCTGGAAAGACATCATATTTGTTGTATCTAGCAATTTTCAGCCGTGTAAATTGACATTCCCCGATGATCAATAGCTACATTCGGCAAGTCTGACCTATCCTATAACTAGAAGTTGCGTAATATAACATTGACTGTTTGCTTTGATCACAATTATGTCACAATATTCAAAGAGCACATTCTGTCTGACAAAAATTAAGAGCACATTCTGTATTCCTCACTCTTCCTCCTAAAAAAGAAATCCTTTGAAAAAAATAAAAAAGTTTTATACGGGGGAATTTCTATGTAGATGTAATTTTGAATATAATAAATTTCCATCCACACTCAGATTCATTTAATCCAGTTTCATGTTTACAGAGAACCACAGCTCGTCCCTGCAGGATTAGGTATACAATACACCTATTAACCATAAATTAGGCCAAAATCTGTTGCAGGAAAAAAATGTGCACATCTACAGACACTCACATTAGCCCAACTTGTACATCTTTAGGCCGAGAGAGGCAACTCCACACAGATAGTCACCAAGTATGGATTCAAACCCAGTCTTACTGAGCTGAGTTGCAAAAGCATAACCACATCATTTCAGTGCCTGGCATTGTATTGAATTTTCAATTATAAATTAAAATAAAACAACAAACCTGCTGCAAGTATATTATTTCTGTGATTATTTTTGAAACTCATTATGGGACTGACTTTAAACTTAATTAAATTTAATTCTTTCTGAGTATAGTGAATTGTTTGCATTTGCCTGTTCTATGTGCCTTATTGTGCTGGTGCTTTGAGATTTTAATATTCATACTAATTGTCAAACTGAATGTTAATTTTCCCACTTGGCAAAGTGGCCACATATAGTACTTGATCCGCCATAGTCTGCTGACGTTTCTCCATAAATATTAAACCCTTTTTAAGTTTATCTTTTTGTTAGTTCAATATTATAACAGGCATCCACTATACATTACACACTTAGCTGTTCCTTGAGTAAGATGTACAATTGTAGCTGGATTTGTGCCACTTTATTCTTGTGATTCCTAGAGATGGAGTATGAATCAAAGCTGATTGACTATACTGTTAATAAAAACCTTACAGATCACATTTATTTGACATTCAGTACATTGATAATGTATTTTATCTTTAACTGTACAGCTTCAAACTTGCTTCCAGCATGATTGATTATGTTTCAAACATTTATGTTTTTTGTGATAAAGCATGTCTACATTATTTGAGATATTTAAAGCATTTTAAATCTTCATCCAAATATCTTTTTTGTTCTGCATCAGTTCTAGTGTATTCATTTGTAAACCTTATGGATATTAAAAATCCCTTTTTATTTCAATCATCATGATATCTTTAATGGTTTTAACACCTAGTTTCCAGGTTTATTTAGGTTAGCCAGTTGCGCCCCACTTCCTACCGCCTTCTTTTTTCTGTATTCTTTGCCATTGTCAGCATCCTTTGGGGTGAGACCCATTCTTTTCATATTATCCAACATTACCTAAAACCACATCTTCTTCAACCTCCCTCTGAGCCTCATCCCTTCCACCTCCATTTTGCTGTACATCTTTATCTAGTCATCCTCAGGTTTTTCTCCATCAACCCAAACAACCTTAGTCAGTTTCTCCTCAGCACAACACCTGTCGCCTCCAAGATTTTCTCTTAACTCAGCATTCATCTTTCTCTCAATCCATGATGTTTATACACATCCATTAGATTATTCTTATTTTCATTCTTCTCAGCTTTGTTTCATGTTCTTAATATCTGCCACATTTCACTCCAATAGAGAATAGTACGGCGGCACGGTGGCGCAGTGGGTAGTGCTGCTGCCTCGCAGTTAGGAGACCCGGGTTCACTTCCCGGGTCCTCCCTGCGTGGAGTTTGCATGTTCTCCCCGTGTCTGCGTGGGTTTCCTCCCACAGTCCAAAGACATGAAGGTCAGGTGCACTGGAGATTCTAAATTGTGCTTGGTGTGGTGTGTTTGCCCTGCGGTGGGCTGGCACCCTGCCTGGGTTTTGTTTCCTGCCTTGTGCCCTGTGTTGGCTGGGATTGGCTCCAGCAGACCCCCGTGACCCTGTAGTTAGGATATAGTGGGTTGGATAATGGATGGATGGATAGAGCATAGTACTCCTCACACAGCTTTCATAAACATTTCCCTTTAATGCCAGAGAAACCCTTTACAAGTCAGAATGGGGGGAAGCTCCTGGATTTTCTTCCATGCACCTCTCAGCCTTGTTATCACTTCTGTACCAGCATTTCTGCTTGCGCTCAACATGTCACCTAAGTAGAACTTCCCTACATTATCTAAAGCAATCTCAGCACAGATATCTACATTTACATTTATTACATCAGCATTCTACACCCCTTCACACAAACTTTCTACAAAAAGAGGTCACACTTGCTGCCTTCAGACTTCTGTTCACACCACTACATATTTTATGTACTAACTCCTTACAGCCAATGAACTGGATTGAGTGTTTCCCAACACCTCTACTGCACATGAAGCCACCTCTTCTATACCTCCAAACGTCACCTTGGTCTTTCCTGCATTTGCCTTCAAGTGTTTCACTTCCAAACCGTCCTTCCATTTTAGTGTCTTCTCCTTCAATTCCATTTATCTTTTAACCATAAAAATGAGGTCACTGTCATACAAGATCTCCTATATCAGTCCTTCATACAATTCTGTGGTTGCTACCTCTACCGCTATCACCAAAAGTAACATGTTCAAAGTGGGTCCCTGGTGTAGTCCCACCATTTCCTCAAAACTTTCACTATTCTCATCTGCAGTTGTAGCCACTGTTCTTCCTTAAATATTGACATCACAGTGGACATTAACAATTCATTCACACTTTCTCAAAACTTAACTTTCTCAAAACCCACCTGACAACCTCTCATGGCACAATGTCAGACTCCTCCTCCTTCAGATCTGCAAGTGCATTATGCAGTTTCTGTAATGAATACATTCCACAAAGAAACAAAAAAGGGAGCAGGCTACCAAAAATCTTCTTAAAAGGCCAGATCTGCCCTTATTTCAGGTTTCGACCTACTGGATTGGCCTCAACCTAAAAATCCTGACCCCAAAAGCAAACAGGCAGACTTTTCCAGCCGGCAGAGGCCCACAATGGGACCTAGGCTGTTAAATTAAAAATCACAGAATGTTTACAAAAATTGAAAAGTGGGAAACCATGAAAACTTTGACCCAACACAAAGCAAGAGAAGATCCTTATATTTAAAAATATACTGTATACAGAAAGTATTCAAAATATGAACAGGAAAAGAAAGACGGGAACAAAGTTATCTATAGATACTTATTATATTTAAATTTCATATCTGTTTTTGTACAGAGTAGCGAACCAGTTTTACATCCTACTGTACGTTGTACATATATAACTGTGTGTGTGACAAACAAGTCTTGATCTTGAATAACACAATTTACAGAATAATTTATAAACAATAGAGAAACTACATTAACAAAAATAAACTTAAGTCAGCTCACCAATCCTGATTAAAATACAACAATTCCATATTTATTGCATTTTATTTTTAATAATGAAAACTTCTGTGATATCTGTTTTTCAAAAAATTATCTTTACTAATGTGAAGATTTGTTACCTTTTCTGTAATTATTGTTTCACACTTAATTTAGACAATAATAGTTCAAATTTTTTACTTTTGGAAGTACAAAATATTTTTCATGAATGACAGCTATTTTCTTTCTCTTTTGATTTATTATAAAGGATTACCATGGTTGAAAATGTATTTACTGTTTGCACCGTGTATTCATAAGAATATTTATGCAGCACCCTTTGTGATACTAAACAGTAATTGTTTTTATCACCAGCATTATGAATAAGTGCTCAAATACATTACATATTTAAAAATCTGCATAATATATACTAGACATTTACCATGAATCTCATAAATTTACTTTCCTTTGTTATATTTTCTGAATTATTTCTAATTTATTTTTTAAATGTCAAACCCCAATGCATTTCTCTACTCTTGAATGAATGGTTTATTTATTACTTGCCAGTATTTAAATACAGAAAAAAAAGTGTTAATTTATTTTTTGAATTAAAGAAATTAACATTGAGAAACATATGCGAAGCATCAGTTAAACCATCTTCTTCAGAAGAACAATGTAACTAGGACATATAATTTTTTTGTGTCTCAATGCAGATCTCTGATTTGGCCGTATTTGTGTGCTTTGTTTCCTGCATAATGAAGGGTTTAAAATAGAAGGCACAATAATCATGTGTTCATTGGTGTGGTATTAACGGGCAAGATTAAAAACTGTGTTCTGCCTTAAGGAAACTTTAATTGCCAAAATCATGTTTTACACTTGAATGATTATCAATCATGCTCACCAGGAGTAAAAAAAAAAACAGAATTAAAAATTAAAATACAAAAAGCCAGTTAATTTTGTCACTTTAATTTGGAATATTGTATTGTTTTTTTCTACTCTTTGAGCTGCTATTGGGGTTAATCTGCTTCATGCAAATACTGTCACCTTACTTTAACCTTAATAAGTTTCTTAAATATTTTCAATGCCTCTAATAATAAATCAAGTTTTAGGATTAAATCAAAATTGAAATTTATTCTGCTGAAAAAATCAGTCCAGATGAATCACTAGCTGAACAGAATGTTCCCATAAACATAATCATTAGGCAGGGCCCTTGGATCAGCTACATCCACAATTATTTGTTCTAAACATTAATTATAGACATGGCAAGCAAACATTTTTGATTTTACAGTATTAAATAAATACATTATACATATATATATGTATATATATTTCAGTTAATTAGTGTGATGTCTTACATTTAAACTCCAAATGTTTCCATCTGTTCATTTTCTGTAAATACTTTTTTTCCAGTCAGGGAGCTGGAGTCTATCCCAGCAATAGCTAATTTCCTGCACTTGAAAATGGACTGGCATAGTGGGCACCATAATACCTTTTCTGGACATAAAACTTTATTAACAGTCTTTTCTTGTCAAAATTTCTGTTATCTATGTAAATAATATTGAATCAAGAATTGAATGTCCTCAAGGTGCTATTTGTAAGTAAATTATTACTGTAGGTATAGGTGCTGGTGCTGATTTTAAAGTAGCACTGATATCAACCACATTTGTTTCTTTTATAATTTAACTGTTTCATTAAGTCTCATTTTTATCCTTGCTTTTTTATTCTGATATCTGAATGAAAAGGATTTAAATTTGAGGAATTTATGAAAAAGATTTATCACTGTTAATTTTTGTCTTGCTCAAAATATGCTACCCTGTAATTACTTGTTTAGACTTCTTCTCCACTGCTCTTTCTGTAATGTGGATACCCAAACTGCTTATGTAGCTATGCAAGTACATTATGACTTGTACTGCGCACAGTTTGCTAAATACTCGTAAACTAACATCCAGCTGAGTTTTCAATAACATGGCTTTTTGTTTGTAACTCCACTCTCTGTGGTTACATCTAAAATGTTTCCTTATTATACACTCACTTAATAAATTTTTACAAAACCTGTACACCAGCTAATCCATACAAATATCTAATCAGCCAATCATGGCTGCAGCACAATGTATAAAACCATGCAGATACAGGTTAGGAGCTTCTGTTAATGTTAACATCAATCACCAGAATATGGAAAAAAATGTGATGTCAATGGCACAAGAACAGAAAGCTGAAGATGCAGTGGGCACAGGCTCACCAAGACTGAAGAGTTTAAGAAAGGAAAAAAATAGGAATCTCAATTTCTGTTGAGGAAAACAGATAATAGGGTCAGAATTTGACACCAACCGCTTGAATCCATGCAGCTAACCTACCTTGTGTCAACAATTCAGGCTGGTTATGGTGGTGTAGAACATAAGACATTTGGCATACGAAAGGAGATGATTCAGTTTATCAAACCCATTTGTTTAACTAATAGCTAAGCTTTCCCAATATCCATACAGATTTTTCTTAATGGTTGTCATGGTTTCTGCTTCAACTCTGCATCTCAGTAGTTTGATCCAGAGTTCCACAACTCTTGGCGTAAAGAGGTGCTTCCAGGCTTCAGTTTTAAATGCACTTCCCCATAATTTCCACTGATGTCCTTGGGTACATAATTCACCCTTAAGTTGAAAGAATGTTGCTGGATCTACAGGTAATTTATCAAAGCCTTTAAGGATTTTAAATACCTGGATTAGGTCCCTATGCAGTCTCCTCTGCTCAAGACTAAACAGATTTAATTCTGTGAGTCCTGGGATGCACTTAATTGCTCTTCTTTGCATAGCTTCAAGTGCTGCTATGTCTTTCTTGTACCAGGGTGACCAAAGCTGCACATACTACTCCAGATGCGGTCTTACTAGTAGTGCATTAAATAGTTTGAGCATAATGTCCCTTGACTTAAATTTAACAGTTTTTATGATATAACCTAACATTTTATTTGTCTTTTTAATTGCTTCTCTGCATTGCTTAATCAATGAAAATGTTGCATCAACATAAACCTATAAATTCTTTTCAGAGGCTGCTTTCTGTATGACAGTGCCTCCCGTCTTATATTTATAATTGCTGGTCATTTTGCCCATGTGTAGCACTTTGCACTTTTCTATATTAAACTGCATTTTACAGATGTTTGCCCAGTTGTGAAGGTTGTCCAGATTTTTTTTAATTCTTTTTGATTTGTATCCTCTCTGTCTGCCATCCTTCCAATTTTAGTATGTCATCTGCAAATTTGACAAGGTTGCTAGCTATACCACAATCAATGTCATTAATATAAATCAGAAAAAGTAATGGTCCAAGGACAGACCCCTGAGGGACTCTACTGATGACCTTCCTCTTATCTGTACTATTTGCCTCCTACCAATTAACCATCTAGATATGCAACTTTGTAGGTTACCGCTGATGCCTACAGCTTCTAATTTCAGAAGTAATCTTTGTTGTGGGACTGTGTCAGATGCTTTTTGAAAGTCTAGGTAAATTATGTCATGTGCTTTGTTTTGGTCAACTATTTCTGTTTCTTCTTAAAAAAAATCTTAAAAGATTGTTCTGGCAGGAGTTTCCTCTTATAAACCCATGCTGGCTGCTATTTACAATATGATTTTCATTTAGGTAATTTTCTAATTTTTTTATTGTTATAGTTTCCATAATTTTGCATGGAACATGAGTAAGACAAATTAGTCTGTAATTACTAGAATCCATTTTGTTTCCCTTCTTGAAGATTGGAGTCACATTTGGAACTTTCCAGTCCTCTGATACTTCTTCTTTCTCAAGTGACTGCTCAAATATGCCTAATAAGGTTTTATAGATGACATCTTTCATTTTTTTCAATACAATTGGTAAGATTCCATCAGGTCCTGGGAATGTATTAGCCTTAAGCATAATTAGGGCTTGAAGCACATCTGAGCTCAGCGTTTGTTTTTACTTCTGCATGAGATGTTCCATTTGTTTCTTCCTTTACATTTACTTCGATGTAATGCTGAGTGGAATATTTTCTTGGCACACTCTGGGCCCATTAATTCCAGTCAATCATTATTTGAATGCCATGGCTTATTTGAGTATTTTTGCTGACCATGTGCATCCTTTCATGGCCACAGTTTACTTATCATCTAAAGGCTATTTCCAGCATGATAATGTACCATGTCACAGAGCAAAAGTCACCTCAAACCGGTTACTTGAACATGACAATGGGTTCAGGGGTCTGTATCCAATCGAACATCTTTGGGATGTGGTGGAACAGGAGATTTGCAGCTTGAATGTGCAGCTGACAAATCTGCAGAAATTGCATGATCTAATCATGTCAACATGGACTTGAATCTCAAAGGAATTTTTTCAACATCTTGTGGAGTCAATGACAGTAATATTTGAGGCTGTTTCAAGGGAGACCCACCCTTTCCAATATTAGTATAGTGTTCCTAATAATTTT
Source organism: Polypterus bichir lapradei (assembly GCA_026402145.1). Lineage (NCBI taxonomy): Eukaryota > Metazoa > Chordata > Cladistia > Polypteriformes > Polypteridae > Polypterus > Polypterus bichir. The sequence goes on along the minus strand of JANRMT010062818.1, from coordinate 5,877,796 downwards.
CTCAGTGAGCGTATGTAAAATAGATTTATTGATCAAGTTAACCCTCCATCCATTTTCTAGCCCATTTATCCACTTGAAGGTTGTAGAGAGCCAATGCCTATCCCAGGAGTGCAAAGAACCGCCCCAGGACTTGGGGCCAAGCCATCAGTGGACACACTCACACACACACGCATGTACTCATAGTAGGATAATTTAGAATAGCCAATTAATTCAACATTTATGGATAGCTACATTTCTATTTTCCATTCAAAAATGCTAAGGAGGCAAGAAAATGTAAGAAGTGTTGGGGTAACAGGGATAGCCTTTTCTATTATCCTATTAGTGAAGAAGCATATAGAGGAAGGAAGGAAAGAAGGAAAGTTGTAATACTGTTGTCAGGTTTAGCAGCCACTGTCTGAGTCGTCTCACCCACCAACTAATGTTCCTGCTACTCTGCTAAAGATGACAATTTCCTGTTGTTTGCTTCCTGTATAGTAGGAGAGGCAAAATGGCCTACAAAAAAGGCAGAGAGAATGGTTCTCTTCCAATTTGCGGTCCTCCTTTTCTTGTCTAAGGACAAAGAAGGAAGATAGGTAAGAAGCTGTGTCACCTCAAGATCCTTCCCCAGTTTACCCTTGAAATTCCTCTCTGTAAGATCCAGACCCTGACCTGGACCTTGACACCATACTAATCTTCATTTTTTGCAGGTGCATTTGTGGGGATTTTGCTGACCAAAGGATATCCTGTAAACTCCTATTTTCTCATCACATGCAAATTTAACCAACTTGCTTTTATATTTTACTCTAAATAATCTGCAGACATTAAAAGCCCAGCAGTAAACAATGCATAATTGCATTTTTAATACAGTTCTTGAAAACTTTCCCACATAATAACCAATATTTTTGTGCTGTGTTTGTCCTGCTCTTCACTGCTGCTTCTAGTTTGTCTTATGATTTTTAGTTTTTGAGATCTGTTGAATGCATTATTGCTCTAATTGTTTACTTTTATTTTGTTTTTGAACCTTTGTCCTCCTCTTACATTTATATACATTTAGTTTTATTTATAGTGCCTATAAGAAGTATTCACATTCTTGATAGTATTCACAATTTATTACTATAAAAATTGAATTACGGTGGATTTAATTTGACTTTTTAACACAGAAAAAGCCTATTTCATGTCAAAGTGAAAAACAGATCTCTGAAAAGTGGTCTGTTTTAATTACAAATACAAAATAATTGATTGCATGAGTATTCATCCTCTTTAATGTGTGACACACCTAAATCATAACTGGTGTAGCCAACTGGTTCTAGAAGTCACAGAATTAGCTCAATGGAGAACCCTTGTCAGTAGTAAAGGAATTGAATGGTTTTTATAGGCAATATATTTATTAAAACGGTTACTTTTAATTCAGCCCAGACCTCTTTATTAACTTCATTGCCAGGTAGTGCGTTTTTGTTGAATTTATATTCATTTCAGTGAATTATTAAAGTAGAATTGGCATACATAACTGCCAGTTGTTTCAGAAATGTATATTAGTATTTCTGCATCAAACATATTCAGCAAATTATACATAATATATTGCTGAATTCAGACTAGCGCTATGTTAATTATAAAATGTGGGCTTTATTTTTGAACTCCTTGATTTCTTCCTTGTATACTTTTGAAACCTTTTCAGTTCTTCATTGTATATATTTTGTGCCTGAGCCTATTGTTTTTTTGAAATACGTGGCCTAGTCATCTTAACTATTGTTTCCATTTCCATTTGCTTCTTTGCACACTTGTATCTACAAAATCATAACACCTTTCACCAGTCAGTTGTCCAGTTCTTCTAATGACTGAGTTCACTTGGCTTCTGAGATGGAGGTGATTCCAAACCCTTCCAGCTGTCAATTCTGGCCTTGCCCCACATTCTTAAAAATAAGAGTGATGCCAAAGGGAAATCATTTTTGGTTCCCAAAAGACCCATCCACCTGAAGGTTCCAGAAAGAACCTTTATTTATTTGGATTCTTAACAGGCTCCTTACAGTAAATAACCATGAATAGATGATAACAAGTTTGTGAAATACCGGTGGCTCATGATTTCAAAAGAATCCTAGCTGCATACAATAACTCAGGCTAAGGCCAGGTTTTCTTATTCTGTTAGTGCCTTGCTATGTCGCCTACCATACATTAAAGATTTCTATTTGTATACATATTAGGACATTTTTCAAAGCACACAGAACCAGTGTTATATTCAAAGAACCCTTCCAAGAATAAAATGCTGCTTTGTCGAGCAATGGTTTTATGAGGAGCTACACTACCCAGTACAGAACCATAAAGTGTCATTAAAGAATCATTATTTTTAAGAGTGCAGCATTAGTGTCAGGGAAAGAAGCAGCTTTATATTTACAAAAGGGTCATCTGGCTAGACTCATGATAGCCCATGGTTTTCTTGCACCCCCAAGCCTTCTGTTACTCTTAAAGATTTATAATCCCATTTTTCTAAAGCTGGGATCTGCCTCCTAGCACCTTGGAGAACATATGTTTATGTGTTTGTTCCAGGGTTGTGATTCAGGTGTTCTCCAAATGACAAAAGATTGTAAGGCTTCAAAATAGACCCATAAGCCAGGACAGGGCCATCCCCTAGCCTGTCCAGAAATAGACCTCACTCTAAGTATCCCAACCCCAAACTCTGTTGGAAGGCTTCAGCCTGCACATATCCAAAAAAAGGATTTGGGTTCAAAAGTTCAAAAAGTATCTTTGAATGTTCTAAAATACACAAAAATATTTAAAATACCTCTTTAAGGAGAGATGAGAGGTGCTGTAAAATCTCTAACTTGGAAGAAAAAGGCTGAAGATGAATAAGCAAAGGAGTAACCAAAACAGAAGAGAAACATAAAATGAGGGAAAGGGGGTTTGCCTTAAATATCAACCCAAAGTAAACTTGTCCCAATCTCTAATCCAACAATCAGAAACCCAAAGGCAGAAACAAAAATTCCAGAAACAAGACAATCAGTACTTAACGTAATAATACACCCTTTGAACATCAATGAACTAGTAAAGGACCTGCTGCCCAGTGTATAGGGTAAGGGTGCTGTTTAACTCCACCTCTTGGGGTCCCACCCAGAAAGTGCAATGAACATAGGAGAACAACACAAAATACCTAGAAACTAAATAATAAATAAACAAACCAATAGTAATAAAATGTACATAATGAATAAAACACATAAAAATAATACATCAGAAAAAAAAAAATAGGACAAAAGAAATAAACATAATCCAGGGTGCACATCCTGACTGAAACAGCACCCAACACACATGTCCTTTCACTGTTTGGTAGTATCCGTGTCTGTAGTCCATCTGTATTCTGCAACAACAAAGTGAGATGCAGAGATATGACAGAGAGGATGGTCTCAGAAATGAAACATGAGTCAAACCCAACAATGACCACATCTTTCATCAGAGCTATATCGTACATTAAAAATTAAATTTGGGAAATCGGGTGCTTAGACTATATTCCAGAAATCACTGCCAAAGAAATGTTCTGGTCTTTCAGAATATATCCACAAACTTCATATGACGCTGGTTTGAATAGCGTTGCATCTATAACATTACATGATGTGACTTCAGGAGGACAAGCATAGCAACAGAGACTGACATCCTAACAAAAGAGCTATGGTGTCCATGGTGGTATCCATAATGAAAATAGCATCATGAAATAAGGATAAAATGAAACAACACGTCTATAAACAATACAAGGAAATGAAATGAAGGTTAAACCAGAAAGAAAAATGATAAATTCCTATGGCTCGGGAAAATTTTAATAAAATTATAATAATTTGTGGTTCTCCACATAACTCAGCAGTATACATCACAATTTTGTGGTCCCCATTTTATTGTGCTAGCATGACAAGTTTTGTTGTCGCTGCTAGTATTTACATTATCTAGATCTTGGGTCACTCATGTCCATCCCTACACCACTTTAAAATGCCTACAGCAGAAGTCTTCATCGTGTGTTGTATCGCTACAATATGTAAAGAATAAACAATAACTTACATGATATAAGCAGAAATTAATAAATCACTTTATCCATGTACTGTATATAAAGAAAAACACTAGGCAATACAATTTAAAGATTGTGTCTAATAATTCTGTAATGTATGCACTATAATATTATTTAAACCTAGTTGCCCTATGCCTCATTGTCACTGCTTGGGATACTAAAGTCAAGTAGAATATCTTTGCACCTACAGTTTGCTAGAAGTAGTAGAGACAATATGGAATGGACAACTTTTAAACCACACACCATAACATTCACATGGTGTGCTACGTGCTTTAAGGACTCTGTTTTTAATATTACCCAGGAGAGTTGTCAGGCGGCTCAGCTTTTACTTTGTATTAGAAACATAAGTCTTAATAACTGTGTAAATCAAAGTAGTTAACAAAGTAATATTAGATGAAAGTAAATCCATTATTTTTTAATAAAACAAAATGTCACATTCTGTAATGCTGTCTTTAATCAGGACTGTACAAAATGAACTTTATAATGTATCGAATGCTATTATATGATACAGCACTAAATGCAAAAAGAATTTTACCCAATCAAATTGCATCAAGATTAAATAAATAATTAATCAATTAATTTATCTAGAAACATTGCCTCACCTTCCTCTGTTAAAAGTGTATTGAATGGAGATGTATAATTCATAATAAAAATAGTTTTTATTTTTTTATTTTTAACACCACTAGTTGAAAAATTAAACTTGGAGCAGTGCTGGCTATTCAACCATAAACTGATTATTTTTATTTGTTTACTGTAAGTGTAAAATGATCAGAATTGTGTCAGACAACCTCCACAAAACATATTCATTCTTAAGAGTTGAAGTTTATGGTGCGGCTCTGACTCTTCCATACATGCAGCACAGTTGATTCTATTAGGAATTAAAAATTCAAACTTCTATGGCAGATTAATTGGTCAAAATATTTTTGTTTTCTTTTCCTTCATTGCTAAACTCAATTTTTACCAGCAAGTCTGCTAATTTCTTTAATGTTTAACGGTTGTTTCTCAAGTTTAATTTTTCAACACAAATAAAAGCAAAAATACATTTAGTTAGAGAAAACGGAACACAATATACTCAACTAATGTTACTTTTCAGGTATGGAAAGAGTTTGTTTACTATTTATGAAATTTGTGATAAGATGTAAAAGTAGAATAAGTTTGTATTTGAAACTAAAGTATTCAAGGTACTCAATTTAACTGTTTTTTGGTTCAGTATGAAAATCTGTAAAATTATTTTACCATGAATTCTTCATTTTGCATAATAAATGCAGAAGTTAAGAGAAAGCAATAAAACATACATTATTAATGTATATGGCTGACGAATTTCAATTATTTTGTGCACGTAAAGGCCAGCACAGCTGTGACCCTGGAAAACAGGTTTTCTTGGAAAATCTGCAGAAGTAATTGAATGGTAAAGGCAGAGGTGGCACAAAAATAATGGAAGCACACATAATATGTATTTAGATATAACAGGAAAATCTATCCTTTTGCCTGTTTTAAACACAAATGTAGAAGTTCTCCTTGTAGCGCAGTATCCTAAATTTGTGCAACAAGATTACTTTATTGTGACATTTTCTATTTTGGATAATCAAACTGTTAAAGAACGATTTGCTTGTGTCTTTCTAATAACAAAATATTTGTGGGTAGCATTCACATAACTCAGTGTCTCTTGTTTTCTTCATGCATTTTAGCCCAAAATCATGAAGTTGATGAATCCTGTATATGACATTATGATTACACTTTAGTTTAGGTACTGCAAAAATGCCTTTATTGCTCATTTACTCTTATGTAACAAGATGTTTACAAAGGCATCTTTTGGTCTTAATGACACTTATAACGTATCAGTAAATAGGTTCTTCATTTCCATCAAGCCAGGCATCTTGTATGCTGGTAAAATTACACTATGAGCTCTAAAGATTCACAGGTCTTATATTAAAGCATGCAAAATCAAGAGAAATATGTCTCCCTTGAGCCACCTCTGACCATTAGAAAGTTAAATTATTTTAGTAGACCATATTGTATTGAATAACCATTTTACTGATGCAATGAAAGTGTTGCTAACAACATGTCTTGTTACATAAAAGAAAGTCAGAAATGGATACAATTTTGCAGTAGCTAAACTAAAGTGCTACCAGCACTATTTATTTTGGCAGTTATGAGATCACTCCAGAGTCCTGCAATTGGTCCACATTTTTCACAAACACTGTGTTTGCTTCTTTAAAGCTACTTGAATAATATTTCAGATCCTACCTTCTATTCATATTCTGTTTGTTCTTTTAAGTCACCGGTTAATGGCACTGTTTTGTTTTCAACATTGTACTTTGAATCCAGTATTGTGGCGTGTCACTATAAATGGAATCACTGATGATGTGCCAGATCCCATCTTATTTAACATCAAAGTATAGCAAAAATGACCATCTGTACTCTCAAAAAAGAATTCAAAACATGAGATTATGTTAAGAATTTCAAGCTGGCAACTGAATGCTCCCAAGTAGGATTTCTGGTTTATCCTTTCATGAATGTTCACCAGATTGATTGACTCTCGCTTGTCTCAAAGTTATGGTTTCCGTTTAGCTGCATATCTCAAAGTTATGGTTTCTGTCTAGTGTGTTCTAATCTCTGTCAATTGGAAGAAATAAAAATAATAGGAGCAATTTAATTAAAAATGGTTTAGCCTTTCTGCTGAGAGTGCAAGCACAATTTGTAATGGAGAAGTTTATTGAGGAAGTTGTCATTACCAGGACATTAGCTATAACATTTCTTGCATTTTAGGTTTTAAAATGTATTTTGATGCTGTAAGCATCAAGAAGTTGTTTCAAGAGCAAGATTGTGAATAGTTATATACAGATCAAATGAAATAAACATGGATTTAATTCAGGATCATTTTGAATAGGTAGAGTTTAGCCAGTTTACTACATTATGAGCACAACTGAAAGCTTAGCCACTGCCAATGCCATTGAACAATGATTTATTACCATGGAAATCTACAGTAGATCCACTGTTAATCTGTACTTGGGTTTGGGAGTCTGTTGCTCTGTCTTTAGGCAGGATATTAACATATGTAAAAGTTGATCAAACTACTGCACTTCATGATTGTTGTCAAATTGGACCTGTTTGATAAACCATGAAGTTTGCCATGTACTGTATTAAGAATGGGCTGTGCCCAAGTATTATATATTTTTTTAAATATGATCATAACAAAGACATCCTCACTGAAACTGGTACCAGGTGTGCCTTTTTCTGTGATAAATTGTTGGACTGGATGGGGTGCTGGTTTGCTACAGGGTACTGCATATTATGTATATGTAATACTAGATAAAAATGTTTAAATAAAAACCTGTTTCTTCGCTGTTGTGTACTTAAACTGGTTGTGATCTATTTTGCTTTGCTTCATAGTTTGAGGAATGCACATAATTGCATTGTACTTTACTCTAATGATCCTATACAGTGATCCCCTGCCTATCGCGGAAGTTACGTTCCAGACCCATCAACGATAGGTGAAAATCCGCGATATAAAAAGACCATATAAATAAACATTTTTGTTATAGTTTAAGCCTTAAAATACCCATCCCACATGCTTTAAACACATGTAAACTTATTAAAACACACTTTGTAAACACATATGATATGTGGATGTCGGCTTAAGGATATGAGCAACATCTCTCTATTATAATGCATTTTAACGTATTAAACCAGATCATCTTGGACAGACACTTTGATGACATGCAAGACAAGGCAGTGATACAGAAGAACAGCTCCTGTACAGGCTTTTAAATGATTGCTGTGCAGAGCGACAAGCAGAACAAGCAACTTGGCAGAAGCAGCACAAAGTCCACTTCTCCTTAGCGTGCATTCAGATCCCCCCCTTCACATACACCTTCACACCAAATTATCTCGGACAGACACTTTGATGACACGCAAGACTAGACATTACAACCTTAGGAAGCAAAACCCGTGAGATGGTGACTTTTGCACGTCACACCCTATTTAAAAACAATTTAAAACATGTTCACTGACATCTAACCTAGCAGTTGTTGGAATGCTTTTGACATACAAACTTCAGGTGCTCCCAGCTCTTAAAACAATGACAAGCAGAATATGCAGCTTGCCAGCAGCAGCTGCAGAAAGCCAGCAGATGATCCAAGCACTTCTCATTAGCATGCGTTCAGCCCTCACACCCCCCCACCCCCTTCTCCTTCTTCAGAACGCACAGAGCAACAAGCAGAACAGGCATCTTGGCAGAAGCAGCACAAAGCCAATAGCTGATCTGTCCACTTCTGCTTAGTGTGCGTTCAGCTCCCCTCTTCACAAAACGAGCAGCAGAGATGCGAAGTGGCAAAAGGACAGCTGCTGTACAGGCTTGTAAGTGATTGACGCAAAGCGCGACAAGCACAATACACAGCTGGCCAGCAGCAGCAGCAAGACACCAGCTGAACCGATCGCATCTCTTTAGTGTGGGTTTAGACCCCCCCCCCCCCCCTTAACAACGCGAGCAGCGTTATAAGTGCCACGAGAAAGAGATTTAACCACGCCCGGGGCAGGAAATAAAGGACAAATATTGTTTTTACAAAAGTTTTAATGTAAAAATGAAAATAATGCATATGTAACAATTCACATGAAAATAACAATCTCTTTAAATTGTTTATCCCCGGGGGTGGGCGAGCAAAGTGAGCAGGTGGTGGAGCCCCCTAGTAATAATAATAGTATTAATAAATCCGCGATGTAGCGGGGTCGCGATAGCTGAACCGCGATATAGCAGGGAATCACTGTATATCTTTTATTAAAAAAAGACCCATATCTCATATTATACATTTCCAGAGAAACGCAAGTCTCACTTGATTGTGTTAACTTTACTTCCTGAACAGACTCTAAAACCGAACACCATCTTTCTAAATTTGTCATTGATTTTAAGATTTATGGGATCTTATGTACCTCTGATACAGTTTAGGGGAGAAGCACAGAGCATTGATGAATACAGATGTAAGCAGCACCAAAGTGTAGAAAACATCTAGTCTCCCCTCATTTGTTCGATCATCAAAGTCAGTGAGATAGCAAACAACTGTCAGATTGTAAATTTTGAATTACTTAGCTTAAGATGTCCAATAGACAGTGGTTGAAGAGGAAAATAAGACCTGGCAGTACTCCAATATGTTGTGGTTGATAACTATTGAAACACTTTTAGATAGATTAGGTTGTCCCCTTGGATGTCTGAGCACATGCAGATACACCAAAAACTATTTCAGGGAGCTTTTCCCCTTGGAGGAAGCACAACAGGAACCCCTTCTGAAATGGAAAATCTACTTTTAGTAGCTCCCCCAGGCAGCACCCATGACACCTAGCAAGACTGTTCAAAAGGGCTACAATTCCCAGATCACCTTACAGTTGTGCCCATGAGTGATCCAGCCAAGAGATGCCACCACCTAACAACTTGGGGAGGTATACAGCCCTAATAGGCATTCTCCCTTTACCCTTCTATTAGACAGTTCCATCCGAGAAAAGGAGCACAAACCTTACTGGTAGGGACTAGGGATGTCCATCCATCTGTGTCCTCTTTCCATTATATTCTATCTATCTATCTATCTATCTATCTATCTATCTATCTATCTATCTATCTATCTATCTATCTATCTATATTTTTTAAACAAAGAGAGAATATTACAAAATAATACTTCATAAGAAGGCTACTTACAAATATTATTGATCTTCACTGGTGTCCACAGGGCAGACCAACACTCACTTACTGGCAACTGCATCACTGTGCCTCCCTGGCACACATACATCCCTGTTTTTAAACTGCCAATTCCAATACAGGGTCAGAATGGTTCACATTTTATTCCAGAAGCAATACACACAAAGTCACCAAACAAGCCTGGTTAATATAGTATCTTTTTAAATTTCAGGAATCATTGTGTATTTTTGCGAAAGTAATAGAGTACTGCATTATAGAAGACTAAGATTTCAATATTGACAGCCTGACATCTTTTTTAATTACAGGGGAAATTAATCACTTATGTTGACTTGTCTTTGTGTAATAACTGCCAGTATGCATTAATGTCATTTAAATAATTTGTTTACCTAAAAGGCAAAGTTGGTCAGTCTTTTCACAAGACTGAGTGAAGCATTTAAGTGATAACTAAAAAATGCTATAAATAAAAATCTGGAACTATTATGCAGGAGAATTTTAATCTTTTAACGTCTTCTATACAAAATATATTTAAGAAGTATTTCACAGAATTAGCAAAGAAATAAAAATGTGCAAAGAAATAAAGCAGAATCGCGGCATATCTGTACATGTGTAAAGTATGACATGGAGTAGAGGCATGTACTGTAAATTAAATCCTACTTAGTATAATAACAAAGCAAGCTGTGCTGTGGCCAGAACTTGAATGTGCTGTAGAAAATGTCCATCTAACTATCATTTTATTCCAGTTCACAATTGCTTATCTCAGTATCATTGGGCACAATTTAACTGTAGAGAGTGTGATGGTACACCCATTTACTCACTCACTCACTTATGCCAGGTTTATTTAAACATACCAGTTAGCCTAACATGTTTGATAGTGTAATGTGGAAGAAAGCTGGAGAAACTGAAGATAGGCCAACACAGAATATAGGAGGAAAGAGCAACCTCTATGCAGGCAGAGGCTGAAACAGAGTGATAGAGAACATAATGTTATAATTGTTGTGGTTATTCCTTTCATTATCCAGCAGGCATTAGACAAATACAAGAAAATGTAGACCTACTGCCAGCCTCCTTGTGGACTATTCATGTGTACTCTAGCTGTAACTGTAAGGTTTTTAAAAACATATACTGTACAGCTTAACGCAATTCAAAGCCACAGTGGTGTCAGAACACATGCTGACATTATCTGGTGCAACCCTGGAATCAGCTCTGAACAAGGTACTAGTCCAATGCTGGGCAGCCCCTTCCTAGCACACACACATACACACACACTCATTCAAACTAAACCATTTTAAAGTTGTCAAACCAACCCAACATGGACATTTTATGGATTTGTGTTGAAAACTGGAGAATGTGGAGACAGTTCCAGCTGTACTTTGAGAGAATGAGTAAACTTTTACACAGACAATAACTAAGCCAGGGTCTGAACCCAGAACTCTGCAGCTCCATGGCAGCAGCAGTAAGCACTGTGTTTTTTTCGAGCTTGGCCTGTTGTGCACCCTATGGTATTCTATTGACACTTTTTGCATTTGTGTTCAGGAAGCTTTAGAAAAGGCGTGACATCTACCTGAGATCAGGCCAACCCCAATTGACCCTAATTACAACAAAAAATAAAAGGGACTAAATAATGAGGTCCATGCTGCACTGTACAGCCTAACATGAAACATGCTGCACATTATGTGTGATTAGAAAGAGCAACAAATCTGTTTCTTAATAAAAATAAAGTAACTTGTGCTAATCTTGTAGTTCCTTCTTTAACAAAAATTCAGTAACTTTGCAACTGTAAGATCTCATACAAAATTAGCAATCAAGCTGAACCAAATATATCATACTATTGTTAAAAACAGCAAAAGGGAGCATATGGTAAAGTCTGCCAGGAATATCATTTGATTTGACATCAATAAATACTTGCAGACAAATTTTTACAGAAGATTAAAAACATCTTCTGAAGAATGCATGCAAGAGTAATTGAAAGGAATCAAAGGCTGCTTGTCGCAGACAGCGGGTTTTAATGTAACAAGGGCCCTGGAGTGAAGCGCTTTTTGGCACAGGTTGAGTATCTCCGATCTTTTACACCAGACGTAACCTGCTAAGTCCTAGTCTGCATTCAGGCAAGCTTACAGGAAAGTAAGGCGCGTCTAGAGCGCTCACAGCCAGCTTGTAACTGCTATTTCATACATAATGATATGGGGATAATTAATGTATAATGAAGTCATTCATCAACATGAAGGAAGCAGGCAAGGGATTTGATGTTTCTAAAACATGTAAATCTGGTAGAAAAAATCACCCTGACAACCAATACGAATAATTTACCCTGTATTATCTGTCAATTGTTTCTTGCAGAGAATCATAAAGACAGTGAACTAGCTCTCTATGGTCTCAAGATCCACTTTCTAGCAAAGACATGCAGTACATCTTTTTTTTTAATTCTTCAAGATTTAATGTAGCATAAAAGCCATGTGTTAATACAGTCTACATTTCTAACTTTGTTTTAATAAAAAATATTGCTGGAGCGTAGGGGATTTTAGGAACTTTTTTAGTGGCTCCCACTTAAAAGTTAACCCACCTTCCCCTCATTGCACCTTCGTGATACGTATGCCTCTGGTCTTGAATAATTTTTTTAACTGTAACCCGTGTTTTTAACTTCAAATCAGAAGTGTGACATTTGTGTAGTTTGTTAAAATACAGTATATAAATGTAAAGGCATGTTCCCTGTACTGTATTATTACAGGAAGTCTGGTCACCCTTTCAGTTTTCTGTCCACAAAGGTGACTACGGTAGATGTTCATTTCATGATTAGGTTCAGGGACCCTCTTGCCAGAGAATGGAATGCTGCCGTAATTCTGTAGGAAGTTTTGTTTATATAGAAATTTAAATTTTTCTAAAGGGATAACATCATGTTCAATTGGTTTCCCTCTTCTTCTGTTCAGTAAAGCCTTTGGCCTTTCCTGTGTGTTTATGAGGCCACGGATGAAAGTGCTTTTCCACTCATTCTTTGTCTGACTGTTTATTTATTTATTTATTTTCCTTTTTTCATCTTTAAAATTTAAGTTAGTTAAAAGGTAAACCTTTACTTGAAACATAGCAAATAACTAAAGCTACTCATATGCTCCAAAACTCTAGGGTTTAGCTCTTCTTTCTTTCCTTGTTTGCCCTTGTTACCTTCATGAGGGCCCTATGTTATGTGACCATAGGTAGATGTTTCTGTGTAAATTAATTTTCTCACGAATTAACATTGTCTGGCAGGAGTGAATTATTGGTGACCACTGAAGAGAGTGGTGCTTCTTTTTCATATGAACTGCAGTAACATCTCACAAAATGCACCTCTGACTAATTTTGCTGTGACAACTGCTCTAGAGGAGTACAGGATGATAACTTGATGGACAAGATAACTTTTGTCTCTTACGAAATGAAAAAGTGTGACCTCAACGATTGCCACATACACCATGTGCATTCGCTAACCATTTTTTTAAATTCATGTTATCATGTAAAATGTATCTTAGGGAAAAAGATTTACAAATTTTTGGACAATATACTGTGTGAAATAATCAGACTCGACACGCTCAAAAAGGTTTGGGGCAGCCATCCGTGTATTGTCCCTGTGTCCCTGGCTGCAATGGATTTTGAAAAGTAGACAGAAGTGTCTTTAATGGAGTCCAAGAGTAAACTGCCAATAGGTTGTAAAAATGGAGGCTTTATATGCCAAGACCGGAAGTGACCTATGGGGACCGGAAGTGACCTTCTTCCAATATCATAGCCGGAAGTGACATTGCCCTAGGTGCCGGAACTGGAAGTGACATCGTCCTAAGCACCAGAACCAGAAGTGACGTCGTCCTAGGTGCCGGAACCGGAAGTGATGTCTTCAGGAATGAGTGAGACAGGTTTTCCTGTGTCTGGTCTGCAGAGACAACAGAAGAAGGTTTAGCGCACCCCGCCACCCCCTGGCCTGGCATGTAGTTACCTTCTCTTGGTCCATACAACGTCCTTCTACTCGCTCATGCATGACAACAGCTATAATGGAATTTTATAGTAACTATGTAACTTGACATGACAGAATGTGCTGGTTGCTTTCAGAACCTTTTCCTCAGAAACATCCTGTCATTGTTGTTTTTACTGCTTTCCTATTTGTCTTAAGCCCCTGCCACACTTTATGATTTTTCCAGTGATTTTCATAATATTTGGAACACATGACTGACAGTCTTCTGTCTTCAACTTAATACAACTAAGCTTTGTGAGAGCTGGCAACCAATGACCACTCATTTGGAGGTACAATGTATACAATGCCTCTACTTAAAAAGAACAGTCCAAAAATTCTACAAAAAAGAAGAAAAAAGGAGAACAGTGACAGCCTCAAGAAACAAATGACTGTGTCTTTTGCATCTCATCTTTTTATGAAGAAAGAAAAAGATGCTTTATGTTGACTAGCTGTGAAAATGTGCTGACCTCACAATACTTTCTTGATGCAGTCAAAAATCTGAGACTGTGTTGAAAAGTCGTGAAAGAGTTGTGTAATCTGACATCTTTGAAGGAAAAATCAAACAAAAATTATGTTTCTTATTTCATGTAGTTTGTAGTAAAACAGTGAATAATCTTAAATGTCATGGTTTTATGCAGCCAGGAGATACAAAACAATGTGATGTATTACAAGTAAGTGATGATCTATGGTGTACAATAGCAAACAATGTGAAAAACATCCATGGCAAAAAGAAAACAAAAATCTCCAGTTACTCATGTCACATAATTCATGTGTCAGTTATCCAGTTGTAAGCCCTGAGCCCAACTTAAAAAAACCCTACTTACCCTACTACCCCAACACTTCTACACTCAACACACACCCAAACCCTAAATTTAACCCCACTAAACCCCAGACATGGGATCCCTTAGGCCCAGCCTATTCAAATGGCAGCCTACAGGCCACATGGGGCCCAGAAGCAACCTCTGAGTGTGGCCCAGCACATGGTCCTTCCAGGAACACAGAGAAAAACACGTTTGGAGTTGTACAGACCATGAATCAAATACTCCAGGTTGCTTAGCAACATTCAACCCACAATGCAGCACGTTTTTCTGTGTCCACCAGTGGTGGTAGCAGTCTATCATATTGTGACGACCTATTGAAAGAGCTGCTTCTTTGTGGGAATCTCTTCCTGCTCTTTTACATTCACTCCCCTCTCACCCTGATCTTGCCACTCAGCTCTAGGGAGCCCTCACAAAAGTGTATTCCCCCAAGACTCCATCCTCACACCCCACGCAATAGCGAAACACATCACAATATTAACACACATGTGGTGATTTAAAAAAACCTAAGTTCCCTCAGTGTGCCATAGACGTTGTATTATGTGTGTTAGTTACTATTACCATTTGTTATGTGTTTGTGCACTGATAGCTTTGATACCGCTGATAGTTCTTTTTTATTCTGTTAAATGCACTTTGTAGTGTGCTTGGGTCATTCATGTGCTGTGATGCAATTGTATCGCTGCTGCCTCGCAATTAAAAGACTGTGGGTTTGCATCCCACACGGGGCAACAAACCATTTTAAGTAGTGAGAAAAACTCCATGTAGATATATAGAATTATTAGTATTACATGACCAAACTATTTATTTTATTTCAAAAGGGAAACAAACCTTATTGCTAATACTGTGTACATTTTTGATTTTATACACTTTTGAGATGTACCTGGGTCAGATGTAAAGAAGATGTTTATTTTTTTCTAAAGGTAAACAAATGTTATTGCCAATACTGTGCACTATTTTGTTTTTATTCACTTTTGAAATTTTCCTAGGTCAGATATGACTGAATGTTTATTTTTTATTTCAAAAGTGAAAAAAAAGTATTGCTACTACCTCAGATTCTGTTCATTTATAGCTTTTTTATTGTTTTTTATTTATTATGTTTTAAATATTACATGTTTTTCAATGCATTCATTTGTATTTGTTTAAAATTTGTCATTACCTGCTGCTTACCATCTGCAGAAAATGTCTGGCCCAGCTAAATTTCTTGCTTTGAAAATCAGGCCCAACTGAATTTGTAATTAAATAGCCCTGCCTTAGGCTCTAATGTTAAATCAAACCCCTAAGCCCAAACTTAAAAATCCTACTCCCCCAACCTATCCCAACATTGCTACACACCCCATCCCCAAACCCACCCCTCTCCCAAACCAAAACCCAAATCCAAATCTTTAAAAAAATCCTCATCACTGGACTAACTTTCTAAACTTAAGCACAGCCTTCATTGGTTCAATAGGGAGGGAAATCTAGCAGCAGGAATCTGGCTTCCAAA
The DNA here is from genome assembly GCA_026402145.1 of Polypterus bichir lapradei. NCBI lineage: Eukaryota > Metazoa > Chordata > Cladistia > Polypteriformes > Polypteridae > Polypterus > Polypterus bichir. The sequence goes on along the minus strand of JANRMT010062818.1, from coordinate 5,861,818 downwards.
AAAAAAATGACACACTTGCTAAACAGGCTAAAATCTGAGCAGACCTTGGTATAAAAAAGGCCCTAAAAATCAGTGGGGATGGCCCATACATCTCTGGGTATCCATGGGATGAGAAACATACATGAAATTTAGTAATGTAGATGGAACCCATGGGAACACTGTTCTTTCCTTAACCTAACCCTAAGTTAGCACTGATGCCCCAGAACTACAGCGTTCTGTGTTCAGTTTGTGGCTTGGACGCCTTCTGAGTGGAGTACATTTCTATGGGTTTTCTATGGGTGGTAGATCTAATGTTAAATGATAACAATAATTTGTCCTGATGTACATGACTATGAATGTGTGCATACTGTACCTGTACTTTGTAATCTGCTGACATCTAATCTAGCACAGGTAGCTTTTTGTTCTGCATTACCTAAACACTGGTTCAGTAGATAGATGGATAAATGTTTCATGCCATTCTGCATTTACTGTTTTCAGATTAATTAGTGTGCACTCTGCTTTTATAATGAACATCAAAATACATTTATTTTGCTGCAGTTTGGTGTTATTAATAATATACATAGTATTAGCAACAATTTATTTAAAACATCTTTTTTAGTGTTTGTGGATGGGTGGGGAACGCTTGCTTAAAGATAGAACAGTTGGCAGGCATGTCATAATAGAGTAATTTCATTTTCCTGGATCCTTTATCTCATTTCAGACTCATTCTTAATCTGTTGTTTCCTCCAACTGCATTATCTCATTTGAAAACATTTATGAGAATCATTTGCATCCGCTTCAATCATTTAATAGTAATAACAGGGCATGGCATGACCTCCTGCCTCCTAACAGACTACTGTACGGCATAACAAGAGCCTGATAATGAACCACAGCCTTCCCGACGCAGGCTTTGAGCTTGCTCTCATTTCTGAGGATTTATTTCTGCCAATATATTTGCAAAAGTTTGGCATGCAAAATTAACTGGATTAATATTTAAACTTTGCATTATTTAGTGGCAGATCCAAGTACAGAATGAGTTCTTTTTACATTTAGAGACAAAGAAAGTTCTTAGCATTTGTCTTTTTGAAAGAATTACTGTATATATTTAACTGTGTAAGGATTCATAATCCATCCATCCATCCATCCATTTTCCAACCCGCTGAATCCGAACACAGGGTCACGGGGGTCTGCTGGAGCCAATCCCAGCCAACACAGGGCACAAGGCAGGAACCAATCCCGGGCAGGGTGCCAACCCACTGCAGGGATTCATAATCAAAATGGTAATTTTAGTTAAAAAGTGTACTGTGCTCGACTTTTAAAATGTTATTATTCATTGAGATAAATGAGATTTATATTATTGTTTTTCACTTCAAAAAATAAGCTGAAACATTTATCTAATTATGTTTACCTATTTTTATGGAAAGCTGTATATCCATGTATCCATTTGCATAACCCGCTTGTCCAGGGCAGGCGCACAGGGAAGCTGGAGCCTTTTCCAGCCATGATAGCTATGATAACAGCTATGAACCATCAGTCTATTGCAGGTGAACATTGACACATTCACACTAAGGCTAATTTAGCAATGCCAATCCACACTTCGCACTGTGAGTGGAAGTCAGAGCACCCTCAGGAAGCCCACATGAACATGGGGAAAACATGCTAACTCCACACAAGGGAGCACCTGGGGCATGAACCTCATTCACCTCACTACAAGGCTGCAGCACTACCATTGCATCACCATGCTGCCCTGAAACCTGAATAGTCAAATATAATAATACTGCAAATGTTCTTGATAGGTAATGCATACATTCCAGGAAACCATATACTGTAGATATCAATTTTTGCACATGTCCAATAAATTTGTTCTTGAACTTTTAAATTGGAGACAGTGCTGGTCAATGTAAATTAACCACTCCAAAACAAAAGATGCACTGTGATACAGGGAGACAGAGTTTAAATGTATAGCAGCACAAGAGAGAGCTTTAACATTATACAATTGGAAAATAACACTATGAATTTTACAAAGAATTCAAATTAAGAGGAGCATATAGTGTGTGTGTGTGTGTGTGTGAGGGAGAGAAACAGACATTGTGTGAGTGATGGAATTTATACTTTCTGTATGTGGATCCACATTTGTGCAGAAGGACAAAATGATCGCATTTTGTGGTCAATCCTTATAAGTGTCCATGCACTTACAGATTTTTGTTATCTGTACTGACTTTTCCTTTTTGACTGCCTATGTGCTGCTGATGAACACAAACAAACATGGCTGTTTTTAAAATACAACTGTGCAAGGACATTCAGCACAATATTTATTTTTGCAATAACACTCATAAAGATTATAAAGATGTCATTGATTAAGGGAGATAGCACAAACACTTGGAGAGAGTAACTCATCTGCTGAAATAAATGGAAGCATTCATGGGACAACTTTGTGAAAGCCAAAAGAAAAATGAAGGGCGTAATTGTAGATATGTTTAATGGATCTGGAGTTTCACAGATTCATTCCTATTAGTAGGCTTTGAGATTTCGTTAAATGCAGAAATAAATTCTCCATCTTGACACCTGAGATAAGCTAAATCAGCACACTAACTGATATATGTATTACACATATCTGTTAATTTATGGATGTTGTGACTTTATGTACTACATTCTGAGAACTTCCATTTTAAAATTACACAGTAAATTTCACTCATGTCTGGATTCATTCATACCAAAATCATTGTACAGTGAGTCTGAATCCCTTGCCATTTTCTGTTATGAGTCACTTGTGTTAGTTTTTTTTTTTGCCTTTGCTTTGCTTCTTTTCATTGTGTTTTTCTTTGTTTTGGGGTTTTTGTCACATGCAGAATTTATTTGTTCACTTCTTATTTTTACTTTAAAAATATTTAAGAACTAGGGGGCTCCACCCCCTGCTCGCTTTGCTCGCCCACCCCTGGGTTTGGTTTACCGGATATACAATTTAAGAGATTCTTATTTTCATGGGAATTGTTACATATGCATTATTTTCACTTTTACTTTAAAACGTTTGTAAAAACAATACTTGTCCTTTATTTCCGGCCCTGCTTGCGTTGTGAAGGGGGTGCGGCTTAACGCACACTAAGGAGATGCCGTCGGATCATCTGCTGTCTTTCTGCTGCTGGCAAGTTGCCTGTTCTGCTTGTCTCGCTGCCCGATCATTTCAAAGCCTGTACAGCAGCTGTCCTTTTGCCACTTTGTGTCTCTGCCACTTGCGTTGTGAAGGGAGGTTAGGGTGGCTGAACACACGCAAGGAGAAGCAGTCGGATCATCTGCTGGCTTTCTGCTGCTGCCGAGCTGTGTGTTTTGCTTGTTGCTTGTCGTTGTTTTAAGAGCTGGGAGCAAGTTAAAGTGTCTCTCGCAGTTCTTCAAATTGTCTTCCGAGAAGATCACGTCTCGTCTCCCTAGTCTCCCTCCCAAAGATTTTTTTTTTTATAATAGAGAGATGGTTTTTTGTTTCATGTCTTTTCACTCTTTGTCTGCTACCATTCGTTGTCTTTGTTTTGCTAGGGTTAACAGCTGGAAGTGTGCTCAGCAAAATACTTATGATGCAGTGAAGATCAGAAATTCACATTTTTTACCCATCTGAGTTTGTGGATATTCAAAACAAATCTCTGTTGGTGTGTTTTTTGTGATGTAGTTTTTTTCCTGTTCTAGATTCTTTGCTCCGCAAATATTAATTAATTAAGATTTTTGGTTTCATTCTTTGGGTTAGATGAAAGATAAGACAGATCCCTTGTTTTTAAATTAGGCATTGAATTTGACTTTCATTGCATTCCCTGGTTGCTACAGTATAATTTTGTCAGTATGGCAGCATGACACTAATCTGATATATGTTGTACTTAACTCCAAGTCTTTATTATTGTATACATCAGTGCATTCTACATGATGGGAGCTTCAAAGAGTAGGCAGTAGGAGTTAAAGCTATCCTACATTTAGAATGAGCCTTTTCCTCACTACTTCACCCTTAGTGAAGGGTTTTAAGACTAAAAACTAATCACTGATACTGCAGTTCTGATGTTTTTTTAACATGACCATTTTGTTTCCTGCTTCCTGTCACTCTAAATTTTTCAGCTCACTTTGTCTTGTAGCACCTTGCTTACTGTCTCGGTCCCTTTACATTCCTACCCAGTTTGGCCCTGGTGTCATAGTCCAGACCACTTAACTTTAATAATGCAAACCTTTCACCTCCCAGCCCTCCACTCTTTTGCAAAAAGTGCCAGTATTCTTCCCTCACCTTCTCTCTCTACCATTATAGTTTGCTGGGTGCTATCCCTTCATATTTCTCAATAGCTGTCAACACCAGCCTCTCTTTGAGTTTAGCTATGCTCAAAGATCTTGTGGTTAACTTGCTGGTTCTAATTTCTATGTTTAATATAAAATAATTAGATTAAGTATGTAAAAGCAGAATGTTGAATGAAGTGTTCAAAACAGGACCCTAACTGACTTTTTACCAGCCAATAAGCAAGGCATCTTTATCATTACATCTTGTCCTCAATTTTCATGCCGGTGTTAGTGATTGCCACATCTTCTCCACTTTCTCTACTTTAAGCTGCAGGCTGTCAGCTAGTACTTGTATAGTGTTTCTCAGTCATTTTGGCACTGCAACCAACTTATTTCCATATAAGTATCTTCGTGACGTACAAAGGAAGGGATCATCAGAGTGGGGAGCGAGGGGGTGGAGCAAGTTGAAGTCCTTGGTGATCCAAGCATGATCATCATATTCCCCTTGGTGAATCAAGTGCGATTGTTAGAGTGGGAGACTGTCAGTGGCGACCTGCTGTGACCCACTTTATGACTCCCCCAGCGGCAGCCCAGTTGAGAAACACCAAGCTAGTGGATATTTGTATATTTTACATAAGGCACCACATTTGTGATCAAAAAATTGTCTAAAACGCTGAAAGCAAAGGTCTGTAGTGTGTGGTTCTTCTTCAGAATTATGTGATATTTAAAGTGATATTCCTCACGCATCAGTACTGAAGTTTCTGCTCTTGTCTGTAAAACATTTTTAGCCACTTGGAAGTTTTCACATTTTATTACTTTACAAATTGAATGTCGGTGCATTTCATTTGACTTTTTTGACAGCGATCAACAGAAAAAGACACCGTAATGCCAAAGTAAAAACAGAACTGTGCAAACTGATCTAATTTAGTTACAAATATAAATAAACACAAAATAATTTATTACATTGGTTTAGTACCTTTGGCAGCCATTAAAGCCCTTTAGGCTATGTGCATAGGTCTCTATGAGTTTTATTCATCTGGGCACTGCAGTTTTTCCTCCTTCTTTGTAAAACTGCTTAAGCTCTGTCAGATTGTATGGAGATTGTGAGCGAGCAGCCTTTTTCAAGTCCAGACAGAAATTCTCCATTGGATTGAGATCTGAACTTGCCCACACCAGGATATTAAAATTCCTGTTTTTAAGCCATACTTTGTATAGGTATTGTATGTATATGATCTGCATAGGAATTTAAATAACAAGTTACTTAAGTTTTATGATGTTACCAAAGTAGCTGGAATCAACTGAATCATGACAGACAGACCTAGGCAGAACTCAGATTTGGGCATGTTTGTGGCTAATAAGGAAGATAAATGTAAAATATTACACAAAAGAAGAAAAAAAAGTTAGATTTGAGTAGGTAAGTGGCGGTCTGAAAAAATGTACATTTCACGAGAAGGACCCAGGAGTCATAGTGGACTCTGCACCTCCATCCAGAAGCTATTGAGATGGTTAATATGATATTATATAACCCAATACTGTATGTAGAGTACAGATCAAGGAAGGTTATGCTTAATTTTTATAATGCACTGGTGAGGCCACAGTTAGAGTACTGAGTGCAGTTTTGGTCATCAAATACGTAGCAGAGATAGCCAGATAATAGTAACTAAGCTGATTGTGGGACTGAACAGTATTAACTATGGGGAAAAGTTGAAGAAGCTGGGCCTTTTAAGTTTGAACAAACACAGATTAAGAGATGGCATAGTTAAAGTGTGAAAAGTTATGAAGGGATTTAGTATGGTTGATCCAAACTGTTACTATAAAATTAGTTCTTCAGTAAGACACAAACGGAAATGTTTTAAGAATAAATTTGACACTAATATTAGAACATTTTTTTCACACAGAACTGTAGACTTATAGAATAAGATATCAAGTAGTGTGGTGGACAATAGAACTACAGAGATATTCAAAGCTTGACTTAATCTCAGAAAACTGATCTAATTTAATTACAAATACAAACATAAAATAGTTGATTACATAAGTTTAGTAGCTGTATCCTTGGCAGTCATGACAGCATTGAGGGCCTTGACTTAATGTCATTTTGTAGTAATGATATAAATGTGATTAATATGGTTTGTCTGTTTTTGTCAAAATTGATCTAATGTTTTATTTCATACATTGCTAATAGTGTTTAGTGAAAGACTACAAAGCAAATGTCTCTTGATTTGCACACAGCTCTGCACTTAAAATGATTTAAAGGAAGAATTAATGCTTATTGCAGATAACCATTTGAGGTGCTTGACCTATGAACCTCCACCCATCCATCATTTTTTAAACTCACTTTTTAAATTACAGGGTTGAGATTAGCCATAGCTTGCCTCAGGGCAAACACACTCTCAGTTATCTGGGACAAAATTAGGGACACCATTTAACCTAGAATGCCTGACTTTGGGAAACTTATGATTTTACTGTTCGTTATAGCTATCCATTTCGTATCTTGCTTATCTATTTTAGGGTCATGGGGAATGAAGCCTATCCTGGTAATCTTGGAGGTGAAGATTATATTCATGTAAAATAGCTACACATATTCTAGATTTCAGTCATGTATTTTGTCTTTTAAAACACATTGCCTTTGAATAGGTTTTCAGTCTTCATTAACATTTTCATGGCTTAAAGTAGGTAGAGACAATATATCTCACATTTTCATTTCCCAAAAAGGAAAGAGAAATCCTTCTATTTTCCAGCTCACTTAATCCAAATCTTGAGAAATAACCACAGAAGTTTGATGGGGTTAAGGTTTGTATAATATGAAGATGCCCATTTTATTTACTTTTAATTATTGCCTTGTTGTGTCAGCAATGGTCATTGGATCATCGGCCAGTTGACCTCTTCCTCAGTTTGAGCTTTCTACCAAAAGGACATTGGTTTTTATGCATAGTTCTTCTGTGTTGCACCCCTTTTTATCATCAATCATTCAATCCAGTCATTGCTGTTGAAACAGAGTACATGACACTAGCACCCCCAACATATTTTACAATGTTTATCTGGGTGGTATGTTTAATTGCCATGGCATATGCAGCAAGGAATTCAGGTCAAAATGTTTCATCTTAGTTTCATCAACCCACAAGACTTCACATCCAATAAGAATACTATCCTCTAGATTCTGTACTGTAACAATTTTGTGCGTAAGGATTTTTTTTTTTTAATTCGGAGCATGAAACTCATCCTAGAGATTGCAGAACCACAAATGTCATCTTGAACTGTATTCCTTTGACGTTGGTAACTCATTCTGAATCACAGTTCATCTGTATACTGCAATAAACTCTGTATAAAATATTTTGTACCCTTTCCCAGACTTGATCTCTCAGTAGTCCAATCTCTGGCTTGCTTAGAATGTATTGTAAAGCTTTTGATATTTCCTCCATACTGCAGGACCTTACAAAGTCACAGTGGATTTAATTGATAAGCAGGTGATGCACTGATTTTCTACATTAATGTTTTTTAATACATTGTGTGACTTCTTGAGATGATTTATTGAAACTGAACAAACTTGGGTTTTCAGTTATAAAGGAATTAAAAGCTTTTATTATTCTGATGGTTATTATTTTTTTAGTTTTTTGGAAATTGTTGAACGTTTTTAATATTTCCATTTGGTTTCAGTTGTTGTGCAATTTGTTGTACATCACCAAGGGAACAAATCCAATTTTAATCCATTTCAGTTTGAATATCTAAGACAACAAAATGTAAAAAATATGTTGGAGATTTTTTTAAATGCACAATATGTTTTTATTCATTTTCTGAAAAGCTGAACAGCTTTAGTTCATGCGGCAGGCTAAAATATGAAAAAGCTGTGCAAACAGAGGGTGAAAATATGGGCATTCAGGGTCTGAAAAGAAAAAAAACATTTTATTCAAATACAATATAAAAAAAAACAATTTTATTCAAATAAAATATTTTGTTACTTTTTAAATAATTCATTCCAATTTTGCCTATAGGTTTGAGGTTATGTTGCAAAAAATGAATTAAATAAGACCAAGGATTAGTGCACCTAAAGACTTATAAAGGAGACCTCTGAGCTGTGACCTAAGTGAACTTATTGCATGGTTTAGTTTCCAAGAACTGAGCCCTTAGATACCCTTTTCCCATTATGGTATGTCTTTTTATTTGTTAGTTTCTTTTATTTGGCTCTTGAACAAACCTACTGTTTAAGAAAAAAAATACTTTATTGGATTTTTGTTTCTGGTTGTTTATATTACATGTAATATCAGAATGTGGTTTGAGGGCATGAATTGGAGGCTAGAAATGAACTTTTGCTGTCTGACATTCAAAAATGTGAAATATATACATCTTGCTTGAAGGTTATTATTTTATATCAGAAAAAAATTGCATATTCCATTACAGTAGCACAAGGGTCAGGAGGCTGTCCTGACAGCAGACGATGCAAGGCATAAACCAACGCCACAATCCTGTACTAGATAACTCAATATTATAAAAGGAATGGATGGATGGATAGGTGTGGTAGCATCACCTTTACCTTCATAAGTACAAAAGAAAATGGAAGATTTTTTAGTAGGATGAAAATAGCGAGAAGTAGGAGTGAGCGTGCATGATTATGTACCCTATGCTTCTCACTGCTACTTAGTAAAAGGAGATGGAAGGATTGATTGTGGGGTCATTTATAGTCTATATCACTAACCTGTGTTTCATAACTTGTTCAATCTGAGTGTCACCTTTCCCTTTTAAAGGGCTCTCATGAGACATCATATTTTAGTTTAGCACACATATAATCAAAAATGAAAATGCCATGTTTACTACGTATGATTTACACCTTTGTAAAATCTCATCATATTTTTTGTCTTCTTGTCTTGGTAAGGATCATGGAGGCTACAGTGCAATTAAAGCTAAAGTAATTCCTCATGAATAATCTCCTTCTTTTCCTAGCATTTCTACACCAGAAATAAGATTTATTTAAAAAATATGAAAAAATTCACACACCATTACCTCCCAACAAGTAAAGTATTGGAACCTGATTTCCCTAAGCTTAAAAAGAAGGTTTCTAGGTGATACAGTAATCCCTCCTCAATCGCGGGGGTTGCGTTCCAGACCTCCCCGCGATAGGTGAAAATCCGCGAAGTAGAAACCATATGTTTGTATGGTTATTTTTATATATTTTAAGCCCTTATAAACTCTCCCACACTGTTAACATTATTAGAGCCCTCTAGACATGAAATAACACCCTTTAGTCAAAAGTTTAAACTGTGCTCCATGACAAGACTGAGATGGCAGTTCTTTCTCACAATTAAAAGAATGCAAACATATCTTATCTTCAAAGGAGCACCGTCAGGAGCAGAGAATGTCAGAGAGAGCGCTCGCTAAGAAAAGCAAACAATCAAAAAATCAATACGTGCTTTTAAGTATGCAGAAGCACCGCGATAAGGCGGCATTTTGTAGAGGAGCGTCTGTATCCTCTAGGCAAACAGCCCCTCTGCTCACACCCCCTCCGTCAGGCACAGAGAGAGTGAGAGAGATAGAGAGAAGCAAACAATCAAGCACCACACGGGAAGCATATCTTATATCATGGAGGAGTTTTAGTTAATATGTAATACATGCTCTGATTGGGTAGCTTCTAAGCCATCCGCCAATAGCGTCCCTTGTATGAAATCAACTGGGCAAACAAACTGAGGAAGCATGTATCATAAATTAAAAGACCCATTGTCCGCAGAAAGCTGTGAACCAGCGAAAAATCCGTGATATATATTTAGATGTGCTTACATTTAAAATCCGCGATAGAGTGAAGCCGCGAAAGTCGAAGCACGATATAGAGAGGGATTACTGTATTGCAAATAAAGCTGAAGAATACAGAAATAAGAGCTGGAGTCCTATAGGAGGCCCCATTTAATTGTATTGTTTAAAGGTGGAAGCTGCAACACAATCATGCTAAAATAATGCTGTTTTAAAGTTAGAAGCATTTAGAGGTGCAGAGTTCTGATCTCCTTAGATGATGGTCCGAGTCTAAACACTAACTTCTGATTCAGTTTATATATCTCTGCTATTGGAAGGGGCTTGGCTTCGCATGTACCAGAGGTGACCTCACTTGTCCTCCAGACTCCGCTTCCTGCATTCTAAAGAAGCAGACAGAAGAAAACTGTAAAACGCTGCTTATGGCCACGTATCTGACAGTATACAAAGTTTAAATGCAAGTGGTCTTAAAGAGAAGCTGACAGTGTCCCAAAGTAATTTTTATACATATTATGTAATATTGATACTTTGCTAGACCTGTTATTCAGCACGATTTGAGATGTTAATTTAACTGGTAATGATGCCAAAAAGTGGAAGAAACATTTGTGGAACTCTTAAAACCTGATTTACCAGATACATTTGGTGGGTATAGGCCTATTTGGTCTTGGTCACTGAAGAACTATTGTATGTCTGTAGATGAAAGCATTGTGTAACATTTTTTAGGAGATCAAATACTTGTGAAAGCTGTCATGGAGAAACTATTCAGGTATGAGAATCACTGCTTGAAAGTGCTGCTGATGTTTTTATTCATTTCTTTCTTGCTGATTCTTTTCAAAGATCAACATTTGTAGGACAGCTCTGATTTAATTCACTTAAAGGTTGTAATGATATTATACAATTACTTATGTGATTTTTTGCATGTACACACTCAATCCGGACTACTACCACATGTAGGTTTTCTGAGCAACTGCCATTTCTATGCTTATTGTTAATAGAAGCCCAAAAAATGTTGCAGTGGTACACAATGGTTGTCACAGCAATAACTTTTCAGGTGAAATAACCCTTTTGCCTGTCTCCAACATGACCTCTGTCACCATTGCCATGTCAATTTTCTTCCTTAATTTCAAGTTTTAAAGTTTTGTTAATCTTATCTTTATACTAAAATGCAGATGGTTTAAAGTCACAGCACATAATTCCAAGCACAAATATTAGATCATTTCAATGCAACTATGGTCAAGAAGACTTGAAAATGGGAAATTTACTTTACTCAAAGAACCTCTCAAGACAGACTAATGAATCTCAGAAGAAATTTTACATCTTAATGTCATTCACCTGGCAGCATCAGGCACAGGTCTGCAGAGAACCTTAGATAAGACGATGAATATCACCTAATATTATGTTAAACAAAATGTACAAATGCATGGCTTACTCAGTTATACATATAGGAATTTATTCATTAATGTAAATTATGAAACATCTCTCCCCTTCTAATGACAGAATTTAAGCACATAAATAAACAGAAGGAAAGACAGAGGTTTTCTAAAGATGCCTGCAGTCCATTCATGTTTACATAAAAGTGTTTGGCTTTTTTGCTCAAAATATGAATATAAAATGATTTGGTTTTGTTTTATAATTTTATTAAAGTAAAACTATTTTTTGCAAGTTCTGAACTTTTCTATAAAATCAATGTTTATGTGTTAGATTTGAAGACCGTTATTTATGAAAATATTTCTACTAAAGCACATGCTTACCGAGAATACTTAAACCAAATATAAAATGAAAAATTACCTCTTTATACAAAACATATTATTTTAAAAGTCAGAAAAAAAACCTGTTTAAACATGGATATGGTTTTTAATACTAGTAGATTGAAGCAGGTAATCAATAATCAGACCTGTAATAGAATGCCAGGGGGTGATAAATGTTGACCAGGGTGATATTCATCATTATCAAATGCAATTATCCTCAGCAGTCATGTAATACAATACATGCTATTGACTTATTGATTTTACTGGAATGGATCACCCCACTCCAACTTTCCTGGAGGGAAATGACTCTTTATCTTTGAATAGCTCTGTGTATGCATTTTTTGTAACAAAATTTGAATTCTCTATGGAAGAATTATTAAGTTAGGTCCTTAAAATACAAAAACAATTGAAGAAGCATTATACATTTTCAATTTTTAATATAAGAAGTAGAGTGAAAATTAAAAAAAAGAATGTAATAGTGAAATGATTTAGTTTTGTCATTTAATTCAGCAAAAAGTCTTTTTTAATGGTTTTGTTTACTGTGGTATTTAAGGCATCTGGTTAAAGATTTTTAGTGAACCCTGAATTATAATATAATATTTTGTGTGGCATTAATATCAGAACTAAATTACCTGGGTGTCTTTAAAGTATTGATGCAATCCACAAAGTGTAATGAACTTCAGATTTCCAAAGCACATAAATCCCAAATATGCCTACTAGTTGGGGAAATACTTTGAAAATTGCAGCTAGTCACACAAAGGGAAATGTAGTATCTTCATTATTAAAAAACTTATTTTTCAAAAGCTCTGTTGACCAAAAGTAAGCTCTGAGGAGCACACAGGGATAGAAGGCAATGCCTTTAAAAAATGCAATTCCAAAATTAAACACAATTCCAATACAAAATCCAAAGAGCAGGCGAAAAACAGAGCTCAGAGGTAAAAAAAAAACACAAAAAAAATTATAAAAGCATAATAGCAATAATAACTACAGAAACTCACCACACCATGAGTGCATTCAGAATGAACCGCAAGGGCAGTCCCTTCACAGTGATAGGCAGGTGCCTCTGCCTCCATTTCTCTTATAACTGTAACCCCAGGCAACAAGCTAGAGCACAAAAAACAGGAGAGAAGGTTTACTCTTCTATTCCTGCTTTATATGTTTATACATATATGTGTAAGGCCAGCACTCCTGTCATGTTCAGGCCTCATGCCCTTTGACCATTCCTTTTTAGCCATGACATAGTTTAGTCCTTGAAACTTAAACCGACTTAGCCCCTGGGCTAGTTCAAACTTTGTTTTTTGTCTTTACATGGAGAAGTTTTTAGTTTATACTGTTTGAAAGGTTTTTGTTTAAAATCTGTTAATGGTTCTGACCTGGTATGTGATCAGTTATAAAAAAATGTTTTGTTTTTTTTTAAATATATGCTTTATCATAATAAAAAGTAAAGTAAGAAAGCTAATCACACCATTCTTATGTCAATTATAAAGACCAAAAAATGTTATTCAAGTTATTTTTATAGTACTCTGAATACAGGTTTCATAAGTTTACAGCTATAATGCAATAATCATTTTATAGTTAATCTGCACATCATTGTATATATTTAAACACACAAATTAGATTAATCACACCCTTCAACTGAACAATTTCAATTTGAGTAACACAAGCAAATAATGTTAGTATTACTCTCTTTAACATTATACAGTAAAACCGCTACTATCCCTCAGGGGTTGGGACTGAGGCCGTGACAGATAAGAGAAAAGATGGATAACAGAATAGCTACTTTAAAAATGATATACTGTAGATTAGTGAAAGTTAATATTTATTTACAAAACAAAATATCTCTCTATTATAAAAAAAAAAAATCCTGTGGGAGGGAATAACTAGGAGACAATACGTGATTTTCACATTAAGATCACGGAAAACGAATAAAAGACCTGCGAGACGAAAGAGAATGGCCAAGGAGCGTCTCGCAGGGATATAGAACATGAGATTCTTGCAAGACACGCCCTACTTACAAGCAATATCAGAGTACGGCCAGCAAAAAAAATCAGTAGTATATAGGCATGCAGCACACACAGATACAGGGGTCTCAGTTCATATAAAGCGTATAAAGGACAATACGTTATAAATGAAACATCGACGACTAAAAAATTGCATTAGAGCAAACAAAAAGAAAATAATCATCAGGACAAGGTGTAATTGAAAAAATAGCATCACAAAGCGAGGTCAGAAATAAAAGGCAAAAAACAGAAAACAAAGTCTTTTCGCATTCGGATCATTCAATGCACAAAACATAGATTTACACAATAATGGACCATACGCTATGAGAATCTGTGGTCCCGCAACAGTTAAAGCAACGACAAGTTTAATTTCAAAGAAAACACAATTCGGTCAGGTGTATATTTATGATCACGGAGGAGCGATCACAAGGCAAGCAGCAGAGATACGAAGTGGCAAAAAGGACAGCGGCTGTACAGGCTTCAAAATGATTGAAGGGCAGTGCAACAGCAGCTGTAAACCCCAGACCCCAATGCTAGCAGCGTTATACATCCTACAAGAAAGGGATTTAAACAATGCCCGGGCCCGGTAATAAAGGACAATTATTGTTTTTACAACATGACGCGAGACAAGGTAGTGAGCCATCATTTAAAACAAGTCCACAGACATCTAACCTAGCAGTTGTTGGATTGCTTTTGGCAGACAAGCATCATGTGCTCACAGCTCTTAAAACCACGACATGTGACAAGCAGAACGGGCAGCTCACAAGCAGCAGAAAGACAGCAGATGATCCAACGGCATATCCTTAGCGTGCGTTCAGCCGCACCCCCCCTTCACAACGCGAGCAGCATTATACGTCTGGCGAGAAAGAGATGAAACCATGCCCGGGGCCGGAAATAAAGGACAAGTATTGTTTTACAAAAGTTTTTAAAGTAAAAGTGAAAATAATGCATATGTAACAATTCACATGAAAATAACAATCTCTTAAATTGTATATGCGGTAAACCAAACACGAGAGTGAGCAAGTGAAGCGAGGAGGGGGCGGAGCCCCCTAGTAACAGTATTAATAAAATCGATTAACTCATAATGACAGCCAGTGTAGTAAGGAAACACAACTCAGAGGTTTTCAATGTTTTACTTGGAGTCTTCGCTCCATAACAAATGGCGCCCTGTCTTATAATCCGTTACCTGGGTTACAGAGCACAACTCCAAAACAATAAAAGAAAGCTTTCCCTACCAATAATTATCCCCTGCCACACACATTCTGTCTTTTTCTATACCGTAAACACTCCTGCTCATTTTCTCCTGACTCCCTACTCAAAACTTCCTTCTGCTGCACCTTTTTCTTCTAACTTCTCCTGCCACTCATCTCCTAAGAGGCGTGTCTGCCCCTGAAAAACAGAAGTCCTTCACCCAGTCCCATCGCTTACAACATTCATTCCGCCCTTTCTGCTCCCCCACTGCACATCACAAGCTCCCTGCATACCACAATATAGTAACAAAACATAACAGAATTTAAAAAAGAAAAGTAGAATGCAGAGAACATTAACAGCAATTTATTAACATTACCGTCAGTAGGGTCCATTTTTAACATGTTTTTCAATTTTATTGGCATCACAGTTTATATCGTTCACTGTTGTTCATCCTACTTTGTAAATTGAAGCAATAGTTGAAGCACTTTTGCCATTTTGTATACGTTTAGTAATTTCAGTTCTTTGTGACAATTCCAACACCACATGCTTATGTTTATCAGCCATAACAATGTATAGTAGATTAATTATGAAAAAAGAAAAGCTACAAAACACTATTAAAACTGAAGGCACGTAATTGACACTGTGATTTCAAACTGTGGTCTGACAAATAGTGCTGGGGAAGAACACTTCACGCTAGCAGAAGGGAGAGTTGTACCAATGTGCAGAGCTCGCAGCATACCACACAGCAGTAGTAGTACAGTAATAGGCAGGCGCTGTTGTGCGTTTTTTTTTGGCCCTGACGGTTAACAGAGACTGACAGGTAATCGAGTGATAGATAAACAGGGTTTTACTGTAATTACGATATTGTCATTTGACAACAGAGAAAAAGAAAACAAAATCATCAGTCAACCGTATTCCTGGGAAAAATCACCTCTGGGAGTCCATGGTCAGTTATAGCAGGTAAAGTGTCAATTCTTGTGACCAAGGCTAATCTATCTATCTATCTATCTATCTATCTATCTATCTATCTATCTATCTATCTATCTATCTATCTATCTATCTATCTATCTATCTATCACTCAGCAGCTCTAATCAGGATATGCTGTGTTAGAGTAACCAGTTTTTAGCCTGAATTTAAAAGCTAAGCATGATGGTTCATGTTCATATAAGCTTGACCGCCCACTGTTATATTAATCTTTGGAACCTTTAATAGGTCACCATGTTCAGGTTTCAATGCATGATCTGTTATGTGCCTAGGTCATTTAATCTTTTATATATTAAAAAGGGAGTTTTAAAACCAAAGCTATATATATATATATATATACATAATATATATATATATATATATATATATATACACTAGCCATGTGCGCCCAACTACGTTGCGCGTGTTAAAGTTGTCTGTCAAGGACTCCCTGTTTAAACGCGGCTGCCAGTCGTTAACTGGGCCCTTCATCACACAGCATTATGATTTTTTTATAAGGGAAACAAAATTACAAAAGAAAACCTTGGACATTGATTCGATAGGAACAGCCTACTCGGAATCACAGTCCGAATAGTAATTATGTGGTGGTGTAGGAGCATTTCTGCTTCTGTCCGTTCACAGTCCGTCTCGTTTTCACGACGCTATCGTTTCCTCTCACGGTGTCTTCTCAACCTTTCTCCAATCTCGCAGGTTGCTTTGTGGCAATCAAAAGAGTAAGGCAATATACACGGAGCAATGGTTATAAAAGGGGGACACATAGGTATCCAGGCTCTTTAAAGCATAAATAGGGATCACTTCACTGACATGTGAGCAAGGCACGGTACAACTGTGAGACGCGCAGCACTCGCCGGCTACAACGTAACAATAATAATTTCCGTAACGTGCTGTTACGTTGTCATTCATTATACCCACTGTCTTTCTTTCATCCATATGTTATGTAGGCACGTACCTTTTATCTTTGGCAATCTCATTCCCTAACCAGGCCTCAGGAGCTAACCAGCATAACACTGTCCACCACCCCTTTCGTTATTCCGGCACATTGTTGACATCCGTGAGTAACAACAACGTACTAAACTGGAAGGTGGTCTACGTATGCGTGGAATTCACGGACAAACAAAGATCAAGATCTAAATGAAGATCTCTTTAGTAAATTTAAAGCACAACAATTTGTTTAGTTTGAATGTCTGTGTTTTGAGGTGTGACTGGAGTACTACAGTTGTCAGTAGTATAAGCCTTGGGGAGATTTTTAATGCAATGCCTATGTTTTAGCTGTCTCTCTACTGCCATCTAGTGCTTCTTCTAATTCATTCGCGGACAAACAAAAATCAAGATCCAAATGAAGATTATATATATATCTATAATAATAAAAGGCAAAGCCCTCACTCACTCACTGACTGACTGACTGACTGACTGACTGACTGACTGACTGACTGACTGACTCATCACTAATTCTCCAACTTCCCAGGTAGGTAGAAAGCTGAAATTTGGCAGGCTCATTCCTTACAGCTTACTTACAAAAGTTAAGCAGGTTTCATTTCGAAATTCTACACGTAACGGTCATAACGGTCGATAACGTTCGACAACGTCCGCCATGTTGAACTTTCTTATTTATGGCCCCATCTTCACGAAATTTGGTAGGCGGCTTCCCTGCGCTAACCGAAACCGATGTATGTACTTATTTCGATGGTATGACGCCACTGTCGGCCGCCATATTGAACTTTCCAACGTCACCAATTTTCAAACTTCCCGTGTAGGTAGAAGGCTGACCCCATCTTCACGAAATTTGGTAGGTGACTTCCCTGCGCTAACCAAAACCGATATACGTACTTATTTCGATGGTATGACGCCACTGTCGGCCGCCATATTGAATTTTCCAAACGTCACTAATTCTCCAACTTCCCGTGTAGGTAGAAGGCTGAAATTTGGTAGGCCCATTCCTTACAGCTTACTTACAAAAGTTAAGCAGGTTTCATTTCGAAATTCTACGCGTAACGGTCATAACGATCAACAACGTCCGCCATATTGAACTTTCTTATTCATGGCCCCATCTTCACGAAATTTGGTAGGCAGCTTCCCTGCGCTAACCGAAACCAATGTGCATACTTATTTCGGTGGTATGACGCCACTGTCAGCCGCCATATTGAACTTTCCAATGTCACTAATTCTCAAACTTCCCGTGTAGGTAGAAGGCTGAAATTTGGCAGGCCCATTCCTTACAGCTTACTTACAAAAGTTAAGCAGGTTTCATTTCGAAATTCTACGCATAACGGTCATAACGGTCAACAACGTCCGCCATGTTGAACTTTCTTATTTACGGCCCCATCTTCACGAAATTTGGTAGGTGACTTCCCTGAGCTAACCAAAACCAATGTACATACTTATTTCGGTGGTATGACACCACTGTCAGCCGCCATATTGAATTTTCCAACATCACTAATTCTCCAACTTCCCGTATAGGTAGAAGGCTGAAATTTGGCAGGCTCATTCCTTACAGCTTACTTACAAAAGTTAAGCAGGTTTCATTTCGAAATTCTATGCGTAACGATCAACAACGTCCGCCATGTTGAACTTTCTTATTTATGGCCTCATCTTCTCGAAATTTGGTAGGCGGCTTCCCTGCACTAACCGAAACCAATGTACGTACTTATTTCTGTGGTATGATGCCACTGTCGGCCACCATATTGAACTTTTCAACAGTCTTTGTTACTTATGGGCCCATCTTCAAGAAATTTGGTACACGGGTTCCCAACGCTAACTGAATCCTATTTACGTACATATATACGTCCATAGCCTGCAGCTTGGTCACCATGTGAGGCGGCGTTGGGTCTCCCATCCCATCACCTCCCACGTTGTTGGCTGCCTGCCTATATAAGGCCGTCCGTCGCTCCAGTCTCTACATTCCCTTCCTTGCTTCGCCACGGGATTCACGTCTCCCTGCTGATAACTACAGCCTTTTTGTTTAATCCACGGCTTCTCCGCTATTTTATTGTTTGTTTATTACAATTATAGTTATTGTATAGGTATTTTACACTTACTTTACATTACTCAGGTACCCATTTCCTTCATCATTCCAACCCCCATTACCATGTCTATCGAGGTAATCACCATCGATCAAAGAACTGTCACTTACCGAGTGGTTTCCATGCCCGGAGATGGTACCTACCTTTTCCATTCTCTGTGTTACATATTGCACGGCCATATCAGGCTCACTCTTGATATCTGGAAGAACATTGTGTCTTATGTATTGAATGACTGGGACAGGTTCAAGGTGTGGACTGATGACGGTACAGGAGATAATTATACTACACAGGAGCACTAGAAGAGTGAAATGCTTAAGCCCTTCACCTATGGTTCTGCATGTGAGTTGATGGCTGCCGCTGAATTGTTCGGTTGGTGCTTTCAAGTGTACCGAAATGGCCAAATATTTTACACCTTTCGACAACCGCCAATGCCTCTTAAACATCTTACATTCATAGGTGACAATTTCAGTAGTGGACACTTTGATGTTTATGAATGTTTAAACTCTCAAAAGCTGGATGTGAAGTTATCGATGAAACCGGTTGTAAGCTTACAACGCTTGACAGATGCCGAATGTCACTTCAACACAAGTCCTGCAAATACTGTCGTAATTGAAACAAACCATGAAACTGAAATCGATTATGACAGCAGCAATCCATGCTGTGAGATTTGAAACAAGATTACTGTTCACATGGCCAACTGTAAGTTGCATGCTCAAGAGTAAGCTCAGCGCAGAGCTTGGTCATATTACAACCGGAGGGCCGAACTGACAACGTGGTATACAAAGAGATCCTTAACAAATAAGTATTGCCATATTTTCCCTCACTTTAAAAAGGTTAAATTTTCTTCTTAATAAAAATTTTAATGCAGTACTTCGCCGCTGCGAAGCGCGGGTATTTTGCTAGTCTATACTAATAAAAGTCAAAGCCCTCACTGACTAACTGAGTGACTCACTGACTCACTCACTGACTCATCACTAATTCTCCAACTTTCCGTGTAGGTAGAAGGCTGAAATTTGACAGGCTTATTCCTTACAGCTTACTTACAAAAGTTAAGCAGGTTTCATTTCGAAATTCTACACGTAACGGTCATAACGGTCGATAACGGTCGACAACGTCCACCATGTTGAACTTTCTTATTTATGGCCCCATCTTCACGAAATTTGGTAGGTGGCTTCCCTGCGCTAACCGAAACCGATGTACTTACTTATTTTGATGGTATGACGCCACTGTCGGCCGCCATATTGAACTTTCCAACGTCACCAATTTTCCAACTTCCCGTGTAGGTAGAAGGCTGACCCCGTCTTCACGAAATTTGGTAGGTGGCTTCCCTGCGCTAACCAAAACCGATGTATGTACTTATTTCGGTGGTATGACGCCACTGTCGGCCGCCATATTGAATTTTCCAAACGTCACAAATTCTCCAACTTCCCGTGTAGGTAGAAGGCTGAAATTTGGCAGGCCCATTCCTTACAGCTTACTTACAAAAGTTAAGCAGGTTTCATTTCGAAATTCTATGCGTAACGGTCATAATGGTCAACAACGTCCGCCATATTGAACTTTCTTATTCATGGCCCCATCTTCACGAAATTTGGTAGGCGGCTTCCCTGCGCTAACCGAAACCAATGTACATACTTATTTCGGTGGTATGACGCCACTATCAGCCGCCATATTGAACTTTCCAAGTCACTAATTCTCCAACTTCCCGTGTAGGTAGAAGGCTGAAATTTGGCAGGCTCATTCCTTACAGCTTACTTACAAAAGTTAAACAGGTTTCATTTTGAAATTCTACACGTAACGGTCATAACGGTTGATAACGTTCGCCATGTTGAACTTTCTTATTTATGGACCCATCTTGTAGGTAGAAGGCTGACCTCATCTTCACGAAATTTGGTAGGTGGCTTCCCTGCGCTAACCAAAACCAATGTACGTACTTATTTCGGTGGTATGACGCCACTGTCGGCCGCCATATTGAACTTTCCAACGTCACTAATTCTCCAACTTCCCGTATAGGTAGAAGGCTGAAATTTGGTACTTATTTCGGTGGTATGATGCCACTGTCGGCCGCCATATTGAACTTTTCAACGGTCTTTGTTACTTATGGGCCCATCTTCAAGAAATTTTGTACGCGGGTTCCCAACGCTAACTGAATCCTACTTACGTACATATATACATCCATAGCTTACAGCTCGGTCACCGTGTGAGGCGGCGTTGGGTCCCTCATCCCAACGCCTCCCACGTTGTTGGCTGCCTGCCTATATAAGGCCGTCCGTCACTCTAGTCTCTACATTCCCTTCCTTGCTTCGCCACGGGATTCACGTCTCCCTGCTGATAACTACAGCCTTTTCATTTAATCCAAGGCTTATCCGCTGTTTTATTGTTCATTTATTACGATTATAGTTATTGTTTAGGTATTTTAGACTTACTTTACATTGTTCAGGTACCCATTTCCTTTATCATTCCAACCGTACCCCCATTAACATGTCTATCGAGGTAATCACCATCGATCAAAGAACTTACCGAGTGGTTTCCATGCCCAGCGATGGCACCTGCCTTTTCCATTCTCTTTGTTACATATTGCACGGCCATATCAGGCTCACTCTTGATATCCGGAGGAACATTGTGTCTTATGTATTGAATGACTGGGACAGGTTCAAGGTGTGGACTGATGACGGTACAGGAGATAATTATACTACACAGGAGCAATATAAGAGTGAAATGCTTAAGCCCTTCACCTATGCATTTGCATGTGAGTTGATGGCTGCTGCTGAATTGTTCGGTTGTCGCTTTCAAGTGTACCGAAATGGCCAAATATTTTACACCTTTCGACAACCGCCAATGCCTCTTAAACATCTTAGATTGACAGGTGACGATTTCAGTAGTGGACACTTTGATGTTTATGAATGTTTAAACTCTCAAAAGCTGGATGTGAAGTTATCGATGAAACCGGTTGTATACTTACAACGCTTGACAGATGCCGAATGTCTCTTCAACACAAGTCCTACAAATACTGTCGTAATTGAAACAAACGTTGAAACTCAAACCGATTATGACAGCAGCAACCCAAGCTGTGAGATTTGAAACAAGATTACTGTTCACATGGCCAACTGTACGTTGCATGCTCAAGAGTAAGCTCAGCGCATAGCTTGGTCATATTACAACAGGAGGGCCGAACTGACAATGTGGTATACAAAGAGATCCTTAACAAATAATTATTGGTATATTTTCCCTCAGTTTAAAAAGGTTTAATTTTCTTCTTAATAACAATTTTAAGGCAGTACGAACAGCTCTGTATACAAGAAATTCAAGATTCGAGGAAAGTATGAGTGAAAAATTCAGATCTAAATACGAGCATTGGCTTGCATAACGAGCCACGAGCCAGGCTGTGGGTATGCGTGATGCGTTTCCCGATCCACCTCGACACGGGGATTCACCCAAGCTTACGCTGCCAGCCCGTCAGCTCACTCAGTGTTCCTTGTTCTCCCGTAGCGTGAGGATCTACGCGTTTGTGCGCTTGTGATTTCATTGTTTCACTATAGCAGTTCGCCGTATAAGCGTATGCAAAAATATCGCAGACATGCAGACGGAGAATAGGAGACGATTGCCCTCAAGAGGAGAGAGAGAGAGAGAGAGATAAGGAGAGAGAGAGAGAGGCGAGCGAGCGAGAGAGATAAGGAGAAAGAGTGAGAGAGACGCGTGCGCGAGCGAAAGAGATAAGGAGAGAGAGACGCGCACGAGAGAGAAGAACCATCAGCTCAGTTATGATCACATGACGCTCAGCAGACAAAGTGTATCCATACTACTCGTATTGCAAGACATCGCACGTTTTATCACGTCAAAATTAATTAAAAAATTTAGCTTGTCTTGCAAAACACTCGTAAACCAAGTTACTCTCAAACCGAGGTTCCACTTGTATATATTACAGTGAACCCTCGTTTATCACGGTTAATCCGTTCCAGACTCTACAGTGATAAATGAATTTTCGCGAAGTAGGATTCTTTATTTATAAATCGAATATTTTTGCAGTTAGAGTATAGAAAACCTGTTTACGACCTTCTAAATACGTTTTTTAACATTATTAGAGCCCTCTAGACATGAAATAACACACTTTAGTCACCATTACACTCGTATTACCCAATATATTAGACAAAATAAGAGAAAATAAGACATATTAGATGTTACAAATATATTATTAGTAGGCTCACCCGCCTTTTAAGGCGACCGACTTTAATCCTCAATTTGTGTGCGCTCCATGTGTACATCAGGCATGTAAGTGTAGGGAATGAGAACATTAAAGTGCCCATTCATAACATCTCCCGAAAACCTAAGTTTTTTTATCCCCTCGAGTGCCTGTCCAAAGTCGTACAATGTCAGCCCGAATCGGTACCACTAAAGACGGAGTTTCATGCACTAAATAAGCAGATGAGAATAAGCAAGCACCATCTCCCCTGATATTTACTACGCGGTGAGGCATTTGTACTCCATCAACATTAATTATTTCCAGAGACATAATTTTGTCTATTTTTCCAGCGCATCGCGCACAAAAGCAAGCACTCTGCTCACATCGCGTTGCTTCGTACCGCAAGTAGTAAGTCTGTGATAAGCGGAATACCGCTACGCTTTGCACTCACGGGACAGAAGGACAATCCCGACTGCTTTTATATAGTAGATTATTGTACTGTACATTTAATTACACACACACAGTTCTTACACGCAACCACTAACTTATGAAGGCACAACATCAGTAGGAGAGTCTTCAGGTGGTGCAGTATATTCAGCAGGTGCATCGTTGTCTTCTTCCGCTGAAGGAGTACTAAGAGTAGGCAGTGGGTATCTGGGTGCGTGGCTGAAGAACATCTTGATAGGCAGTTGCTGGCGCTGTCTTTTCATATGCGTGAGGAGGCTTTTGTAGGGTATTGCCATCTTTGATCATATCCAAGAGTTTCACCTTCTCCTGAATAGCAAGCATCTTCCTCCAGCACTAAGTTTTATTGTCAGAAGGCTTAGAAAAAGCAACACGTTTAGGAGCCATCGTGGGGCTTAGATAAAAGTTCTCAGAAAGCGCATGCGTAGTGACGTAGGCGTGTATGAGAAAAAATCGCGATAGAGTGAAGCCGCGAAAGTTCAAGCGTGATATAGCGAGGGATCACTGTATTTATCAGTGTTTTTTATTAGGAAAATTGATTTTTTCAATGGGGAAGTTTGTTCTAGATATGAGAAATTCGCTATACAAGCTCAGTGCTGGAACGAATTAAACTCATATCTCGAGGTTCCACTGTATATATATATATATATATATATATATATATATATATATAGTGTAAACACTGGGCTATCCAGATATAGCACCTTTCTTTATTCTGTTTGATTTTGCTGACTCAGTTTTTGCATACCTATTTTTTCATTTGGCTAAAAGAGATTTATGTTACAAAATATGACAGAGTACATTAAGAGGGTTTAAAACTCATGAATTAATTAATCATCATTAGATGATAAATGAATTAAATAAATATTGGATAGAAATGTGCTAGTGTAAGACATTGCATTAAATAATGGACTCAATAAGGACAGATTAACTCAAGTTATATTCAGTTCTAGTAAAGGCAAACTTACTTGTTACTTGTGTGTTGCCTTTTTATTTATTGAAAGCCCAGGACAGAATAAATGTAGAAAACAAATGTTGATTAATGTACTGTTAAGTGTGGTGTTACATTGCTACACTGGTACTGCTGTGTCATTGTCTAGTGCAAACCACAGCTATAGCAGGAAATATAGTTAATTATGTTGTAAAGGTAAATTGGTCCATTTATTTATTCTTTTTTTATTTGGTGGCCTTAAAGTCCGCAGTATATACACAAAGGGGTGCTTTTTATTCTGTTGAAGAGGAGCATGATTCAGACACTGAGGGGGCAACAGAGGTCTTTGAACTCTATTAATACCAACTACCCGCGATGGACAAGGAGGAGCAATGTCCGTCAACCCCGCGTAGGGCCACATATGGGCTTCGACCAGCACTGAGTCAGGTATACCCAATGAGCTTATATGTTCTTAAACTAGTAAATCATTTAATTTGTTTAAGGCATATATTTTGCATACAACATCACCTATCTGAGAAATATTGTGCAATATTACAGTATATGAGATGAGGGATTGTGTACATCTGTTTGTATGTCTGTTTCTCCTTTGACTGGTGAGGGTTTAAGCAACAATAGGGTAAGCTGGTCTAACCAAACCGCTTATGCCAGCAACATTCATTTATATAGCACATTTTCATAAGTGTACAGTAGTTCAGAATTATTTACAACAAGTAATTGAAAAATTTCCAAATGTAAAAAATAAAACAAATAAATACATAAGGATATAAAAATGGATAAGTCTCTAATGGAATTAACTATATGATCAGCCACAGTCTCCAGCTTCACTTAATTATTTACAGTTATAAAGCATCACTTAATGTATAATTCATCTCTGTACAGTGATGTATTTGATTTACTAATAAAATTACTTAGGAATATGAAGAATTCACAGGTCTTATATGTCATATATGTCTCACTTAAGCCACTTCTGACCTTTCTAAAGTGAAATTATTTTATTGGGTCATATTGCACAGATGACTAGCCACTTTAGTGATGCTTTGTAATTGTTATTAAGACCAAAACATTTCTTAAGGTCTTGTAACATAAGAGTATATTAGTAATAGATATATTTTTACAGTACCTAAACTAGAGTGTTACCTATATGTCAAAACAGGACAGGAGCTGAGTGAGATGAACTAGCAGTGCTAGTAGTGCCATGTATATAGAGCACAGTGAAATTCTGTCTTGCTTGTCTATCCGACATGCAAAATATTGCCACAGTACCATTATAAACAACAGCATATTCAAATACCTGATTTTAATTAGTAAAAAACACAAGTGAGTTTATCTTATATACTCCTTATCTTTATCATCTGAACCCTTGTGGGAAAAAAAAAACCTAAGATAATCTCAGCAAAGGAATCAGTCCTGAATGGGATAGTAGTGCTATAATTTGCTACATATAAAAACAAAAGTATATGCACCTTAGTACTGCTACTTCTCAATCCTAAAGACGTGGGCTGAATTCTGAGCCTATTCACTGCCTGTGTGAAGCCTGCACACAAGCAGTATATGGTAATGTAGTCCTATATAAATTAAATCCCACAAAGCCCAAATGGATCCCGAAATGGTAGTCAGCGGCTACACTGAATAACTTAGTGTGAAATATTACTTTTGTAGTAAATGATTTTCAGAATCATACATTTGCCGCAGCATTACTTCACTGGAAGGGGTTTGAATGTGCTGCAAAAAATGGCAAGTACTACATGATTGCTTCCAGTATACTTTGCATAAGGATCTTTGGAAGCTTATACTTGCTAGTCAACATAATTAGTGCATAAAGCATGGCATCAGGGTGCCTTATTTTGCAAAAAATAAGAGTGCATGTACATTTAAAATGCTGACAAGGTTATTGCAGACTTAACACATAGAATCCATTTTGATGGTTAATGTTTTAATCCTCAGTTCTGATACAACCTGAATAATGTCTAAAAGATTCTGTCTGCATTTTCTTCTCTGTTCATTTTATTTTGTTACTTGCTAACTCTTTCAGACAGTTTTCACTATAATTGAAAAGGTTGTTCTTTTCTCATTGGTTGTAAAGTTTTACTTTATTTCTACGTACATTCCAGTTCACAACATATCGTTCTCTTATGGCTCCCATCTCTTCCATTTCCCATGTAACTCAAACATATTCACTTATTATTTTTGTCTAAGATTGACAGAGCTGCTGGTCCATGCAGTCTCATGCCCTCTCATCACAGAACTGGCTTTCTGCCTGGTAGAAATTAGCTCTGGTGGCAGTTTGCCTCAGAGGCTCAGAGCATGACAAATATTCTTTGGAGCAAAGATTTAGCTTTTCTAGTTCATCAACTGCTTTTGATAAATACAAACCCAAAATAGAAAAAGTCTGAGGATAAAAAAAGAGAGCAGCAATCGACCTGTAAATGCCTCTGGGCTAAAGATAGCCATATTTCTTGTGGACATACCTGAAAGGAGAACTGGAGGAAGGTGTCTAAGAAACAAATCCAGAATAGAGAGAAATCCTTGCCTAAAAAGGTTACTGATACATTTTCTCTTCTATAGAGATACACAAATGACATACCTACGCCAAAATCCAAAAATCACTCAACAGTCTGAGCCACTCATTTTAGAAATCTGTGTATACAGGAGGTTTTTGTGTTTTTGCTCATTATTATCCTTTAGGGTATGTAAATGAAGTAAGAATAAACATAATAGAGTATCTCTCATTTTTTGTTAGTTTTTCCCTATGAAAAGCCCCAAGGGTTTAGCAGCAGGAGTACCTGAGAGTTACTGCATTTATTCATTCTTCCATCTGCACATAACACTCACATAGCTTTGGGTGCATCATTGTGAGATAAGAGAGATGTTTCTACTAGTAGTATCAGACAATAAGTAAAATTAGAATTTCAATTATATTTACAGTATATATTGAATATAGAGAAATCTGCATTTTGAATTGTTAGTGCTACACAGAGTTGCCATGAAGTACAAGCAAATCATTTACATACCATCTACACGATAAGTTATTAAACAGTCAAACACAAGCAAAATGTGTTTAATGCTATGCAGTTTCTTAATACTGTTGACTTGGTTTATGCAGGAAAGTAGCAGACAAAAGAGCTTGGGTACACTGCCACTAAATGTGACATGAGATTACAGATGAGGTTTAATTTCTCTGTAAATTTTAAACTCAGTGTAAATCAGCTCTCAAGTGGCCACTCCTGTCAGATTTAGTTGGAGAGACAGTTCTAGTTTGTCGTGTGCCTGGGTACTTCATGATATTATGCAGTAACAATGCCTGCAATTTGCATTTTTAATATTAAGCTTTTTCTTTACCAAGTACAAACCAAAAATAATCCAAATTCTTGATTTATAATGGACAGAGTATTTAGTTATTTAGCACGAAGCATGCTAATGTTTTCTATATATCATTTGTTAAAGTGTGAAAGGACTGCATTTGGTCAGGGATGTTACCTTGTTTATGTTTCACATTTTTGCTGATGGCACACAGCAAACATTAGCACAGCCACATAGATTTCCATACTTGTACAAGACTCAAAGAAAACATGATACACGCTTCCTTAAATTATAAACAACTGCTTTATGAATATGAAAAAAATATTCATAAACTGCAATCAACCTGAATTTTCATGGTTACAAAGATGAATTATGGGATAATTTTCAAAACGGGTCTTCATCTTCGCAGTCATTCCAAGTGCACCTTGCCATAGACATTGAGCAGGGCTTGGATGTTAGTGCCAGGCAATCAAAGTCTTAGTCAATCTACCAGCCAAGTGAAGTCAGCTTGTCACATGTGTTTCTCAAATATTTTGTTGCATTATCTTGAATATTACAACTCTGAAGAAAAATCGAAAGGCAACACCTCTAAATATAAAACTTGGAGTGATAAAGCATATGTGAACATTCTTATTAAGCAGTATTTAATTAAGTGAAAATGTCTTATTAGGGTTTGATTTTATGACTAATGTTATTAAACTAATTCTGTCATTTTTGATGTATTTTAATGATATTTGATTAAAAAGTGGTTTGTTGATTGGTGCCAATGAACATTTAAAATGTGTTTCCATTTAAATTAATTGTGTTCATGTTACAAAAATTCAACTTAAGGGAACAGATTAGCTTTGCACAGTAAGGGAAGTCTGTAATTGTCTTCACTATATCAAAGACATATCATGATAAAAAATACATTCATTTTTTCCTTCATCTCTACTAATAATGAGAATTTGTATCTCTATTTAGTCTAAATTTGACCTCATCCAACACCTGCATTTCTCAGAATAGTTTGTTTTATTTTGTATTGTTTGCTTAATTTGATTATTATCTCAGATTTTTACTATCTCTAAATTTGTAACTTTGATGTTTGCATTGCTCACCTAATACCTGCTACAGTGCTGATAAGTATTAACTGATTGTTGTTTCTATTCTTACAAGGGAAGTCCTGAAAAGGGATAATTTGCACTAAATGTACATTACAGAATGTCATTTTTCAAGGCCAAAATGAAATGTGTTTCTGCAATTGCACCTTCTAAGAGATAAGGTAAAAGAATCGAAAAGGATGGTTTGCTACACAGATAAATCACGAGAACGCTGCATGGATCAGCAGATAAACAATGAGGAATGGTCTTAAAGGTCAATGACAAAATGCTACTGGAGATAGTTCCAAATAAAAAGGAAAAATATCTGAAAATATAGAATGAACACTAACATGAATAGAAAACAAGTTTCCAATAATAGTTTAATATGGTCACTTTCAGCATTGGTCAAAACCTTTTTAAAACTGATGTAAAAAGGGAGAAGGAATTCACTAAAAACACACACACAAATACAAACACTGCACTATACTTGCCTGTACAAAGTCTTGGAGCTGTGAACAGTTTTAGAAACAGTTTTATTGCTTTCCCTACACCAAAACCATCTTCCAATTACCTTCTTTTTCTCTGTTTCTCACTAAATGTTTATTAGTGTTGTCTGGAAATATTAACCCCCCCCCCCCCCCAAGTGGATTAACTTCTGTGAGCAGGACGGCAGTCTTTCATCTTGGTGGCCCTTGGATGTGTTATACTGTTGATACATGTTGCATCTTCAGCATAAACCCTACTGCAATGATTTATAGGACTGTAAAAGGCACAAAAAAAGAAACCATTTAAATGGCAGAACACCCTAACACTCCTTGTGGGCATCTTACCTTTTTACATTTACAGGAGTATTTTAATGCCTCTTTTAGTATGTACTAGTAAGTACATGTGGTATTTAAGTCAGGGACCTGCTGTGTATCCATTTAACCTATGGTTTACCCCCACACATTTTCCATTTTCCACGAGATACAAATTTAATGCTCCCCAAACATCATGGTCCTATAACAGCCTAAATTCAATGAATCTGGTTCTTCAGCTGTTGTTTATTTATGCTAGTGTTACTACCCTAATAACATTGCCAAATTCATGGTAGACACTGGGAACCATCCCTGACTGGTGCTATGAGTAGACCTAGGTCCTGAAAAGTAATGCCAAAAAGGGAGAGGGAACCCATCAAAACACTGTCTCAATGAACATCCATCCATCCCATCCATTATCCAACCCACTATATCCTAACTACAGGGTCACGGGGGTCTGCTGGAGCCAATCCCAGCCAACACAGGGCGCAAGGCAGGAAACAAACCCCGGGCAGGGCGCCAGCCCACCACAGGGTGCACACACACAGACACACACACACACACTAAGCACACACTAGGGACAATTTAGGATCGCCAATGCACCTAACCTGCATGTCTTTGGACTGTGGGAGGAAACTCGAGTACCCGGAGGAAACCCACGCAGACACGGGGAGAACATGCAAACTCCACGCAGGGAGAACCCAGGAAAAGAACCCGGGTCTCTCAACTGAGAGCCGTCAATAAACAGAATGATTTATTATTTGATTTATTTTATTAAATTAAAAACAAATTGCTAAAAAAATAGAAACTTCATATAATAAAAGAATCACAAAGATTACTAAATGCTAACTACTGAGTTTACAAAACAAAAAAGTAATCCAAAAATAACCAAATCAAGGCCCACAAAACCTAGAGATAAGGACCATTCACATGTTTTACAGCTAGACCAGAATATTCCTAAAATGCTTGAATAGTTATTTGTCATTATTTTCAATTACACTGTTCACATCCATGCATTTTAGAAATATTTAGAAAACTCTTGCATGCAGCAATTGTCAAGAATTTTCAGCCAAGCGCTTCTTCCACTGAAATTAGCGGTGACACTCATAAAACTTTGGTTAAAAAAAATGTATTTTTACAGGAAATCCATACTTATTCCTAGATAAGCCAAAAGTGAAGTGGCTTATCAAAACTAGAAAAAATAAGTGCATGGTTCATTCATCTAGTGACAGTTATTGAGGGACAGGTCAACTATGCACGTAGCTTGCAATCAAGTGACAAGAAATGAACAAAAGTAATACATATGCATTTAGCTTTAAATCAAGCTGAATCTTAAGTTTATTTAGTACAGATATTTTAGCAGAATGTTAGCACATGTTCTCCTCGTGTATTTCTGGACTGATTGGTATTAGTGAGTGTGCTTAATTAAGGCTGATTACTTGCTTTAACACTGAATACTAAACATGTGTCAGTAATACTTCTCAATAAGGAAAATATGTTTAGTCCATCATGTGCTGTGAAGTAAATAACATCCTACTACACCATCATATCACATAGTTTCAGAATATCTATATTAATTAACAGGATAAAAGAAATAAAACTACATAGATACCTTATTTATGTGTCTGTTTTACAGGATTGCATATGGCACATTGTTTTCTGAATGGTGGTGCGATTGTTGCCTGAAAAAGATCAAGTTACCATCCACCATCTTGCCTGACACCTAGTGTTGTCGCAATAATTTTTGGCTGCCTATTCCCCTAAACTTGAACAATTAAATGTATCAATTAACACATGCAGGATTAAATTTACAAAATGAATATAATGTCTGTTCCACACTTTTCACTTGATCAAATGCTGTGCATGTGCTTAACCTCTTCCAGCTATCACCAGATGACTAGCTCACTTGTGTGCTCTGACCAGAGTAGGGAATTTTTTAATGAAATAATGCATTGATTTTTTTAAGAGGTGTAAATAAAGTTCCATAAATATTATAAAGACTCTATCACTTATCGCTGTAATTAACATGCTTATTGACACCCATATGTAATCCTAGAATTTTTCAGGATGCTGCCTGAGTTCTTCACAGAGAATTGTCCTCTAGATTCCCTTTGCTGGAGAGCAGGGTGAAACCAATATCTGTGCACACAGTGCTGACATCATCTCCTCTCCAGTACTGTGATCACTAGGATTAAAAACACTGAAGTCATAGAAGACATTCTGGAAACACGACAATCACATCACAACAGCAGAACACCTCACAAACCACAAAAGGATTAAAGGAAATGGTATCAATCCTATTTTCCATTCTTGAAGAACGCTGGAAAACAGTTGAGAAAAATCAGAAAAATGCATGCAAAACTTCATTGAAAACTTTGAAAAATGTCAAACAAACACTGGAAATTTATAACACTCAAGTGTGAATGGGCTCAAAAAAGCAACCAAAAATGCTCAAAAGACCAATAAATTAGGGTTATGGTTAGAGCAATACATTTATGCAAAAGAAAAATCACAGAGCAGAGAACACAGAAAACAATACTTCTGCAAGAGGTCTGCTGAAGCCTGAAATTATTTTATAGGGTTCATGTGATAATTAAGAAGCCAGCTGAACTCACAAGAGGACTACAGTCCATCCAAATTACATAATTACATAATTAACAGACTAGAGGAAAGAGAAAAAATGTGAACAAAATAGAATAGAGCAAGCATAATTCAAAGAGAAAGTAAAAAAAAGTGCAAAAAGTGACATGATGAGACCCCATGTATAAGCATGGCATTTGGTCAAAGATATTTTCTTGTTCTTGACTCTAAACCATCTTTATGGTTTCTGGACATATCCACAGGAAATTTTACCCCATGGCAATACTACATTTATTGAGAAATATTTATAAATTGTATTACTTTTAGGCATTCTTTTGAGTCTGCATGTAATTCCAACAATTAGAGAGTTGGAAGTCTAAATGAATGTTTTTTTTTTTTACATAACATCTTCATTGGACACTATTAGTTAAGCCTTCAACAAAGAGTGATCACACAGACTTAATTGGTAAAAGTGAAACACCAACTGGGGCACTCGGTAAGATCAATCAACAGCAGGAGACATAAAACCTAGAAAAATGAAACTTAAGGGATAAGTTTGGTATCCCTAAATTTGAAATTAATTTTCCACAATTATGGTATACAGTATATGAATCTGCCACAAATATACAGTACACTATACCCGTTCTTGCAGTGCAAGCCTCAAGGGGAAAACATGAAAATAAAAGCCTTAAAACTTTTCAAATATTTTCATTTTTCAAACCTGAGATGTAATCAGATATTCATCTGCATCTTGAGATGACATACATGCTGCAAAATAGTGTATCCATTTCAGTTTTTGAAAAAAAAAAGTGCTTGTCTCACTCCACAGCATGGTTTCATCTAGCTTATCATTTTCACCTCACAAAATCCTCTCCTACCTCTGCTATTGAAGTTATTGAATGTTTCTATAGACAACTAGAGATTAAGCTCTGAAAAACTGTTTCACTTAGAATCACTCAATCTTTCACTACATGTGATGAAGAAAATCATAAACCAGTCTGATAACTTGCCAGCACTCCACCTATTTCAGACATACACCACAGAAATCATCTGGGGGGGATACATAGACATTGCTGCAGGATTCCATATTACATGACATAACATTAGCGGCCTCATTAGGAATTAGGTGGGCTGGGTTTATGGATTGGATTTTGTTGAGCCAAATGGCTGTTCTCTTCAAAATTGTTTGTGTGTATAATGTAAGTGTGTGAGACCAAGGTTTTTGGCATCCCAGTCAAGGCTTGTTTATGTTTTGCACCCAGTACTACCAGAATCAGTTCTAATAACCCATGGCCCTAAATTTGGATAAGATACTGTAGGTTCAAACAGAGAAAGATCAATCAAACCATAGTTGTAGCTCAATTATTAGCTCCTCTAAAAAACGTGTAACATGTATGTGACATTTTCCCGAAAAGGATAGTAGGGTACTACAGGAACAATAAGTGTCTGAATAGCCTAAGTGAAAGCAATAAATGAAAGTGGCAAGCAAAATGTTCCTCAGAACTGCAACAGATAGAGAATAAATAAATAATTCATGTCAATTCTTTGTACCAAGGGGAATAACAAGGTATTTGTGTACATTAAGTACTGTACATATATCAAAAATATCGTTTGTAAATGTGACGTATTGTACATTACATCTAGTAACTATTCTCAATAAAACATTTTCCCCACCGTTAAGATTTTCATTCAGTACTTATGTAACAGCCATTTTCCACTAACACCAGTACACAGTGCTCCTGAAACTTTCTTCCTTTCAGCGTTTCCAAGAATGGCTGAAATATCTATCAATGCTTTGCAATTGTATTGAGAATGCTTTATAATAATGGTGCTATAGCAGTTCAAGTCACAATTTTCAGCTGTCCCTCCAAATGATGGTTTTCGAGAGTGAAAATTCCTGCCTATGTTATCCTGAAAATAATAATAATTTTCTCCTTAATTCTAACAACTCCAAGGAAATTACAGAATCTCATGACAATATGCTGTTTTCTATAAAAGACAGTGACATTACCTGCAAGCTACATCAACCGTAAGACTAAGTAAAGAAGAGTGGGATTCTTCAGGGGTTCCCTTTAAATTATGGTTAAGAGAAACTTCCCTGATGGCTGTGTGCAGCAAGTAAATGGAACAAATACTGTATCAAAGAATAATAGGAAGCATATACAGAAAACTACATGAAAAACTATGTATAGAAATTGTAATTACTCATTTAGACCTAGGTGGTCTGTTATAGCTCATGTAGGGTTACTCTTTATAATTAAATTAATTTTTGAAGATACAAGTGATATATATTGCTATAACAGAATATATAGTTGA
The DNA here is from genome assembly GCA_026402145.1 of Polypterus bichir lapradei. Classification (NCBI taxonomy): domain Eukaryota; kingdom Metazoa; phylum Chordata; class Cladistia; order Polypteriformes; family Polypteridae; genus Polypterus; species Polypterus bichir. Next base: position 5,827,254 of record JANRMT010062818.1, on the reverse strand, counting down.
GAGGCTGGGCAAAATCATTGTTCTCAAAAGTACCTTTTTTATATAATGTAGCTCTTCCACAAATGCTTAATCAACTGTAGTTATTGTTCTTGCATCTTTTAAAGGCTAAATGTTTTTAAAAACACAGATATTAGCAGTAGATAGGACAATAAACATACATATGAAACATTTGTAAAATACAGCATTTACCACTGAAACCATCTGTTTTATGCAAGAAATAGAAGCTCTGCATAATTTCTTACAAAGAAAATTACTTTTTTTTCTAGTTTTAGGTAATATAAGATGTAATTTTCCCATTGAGTTGAGAAAGATTAGTCAATGTACTAGCAATGTAGTGTAGAAAATTAAGATGATTTTATATCTAAATAGTCTAAACATATCAGAAATAACTGCAATTGCTCCATAATTGGATAATCATAAATGCCACAATATCTGATAAATAAGAAAGCATCATTGTCCAAAAAGAATTTAACTTGGGATATTTTCAAAACTTGGGTTCAGTTGAGGCTGGAGCTACCTTTGTTCACAATTATGATTATAACCCTGATATATATTTTAAATCACATTAATCTAGAGAGGTGTGTCTGGTGTATAATTTTTATTTAAAATACAATGTGTTTTGGATAAATTAATGAAGAATAGACATTGTGAATTATTTAACTCCACTCATTACCTAAAATAGTGATAAGAGAGTCCCTTTGGCCTTTTTGCACCAGATGTGCAAAATAAATAATAAGCTTCCCTCAGTAACGTAACTTATTATGAAAATATTTATAACAACCAATTGGCATTAAAGTGTTCTCTATACCCTTGGTGTGTCTGCACATGTGCAACCTAAATATTCCATGGACTGCCTATTTAGATTGCACAGCCCATACCAGCAAAGAAGTACTTAAATTTCACTTCCTCCCTTAAATGTAGCCACGGGAAGTTGAAAAAAGGGAAAACAGATCAGAAGTACATCGTTCACAAGACATTACACTGCATCTTGATTTTCATCCATTGCTGAGGAGGACTGTGCAAAATATGAAAGACCTATGTATACTCCTTCCACTTCATGGAAAAGAAACTAGCAGTAAGATGTTCCTGTTTCAAAGCACAGAGTCCTGAGGCCTCATGTATAAACGGTGCATACACACAAAAATGTTGCGTACGAACGTTTCCACGCTCATATCGTGATGTATAAAACCTAAACTTGCCGTAAAACCATGCACATTTTCACGGTAGCTCCAACCCAAGTTCTGCGCTCAGTTTTGCAAACTGGTGGCACCCAGCGTCCAAGCAGTGCTACTGTTTCTGTGTGGTTACCCTTTCTTTTTTAGATCCTCATCCCTGACGCAGCTTTATGATATACAATGAAACTAACTGCATATTGTTTATTAGTTTAAGGCATCTGATTGTAATTAACCTGTAACAATATAATGGTCCAGGGAATAGCCAAAGTATTCCAAATACCATAGCTGCGTTAGCATTGTTACTCTCACTGCACCTTTTTTTTCTTCTTTCAGCTGCTCCCATTAGGGGTTGCCACAGCAGATCGTCTTTTTCGATATTATTCTCACTGCACCACTTGGAGTATTTATATCACTGTATCTGAGTGGGGAATCACAGCTCTACAGCAGCTGATCGGAAAGAGAATTATCGGTATACAGCATCAAACATACGCTGCCTCAGCCATGCTGTCTATTGAACTGCTCTCATACGGCAAACACTTCAGAGCCTTTCCTGTACGGACCTCGTGGTTCAGAAACAGTTTCATCCCAAGAACTATAAACGCACTCAATCAGTCCATCAAGTGCTCCTTGTAGAACTGTTGGTAATTATAAGTACAATCACCTCACTGTAAACTTGCGATACAGTTATAATATTGCACAACCTGAGCCACTTTATAAAGCACGTATTTACATATGATGATGATATTATTTTTAAGATGAAATGCAGCAAAATATGATTATTATATTATACAGATAAAACTTTAACTTCATTTAAATAATCTATATTGTTAATAATTAAACATGTGAGGACACGGTGCCGCAGCGCTAGCGAGGAGCTGGTGCTCCATTCACGGATTGTTCCTGCCACGTGCTGTATTTTTGCTGGTGCTGGCACAACACTGGAAGGATAGATGGATAGAATAATTAGAATCGGTGTTCTAAGCCTACAGATGGCTTAATGTCTATTACAGAGCAGATTGTGTGGCAATTGGGTATTTGGAGAAAGAAAAGTAAGGACAGGATTTGGGGGTTAGTACGTTTGAAAGAGAGAGTACTGCTACAATAAATTATTTCATGACATAAACAATCACTGTGCCACCGTGTTCCCATGTTTAATAACATGCTTTAACTCCTATCATCATGAAAATGATATCACGTACACATCTCAGTATTTTAATTATTCAGAGAGCTGCAATATTATGAATGTAATGGATTTTGTGTCCTGTCGGAGGAAGAGAAAGCCCAGAAGCACGTAGTGATTCACACACATAGAGCACATAGAAGATCAAATACAAAAAAAAGCACTTAACATGCTACTTTAGTTACGATGGGATTTGAGAAACTAGTAAATTAAACGATTTTAAGATGAAGTTTATGATGTTCTACTTTAATGACAAACTACGTAATTAAAGTGGAAATTTTTAGATTAAAGTTGACATTTCATGCTTTTTTCCCACTGTGTGCCTTTTTTTTTCTCTGTACCCTAATAAGCTTTCATATGACACTCAGACAGTGGGCTGCGAATCACCTTTTCACGGCGACTTTGATATGTGACAACTGTTTTATTTCGGGCACTGTGCAACTTTGTGAACTTCAGCTTTCGAGTTTCTCCAATACACTATGTCACTCGATCAACTTCATTTTTTTGTTTATACCACTGTTTAAACCAACAAATAGTACAGTACGTTTTTTTCTTTGCCTCCACTCATGCTTATGCGTTACTTTTCATGCTGACCGGGATTTATGTAGCGGAAGAACGTGGAAGTTGGCATTCGGAAAGATTTATGCATCTGGATTTTTTTGTGCATACAAACATTTCTGCTTTTGTGCTTATGGCATGTTATATTGTGAGTTCTATGCACGGCGTTATACATGAGGCCCCTGGTGAGCAGAGAACAAGTATTTATGTAGAAAATTGCATTAAACAGCAAACACGTGGAGACACAGAGTTTAACAACCTCCAACTAGGCATACAGAGTTTGAACTCTGTATTTTCTGCCGGTATTATTGCAGCTTGTCATTATCCTTATCCTCAAAGTCATTTGATTCTAAACTTAAAGTGTTGCAGATTAGGCCAGGGGTGTCCAACTCAGGTCCTGGTGGGCCACAGTGGCTGCAGGTTTTCATTCTAACCATCTTCTTAATTAGTGAGCCATTTTTGCTGCTGATTAACTTGTTTTGCCTTAGTTTTAATTGACGTGACTCAGACCACTTAGTTGTTTCTTTTTCCTTAATGAGCAGCCAAACAATAATTTAGGTGGTCATCTGTTGGCTCATTTCACATCTCATTTCTGTTTAGCTGCCATTTAATGAAGAAACAAATCAGTTCAGAGGACTGAATCCTTAAAAACAGGGCTATTAAAATGAAGGGAAAAGGAGTTAATTAGCAGTGAAAACTGCACGCCGATTAGGAAAAGAATTAGAATGAAAACCTGCAGACACAGTGGCCCACCAGGACCGGAGCTGGACACCCCTGGTTTAGACAGTTCGAAGTCAATACATTTTTCCTGGCATCAGGTAATTGTAAGGCTGTCAGCTTATTAAATTAAATTAAATTAAAGCTTTTAAATAGGTATGGCCATATGATTGAACCTATGTCAAACCCCTGCTTGCAAGCTCGCTCCATAGAAAAGATTGTTTCAAGTGAAAAATATGAGTTTTTCTTTTCTTGTCATTATTGGTTTGACGTACAGAAAGTATTGCAGTAACATGATGTAAGTGCTTGTGAAGCCTTTCCTCATAGTTCTTGAGCACTGGTAATTTAGAGGAAAAATACAGGTCTGTGTTATTATACTGTTATTATAGCTAAGAATAAAGAATATGAAAAAAAAACACACATGTAATTACATGTCTGACTTATTTCTTCATTCACCCTGTCAAGCAGGAGCAGCTCTTCCTTACTTTTAGAGTCAGGCATTCACCTGGACTCAAGACACTCTGGGGGCAGTGTTAGGTGAAAATTTTGACTGGGTTGGTGCATACGTTGCACCAAGCACTGTTGTTCACCTACTAATATGAAACTTAAGCTAGGATTAGATCTTTGTAAGATGTTAGTTTTACCCTGCTGATGTGTTTCTTAATAGCATTCATTCCCAGGAACAGAGGTACCACAGGTTCAAATATAATTGAGTACCCTCCCCCTTTTCCATTGCTTTCCAATCCCCTCAACTGAGACAGCATGGTCACTCAACCTATCCATTAATTTCTGAATTCTACTCAAACCAGTTTTGGGTCACAGGGATCATATCCTTGGAGCATTAGACACAAGGCAGAAATCAGCCCTAACATACATCTACACTCACTCATCCTGAACCAATGTATAGTTTGTGGTCAACAAATGGTTATTTTTTGTTATTTTCAAAATAAGCTGTAGTCCTTAGAGAAGAACCCACAACAACACAGAGAATGTTCAGTCAGATACTTGGGATCTTTTGGAGCTGTGAGAAAGCAGTCTTCGGAATATTTGAACACCAAAAGTATAGGCTAATAGTGATTCCTCAGTATTCCTCAGTATAGGCTAATAGTGATTTCATAATATTTATTTGAAATTTATACAATATTTTATATAGCACATTTCCACTGTGAAACACGTTCTAATGTGCTTTAAACATACAAGGCTTTAATATTTTTTTGTCAGTTTGACAATTTTGGATCAACTTGACAGACAGTTTAAGCAATTCACTTACCTAATGAATCAGTAGATAAGTCTGAACCATCACCTTTGTCTTTTACAGTTCAATACATTTTTGTCCACTAGATAATAAAGAAGTCTTCTTTCAAAATCGCTCCTAATTTCTTTGTGTAACGAAGGATTTTCAAACATTTATATAAAATTTTATTTTTTTCCAAATGAACCCACCATGAAGGGCTCACTTTAAGTTAATAGGTGGCATAAATCTTACTTATGCTTTCATCATTTTAAATTATTCTGCCCTTTTAGGCTCAGTGTCCTTTGGCTGAAATTATTCGGCTCCTTCAATATTTCATCGCATACTTTTTAGTCTGGTCTATATAAATTTTTATTCACTATATTTTGAGCATAACCTCTCAATACTCTACATGTTGAGATGTATACCACATCAATGTCAAACCATGAGTTTTTATTTTATAAAATGTCTTTCACAATAATCAAGATCATAAAGTGATGAGCAAATCACAGAAGGCTGAAACACAAACCTTCTGTCAACTGTCTAATAGTGGACAATGATGAGCCCATTATGACCACTCACATCTATTTAATGTAATGTACATTGGTTTAAATTAAATTAAATAGACTAGTTTGCATGTGTTTCAAAGGGAGCGTCATTATACCATGAGGCCAGGCTGGTTTTGATTTTTTCCTGGATTTGAGCCAGTATTCTAATTCTGTATTCAGTATTCAGTATTCTAACTATTCCTTTGTGACTTGTCATTAATGCTTGGCCTAAACATCATTTTTAAGATATCTGTTTTGGTACTTCTACCTTGAAGCTTTCAATCTAACACTTTCAATTTGTATTACAGAACTGACACTCTTCTTTTCCACCAGTACAACTTCTTCATATGTTTTGATGCAGACAGTGACAGCAGGATCAGCCCTATCTCTGAATAGTTGAGCCCATTGCTATAAATGGTTCCCTCTTTCTAAGGGTGATCCACTAAGAAATGCCAGTGCTTCTAACTCTTATAGGTATTAGAATGTCATTCATAGAACCAGAGAAACAAATAGCCCCTCAACACAACCGTAATGTAATATTCCTTTTGTCAATATAAATTGCATTTCTGAGTATGCTTGTTTAACTTGCTCTGTATTTGTCTACAGTTATAATGAAACAGTAAATATTTGAAATTAAATTTTCATACTGAGATGATGAACTCTTTTTTTTTGCATTTGGTTGCTAATGCTTTTGTCTTTGTGCTTGAAAAGGGAAAAAACTAATGTTTATTTTAAAAAAACACTTGGGTTACAACCTGGTCTGAATAATCTTGAGTTACCATTTGACTTGGTGTATTAGTATGAATGTTTGTGAAGTAGAGTGAATAATGGTAAAATAAGTGAATATGTTCTTTTAAGTAGATTAATATTTTCAAAAAACCACTTCCACAGACAGCACTGATGTATGGATATCCATAACCATTCATTAGTAGACTCACTTGATCTACCTCAGGATCAAGAGCTTACTGTATAGCAGCAGCATGACGGCACAAGACAGAAACCTAACCTGGATAGGGTACCAATCAAATGTATATTGTGGAAATGACTGATAGAAATACATAACATTTAAATTATTTTTTTAAAAGAATAGTATGTCTGATGTCCTTTTGCCCTAATTTGTTCCATCAATGAGGTCTGTTCTCCTATTTGAGCATATGGAACGTGTCTGTCAACCAATCAATCTCAAGAAAAACTTTCCTCAAGTAAGTGAAGAGATGGAACATGAAGGAAGAATGAAAAAAAGAAAATAAAAATCTCACGTTACCTGTGTTGCATAATCTCAAAGAGCTTTACATGGAGAGAGTGGAGCCGCTTCAACCTTCACCAAGGTGTAGCACGCACCTTGATCATGTTACGTCAGCCATTATTGTGCCAGTACACTCACCACAAATTAGTTATTAGGTGGAGAAGGGATGATAGAGAGAGACAATTAAAGACAGAGGATGACTAGGGAGACTGAATGAAAGAGGCTGTGATGGGCAATTTAGCTTACACTTTAGGATACACTGTACTCTTTTCGAAAGATGCCTAGAGATCTTTAATGACCACAGAGGGTCAGGAGTTCGATTTTATGTGTCATCTGAAAAGACGGCGCCAAATTTACGGGACAGTGTCCTTGTCACTGCACTGGGGCATTGGAATCCACACACACACTACAGAGTAAGCACCCCCTGCTTGCCTCACAAACACCTCTTCAGTAGCAACCCTAGCTTTTGCCAGATGGTGTCCCATCCAAGTAATGGCTGGGCTCGAACATGATTAGCTTCAGGAGGATGACCTGATGTGGTACAGCTGCTGATAATAATAATAGAAGCAGTAGTGGTAGTGGTGGTGATGGTAGTAGTAGTAGTAGTAGTAGTAGAGCCATATGGAAGGCACTTTTTAAATTGAAGACCTGCCTTTCCCCCTCAATTGTTTTTTAACAGCCCTCTTTTCAATTAAAAAAGTGACTGCCATGAGTATTAGTTACTTAACAAAGAGTTTAGATTCAGGCTTTGGTTTAATCCCTGCTTTGGAGTTCAACTTTAGATTTTTGTCTTATGATTAGACGAGCTCCTATGACTGATCTTTTGCCTTGCCAATTTGGTTTTCATCTCCATGTTAATTTCCTTGCTCGCAATAATATTTTGGGCTTCCTTGAATGCCCATAACAGCACTCATACACACACTTGTACCCACACTAGGGACAAATTAAGAGTTATCAAATTTACCTAAATACACATATTTTGGAGGAAAATCTGTGCGGAGACCTGCAGGTTCTACACATAGTTAAACCAGATGAGAGATTCAAACCAAGGATGCTAGATCTGTGAGACAGCAGTAATCTCGAATGTGAAAGTCTCTTACCCTGTCACGCTTAAGGAATGTTCCTCTAACCTGAAAGGCTTATCAAAGTTTTGTCCACAAAATTGGTATCATCACCTTACTTTGTAACAGCTCATACCTGTGTCAATGCAACGACGAAGTGAAAAGTTATGCCTTGCTCTGCTTGCTATATGCTCATCATTAAAATACAGTGAAATAATTTCTTCATCCCAGGACAGACCTGTGATTCCTGCTATTGCACCCAGTTCTTATCAACACACCCAGAGAATAACACAGTAATTAAGTCAGTCGGTGACAATCTCTGGACACACACGTGCAAAATGTACGGCACAATGGTCCTCAGTACAATAGAGTCACAGTAAAATCTAAAGGGCACTAGAACCCTCCCTTATACCCCAGTAATCCCCCCATTAGGAGCAGCCTGAAATTGGCATCTACAGTAATAACAATGTGATTGCAGAATTGTGGTATTTTTTTCTGTACTTGTTTAGTCGCCTGGGAGCTTCTCTCCAGCAGAATGTTATCTCAGTGTTTAAACACATCCTTTGTCTTGAAAGTAAGCACTACATTTTGTTTGGAATTTCAAGCTGTGTAACAGCAGCACTCAAGGTCTGCCCTTGAGAGATACTGAAAAGAAGTTTCAGTGCAATACATAAAAGTGCCTTTGCTCATATTTGAATAAAGCATTTCACAGGGATGGCGTTGTTTTGAAACTCTCAATTGTCACTTATCAGAGGATTAAGTAAAAGGAAGTCACACGCAGAGGCAATGTTACACAAGTTTGTTGCTTGGTATGAATGATTTCTTGCAACACATAATGCTGTTTTGTTACTCATTATATTTCTTTGTCTAATAAAGATTCCTTAATTTATTTCACATTCTTGCCTTTGTATTCTTTATTTTAGAACCACTGTATCATGCAAACAGTGCTACAGTCTTTGTAAGATTTTAAATATAAGAGTTGGATGCAAGTCCACGGCTGTGCATTTCATTTGTTTTACCATTAGGTGCTAGCAATGGCTGACACACTTTTTTCTTACTGAATGGCTCACTTGGAAAGTTCAGACCAGATTTTTGGAGCTGAATGGCCATAATGATTATATTTATTGGGGGGTGATTTTTAAAAAGGGTGGCACTGTGGTAAAGTGATTTGAACTGCTGTTGAACCTCTAAAGCCTAAGTTTAGATCTGTTGTCAGTGAGTTTTCATACTATCCCAAATCTCTATATTACTCCCACACCCCAAAGTGCTGATTGGCAACCAGTAACCAGCATTGTACCTTAATGTGTTTACTGTATAAGGGTGTGTTAATTAGAATGCCCTGAATAATAATAATAATTCTTTACATTTGTACAGTGCTTCCACAGTCTTGTGTTTAAAACAAGTGCTTGGCACTATACACTGTGAAATAAAAACAATTTAAATATTGAAAAGTAGCTGTATGTGATTGTCAGTAGCAATTACTGTTGCTGGAATTTCCTAGTTTGAGGTAAGGTTTCACAAATTCACATTTTTCTGAATCATTGGATATTTAATGTTTTTATCCTTTTCTAACTTTGAAATAATTGTATGTGGGGTAACTTCCATCACAGTTTTGAAGAACAGATGTTTTAATGCAGCGTAGAACTGTGATTGTATAATTTGAAAATGAGATTATATGCAAATGAAAAACATCTTTGATGGTTCCCTGCCCCCCAAATAAACCTCATTTTTGTTTAGATAACACCGAAAAACATGAAAAGTTGCAGAATTGGTTTAATAATAACATTATTCATCAAAATGAACTCTAATAAGACCTTGCTCTTCATTAAGTACTGTTTAATAAAACTTTTTACTTACGCTTTATCGCTTCAAGTTTCATATTCAAAACAATGGCTTTTCTTGGGTTTTTCAAACTATTTCACATTCTTTTTTTGATCCATTTTCCTGAAGATAATGGAAGAAGATATTCTAGCAGCACACATCCCATGTTGACTGGACCATAACAAGTACACCTCACCTCAGAATCCAGCTTCTTCCTATTTAGCAGTTTGAAATGTCGTGATGTGGATTGGTGGTCTATCTAGGGATGTCACCAATGTCCAGACATGCTGTGAAGATGATTGGGTGTTAGTGCTGACGGCGCATGTTTGAAAATCATCCCAGACTGAGCCTTCATCCATCCATCCATCCATCCATTATCCAACTCGCTATCTCATATCCACAAAAATTCAGCTTCACTGTTGTTCATAAAATAAAAAATGGGTATTAAAAGACTTTCTTCATATATTCATATTTTTATAAAGTGCTTGTTTGTGATTCAGGAGAAGCCCCTACCTGTTATTAGATACAATTTGAATGACAATCTACAAGACCTAACAAGTTTTTCCATGGTTTCATTGCTTTTTTTAATTATCTAACAGATCAAGAACATGAGGCTTATCTTAATAAAAGTGCCATGCATCTTACCTGTCCTGTGTTTGAAATCGTCATTTTTTTCTTTCACCAAACTTAACATCATCATAAGAATTAGTTATGAAAGCTTTGAAATCACTTTAGTTTTCTTTGTGCAAGAAAACCCTACGTATGATACCAAGTTCAACTTGTCTTGATGTTTAGTTATGCAAGATGTTGAGATTTTTGGTGTTCACTCCTATTTTTTGACCCTCTAGACCTGAAAAACCCAAAATTTTAGGCCACTTCTGGACGAAAGTTTAGGAAGTAAATTACACCCTTATAATAAAGGTGTAAACCAATTGGTATGATTAGCAAAAATGAACAGAAGGACATGGAGTTTTCCATGCCATGTCAACCGACCCCAGACGTTTAGCCCCTAATGAGGTATGAGGGGTGTGATGGATGGCCAGGACCATCACCTGGCCAGAACACCGGTTGGGTGGAAGGACCAAGGAAGAGAACCTCTTTGGGACAGTATCCTCCCTGAGCCACTAGAGGGCAGCCCCCCTGGGTTGCTACTATACCACGGGTCCTCCCAAGACATGCAGGGAGTTGTAGTTTGGAGCAGCCCTGTTGGGCTCCGTGGGTGGTAGAAGGGGGTGCTGCAGCTACAGCTGAACCTTTTGGTGCACCACTTCCAATGCACCTGGAAGTACAGCCGGAATAAGGTCAAGAAAAACCTCTGGGTGCATTTTAAAAGGAGCTGCTTCACCATCAGTCAGCGAGCCAGAGTCAGCAGGTGGAAGACAAAAGCTTGTGAGAGGAGGAGTGGAGACTGAGAGAAAGAAGGAACTGTGGGTTATTTGGTGCTTTTTACGGTGTTGTGCGGTGGGGGGCAAATAAAAAACGCTTCCCCACTTGAATAAAAGGTGTACTATTTTGCAAGACTTGTGTCTCAGCCTGTCTCAGCCTGGTGGTCCACAGGGTTCAACGTTACTGCTTTTCACAAAACTTTGAAAAAATGGGGATCATTAGTATAAGTACTGTATGTGGAATGTTGTTTTAATGCTATTTCAAGGTTTATGATCATGAATCTGATAATATGTTTGATATTTGATTCTTTACCGGTGGTCTAAGAGTCACCCTCAGAAGGTTAAAAATGACAAATGAGCATGTGGGGTATCGTTTAAGACTATTTCAAGGTCAGTGATTAGTAATATGATTTTTTTATATTACTGATCCTTTGCTAGGGATTTAGCACTTTATTGACCTCTATCAGAGGGTGAAAACTGACAAATTTATATTAAAATCAATAATATTTAGACTTTAAACATTTGCATTAAAGCACAGATTTTAATATTTAAAATATCTGGAGCAACTCTTCTTTTTATTATGTTCTTCTACCTTATGAAGTAAATTGTTACTGTGAGGGACACCCTCAGTGTGGAAGGACAGGGGGAGACAGCTTACAACAGGGCATTATTTCCCCAGATCACTTGATGGCAGCCCCCCTGGGGTAGTGCTTCAGTTTCCCACAAGACATTAAGGGAATTGGACTTCTTTGGTTCAGCCTTGATGGGTTCCATGGATGCCACCAGGGGGTGCTGTGAGCACTGGGGAGCCCTACTTTGAAGAGTTTCCAACCTCACCTGGAAGCAATTCCAGGCCAGACCTGTGGTATACTGGAAGTACTCCTGGGTTTTGTTTAAGAGGAGCTGGCAACTCGGGAAGCCAGAGTTGGGAGGAGGAGGATGAAGCTTGCTGGGAGGAGCAGAGGAGGCAGAGAAAGAGAGAAGACAAAGAGTTACTGGGTGATGATTTGTACTTTGTAACTGTGGCTGTGGTGGAAAACACTTGGCAGTAAAGAGTTTCCCAAGAAATAAAATAAAAAGCCTTTATGTACTTGCAACTTGTGTCTGAGCCTGTCTGTCAGGTATTTGGGGAGCTGGAGCACCCTTTGGTGGCCACATTGCATTTTTTATGAACAACTGAGATTAAGGCAATTTACGCTAATTCAGACGTTTTGTTAAATTTTGCAAAAATGTATTTTTGATTTGTTGAAATAAGGAAAATTAGAAAGCAATTTTGATAAAGAAATGTTTAAACTGTGAATGAAGGAGACTAAAAATATTCTAGATAAAGGATTGTAAATCTGGTGGTTACCTAATCTAAAGTTGCTTAAATAGATGGTTGTAGGTTAGCTCAGTAGCCCAGTGATTAGTAATGTTGCCTCACAGTTCCAGATAACTGGCTTGAATTTATATCCCTGCTACTGTCTAGAGTTTTCATAACTTCTGTGTTTGCATGAGCTTTGCACACATCTTCTGGCTTTTTCTTTTATCTGGAATCCAGGCATATTAAGTTAATTTCCAACTCTACTGTATGTATACATGTGCCTGTTGGTGGACTCATGAACAATCTTTCAAGAGCACAATTAATGTGCAGCATAACTTTTCATTAATTTCAAATAAATTATGTTTATGATAGGCTTAAATTCAAAGGAAGGGTTCATTAATTCTTATCTGCTATTTGTGGGGATTTTATCTGAGCCTGTAATGTTTCAGTATGTGGTGAAGATTCATATTTATCTAGCACCATGCATTCAAGAGCAATTATGGTCTTCTTTCAATCTGAATTGAAATATTTCCTCATTGAGCTCTGCTTCCCAATACCACAAATCACTGTACAAACATTGGCATTATATTTAAGGGAACATACGGGCAAATTGTATATGAACATGTTAGCAAGGGAATAGGCATAAGATGATAAAACTATTTAAGTCACTTTACTCTTTGCATCCAATAACATATCTGGATGAAAATAATCCTTTAAGTTTAAAGTACTAGGGTGTTGTACCGTGTTAACCATTATGAATGTAGTGAAAAGTCAAGCAAAATGACACCCTTTATTGGCTAAAAAGATTACAATATGCAAGCTTTCGAAGGCAACTCAGGCCCCTTTTTCAGGCAAGATGTGAAGAAGGGGCCTAAGTTCCCTCAAAATCTTGTATATTGTAATCTTTTTAGTTAGCCAATAAAAGGTGTCATTTTGCTTGACTTTTCACTACTTTAAGTTTAAGTAAGCCAAACTTTAGTTTAGTGGACCAGGCCCATCCAGTCACACCTGTATCTCTATCCTGCTCCTGTACATAATGATTCACTCATTGATGTGTTCTATTCTGTGTGCCTGTCTATTGGAGCTGAACATGCTCCAATGTGGAACCTAGCAGTGGACCTCTAAAGAAAAAAGAATGTAAGAGGTGATTCCCAGGGCTTTAACTCCAGCAATCCCAGAAGGTGTTGTGGTAGTAGATATATTAGGAAAGTAGATTATGAGATGGGTCACTGAACAACAGAAGAGAAGCAGCCAGATCAGTAATTGGCAGCAAAGGGTTACCACATACAAAAGTGGGTTCTATGCTTCATGTCATATAGGGCAGGCACCCTGTTACCTGCTATGGTCGGCTGAACCATGAAACAAATACAAGCTTTAGGAATACTGAGCACAATATCTCTAAGATAATCCCCGAGAAAGGAAATTATTCCAGGAATTTTTTCAGATATATCCTTATAAGGTCACTCCCTACTCAATGTGTTTAGAAGTTGTAGTTAGAGTCAGTAAAGTCTGGCAAGACAGAATGTGCTCAGGAGAACTCATGTTGGTATAAGTAAAGTGACTACGTGGTCAAGCCAATTCAGCGACTAGTTATTATTTTCAAGCTGTGCTGTTTATATGGGTATTTTTTTTGCTGTGCTGCACAGTTTCTCAACCATTGTGTCACGACTCACTTTTGGGTTGTGGACTTCTGCCAGCTGGTTGCAGGTTTTGTATGTTTACAATAGTAATGAGTCGAATTGGATCACTGCTCCAACGATCATGCTCGATCCACCAAACCCCAATGATCATGCTAGATTCTTCTGAGGGAATCACCCTCCATCCCAGCTCTGACAATCGCACATGGTGGGTTTTGAAGACACTTACATGATGAAAAGTAAGATGTGACACCAAAAAAGGCTGAGAAACACTGCTATATTCTGTTTTTCACTATGCTCATTACTGTCCTGATATTTTTTTAATTATAATGCAATATATGTTAGAAACCTCCTTTGTTTTGCACCAGAGCAGAATGACTTGCAGAAGTGCTCTGAAGTGTCTAAGTTTTAATATATGGCTTTCTCCTGGCAATTCTCATGCCTGTCTTGTTTCTCTAGAATTAAAAACTCTAGATTATAATATATTGTCTAAATGTAAAACAGATATTGCTAACTTGTTGAGAACAAGTTAAGGCAAAATGGTGGCCAGAACCCATATAAGATAAATATGTTTTCTGTACATCTCTACTTTACCACTTTTATTGAAAAAGATAACATAAAACACAAAAATATAAAATTTAAAAGTATAAAAATAAGACCATATGATTCATTGTGGTGAATGTGGATAGACAGTTGATTTCAAGCTACATACAACAATCAAATGGTGTGTTAAATACAACCAGTGTCTGGTCAAGTGTCTTAAATAAGTGGATGAAAATTGAAAAAGAAATAAACATTATGACCACATGAAGACTTTTATTGTGTGGCTTGGCTAATAATTTATTAGGAACAATCAAATGTTAGACATTCCTACAAAGTAATAGCTCATTTCTAAAATGCAAATAATGAGGCCACTAATTCATCAGAGATGTATCACTAATACTGAAATCTTCATTGCAAGTACTAATTGCAATTTTACAGCCTATGCTCTCATTTGTTGACGAGAAAAAAATAATTCTGGTTTTCACTGAAGCTTAGCTGCTAGTCATCAAACACCACCTTTCAATAAAACAATCATATATACTGTAATTGGTTTTTGAATGCTGCATGTAATACATAATAGATTATGTAGTAGGAGTTCACTTCCTGTTTAAGCTAATGCTCAAGCAAATTGCACAGTTGTATTTTTAGTTTTCTAACTGGACATAGATTGTCTGCCCTTGTAGTCTTTTTTTAAAGAATGACTCAGGTCCTGCTGCAACTGGTTTAAAAGGAAGATGCGAAAATTACAACTGTCACTGCAGAAAATGTGTTTTCTGGTTTCGCTAAGCCTCCGTCCCTAACTTCTGTTTGTTCTTTCTGACTTGTTTACAGTGCCTATAAAATCACCACCTTGTAGGTTTTCACATTTTATTAAACAACGTTAAATCATGCTGGATTAAATGTTAGCTTTGTTTTCACTGATCAACAAAAAAAGACTACTTAAAAGAATACTCAACCCAAAAATGACATGTTTTTTATGTTACCCCATATACCTTTCAGTGATGACTGAGAAAAATTTCACCACGTTTTCATGAAGAATGGGGAGAAAGACATTCATGTCATAACAGAACTTAATGAAGGCCAGTGTTGTACAATGTAACATAATGTAAAAAAACGTCTATGGAAAAAAGGAGAATATGTGTTCATTTTAGAAAGTGACTCTTATTAGGTAGCCTGTTTATGTGCATACATCTTTCTCTCCATTAAACCTTGAGGTTAAATTTTTTTCTCAGTCATCACTAAAATGTATATGGTGTAAATAAAATATTGAAAAATATTTTTGGGTGCAGTATTCCTTTCATGTCAAAGTGAAAGTAGATCTCTGCAAAGTTATCTAGATTAATGGCAGATATAAAACACAAAGTATTGGTCACATCATTACCATGTTAGCAACTAGTTTTAGAAGTCACATAATCAGTTAAATGGAGATCCTCTCTCTGTAATCAAGGGTTTCAGTTGATTGTAGTATAAATGCATCTGTTTGTGGAAGGGCCAATTTATAGTCTGTCTGCACCATGGCCTAACATAGAAAATGAAAGCAAAAAAACACTCCAAGCAACTCTGTAAATAGGCGATTGAAAAGTTCAAGTCAAGGAATGGATGAAGAAAATCTTGAAGTTCAGTTAAATCAATCACTGACAAATGGAAAGAGTATGGCACAGCCATAAATCTGCCAAGAGCTGGTCTTCCACAAAAACTCAGTGATTCTGCAAGAAGACTAGTTAGGGAGGCTACCAAGATACTTATGGGAACTCTGAAGGAGTTACAAGTTACAGTGACTGATATTGTGGAGACTGCATATAACCACTGTTTTCTGGGTGCTTCACCAGTTGCTGTCTAATGGAAAAGTGGCAAATAGAAAGCCACTGTTAAAAAAATACACATGACATCTTGGCTAGAGTTTTCCAGAAGGTGCATGGGAGACTCAGGAGTCAGGTGGAAGAAGTTTCTATGGTGTGTTAAGATGAAAATGGAGCATTTTGACCATCAGATTAAAAAACATGTTTGAACACTGCATATTATCAAAATCACACCATGGTGACAGCATCATGCTATGGGGGTGCCTCTCTGTAGCAGTAAAATACAAGGAGTTCCTGGAGGAAATCTGTATGCAGTGTGCAGAAAACCTATGCCCAAGGAGAAGATGTGTTTTCCAGCAAAACAATGACCCCAAGCATAAAGCCAAAGCTACAGAAGGCTGTCATATAAATAAAAATATTAATGCCCTAGAGTGCCCAAGTTAGTTTCCAGATCTCAATTTAATTATTGTTGGACCTGAAACAGGCTCTTCCCTAACAATCTACATGAAACCTGTGTGACACTTGAGGGCACTGTTACTCCTCTAACCCGATAGACAAACATCCAGAACACCAGGTAAAATCACAAAAAAGGTATTTTAATTCCTTTTCTTTCTTATCAATAGTGCCTTTAAGCACCCCAACCACCATATACAGGCAAGTAATAATAATAACTATAATAATAACACACAATTCTCTCCTCCACACCTCCCATCAAGCTCTGTCATCTACCTCCCAACTCTGGCTCACTTGCTGAGTTCCCAACAGTCCTTTATATAGTCCTTGACCTGGAAGTGCTTATGTTCTTCCTCTCACGTGACTTGCCAGCACTTCCAGGTCAAATGGAGGGCTTGAGTTTTCTTCAGCCCGGAAGTACTTCGGGGCTTCCGTCCCCGTGACTTGGGAGTACTTCCGGGTTATACGGAAAGTAAAAATACCCCGGTCTCCCTGTAGTGTCTCCTGGCGGCACCCACAGTACCCAGCAGGGCTGTGCAGCTGAACTCCAGATCCCATGGTGTCCAGTGTCCCAAATTAGCTGCCTTCCCCCATCCTTCCAATCCTTGGGCATCCCAGCTGGGTTAAGCTGCCGGCCGTCCATCACACGTGACAGAGCTTAACCAGTTTTGCAAGGAAGAAAAATGGGGAAAAATGGCAGTGTCCAGATGTGTAAAGCTGATAGTGAGAGAAATGTCTACACAGACTCGGGGCTGTCATGTCCGCCAAAAGCACATCTATTAAATACTGACTTGAAGGCAGGTGAATGCTTATGCAATCCATGATTGAGTGTTATTTGTAATCAATTTAGATAATTTTGCAGAGGTATTTTTTTCACTTTAGCATGAAGAAGTTATCTTTTGTTGATTTGTGTCAAAAAAAGTTAAATTAAAAACACTGTGGTTGTATAATAATGAAATGTGAAAACTTCTAAGGGGGTGAATAATTTTTGTAGGCACTGTATTTTAGCTATTTTATAGGTTTGGTTTAGGCTACAGTATATTTTGGGGTTCAGTAATTGTTAGGCATTATTGTAAGTTTGGACTTTTTGTATTTTTTTAACTTAATAAATAATGTGCCCCTTGTATATTTTTGGTAACATTTTCTTTGTACCGAAAGAAAACCTTCTCAGACAGATGATGGAGTTTGCTAATTGCACAACAAAGGCAGGGAACAGTTCACTGAATTTGAACCCTGGCAGTAGCTGTAAGGATGCAGCAGTTACTGCTCAATTACTGATCCACCATTTAATAACAATAATAATAATAATTTTTAAACAAAAGCAATTATATAATATCTTTAAATATGCCATTATTGGTCATTGTTAGTCTATCAAGTTTTAAGCTAAGCATTTTGGAATTTCTTCTGCAGTAATCAGAGCTGCTTTATGTTTCAGATCAGCATCCTTAAATTAATCAAGACCAGCGGAGGAATTATAGGACAACACTCTGGTAGTTTTTCTTGTGTGAGGGGGAGGATTTCTTGTTCCAATTAGTTTAATAAGCCACACTTCGCCAGCTACATCCGACTAAAATAGCAGAAGGATGATAACAGAGCACATCACCTATTAATAAAAAAGAAACAAGATATCGAAAATAAAAGTGCAGCCTGTTTGATTGCAGTTTTTTAAGTTTTTACAATTTTTATAATCAAGTCCAGTTCATTTTATCTATCTTACCCCCCATTTACATGTTCAGAGCACTTGATGTATTTTATTTTTAAAAATTATACACTTGATTATTTTCTATTACTTTTCCTGTAAGTGACTTATTTGATTTTCACTTAAATGTTGTTGGTTTCTGTATTGTAACATAAATTAAATCTCGCAATAAATAAATCTCCCACACGTAATTTGTTTTAGTTGATTCCTTTATCTAAGGTTAGGAAACATAAAAATTGTTTACATACATTATTATTTTTTTTTTTTTTTTACAGCTGTGGCATTAACAGGAGAGGTGACTTTCTTAAGGGTCACGCAGTGAGCCAGAAACAGGAATTTTACCAGCAGCCTTGTGGTTTAAGGTTTAATACAGGGCCAGATTAAGGCCAACTGATGCCCTGTGCACAGCCTAACAATGGCGCCCCCTCAGCCCTTTCATTGCTTAACTAACAAGACTTTAAGACTCAGTAAACGCTGAAGGTGAAATGAGAGTTTAAAATGTACCTCATTTATGTGAAAAATTAGTAAAAGAAATAACAAAGAGCCTAAGGGTTTATTATACAGATCAGCTAATGAATTAAATGCTGGTTAGACCCAGCCAGCTGTGTTTACACGAAACCCTAACCCTAACACTGTCATGTCATGAGACGGAAATAAATATGATATCTGACGATGCCTTTAAACAAACTTTTAAACTAGTCAGTTATCATGACCAAGAAAATCTTGTTTTTTAATGCAGATTAAAGTCAAACACAACAGATAAGGGCAATTACAAACAATTAGACTAAAATCTAGTGTGACATTGAAAGAGTAAATGCATGATAGCAAGGGGAAAACAACCTGTGGACCAATCCGCCCCCTACCCCCAACCTTTGGTGCCCTAAGCACATGCTTATTTTGCTTAATGTATAATCGAGGACTAGTTTAATATCTCAGCCATTACATCACAATATCTGTCTAATCTATTTCATTATTTTACGGAGCCAGTACCTAATGTAACAGCATGGGACAAAGGGCAGTGACAATCTGTTCTGGGGGCCTCTTATTTACACACCCATGGAGTCAGTTTAGATTCAGCATTTAATCCAACCTTTATATCTCTAGGGAAGTGAGAGGAAAACCCATGCATTTCTGGGGAGAATGTGCAAAATGCACACCGACAGTAATCAGGTGTAGGATTCAGGAGGCAACAATGCCTACCATTGCATCACTGTGCCATCTGTTTGTAAATCTGATAAAACGGTCATTTGTGTTGATTTCAGCCTTTATATTATCTAAAGGTTGAACTTTAAAAAAGGTATATAGATTTTTCACATCCACTACATGTCTATATATCTCAGTTGAGATTTGTAATTACAATATGCTTTCTTTCATAATGTAAATAAATAATAATTTATGATCATATGCTACAATGAATAACTCCTTTACAAAGTTAAAAGGGTTAAAAAGCCATTTTAAAAAGATACAAAAAATCATAGTTGCAGGCCATTTGAAACAAGAGCAACCCTACCAAGCAGTGGACTTTCTCCTAAAATTTCCTAACGTTTCACCCAGGACCTCAAAGAGAATGATAAAAAAAAATAAACAGTAGCCTTAGAATAGCATCCAGAGGCCCACATCCATCTTTAGCTTCTTCTGGAGCGGTGTTGCATTGATCAACAATACACAAATCCTGATATTTAAGTAATACTTAAGAAAGGGTTGCTAGGAAAAAAAAATTCTTAACAAAAAAAAATCCCCCGATTTACCTGCTCACTCCTTGACAGGACATCTCCATTGCAGGATAACTTGGCATTTGAGCCCTTACAGTATTTGTTACAAATAAACCATTCCATCAGTCCCTTTATTTGCTCTTTTTGATTACTTCATTTGTAAATATGGAATTCCCTCAACACAAACATTTTTCTATTTACAAGTTAGGAGCTTTGGAAAACAGAATTTGCCTAATTTACCTAATCCTCCAGCAATGCTTACACTTGAAGATTTTCATCTTATTAATGACAAGAATACTTATTGCATTTACAGACTGTAACAATTAACATCATGGCACTCACAACTTGACGACCTTAGGCAATGTAGGGGAAGAGATCTATCACAAAATGTATTGTTTATCAATATGTGCAAGACAAGTTGTAAATTGGATAAAATTTATAACCAGACTGTACTGAGCTGATTAAAATTATATTAATTATATCAGGGAGTGGACCAAAATTGTGAATGATGCCATGAAGGTCTGACCTCTCTGGGGCTTATGTCCTGGAATATACTAAATTAACCTCTTCTTGGACAAAGATATTTTCATATTTACCAGTTAGTGTCATAATTACAATCATCCTGAATCATTTTGGAATTTTTTGGATGACTTTAGACTATCTAGCAAAACTCATTATGATTTCCTGTGCCATATTTGTAGTACATCATTGACTACTCTTGCTCAACTGGAAGCATGCTAATGCACCCTTTGTAGCTCAACAGGAAATCAATATTATATACTGTATTACCTAAAACTAGAAAAAAATCAAATTTTCTTTGTATGGAGCAGTGCATAGCTTCTTTAGAATGTGACAAAAAATAATCAATGTTATTTAAAAATACTGTAAGTCTGCCAGGCCCCTGCCAATGTTTCTGGTAAACTCCTAGTATTTTAATCTATACGAGAATGTACTATAGTATAACACTGTGTTTTTTGTTACCGATTAGTGCTCAGTTTGGGGGTAACAGTGGGGATTTTGGTATGGTTTAAGATTAAAAAAGCTTAACTCTTAGTGTAACATATGAATATGATTGGATTTATAATGAGACGGAGTATTTTTTCTGTTTGTTTAAAGCAATGTGTGTTTTATTTTTATAACACTTCTCTTGTAATACATAATTTTAGAAAAAAAAAGAATGTGATCTTCTTTTAAAATCTCAAATTACCTTCAATGTTTTTATTTTTTCTTTACACCAGGGTTGGCGCTGTTATTCACAGTCACCGACATGTAAAAGATGCACACGCACTCTCACAGAAATAAATATAGCATTACAGTCAAAGCAGGCAGATTTAATTATTTTCAAATCTGCCGTGTCAAGTTAGTCCCATGGTATTTTCTCTGTTTCATCTCTGTAGTGTTTCAGTTTTTCTTTAGCTATAGTTATGCCTAAGCATATTAAAAAGCTATGGTGTCTCAATTATAACTTTGAGTTTTGCAATGGATTTGCACATTTTAGGAAACTGTGAGCACGATTTGACCACATGTGGAATAATATGTGCATGTGAGTGCATGCATGAGTGTCAGAATGTGAGTCAGTAGACAAAATGCCTCAAAAAAGAAGCATTGCATTTGAGTAAAATGTTGCACAATTGTCACTGTAAAAAGCTAGAAGCTTTGTTTTTAGAAAAATTGCTCCAGTAGATTTTGCTCTATAAAGATGATTTTGCATTTTTGTGGACATTTGTGCCCCAACTGCAACACCATGAAAGAAGAAGAATATACTTTTTTACAACAAGATTCTTCCCTTTCATTTAACATAATAAATAATTCTTAAATAGTATACTGGTAAAATCGTAGTTTTATGCAGATATAGTCCTATGCACTACATAACTTTTGCAGCGTTTCACTCTTTTTAAGTCTGGAGGAACATAACACTACATTGGTGTCCAACTGGTGAGGGAGAATAGACATACTGTATGCTTGTTTTGTGCTCTAGCAGTGATCCAGTGCTGCCTCATTTCTGGTCGCCACTGTTATCTGCTCTTTGTAAATGGGTGAAGCCTTACTTACAGGTAAAGTGTGGATATGTAGTACAAGTGAGGTAGTTACTGGATGTGAATATTCTGCCTGCATTTATATTTTTTAATGCAATAATAACAAGTTTAACAACCCTATTTCTGCCTAAACCAGACTTCCTTTCTTTCCCAGCCTGTACACTGGTACTGTGAGTGCTGTGCAGAGTGGAGGCAGAACCTCTGTGTTTTCCCCAGTTGATTCTGGGGTTTGTCAGGAGTGTATTCTTGCTCCTACTCTGTTCCATGTTTGCATGGACTGGGTGTTGGGCACGGTCATGGGGTTCAGCACCTGTGGGGCATCTGTTGGTGAAGAAAGATTCAATGATCTTGACTTTGTTAATGATGCTGTGATCTTTGTGGAGTCAATGGAGGCTCTGTTTGGGGCTCTCGAGATACTGAGTGAGGAGTCTGAGTGTCTGGGCTTGCAAGTGTCCTGGATAAAAATGAAGATGCTGGCCTTTAATGACCTTTTGGGCACAGCTATCAGCAGTGTGTCTGTTTGTGGAGAGAGTGTCGACCTTGTTGAGAGGTTTACCTACCTTGGCAGCAACATTCATGTCTCTGGTAATTCTTTCTATGAAGTCAGTTGATGGATTTGGAAAGCATTGGGGCTCATGAAGTCGCTGGAAAGAGGTGTGTTGCGCTCCCAATTTCTTTTCCAAAGGAAAAGGTCCAAATCTTTAGAGTACTGGTGCTTCCTGTTTTGCTATATGGCTGCAAGACATGGATGCTATCCAATGACCTGAGATTAAGACTGGACTCCTTCAGTACTATGACCCTTTGGAGAATGCTTGGGTATCCGGGTCACAGGATCCTCATTGTTGAGGATTCAAGAGGCTGGACCAGGCCAAGGGGATGCCCAAATAACACCTGGCAGCAGCAGATAGATGGCCATTTCTGGAGTGTGGGACTGGACTGCTTGTCTGCCTAGGGGGTTGCCATTCGGGATCCTGAGCTGTTTCATAGTGTGGTGGGTGTGGCAATGAGCTGTACCAGTGCATGCTCCCCAACTTGACTTGACCTGACCTTTCCTTATTTTAAGCATTTTGAAGGCCATGGCCCAGTCTTCTCCTCATTCATTACCATGTCAATTCATATTCTTTTATGTCTCTCCCTTGAGTGAATTAACTTAAATTCCATTATCCAGTAATTCTGAACCTCTTTTCCACTTTCCCAATACCTCTGAGCCTTTAATAAAATATCCAAATAAAAATCCTTGACAGCTGCAGAAAACCTTATTTCTAAATAATTAATTATCCACCTCAATTAAAGGACAAGTGTCTGCATGTCTGTCTGTCTCTGTGCGTCCGCCATATACTATGTCTCTGCTATTCAACAAACAGATGGAGCATCACAAACATTAGCACTGCTTTTATGAATCATGTCCCAAATGGTATGTAATAGAGGCATAGCTAGTGGATGGACACGTTATACTACAAACTTTAATGCTGAGGTCTACATTGATTACTTAGATTTTAATCCATCTTAGACATGTAGCAGAGCTAGTTATTACTAAGGGATGTGAGTTCAGAATTGAGTATAGGACCTTAGGTTTGTGAAGCTGTAGCTCTAATCACTTGTTTCATTTTACATTTTCTACCATTATTGTAGGTTTATAGAAAATTTTTATCATGCATGTGAGTATGAAGACCACCTCGCCAGCTCTCAGGTAGGCAGTACAACCCCGGAGTGAGAGGGGGAGCTGTCCCTAACTCTCGTCTCCTTCTTCCACAGTTCTGAAGGAATTCCCCAGGAAACTGACTGACTATGCCCCATCATCTTCACAATATCTAGCATATAAAACCCCCAGAGCATATAAAGCCCCCAGAAAATGGTGTCTCACTTGTGACCCGATCTCCCCGCAGAACAGAGCCCCAAGTTAGATTCCTGCCATTTGAGTTTTGGTGTCCCCATGCATTTATTTCCTTAACGCTAGAAACGTATAATTAGTGTTCAATTAAAGGGGGTGTCCTGGCTGGCACCCCAGCTATTTCCAGGACTCAGCCAGTCACTGTAGATTTTTCTTTGAAAGTATTCCTTCTTGTGGAGGCTGGGGTCACACCACCGTTAAGAATGACTGACAATGAAAAATGTCATCAGTCATCCATATAAAATTTTATTAGTTCTTTTCCTTCAATTTCCTTGAAATCCTTTCTGAGTAGCATTGTTACAACCCTTTCCTACTTGTGAAAGTAGAAAATAAAATAAATCCTAATTAAATTCTAGGCACTTCATAATATTCAAGTGTTTTTAAAGAATTCCTCAATGTAAAATTTGACACACTTTGAATACACAATTAAGTTTGATTCTGAATAAAGTATCTTAAAAGGGAACAAACTGATTGATTGAAGACCCAGGCAGACTAATCATCAATATTTAACACTAGATTTCTGAACACTAGCAAATTTCTATTAATTTAGGGAGAATGGTGTTTGTTTTATTGTTTTTTTACCTATAAATCAGTGAGAAGGTCAAACAGGTTACCTCTGACAGCATCTTTCCCTAAGCCAGTGGAAATGCTGCATGTACCCTGTCAATTCTTTTATTTCTTCCTGTGAAAAAAGTGACATTTTTTGATATGTAATGAATAAGCAATAAGGCCAAATGTATTGTTAGTTGAGTAGCAATGAAACTAGTTGCAGACTTGGAGAAATCCTTGCCGATTGCAGATGGAGAGTAAATCCTGCCTTCCTTAAAGGTAGGAAGTCTTCCATTTTTGCTCTTATGACATTTTTCAAAGTGTTTAATTTTATTTGTGTTTTTTCATACAAATTTTCCATCAAATAATACAAAATGCATAGTAATAGCAAAGAAAATACCTTCTTACCTGGGCTTTAAAGTGCCAAGTGCAGCACATTTTGGCAGAGTGTGCTTTTGTGAGAGAAGATGTGCATATTTAGTTCATTTTTAATTGACTCTGCATTTGTGGGTGTGAATGTGTGTGCAGCAGTAAAGTGGCACCCAATCCTGGGTTGGTTTCTACCTTGTGCCCAGTGCTGCTAGAAAAGGTACTCGATTCTTGTGACCCTGAAATTAATATTCAGGTTATAAAATGGATGGATAAGGGAATGGGTTCTAGTGTGCTTCCTATTGTCAGGGGCATACTGTTAAGTTCTTTTTGGTGTTTGTTTTATTGAAGCTATACTGTGATGCTGTTTTGTGCATTTCTTATGAGCTGTGTTATTTTAGAAACTATGACTGTAGCTCATGCAGATATTAAGACATTATAGAAACAACTTCGAGTAGCATAGTCAAGCAGCCAAATGAATTATTTAGTTGTTAATTAATGTTGCATTTCAGCATTGCTTCTGGTTTGCCTTTGGACTTCATAAAAGTTGTGAAGATTTAGGCAATTGCTTATGTGAATGAGCATTCTTTTGAAAATCCATAAAAGCAATATCTTTTGTGATCTCTGTCCCTTTGTCACCAAGTAGCAATCTGTTAGGGCATTATCTCAGTTCTACACAGGAATGATACAAGACTCAAGAAAAACAAGAAAAGAACAACTGTAAAAATCCATATAAGTAAAAAAAATTACAATCAAGATAAATAATGAAGGGAGTAATCCAACACCTCCTTCCATCCCACTGTTCCAAAGAGGATTGAAAAGGAATAAAAGTCTTTTATGCCCATGTGGACCAGAGATAAAGCTGCAAAAAACTTCAGAAAGCCCAAAAGCTATAGCAAAGGGGGCAAATTAGAAATCAAGAGTTGGAATGTGATGTCGACCATCAGTCAAACATTTCACAACAAATGCACCACACACTGCCATTTCTCTGTATTGGAGTCAAAAAATTCATTTGTCTGTGCTGCTGAATGTTCAAATAAATCTAGGTTTAAGAAAAAGGACTTCCAGAATTATACAGCACAACAGTCAGGGGAATTCCAGTGAGAGCTAGCACCCATTTAGTAGCAGAAAAACTAACCTCTTTTAGATAAAAGTTAGGGTTAGATTTAGGAAGAACAAGAATGGGAATGTATAAGGCAAAAATGGAATGTTAACAGAGAGAATGAAAATCAGATGGCAGACCTAAAACAAAACCTGGAGGACAAGTACAAAGCATACAAAGAACTGTGCCAGAAACATTTATGGGGAAAAAGTGACAAATGGCATCAGTGGCCAATTGGACAGACTAATGTTTATGTGAGGTAAAATATATAAATTTAAACTGAACATGCTAATAATCTGGATTATTAGAGGATACAGAGGTGTTAAGGATCCAGTGTTCCACAAGATGGGAGAAGAAGAAGGGATGTTACACTGTTAGACTGAAAACAGAGGTAGAGGTCTTTAATCAAACTGCATGTATGGTCACCACGAGGTTTAAATTTGTACACAGCAGGACACGAAAGTTATAAAGGGGGGATGGGGGTAAAGAGGGTGAAGAGGATCATCTGCCTTAAGAACTGATCTGGGCTGGAAATGGGAAAAGCAGGATGGAAGAGGAACAGAAAAGTTGGACTTTGGTAATTGGAACATAGTATCATAATAGCCGTTTCACCATACTTGTAGAAGTTAACAAAACTAAGGAATGTGACTTTAAACTCTAGTGAAATAAGTAAAATGCAAAGAAAGAGATCTGGGAAAGACCGTTATGAATTTGATGGAAAATCATAACATTCAACTGATGGGAGAGTTTAACCAGAACCAGTTGCACTCATGCTGATAGTATTGAGAGCTCAAATAATTATAGACCGATTACACTCATGTGGGTAGTAATAAAATGCTTTAAGAGATTGATCTATCAGCACATTTAATCTTGCTTCCAATTTACTTTTGACCAGCATCAGTTTGTTTACAGATCAAACAGGTCCACAGAAGATGCCATTGCTACTGCTCTACATACGGCACTGAGCCATGTAGATCAAAGAGAGAGCTATGTAAGGCTGCTTTTCGTAGACTACAGTTCAGCATTTAATACAATGATTCCTGACATATTGCTAAGCAAGATGACAGATGTAGGCCTTCCCTTCTCTACCTGCACCTTGATAAAGGACTTTCTGACAAACCGCCCACAAAGAGTTGGCCCTCATCTCTCCTCTTCCCTTTTGCTCAGCACCAGATCTCCACAAGGCTGTTTGTTGAGCCCACTACTTTACTCTTTGTACACATAACTGCACCCAAAACCATCCCACAAATATTACCATTAAATTTTTAGGTAACACCAATGTAATAGGGCTCATATTAGAAAGAGTTGAGTCGATCTACAGAGACGAGGTCCAGAAACTGACAAAATGGTGTTCAGTGATTAACTTAACACTGAACACCACAAAAACCAAAGAACTCATTCTGGACTTCAGAAGGCATAGCACAGAACCAGTTCCACTCTACATCAATGGAGACCATGTGGAAAGGGTGTAGACCTTTAAATTCTTGTGAACCCACATTTCAGAGAACCTTTCCTGCAATGGTCTAAAAAGTACGACAGAGACTGCACTTTCCGAGAGTGCTCAGGAAAAACAACTTAGAGCAAAAACTGTCGGTGGCTTCTTATTGCTATGCCATCGAGAGCATCCTGGCATACTGTATCATATGCTGGATGCACAGAAACAGAGAAGAAGACTCTCCAGAGAGCCATAAACACAGCACAAAAAAATCACAGGCTGTTGTCTACCCTCCCTAGAAGATATGGCCCACTCCCGCTATCTCACTGGAGCCACAAACATCAATAAGGATCCTTCATACCCTGATCACAATGTGTTTGAACTGCTGCCCTCTGGTCAGCATTATAGATCTTTGAAAGTACACAATGATAGATTTGGAAACGGTTTCTATCCAATGTTCATAAATACATTGAACAAAAATAAGCAAATTAAGGCAGTTTAAATAATTTTGGTCAGTGGTGGGAAATAGACTCATACAAACTGCTGCTGCTCTTGTGCAGCTACTCCCCAGTGGTTGAGTAGTGTTTATTGCTACTGGATTTATTGTTATTTTATCTCATTTCATTTTAATTATATTCTTGCATGTAATATTACTGTGTTATATATATATTGTTTTCCATAAATGTAGTGTCATTTTACTTTTGTACCCAGTTGGAGTGGCACTCGTAATTTAGTTGTAAATTATTTTACAATGACCATAAAGGCTTTCTAGGTATTGGCCAAAAGTATAATGCCTAATGATATAGTTCTAAATCTGTGAAAAACATCCCTTCTTCTAGCTTTTTTTGAATCAAAATAGAGTACTTAATGGAAGATTTCCTACAATACCAAAGAAAGACTAAGAAAGGAGATCTCTATCCTGACTAATATTTTTTGTGGAACAGTTGGCAGCATGGTGCTAACAAAATAAAAAAAATAAAAAAAAACTATTTTGATTGCTGCTAATCTAGATTATACAATTCACAGAAAAGGAGAGATGTTTAAGACCAAATATTTAAATGAACCAGCCATGCTTTTGAATGTGCTTAGCAAAATAATAGCCTCATAAAAAAATCTGACTGGCTTCTCCACTTTGAACTGAAAAATAAAGATCTGTGGATTTACATACTGTACTTTTATACTGATTTACTCAATAAATTCTTTGCATATACTGTACTATACTGTGGTTAACACTGCTGTGTCACACAACTTGTATTTTGGGTTCAAATTGTGACTTGATCACAGTTTCAGTAAAGCTTCCACATTCTACCCATGTCCATGTCTGTGTTACTCTTGATTCACTGGATTTCTCCCCACATCTGAAGTATGTTAGGTTATTTAGCCTGACATGAGTGTGTGTTGTTTTGTTCCTTGATAGACTGATGTCTTGCTCTGGGTTTTTTTTTCCTTCCAGTGCCTCATGCTTTTGAGTTAACTACCAGCCAAGCAGATTTTTCAGGGTCAACAACAGATGAACAGACTTTCCAAATTAGTATGACCCTTCAGTTATTAGTGACCTCTTAAGATATTAGTAGAAAAACTTTACAGTATCCATATTCAGATTTTGTAAACAGAATACTAAAGCATATTGTCAGGTCTTTCAAAAGAAAAAAAGCGATCAATAGTACAGGATTATAGTTTACAGCATTGTCTTTCATGCTAGCTGGTTGAAATAAATGAGATTCAGTCTGTGACAGCACAGAATGTGTTAGTCTGAGCACCCTCTAAGATGTTATGCTTGGAAGAACAGGGTATGTCACTGTGTTTGTGTGCTGCATCTAGCTGTATTGTGAATGACAGGCTGAGTCCAAATGTGGAGGAAGATGTTTTTGGAACAAAAAAAAATAAATAGTAGGTGCTGTATTCCACAGATGGCATTTCTAAATGTTATGCTATAAAATTCAAAGTTTTCAGTAAAATGCAAAACTAGTTGTTAGCATAGTATATTTCTACAAAGGACTCCTACCACAAGTATACTAGCGTTTTTCCCTTTTAAATGTCTCCTAAGCATGCACATCCATTTTATAAATGATTAATTTAATTAAATGCAGTTATACTACTGTAGTACATACAAGAATTTAAAAATAAATATTATTCTTCATTTTATTGCATTGCATCAAAAATCACAAAAGACCCATTCACACTGCAAGTTTCCAAAGTCTTTTTGAGATTCTTTGAATATGAAACCATTGCAGGCCATCTGTTCATATTCGTTTTTCACAAACATTGTCAGTTATATTCATTTTGCCAAGAGAAATTTGTAAATAATAATGCCATTACCCATAGACTTATACAATGATTTTATTAAATATTACTGGGAAAGCCAGAATAATATAGCAGACTATGCTTGTATTCTGTTTCCAAACTGGAAAAATCTGCATAACATATGGTGCACATAAAATGCTGTCTCTGTGCCTGTGATTTTAAGTGCTAATTCATTGGAGCGTCTAACTTTGGAAGGGGATGACAACATGGTTTTTGTTTCTTTGTTTTTTTGTAGACTCAGTTGATGCTGAGTGCCATCACACAGGTTTCACTCTCTCAACTGCCACTGAAAACATGAGAATTTGGTTTTACTGATAAAGATTTTACCTCATTCCCATTCCAAATCTTATGGATCTGGATAGCTTAAGCACAGACTTAAACTGCAGTTGTGAGTGGATCCAAAACTGTCATTTAATTTAGAAAGGAAATACGTATGCAAAGGTGCATGTATAAAGAACATATATACTGTTCTTAAAAAAAAAGAAAAGCAGACAAAATTAATAGTATGAGGTGAGTTCATAAAAGACCCCTTTTATATCCAAATCTTTTGCATAAAGAGAAGTTTCAAAATATTCAAGTCTTTTTGCTACGTATTACACAAATAGCATAAAGCAATTATGAGATGGTACTGAGGTTGTGTTAAAATTAAAGAATAATTTTGTGCAATTTGACTCTCAATGATATCTTTCCATGACCAAATTGCTGGCACTCTATGTTTCTGGGTTATAAAGTTTGGTATACACTAAACTAAAATTGTGACCTATAAATTAAGGGAGGGCAAACATTCATAAAAGGACAAAGCAGACATTGTAGAGTGCTTAGTCAGCAGTCTGAAATTCTTAACAAAACATATGTTTTAAATTCTTTTTGTTGATAGACTCTTTTTTTGAGAGTAGCTACATACACTAATTATTGCCACCCTTCGATATAAAATAAGATGGAGTTTGGGCCAATATTACCTGACACACATTGCATGTCGCAAGCAAGCAAGTATCCCTGAATGGCATTATCAACACAGTGAATGAAAAGAACAAAAATGCTGAGTAGAATACATTTTTACTATATGAAATGGCTTACAAAAAAACTAAAAAAGAACACAAACACCTATAGCAAATTCATCTGTTAGCCATAATGATTTTGTGATATTTAACTAGATATTGTATACAGTAGGGTGACGCTGGAGATCAAGAAGAGGAAGAGAGTGAGGGTACAGCGAAGGATCAAATGGTGGAAGTTGAAAAAGGAAGACTGCAAGGTTGAGTTTAAGGAGGAGGTGAGACAGACACTGGGTGGCAGTGAAGATTTACCAGACAGTTGGGCAACTACAGCAGAAGTAGTAAGGGTGACAGCAAGAAGGGTGCTTGGCATAACATCTGGATAGAGGAAAGAGGAAAAGGAAGCCTGGTGGTGGAATGGGTACATACAGGAGAGTATGCGGAGGATGAGGATGGTAAAGAAGAAGTGGGATAGTCAGAGAGATGCAGAAAGTAGACAAGAGTAAAAGGAGATAAGGCGCAAGGTGAAGAGAGAGGTTGTGAAGACTAAAGAAAAGATGTATAATGAGTTGTATGAGAGGTTAGACAGTAAGGATAGAGAAAAGGACCTGTACCAATTGGCTAGACAGAGGGACCGAGCTGGAAAAGAAGTGCAGCAGGTTAGGGTGATAAAGGATAAAGATGGAAATATACTTACAAGTGAGGAGGGTGTGTTTTGCAGATGGAGTACTTTGAGAGGCTGATGAATGAAGAGAATGAGAGAGAGAGAAGGATGGATGATGTGGAGATAGTGAATCAGGAAGTGCAATGGATTAGCAAGGTGGAAGTAAGGACAGTTATGAAGAGGATGAAAAATGGAAATTTAAGAATTTATTTAAGAATTAAGGGGGATGTGTAGAACTGTTTTAATTACAGAGGGATAAAATAGATGAACCACAGTATGAAGCTATGGGGAAAGAGTAGTGGAAGCTAGATTAAGAAGTGAGGTGATGATTAGTGAGCAGCAGTATGGTTTCATGCTAAGAAAGAGCACCACAGATGCGATGTTTGCTCTGAGGATGTTAATGGAGAAGTATAGAGAAGGCCAGAAGGAGTTGCATTGCGTCTTTGTGGACCTGGAGAAAGCACATGACAGGGTGCCTCAAGAGGAGTTGTGGTATTGTATGAGGAAGTTGGGAGTGGCAGAGAAATATGTAAGAGTTGTACAGAATATGTACGAGGGAAGTGTGACAGTGGTGAGGTCTGCAGTAGGAGTGACAGATGCATTCAACGTGGAGGTGAGATTACATCAGGGATCTGCTCTGAGCCCTTTCTTATT
Organism: Polypterus bichir lapradei; assembly: GCA_026402145.1. Classification (NCBI taxonomy): domain Eukaryota; kingdom Metazoa; phylum Chordata; class Cladistia; order Polypteriformes; family Polypteridae; genus Polypterus; species Polypterus bichir. The sequence goes on along the minus strand of JANRMT010062818.1, from coordinate 5,795,187 downwards.
TACAATGGTTGACAGGTGAGGTTAGACAGGAGTCCCCTTGGACTATAATGTTTGTGATCTGTAGTGAGAGTAGGGAGCAGGTTGAGGAGACCCTGGAGAGGTGGAGAGAAATGAAGGTCAGTAGGAACAAGACAGAATGCATGTGTGTAAATGAGAGGGAGGTCAGTGGAATGGTAAGGATGCAAGGAGTAGAGTTGGCAAAGGTGGATGAGTTTAAATACTTGGGATCAACAGTACAGAGTAATGGGGATTGTGGAACAGAGGTGAAAAGAGAGTACAGGCAGGGTGGAATGGGTGGAGAAGAGTGTCAGGAGTAATTTGTGACAGACTGGTATCAGCAAGAGTTAAAGGAGAGGTCTACAGGACGGTAGTGAGACCAGCTATGTTATATGGTTTGGAGACGGTGGCACTGAATAGAAAGCAGGAGACAGAGCTGGAGGTGGCAGAGTTAAAGATGCTAAGATTTGCATTGGGTGTGACGAGGATGGATAGGGTTAGAAATGAGTACATTAGAGGGTCAGCTCAAGTTGGACGGTTGGGAGACAAAGACAGAGAGGCGAGATTGTGTTGGTTTGGACATGTGCAGAGGAGAGATGCTAAGTATATTGGGATAAGGATGTTAAGAATAGAGCTGCCAGGAAAAGAGGAAGGCCTGAGAAGGTTTATGGATGTGGTGAGAGAGGACATGCAGGTGGTGTGTCTGACAGAGCAAAAAGTAGAGGACAGAAAGATATGGAACAAGATGATCTGCTGTGGCAACCCCTAACAGGAGCAGCTGAAAGAAGAAGAACTAAATACTGTATATAAAATACGAACAGCTTAACATACTGATCATGGGTAGTCCATTTTAAAGTAATGTTACACTGTTGATACTGAAAGTGATATATGTACTACCAGATGTTTATAATCTATATTTTGTTTAGATGCTTATGACTATATTTTGTTAAATATAAAAAGCGGATAACACTATGACGCAGATTTAGTGCTGCCACATGGTATTTTTTACTTCAAGTTTGTGATATGTTGCATATAAACTGATAAATATTTTGTACGTTTTATTTGTACAATTAGCATTTTAGTTATAATGTTTAAAGAGCAAGGAAATTGGACAAACCCATTTTTTTCTAACCCCAAAACTTTAGAAATGTTGTTTTTTATGATTGAATTACTGACCACCTGTGACAAACAGGGCTAGATTTATTGCTTAACTAGCAAAATACCCGCGCTTCGCAGCAGCGAAGTACTGCCTTAAAATTTTTATTAAGAAGACAATTAAACCTTTTTAAAACTGAGGGAAAATATACCAATAATTATTTGTTAAGGATCTCTTTGTATGCCACGTTGTCAGTTCAGCCCTCCAGTTGTAATATGACCAAGCTGTAGCTGTGCGCTGAGCTTACTCTTGAGCATGCAACGTACAGTTGGCCATGTGAACAGTAATCTTGTTTCAAATCTCACAGCTTGGATTGCTGCTGTCATAATCGGTTTGAGTTTCATGGTTTGTTTCAATTACGACAGTATTTGTAGGACTTGTGTTGAAGAGACATTCGGCATCTGTCAAGCGTTGTAAGTATACAACCAGTTTCATTGATAACTTCACATCCAGCTTTTGAGAGTTTAAACATTTCTAAACATCAAAGTGTCCATTACTGAAATCGTCACCTGTGAATCTAAGATGTTTAAGAGGCATTGGCGGTTGTCCAAAGGTGTAAAATATTTGGCCATTTCGGTACACTTAAGCATTTCACTCTTCTAGTGCTCCTGTGTAGTATAATTATCTCCTGTACCATCATCAGTCCACACCTTGAACCTGTCCCAGTCATTCAATACATAAGACACAATGTTCCTCCGCATATCAAGAGTGAGCCTGATATGGCTGTGCAATATGTAACAAAGAGAATGGAAAAGGCAGGTGCCATCTCCGGGCATGGAAACCACTCGGTAAGTGACAGTTCTTTGATCGATGGTGATCACCTCGACAGACATGTTAATGGGGGTACGGTTGGAATGATAAAGGAAATGGGTACCTGAACAATGTAAAGTAAGTCTAAAATACCTACACAATAACTATAATCGTAATAAATGAACAATAAAACAGCGGAGAAGCCGTGGATTAAATAAAAAGGCTGTAGTTATCAGCAGGGAGACGTGAATACCATGGCGAAGCAAGGAAGGGAATGTAGAGACTGGAGCGACAGACGGCCTTATATAGGCAGGCAGGCAGCCAACAACGTCGGAGGCGTTGGGATGGGGGACCCAACGCTTCCTCACACGGTGACCGAGCTGCAGGCTATGGACGTATATATGTACGTAAGTAGGATTCAGTTAGCGTTGGGAATCCGCGTACCAAATTTCTTGAAGATGGGCCCATAAGTAACAAAGACCGTTGAAAAGTTCAATATGACGGCCGACAGTGGCATCATATCACCGAAATAAGTACCAAATTTCAGCCTTCTACCTACACGGGAAGTTGGAGAATTAGTGACGTTGGAAAGTTCAATATGGCAGCTGACAGTGGCGTCACACCACCGAAATAAGTACGTACATTGGTTTCGGTTAGCGCAGGGAAGCCGCCTACCAAATTTTGTGAAGATGGGGCCATGAATAAGAAAGTTCAACATGGCGGACGCTGTTGACCGTTATGACCGTTACGCGTAGAATTTCGAAATGAAACCTGCTTAACTTTTGTAAGTAAGCTGTAAGGAATGAGCCTGCCAAATTTCAGCCTTCTACCTACACGGGAAGTTGGAGAATTAGTGATGTTTGGAAAATTCAATATGGCGGCCGACAGTGGCGTCATACCACCGAAATAAGTACGTACATCGGTTTTGGTTAATGTAGGGAAGCCACCTACCAAATTTCTTGACGATGGGGTCAGCCTTCTACCTACACGGGAAGTTGGAAAATTAGTGACGTTGGAAAGTTCAATATGGTGGCCGACAGTGGCATCATACCATCGAAATAAGTACCTACATCGGTTTCGGTTAGCGCAGGGAATCCGCCTACCAAATTTCGTGAAGATGGGGCCATAAATAAGAAAGTTCAACATGGCGGACGTTGTTGACCGTTATCGACCGTTATGACCGTTACGTGTAGAATTTCAAAATGAAACCTGCTTAACTTTTGTAAGTAAGCTGTAAGGAATGAGCCTGCCAAATTTCAGCCTTCTACCTACACGGGAAGTTGGAGAATTAGTGATGTTGTAGAGTTCAATATGGCGGCCGACAGTGGCGTCATACCACCGAAATAAGTATGTACATTGGTTTCGGTTAGCGCAGGGGAGCCGCCAACCAAATTTCGTGAAGATGGGGCCATGAATAAGAAAGTTCAACATGGCGGACATTGTTGACCGTTACGCGTAGAATTTCGAAATGAAACCTGCTTAACTTTTGTAAGTAAGCTGTAAGGAATGAGCCTGGCAAATTTCAGCCTTCTACCTACACGGGAAGTTGGAGAATTAGTGATGTTTGGAAAATTCAATATGGCGGCCGACAGTGGCGTCATACCACCGAAATAAGTACGTACATCGGTTTTGGTTAACGTAGGGAAGCCACCTACCAAATTTCTTGACGATGGGGTCAGCCTTCTACCTACACGGGAAGTTGGAAAATTAGTGACGTTGGAAAGTTCAATATGGCGGTCGACAGTGGCGTCATACCATTGAAATAAGTACATACATCTGTTTCGGTTAGCGCAGGGAAGCCGCCTACCAAATTTCGTGAAGATGGTGCCATAAATAAGAAAGTTCAACATGGCGGACGTTGTCGACCGTTATCGACCGTTATGACCGTTACGTGTAGAATTTCGAAATGAAACCTGCTTAACTTTTGTAAGTGAGCTGTAAGAAATAAGCCTGCCAAATTTCAGCCTTCTACCTACACGGGAAGTTGGAGAATTAGTGATGAGTGAGTGAGTGAGTCAGTCAGTCAGTGAGGGCTTTGCCTTTTATTAGTATAGATGACTTGTGTTTCTTAGTTGTTTGTATGAAGGATGCTGACAACAAACAAAATTACTTGAGGTGGGGGACAGTGTCTGAGCTATTCCATTGTTGAATGGCCAAGGAAGGTATTTTTGACATGAGCTGCATAGGTACAATAAAGAGAGAGGCTTGCAAAGGCAAGCTTTCTCTGTCATGTTTCGTTCTGACAAAATCAGACCAGATGATGACCTCAAGAAAGGAGGCTGCCTGGGTCTGCAAAGAAGATAAGCTGACCAGAAGAATGCAACTCTAAGTTATTGTACTACCTGAAATTACATACCTATCATTATCAGGTTATATGGCCTTGCTTTACAAAGCCACATTCTATTTGCTTGTATGGCACTGGTTATAATAAAATGCATTACCTATAATAGCTTAAAGTGTAGCTCTTTCTCCTGTTTTTTTTTTCACTCTGTCTCAGAGTGCTGAACTGAAGTTGTGTACCTGACCACAGAGTGGTAAGTGTATGGCATTTGAGGCATTTGGGTTAAATCTATACAATAAAGAATATAAAGGGGAAAATAGGAACATCATAGGTCCCTACAAGATAAAACAATCATGTACATGTACTGTCGGATTGTTTCACCATCCCAGTGTTACATGGAATTTGGAACTACAGGGTGAGGAGGTCCGATCATAATAGTGTTTCCAGACAGAAAGATGGGTTGCTTATAGGATTGTACAGAAATTAGACTTTTGGTGCCACAACAAGGTTTTTAAAAGACACATGAAGTTTTATCTCTGATCACGTGCCTGAAGCAGTAGTGTGGGAAAATCTATATCTATATCTACATCTATAAAAAATCCAGCATCTGTCTGTCTGTATGTCTGTCCGCTTTTCACAAGAAAACTACTTAACGGATTTGAATCCGTTTTTCTTCTATAATTTGCTTGAACATTCTGGTTGATTTTGCGACTTCTCTTATCACACTAAGTATCATAGTTTGCTTGCGGAACTGATTTATTTGTGCAAAACCGAGTGAGACACTGCAGGCAGAGGGGAGAGGGGTGGGACCCCCCTCACTCATGTGCCAGCCTCTGTTTGAGACGGTCTACCTCTCGCCACGTGTTGGAGCGTACCTTGCCTCCGTTTAGTTAGCAATACCTGTTTGTACAACAGACATTATGATCTACAGATTGTTATGGAGTAACGTTTGACATTTTTTAAAAGAGAGAGAGATCACAGTTTCGTGTGTTTTAGAGTGTAGCTGCTGATTGCCAGGGATATCACGACAATGTCCTTTTCTCCCCTGTCAGAGCTGACCACGATCAGATGCAGTGCCAACATTTGATGTTGGAGCATACCTACCTTCCGCTTGGCCAGAATTACATTTTTTTTTTAAATTAATTTTTAAAGTTTGTCCTGTTTCACTACTATGTGTGCAGAACCGTGGGGGACAGCTAATGAGTAATAAAGCAAAGCAACATATTCTGAGACCAACTGAAAACCTTCTTGATCAGTGATTGGAAATTGTATTACCAAGGAAGGAGGCCACCTTGAAGATCATTAAGCCAAATGGTTTGCCATGGTGACCAGAAGGAGAAATGTGTATACCAGCCTCACCGTGGGATGAATTGTTACAGTAGCACCTCAATGTTAACACAGGGAGCCCTGAACTGGTTTAATTTGCTTTGTTGGAGACAGTGCCATCCAACCTTTTTTTATTTTTCTATTAGTTAAAACATGGGTATTTCACAGTTTAGTCTGACTTTTTCAAAGTGTAGTTTAGCTGCATTTCTGTATATACATTTAGTGTTATTTATTGGGGAAGAAAAACTCTTAAGATGCAATACAATTTTGGTAATTGACCTTCCTTTCTGAACTTTCTCCATTATTCAATTTAGATTTTTGTAGTATATCTAGTTACTCCACATGGGTGGCAATCATTACAAAGCAGTTAGCCCTGATGCTTCTTGGGTTCAAATCCTTGGTCTTTTCACTGCCTGTTTAGGGTTTTCTTTTGAAATCTGTACTTTTCCTGTCATATACAGATATGTAGGTTAGGATAATTAGTGACTCAAGAATAGGCAAATATACTGTATGTATCTGAGTATGCCCAGCAATGGATACTGGGACCCACTATGGTAGATACCTGCTTCACTCCCATTGATACCAGAACAGGTTCTGGCCCTGAAACCTTGATTTAGCCAAAGCAGGAAGAGATAATATGTCATTTAATTTTCTAACCCGCTTATTCCAGACCAGGGCTGTTCATTTGGTTTATGGTTAAGGTATTTGTGTTGGGCTGGAGCCTATCCCAGCCTACATAGGGCACAAGGCAAGAACAAACCCTGGCAAGAATGCCAGTCCATCGCAGGTTGAACACACACAACAACCACACAGTAGGGCTAATTTATCAATGCCAATTCACCTGTCCTGCGTGTCTTTGTATTGAGGGAGAAAACCGGAACACTCAGAGGAAACAAATGCAGATACAGGGAGAACATGTAGATTCTACACAGCGAGGACCTGGGACTCGAAACCTGGTCTCCTTACTGTGAGGCAGCACTGCACCACCAAGCCACTGTAACAGATAATAGATATACTTAAAAATCTTTCATTAGTGCAAAGCAACACATTTTATTTTAATAAAGAACATTTGTGTAATTAGCAGCACTGAGGCAAGTGGTTCTTACTGCATGATACGTCAATTAGTAATTCCAGCTTGGCCCAATATGTACATGAGTGGGCCCTAAAATAGACAAGTGCCCTCTCCAGGGCTGGTCTTTGGCTTGTTTTCACCAGTACTACTGGGATAGTCTCCGACCTCAAGACTCTGAGTTGGATTAAGAGTGAAAGGACTACTGGGACCCACTGTCATTTGCCAATTGGTCAAAGACTTTAGTGGAGGTTGCAATTTTATGTCTGCTTTTCTAGGCTTATTCCCATCTGCATAAAGCTGGCAGCACTGTGAGGATTATGTTTTTTGATTTCTTCCACCTTCCGTATCATCCAGCCATTCCTGTTAAGGGGTAACCTTGGAGATATGCAGGTGGTTGAGCCTTTGGTGTCCTGTATAATGGACTATCTGTCAGGCAGACCACAATTTGTGAGGTTCAAGGACTGTGTCTATGATATGGATGTGAGCAACACTGGAGCACCACAAGGCACAGAATATAAATATAAACATCAGGTCATGTCACTTGCAGAGATTCTCAGATGATTCTACACTAATCGGGGGTATTGACAAGTGGGATGAGACAGAGTATAGGAGTCAGCTGGAGAACTTTGGTTCTTTGTATAAAAAGAAGTGTCTGCAACATCAAAAAAGGAACTGATTATTGACTTTGCCAAACCAAACACCCTCTATACCCAGTCCCTATTCAGGGAGTAAATGTGCAGATGGTGCACTGCTACATGTACTTGGGGGTCCACATCAATGATAGACTGGAATTATATCATAACACAGAGGAACTATACAGAAGGCAACTATCCTTTAATGTAAGTAGTGACATCTTTCACATGTTCTACAACTTTGTGATGTTCATTGTGATTTTCTATTCTGTGTTGTGCCTGGCTGGTATCATCACTTCAAGATAGTCAAAGTGAATCAACAAGCTGATTAAGAAGGCAGGCTTAGTTATGGGATGCACTCTCAACCTGAACGTAGTTGCGAAGGAGAGAGTGAAGACAAATGTGAAGGCCATTATGAACAAGGCTGCACATCCTCTCCATGATACACAAACATTGAGTACTTTGAGCCAATTATTCAGCAGAGTGTGCCAAGAAATGTTACTGGAGTCACTTTATACCTATGACAGTAAGCCTTTATAATCCTCATTGCCTGCTCTTTTTTATCTTTGGCCAAATTAAATGATTTTTTTGTAAATGTTGTGTATATTTGTTTATTGTAATAGTTGTGTTTGTTTATTTAGTTATTTCTTGAGCTTCTGTAGTAAGACAAACTTCCCCCTTGGGACAAATAAAGTTCTGCCTAGCTACCTACCTGTCTACCAAAATGTGGTATTTCAAATCAGACTATTAATGTAATGTAATGTAAGTAATGTCTTTCTTTTAACTTGTTTTAAAATAAATTTAGAATAAAAATGGACAAATGTGTTTCTTTTCAGTAAATACAGCCCAAATGAAGTGAGCTTGTAGTGTGCTTTTACTTAAATTTGAAATACTGGGCTAAATTGCAAGCATAGTTTCAGTTATGCCTTTCTCTTTAATATTCCAGCTAAAATTTATGAAGAATAATATTTCAGTTTTATTAGCAAGCACTATTAATTTTTTCAATTTGCTGTTTGATTTTGAACAAAACCTACAAAAAATATTATTCCATCTCTACAGGGAATGCACCTGCTAGTAAAGATGTCTATAAATGATTTAAATTACACACATTGGCCTTTTAATTGCCATAACCAGAAGGATCGTTGGACTAATTAAAATAGAAGACCTCAGGCTGACAAGCTGTCTTTTAAGAAGAGTGACATCTTGTATGTTCGACATTAAAATAACGGCATTGTCATTTTACTATAGTTTCCTTTGTAATTGTTATCACGGTGTAATGACATCTATGCCCACAAAATTCAAGAAAGTCCTGAAACTCAAAACTAAGCCTTTAAAACTCTTAACAGGCCTCAAATTATTGAAACTCAAGGTAGGTCTGTGCTTGCACTTACAAAAGGCCAGGCTTATAAATTCCAAAGTGACAAAGGGGAACCATGTAAACCCTTGGCCCACAGAACAAAACAGAATTTCTTAAAATAATAACATTTATTTAACAAGAAAAAGGTTCAAAATCAAAGCTAGAAATGAAAAGGTTAAAAAACAACAAATTTGCAAAATCAGAAGGAAAACAGAGCCAGTACTTAAAGCAGCTTAAAACAAACCAAATTCAAAACACAGTAATCAGAAAACTAGAAACTAGAGCAGAGTGTTAAAAAACAAAAACAATAATTCAACCAAGAAATCACAGTTTATCCAAAATGTAGACCCTGAAAGAGAAGCCAGACAACACAAGCAGGATTACAAATGCTTTTAATTAGATCTAAACCATATACAGCAATAAATCCTCACAAGGCCCTGCCCCCTTGGGCCCAATATAGGACATAGAACAAGTAAAATAATGAAAGGAGAGGACAATGTGAGAAGTACAAAATAATGAATAAGAACATCCAAAACAACAAAATAAAAGAAAAGAAAACCATGTTCAGTAACATATATCATAAAATATTTCATAAAAAGCAAAAACATTAAGAAGGAAAATAAGCTAAAGGTATGGAGGAAGCCCTGACAAAAACATAGCAGACAGAGGTCACACTCTACATGGCAGTTAAATATACAGTGCATACTTTTTTAGAACCAATTAAGTCCAGTACAGGGTTGTCTAGAGTCTATTATTATATTAAATAGTAGTGATCCCACCATGGATGGGGCATCAGTCCATCACATAGATATATCACAAACTTACCCATATTTGATGATAACAATCAGATTTGCTAAACATTTCCTCACTGTGTCACCCACAGATGTAAATTCAATAAAACATTAATTGTTGTCATGCATTATTATCATATGCCTCTACTTTCTTCTGCATCACATTCATGTGACAAGCTGCATTGCTTAAAGTTTATACTTTATACTTAACACCAAACCCCACCCCACTAACCCTACCACTAAACCTATTATACATAGAGGAATAAAGAAAAGTGACTGGACAATTAATCCAATAAAACCACATTTATTTATAGGAGATTCTAATCTGGCCAGAATAGAATATTTTAGAAACAAAAAAATAGAAATGAATAGTTATCCAGGGGCTAAAATTTTCAATATTGAAGTAATCCTAAAGAAATTAACCAGAAAGACTTTTGTTAAAATAGTGATATTATCAGTAGGTGTAAATAATTTGGAAAATAGATACTCTAGTCTTAAACAGTCTTATACATCGTTAATGAATGAAGCAAAAAGAAAGTTCCCTAATGCACAAATTTTTATCGCTAAAATTCCATATGGTAATAATCACCAACTTAAGACTATAAATTCAATTGTGGAGATAAATAATTTGATTCATAACCATTTTAATTATTTGGAAATTCCAAATCCGGATATCATAGAAGTAGGTCAGGATGATACGCATTGAACTCGGGAAACAGCTAGCATTATTCTGGATCACTGGCAGGAGTGTTTAAACTATTTGGTCAGGTAAGCGAAGTTATTTATAATTTATCTAAAACATTTAAATTAACACAATCAGATATCTGTCTTCTTCAGAAAGGCCTAACATTTATTCCAGCTCCAATCACAATAGATAATGAATTAATTCGGAGGGATGTCCATCAATACCATTATAAACTAAAACTGTTAGATTATTTTGATTATGAATCAAATCAAACTCCACCTCTGTTTAGAGAACCCTCAGTCTGGATACCAAAAAACAAATTTATTAGTGAACCTATTTTAGAACTAATTAAAAAAGATTGGCGTAAACTGGATCATACAACCTATAAAAATAATATATGGGAGAACTTGACAGAACTAGAAAGGAAATCCCTAAATAATCTCAGACAACAAAAAATATTATCATAAAACCAGCTGATAAGAGATCAGTGACAATAATCCAAGATAGGGAACAATATCTTCTTGAGGCCTACAGACAACTAAATAATCAACAACAGTACTTTCCGTTAAAACAATCAGTACAAAATATAACCAAAGACAAAACAGCAATAATATTATCTAGATTATTGGAACAAAAATGCATTACCTATACTGTAAACAAAAACAATATTTTGCAAGTCCGGCCAAGCCCTCAATCTGTAAATTTTATCTTCTCCCAAAAATACATAAATCTCCTCATTCTTGGACAATACCTTTTCAGAACCCATCAGATGGACCCATTGTTTCCAATTGCTCATCGGAATCATATAGGATTTTAAAATATACAGTATTGATCATTTTTTAAATCCGCTATCCCAAACACAGAATAGTTATATCAAAGATACCTTTCATTTATTACACGTAATTAAACGGTATCAGATTCCCCAACATGCCTCTCCATTTACTATGGACGTAGAATTATTATATACAGTACAAACATAGATATTCAGTTTGGATTACAGGCAGTGGAAAAGGTTTCTGAAAAATTCCCGGATCCGAAAAGACCAGATGCACATCTATTAGATCTATTGGAAATTAGTTTGACACATAACGATTTTGAATTTAATGGCCAGTTTTTTCTACAAATCCATGGTACAGCAATGAGAAAACGGTTTGCACCATCTTTTGCTAATATATACATGGCAGATTGGGAACAGCAGGCCTTTGGTAAATGTACTCATCTTCCATACCTCTACTTTTGGTATTTGGATGATATATTCGGGGTCTGGACACACTCCAAACAGCAATTTGACACGTTCTTAGATATTCTAAATTCACACCATACAAGAATAAACTTGCAGGCTACAACTAGTTTCGATAAAATTTCTTTCTTAGATACCGAAATTAGTTGTCAAAAAATTTTAGCAGATAAAAAAATGTTTTCTTCCAAGATCAATTTTAAACCAACAGATACACATGCACTTTTATAATCAAATCACAATTAATCCATTTTTACAGAAATAATACTTACCTACGGGATACAAAGGAAGCGACTCACATTTTGTTTCAGTCATTAAGGAACAACAACAACATTTATTTATATAGCACATTTTCATACAAATAATGTAGCTCAAAGTGCTTTACATGATAAAGGAAGAGAAAAGAGACAAAGTAAGAATTAAAATAAGACAAAACTCATTAACATAGAATAAAAGTAAGGTTCGATGGCCAGGGAGGACAGAAAAAACAAAAAAAACTCCAGACGGCTGGAGCAAAAATAAAATCTGCAGGGGTTCCAGACCATGAGACCGCCCAGCTCCCTCTGGGCATTCTACTTAACATAAATGATCCATCCTCATTGTTTTTAGGGTTCTCATAGAAGGACTTGATGATGATGGTCACGTGGACTTCTGGCCTTTAATCCATTAATGTAGGAACATCGTGATGCTCTGATTAGGTGGTGGTGGCGCAGGTCGCCACCACAGAAAACCGGGACGAGAACAGAAGAGAGAGTAGGGGTTAGTATGGATTTTAGTATGGATTTTGGAGCCACCATGACTAATTAACTGAATATACAGAGCATCAGGATTAAAATAAAATGAAGTTATGAGAAAGCCATGTTAAAGTAATGCATTTTTAGCAGTTTTTTAAAGTGCTCCACTGTATTAGCCTGGTGAATTCCTATTGGCAGGCTATTCCAGATTTTAGGTTCATAACAGCAGAAGGCTGCCTCACCGCTTCTTTTAAGTTTAGCTCTTGGAACTCTAAGCAGAAGATCTAAGGTTGCGATTTGGAATATAAGGTGTCAGACATTCCGATATATAAGATGGAGTGAGATTATTTAAGGCTTTGTAAACCATAAGCAGTGTTTTAAAGTCAATTCTGAATGACACAGGTAACCAGTGTAGTGTAGAAGAGGGGTTACACCAGACCTTTTTTAAGAACAATTCAAGCAGAGGTGATGGATAATCATATTCAATATTTAAATATGAATAGGTATAACATAAATAAAAATACTGGAGTTTCACAATTACCATCATTGATAAATTCTTCAGATAATATGTCACTTCTAACTTTTCGTGATTCTTCTTCTATATTAGATTTCTCTGTTCTGGCTTCTTCTCAATTTTTCATTACGAATGGTTGGTTTTCATTGATTTCACTTTCATCTTGGACTAATTCTTATCTTTTTCATCATATAATTCCTTACAAAACAATATATTACAAGATTCTACCTGTCCTTTTCTTTTTTCCCTTCATCCATTTATACCATGCTGGGATGTCAATCTTACCTTACCGATTAAATTTTTGCAAATTTCAGAATTGGGATTGATTGGGGCTATAACATATAGTAGTCTTTTTTATTTGAATTACAATAAGTGTAGATTCAAATATTAGTTAAATTCTATCTACCGGTATTTTTCTTCCATTTTTCTTAAAGATTACCTTAGTGATGTCCCTTTGCTTGGTTTTTCTCATCTTGACTCCAGTCACTTTTTTGCAGAGCATCATTCCCTTCCCACTTCCAATTTTAAAACCCTTGATTTCTTGCATATTCAGAACCTGATCCCTGATGTTAATTGGTTGACTTCGAACCCTAATCTTAATTATTCCTCTTGTAGGTCATCTAATCTTAAACTTGGTGATACTATGGCTATTGGAGGTAACTTTCCCCCTCCCTAACTGTAAGCTTAGTTACCCTCCCTCTTTTTTACTTAACTTTATCCCTATCCCTGAAGTTAATTTGGTGCCACCTAACCCTAATAAATCTCCTCTCATGTGGTTTAATTTTGATTGTAACCCTACAAATACAATTAATAAAGAGGATCTGCCCCAACCCTAACCTTAACAATCCCCCTTTTCTCTTGCCTAATCTTTACCCGGTCCCTGATGTTAATGGGCTGACCCCTAACCCTAATCTTAATAATTCCTTTTTTATAGTGCCTAATCTTAATTCTACCTATAAAAAAGATGATCTACCCCCCACCCCTAACCTTAAAAACCCTCTCTCTTCCTTCCCTATTCCTTACCTAATCCCTGATGTTAAGAGATTGACCCTGAGCCCTAATTATAATAATTCCCAATCATTAGGAGCTAATTTTAGCAATAAAATAATTGTTGGAGATCATCTTCCCCTCCTTAACCCTAACTTTAACAATCCCCCTTTGATTGAGCCTAATCCTAATCACATCCCTGGGATTAATCTTCTGACCCCTAGCCCTAATCTTAATAACCCTTCCATCATATGGCCTAAATTTAACCCTACCTTTAGGGATAGGTCAGATAATATAGAGGACCTACCCATCCCCAATCCTGAATTTAATCAGACTTTATTATTAGGGTCCAATATGATTATATCATTTACTTTGGATGTGAGTGCAATCTCATAAGAGGATGGTTTGTGGTTAATGAGGTGGGACGAAGGTAGTCAGTTTTGGGATCCTTTTAGAGTGTAAAAATAAAGACTAATTTTTTCTGGCATAAGATGATTGAATTAATTTTTAACTTAAATTTCAAAATAGAAGGGGAGAGGCAGGGAGGGATCTGGTTGGACAGGAAATTGGGGGACTGGGGACGTAGAGGAGCTATTTATAGGACAAACACTGGGGTTGGGATAGTAGAATAGAATAATTTATTGGATTCTCTAGGTTTGATCTCTTGCATAGGCTCACTTAACACAACACAACACAACACAACAGCCAAACAGATTGCCCATAGTTTTTACATTTTCAGATCTAGCACAAAATACAGTTAGGATTTTACGACACAATTTCAGAAATTGTCAATTGGCCTTTTTACCTCTGCAGGATTATAAACTAATAATAGCTTATAGGAGAAATTTAAAGGATATGCTGGTACACGTCTCATGTGCCAACAAAAAGAAAAGGATTCATCCAGCAGCCTGGGTTGTTCTATTTGTAAATAAAAAAAAATATTAAAAACAAAATAACTCAAAAAGAAATGCCTATTTTCCAAAATTTTCAGATTTATTCTAAGAACTGTGTGTATGCTATTGAGTGTAAAAATTGTGGGAGGAGTTACATTGGAGAAACAAAAAATTCCCTTAGAGAAAGATTTGTGCAACATTTAAGTCTGGTACAAAATCAAACAAAACGAACGGTTCTGTATCAGCATTTTTCAGATGATTCACATCAGCCAATTGCCGTATGTATGGATTAGAACAAAATACAACAAAGAGAATGAGATTAAGGAAGGAAAGTGATTGGATTAATGCATTAGGGACGTATTACCCGGATGTACTTAATGAAGGATAGATAATGAAAAAGGTTCATTTTTATTTTATTTTTATTTTATCTTATTTGTTTTTTTTGGGTTTATTGATTAAAATCACTTACAGTGGAACCTCGGTTCACGAACGTCTCAGTACACGTACAAATCAGTTTACGACCAAAAAGTTTGCCAAACTTTTGCCTCGGTTCACGACCACACACTCGGTATACGTATAAGCCAGTTTCCCTTTCGGTTTGTACATGTTCAGTCTCTCCCTGTGCATTTCCTGTGCAGCGAGCCAGCGCGACACACACACACACACAGGCGCGGGAGAGAGAGAGAGACACATACACACAGGCGCTCGAGAGAGGCACACACACACACACACAAGCATCCGCTAGAGATAGGCACACGCACACAGGCGCGTGCTAGAGAGAGGCACATGCAAACAGGCGCGCACTAGAGAGAGACACACACAGGCGCTCCAGGCTCGCAAAAGAGAGACACACGCACACACGAAACAGAGATCGAGCGAGCGAGGGAGGGCAGGACGCATAAGGTAGAAAAGGCTTTTTTTTATTTTTAGTTCTGTTTACAGCGATTGGTTCATAGCGTGCATTGTGGCAATGTTACTTTTCTTGGTTGTTTATTAAATTATGGAATTTTCAAATGTTCATTTTTTTCCCTGTGCCTAAAACTCATTAAAAAAAAAAGTGTTTTTAGTGAGCGGTTCCTAGCACTATAGTGCGAACTATTGCAGTGTTAGTTTTCTCTGTTGTTCAAGGTTTTCTCAGTGTTATTCAATGTTTTTACATTTAGTTTACTATTACGCTGTGTATTCTATGGTATGATTAACTATATTTGTGCTTAAAAACTAAAAACATATATATTTACATACAGTTCGTATGGTCTGGAATGGATTAATTGTATTTACATACAATCCTATGGTGGAAATTGCTTCGTTTCACGACTTCGAGTTTTGGAATGAATTATGGTCGTGAACCGAGGTTCCACTGTATTTATAATAATTTATGGTTTTAACTTATTAATATGCTGGATTTATTTTAGTGGATGTATTCCAGACAATTATTTTTTGAACTGGAGTGACTTAATTTGTTAATGAGGGGCGCAGTGAGCCAACGCCAAGCAGTAATGCTATTATCCCCTAATTCTAACCCTTTTTTTCAGAGAATTGGTAACATGTTTCTTGGCATGAGTTAGTTACATACAGACCAAAATATAGCAAATCTGCTGCAACATTGTGTTAATTTAAAAACTTTTCCTAGCATTCCTTAGAGTCAGTGCTGTCCTATGCTACTGACCAACAAGTGGGTAAATGATAACTTTGCAAGCCTTGATGGGCAGATTTCCATACCAGTTATCACCCACAAAGTTAAATGGGAAATGATGATGAATTTAACAGGTGAGGTGAGCATCCTCCAGGTAAACATCTTCCTTTAAAGCTTTGTGTCATCAACAATTCCAAAATATCTGTTACATGCTGACCCCAGCACGCCTCCTACTCATTTATTTCTGTCATGGAAGTAGCCCTGAAGTAAAGGGTTAAACATCACTTTACTTCAATACAAAAATTTTGGTAACTGGACTTACTGTTATAGCAGAAGCCATCGTAAAAAAGATTTTGCCTTAGGTTCACCACATAATCCAGCATCAGTGAGTTAAATTAAGGTCTGCAAAGCAGGGATTGTGTACGCAATATAAGCAACTTGCTTGCCTAATGAGACCAAGGTCTAACAGACCATTGACCACAGAATATTTATGGTAACAAGAGAGAATGACTTTTCTAAGCTCTTAAATGACAATATGTGTGAAAAGATGCAGGGAATCTGAATGATGAAACACTAGGCATGTTCCGCATTAAAGTATACCAGTACAAATCCTCCATTCAGGTAAAATGATTGTCTCCAGCTCTTGTGATGACAGGGTGTATAAAAGACTAAGTATAATTAGGTTTTTACACCTATAGGACCAAGGCTAATGGCGTGTATAACCTAATAACTAGAGTAAAAGCTAGCAAATGTGTCAGGATTATGGCAAGCCAAATTAACTTTTAGAGATCTCTGTAAATGAATTTCATATATCTTAAAATATTTTTCTGCTGCGCTACCATGCTGCCTAGTAGCATACTTGTAAAAGGTAAATCTTTATCTATTGGGGGTCTTTTGTTTTCCAATAAATGGACAGGGTTACAAGGCAAAAAGCTTTCCTGCCACCATAATAGGTATTTCCCAGTGGACGATGTAGGCCCTGGGCCACTTGTGGT
Organism: Polypterus bichir lapradei; assembly: GCA_026402145.1. Lineage (NCBI taxonomy): Eukaryota > Metazoa > Chordata > Cladistia > Polypteriformes > Polypteridae > Polypterus > Polypterus bichir. The sequence goes on along the minus strand of JANRMT010062818.1, from coordinate 5,778,147 downwards.
CCCTGACTTGGCCACTTTCATGTATTGTGTTCTGAACTTTAATCTTTATACAAAATATATGATGTGCAGCAAAGAGTGATGTGGTGCAAAGTGCATTGTGTTTGGGAGTTTACAGGGGACACCCACTTAGTGCTTTGATGAGGTGCATGGCATGGCACACCACATAGGTGGCTAAGAAGAGTGAGGTGCATTTGGGACTTCAAGGGGGACCCCCCAGGGCCCCTGTATAATTACTTCAAAATGATTGCAACTTAACAGGGGAGGTTATTAAGAACATAAGAAAATTGACAAACGAGAGGAGACCATTCAGTCCATCTAGGTATTTGCCAAGTGGCCTCAGCAATAATGAATAAAAGAGTATAAATATGTATGTATAAATTCAGAGTTCTGACTATTCTTACTTACTTTATACATAAGTATGATAGTATGACAATGTTCAGACACTTTTTCATTATTGCAAAGTACTTTTCTTTAACCCAATTGATTTTTCCTTATTTAGATTGCATTATTGGGAAGCCTACAGCATTCTAAATATATTTTTAAATATTATTTTGTATAAAATCTTGACCTTCAACAAGCTTTATAATGCATGACAATAGACTAATTGATTCTTTGCACCGAAATTAATTCGCTGGGCTCTGAATAAAGAGATGGTTAGATTGAACACTCAAGTAGTTTGTTAGATTACTTTTTAATTATGGATGAAGTGTCAGGATACATTTAAAATAGGCCAGATATCTTTAGCTTTCAATAATTTAATGCTACAATTTACATAAATTGATTTAATTGTAACATATGAGTTTTAATTTTTATTGGTCTACTTAAGTGCGTAAGAAAGAGAACAGTATAATTCACCCGTAATCTTTTGACTTGTCTTTAGACTCAACCAGTTCAAATGCCAAAGTCTTGAAATCATGAAAAGAGGTAAAATAATTATTAGTCTTCTTTTTTTTGTTTGCTTTTCTTGATTTTCTTGAACATCTAGTTTACAGTGTTATAAGAAAAAAAATGTCTGTATTTCAAGATATCAAGATACAGTATCTGTATCCTCAATAACTCTCTGACCAAACAGGCTAGCCCAAATCTGTTTTGGGCAGGATGTTTCTTATACATATGCAGAGAGCTGGTTACAGTTGGAGTACTTCTGGTGTCTTCCAGCCAGAAGCTGCTGTACTATATAGCATCCAGCCATTTTCCAAACCGCCTTATCAATAGCAAGGTTGCGGGGAAGCTGGAGCCTATACCAGCAAGTATTGGGCACAAGGCAGGATTAATCCCTGGACTGGTTGCCAGGGTGCTTTAATAAGGCACATGAAACAAATACATAATGACTATATACTGCACCTTCACAAAGTATTGATTTCACTTTTTAAACATTTTGTTATGTTGCAGCCTTTTGCTAAAATCATTACATTCATTTTTTTCCCCTCATGAAACAACACTCAATACCCAGAATGAAAAAGTGAAAATAAGATTTTAGGAATTTTTACACATTTATTAAAAACAAAAAAACTGAAATATTACACTGACACAGCTATTCAGACCCTTTACTGAGTACTTTGCTGAAGCACCTTAGGCAGTGATCACAGCCTGGAATCTTGTTTGAGTCGACAAGCTTCTCCATTTTTCTCTTCTGATTGAGACCAGCTGTGGACAGCAATTTTCAGGTCCCTTCAGAGAAGTTTAATTCTGTTCAAATTTGGGGTCTGGCTGGGCTACTCATGGGCATTCAGAGTTGTCCCTAAGCTACTTGTCTTTGCTTTGTGCTTAAGGTCATTGTCATGTTGGAAGATGAATGGTCAACACAGTTTGAACTCTGGAGGTTTTCATTAAGGATCTCTCAACTAGGCTAAGTTCAGATTTCCCTAAAGCAGGACTAGTCTTACAGTCCCTGCCACTGAAAAGAAATCCACAGCATAAAGCATCCATCTCCATGCTTCACCATTGCAATGGAATTGCACAGGTTACAAGTTCAATCAAAACAGTTCAATCTTGGTTTCATCAGACCAGTGAATCTTGCTTCTCATAATCTAAGGGGCCTTTAGTTATCTTTTTGTAAAACTCCAAGTAGGCTTTCATGTGTCATCAGGCCACTCTGCTGCAAAACCCAGATTATTAGAGTCTTGCAGTGATAGTTGTCCTTCTAGATGTTTCTCTCATCTCCAGACAGATTCTCTGAAGCTCAGACAGTTCTTGGTCACCTCTCTTTCCAAAGCCGTTCTCATAGCAAGTCTAGGAAGAGTCATGGTTTTACCAAATTTCTTTCATTTAAGAATTATGGAGGCCACTGTGCTCTTGGGAATCTTCAGTGCTATAGATTTTTTTGTAGCCTTCCCCAGATTTGTGCTTTGACACAAACATGTCTCTAAACTCTACAAGCAGCCACTTTGATGTCATGGCTTGGTTTTTGCTCTGATACTGGATAACAGACATGTGCGAGTAACAGGAGATTTTTTCATTTTTTTTTCCTTTGGCATTTTTTCATATTATTTGATATTATACAGAATTGGTCGCTACTGCCTTCTATTATCTCATAAACTTCTTTTTCTCCATTCAGCATGAACACAAGATTAATTTTTTTTCTTGATAACCACTACAAAATACATTGGTTAAGTAACAAATTAAAAAAATGTCATTTTTGGGTGGAGTATTCCTTTAACATAACTTTTTTACAATTATTCACAGAAACAGAAGCAGCTACACAGTCCTGGCTCTGTGGAGCAAATCCCTGCCTCATATTTAACCATTTTTAATCAGATAGAGACTCCAGCATTTAAATATCTTTCTTTCATTAGACAATCATTGCTGACAGTCTCCACCAATGTGTGCTTTATATTTTAAAAATGTATGCTTGTGTTATACACACAAACTTATATCCCCAGTTCCAAAAAAGTTGGAACACTGCATAAAATATAAATAAAAACAGAATACAATGATTTACAAATCTCATAAACCAACATTTTATTCACAATAGAACATAGAAAACATATTAAATGTTTAAACTAAGAAAATGTACCATTTTAAGAAAACGGTCATTTTAAATTTGATGGCATCAACACATCTCAAAAAAGTTGGGACAGCACTATATACCACTGTGTAGCATCCCCTCCTCTTTTAACATCCATCCATCATCCAACCCGCCGAATCTGAACACAGGGGTCTGCTGGAGCAAATCCCAGCCAACACAGGAACCAATCCTGGGCAGGGTGCCAACCCACCGCAGGACACACACAAACACACCCAGCACACACTAGGGACAATTTAGAATCACCAATGCACCTAATCTGCATGTCTTTGGACTGTAGGAGGAAACCGATGCAGACACAGGGAGAACATGCAAAGACCACGCCGGGAGGACCCGGGAAGCGAACCCAAGTCTCCTAACTGCGAGGCAGCAGCGCTACCACTGCGCCACTGTGCCGCCCCCTCTTTTAACAACAGTCCGTAAATGTCAGAGAACCTATGAGACCAGCTGCTGAACTTTTGGGACAGGAATTCTTGTCCCATTCTTGTCTGATAGAGGATTCTAGCTGCTCAACAGTCCTGGGTCTTCTTTGTCATATTTTTCGTTTTATGTTTTCAGCTGGTGAAAGGAGTTGACTGCAGGCAGGCCAGTTCAGCATCTGGACTCGAAGCCAAGTACTACGAAGCCATGCTGTTGTAATTGATACAGTATGCTGTTTAGCCTTGTCTTGATGAAATATGTAAGACCTTCCCTAAAAAAGACGTCTGGATTTGAGCATATGTTGCTGTAAAACCTGTATATACCTTTCAGTATTGATTGTGCCTTTCCAGATATTCAGTCTGGCCATTCCATAGGCACTAATGCACCCCCATACCATCAGAGATGCAGGATTCTGAAATGAGTGCTAAAAACAAGCCGGATGGTCCCTGTCCTCTTTAGTCCAGAGGACACAACATCCTTGTTTTCCGAAAAGAAAAGAAAGTCAAATTTTGATTTGTCTGACCACAGAACAGTTTTCCACTTTGCTTCAGTCCATTTTAAATGAGTTATGGTCCAGAGAAGATGGTGGCATTTCTGGATCATGTTCAAATATGGCTTCTTATTTGTATGATAGAGCTTTAACCTGCATTTGTGGATGGCATAGCAAATTGTGTTCACAGACACAGTGATGCTATGCTATCATTTGCTATGATTTCTGGAAGTATTGCAGATGATGATATGCAGTGATTTCCATGACAGATTCATGCCTGTTGTTAATGCAGTGCAGCATGAAGATCACTGGGATCCAATATTGATGTTCAGTCTTATCCTGTGTGCACAGAGATTTCTCCAGATTCTCAAATCTTTTGATGATATGTGCTTTAGATGATGATATATTCAAAGTCTTCGCAATTTTACAATAAGTAAAATTCTGAATTTGTTCCATTATTTGTAGACGCAGTTTTTTTTTGCAGATTGGTGAACCTCTGTCTGTCTTTGCATCTGTGAGACTCTGCCTCTTTAAGATGCTCTTTTTATATCCAATTATGTTACTGACTTGTTGCCAATTCACCTAATTAGTTGCAAAATGTTCTTCCAGCTGTTTCTTTTTAATATCAACTACTTTTATAGTCTTTTGTTGCCCCGTCTCAACTTTTTTGAGACACGTTGCTGCCATTAAGTTCAAACTGAGCTAATTTTTTTCATGAAATAGTAAATTGTCTCACTTTCAACATGTGAGGTGTTTTCAATATTCTGTTGTGAATAAAATAAGAGTTTACGAGATTTGCAAATCATTGCATTCTGTTATTAATTTACATTTTACACAGCATCCCAACATTTTTTGGAATTGGAGTTGTGTATTAATTTTATCTAAAAGCTTTTATCTTTAATTTTATCTAGGAAAACTCCCAGCATACAGCATTTTAAATCTGCCTTCATATGATGATATCAAACAAACAAAAAGAATGGCTGTATTGTATCGGAGGTAATTGAAAGCTGAAACACAGAAGAACATTATAATTAAGACAATCAACTAAACAGAAAAAAAAGAATAGACTTGTGAATTAAAAGACTGTTAATGAAATCTCAACATGCACACCAAACTTGAATGCAGCAAATAAATAGTAAATTCATTTGAAGGCAGGAATTGGCAAATTTAATAAACCTGAAAGGAGTCACGATTAAAAAAAATGTCCTCCCTGTGTGGAAGCACTTTGAGTAGTGAGAAAATTTGTTAAATAAATGTCAAGAACTATTATTATTATTAACCACTGTTATAACCCGCACACACAGTCATTGGATTTCTACAAGTAGGAGTAAAAAAATGGAATGGGATGCAGCTACATACAACAAAAAAAAATAAAATAAAATAACATTTCATTTTCTTGCGATTGTTCGAAAACATTAGGTGAGGTGTGTGGATCCCAACATAAATAACTCAGCATAGGATGCCAGTTGTCATACAGGAATTAACAAAAACCTGGGATTCCCCTTTTCCCTTATATAGTTAGGAGTCAGGCCATGTTCTATGTTTACTTGTACCCTTCTATAGGTACAGCAATAATGTAATACAGGTGACCTTAATATTTATTTTTCACTACACATGGCTGAGGTAGCTAAATGAGCATTGCTGACACTGAAATGCTTTTTAAAATAACAAAAAGGAAAATTTAGAATATGGAAATGTATAAAAACATTACAACCAAGAAAATTTACAAATTCTTCATGAAGAAATGAAAGTTTACTTCTCTCACAACAACAACATTTAACACCACCAGTCCTATTGCAAATCATTAACTGTAGAGAATTTTTTATTAAAAAACAAATATCTAAACGTAAACATTGCTTCATTTCTTCTACTCCCCTTCTAAAATTTAAATATGTATGCAAATACAATGGTTTATTTTACTGGGGTGTCCAGAAGAAATTTCAGAGGCCTTAAGGGGTCACCATGGACAAAGTTTGCAAAGCACAGAAGCAGTTTTTGTTCTTAAAGTCAATGTTTGCAGACTAATATGTAAAAGCAATTGTGACAGTAAATCCAATAAAGGCTTACAGAAAAGTGTCAAAATAGTTTTTGTCTTCTTTAAAACAATTGATTTTCCTCAGAAAGAATAGCTACTTTTGTCTCTTTGTTTTATAATGCAATCTAATGTCAGGCCTTTTTTCAAAAATTGATGTTAGGTATTTGAAGTGCTCTGCCACCTCTACATTCTTGATAATATTTAAAAGAAAACATATTTTCATGGGGCGGCACAGTCGCGCAGTGGGCAGCGCTGCTGCCTCACAGTTAGGAGACCCGGGTTCGCTTCCTGGGTCCTCCCTGTGTGGAGTTTGCATGTTCTCCCCGTGTCTGCATGGGTTTCCTTTGGGTACTCTGGTTTCCTCCCACAGTCCAAAGACATGCAGGTTAGGTGCATTGGCGATTCTAAATTGTACCCTGTGGTGGGCTGGCACCCTGCCCAGGGTTTGTTTCTTGCCTTGCACCTTGGGATTGGCTCCAGCAGATCCCCGTGACCCTGTAGTTAGGATATAGTGGGTTGGATACTGGATGGATGGATATATTTGCATTGTATGTTTACCTGTTTCTCTGTTGTCCCCATCTACTACCGCAATGCAAAGTGTTACTTTTAATATAGGTTTTCAGTTATTTGTTGGATATATGTGAATGCAGCCATGCCAAACATTTTTTAAAAAACAATTTTACAATAATTTTTAAGCCTTTGTATAGCAATTTACATTTTTCAAAACAATATATAATATAGTTAAAGAGCAGTATATAAATAAACATAATATTGGCAATACTGTTAAGGCTTCTAGAAAAGTATGTTGCAAAAAGGTGTGAAAAATACAGTAGATCAAAACAGGCAACTAATTACAAATTGTAGTGAGGTCAAAAAGAAATAATCACATCACATTTCATTTTCTGGAACCATTTTTACTGGTAATGGCTGTGGTAAAAGCAAATAATTTAACATGCAAAGTCAATTAAAATCTCAGTCAGTACTTCAGCCTGATTGCTGTGATTACTCCTTTACTTTTCTCTGGCTCCCCATACTGAAGCAGGCTGCTTCTTTTATGTAAAACCCAGGAGTACTTCCTGTGTTCTGAAACTGTAGCTCGGGAATACTTCCAGGTACATCTTATGTCTGACAAAATAGAAATCACAAATCCTCTCAGCACCCCCTGGTGGCACCTATGGAACCCATCAGCACAGACCCAAAGAGCTACAATTCCTAATATGCCCTGTGGGTATCCGTAATGGTACCATGACCCGGGGGGCTGCCATTAAGAGTGTTGGGGGAGACAATGTCCTGAATAAATAGTTTTTTTCCTGTCTTTCCCTCTACTCTAAAAGTGCAACGATTTTATGTGACTTTTTTGTCACGCTTTAAATCAGGTTTATTTTAAAACCTATGTATATACAGGTGCCGGTCATAAAATTAGAATATCATGACAAAGTTGATTTATTTCAGTAATTCCATTCAAAAAGTGAAACTTGTATATTAGATTCATTCATTACACACAGACTGATGTATTTCAAATGTTTATTTCTTTTAATTTTGATGATTATAACTGACAACTAATGAAAGTCCCAAATTCAGCATCTCGGAAAATTAGAATATCAATTAGAACCAATGCAAAAAGGGATTTTTAGAAATGTTGGCCAACTGAAAGGTATGAACATGAAAAGTATGAGCATGTACAGCACTCAATATTTAGTTGTCGCTCCTTTGGCCTGGATTATTGCAGCAATGCGGCGTGGTATGGAGTCGATCAGTCTGTGGCACTGCTCAGGTGTTATGAGAGCCCATGTTGCTCTGATAGTGGCCTTCAGCTCTTCTGAATTGTTGGGTCTATTGCATCTTCATCTTCACAATACCCCATAGATTTGCTGGCCAATCAAGAACAGGGATACCATGGTCCTTAAACCAGGTACTGGTAGCTTTGGCACTGTGTAAAGGTGCCAGGTCTTGTTGGAAAATGAAATCTGCATCTCCATAAAGTTCGTCAGCAGCAGGAAGCATGAAGTGCTCTAAAACTTCCTGGTAGACGGCTGCGTTGACCTTGGACCTCAGAAAACACAATGGACCAACACCAGCAGATGACATGGAACCCCAAACCATCACTGAGTGTGGAAACTTTACACTGGACCTCAAGCAACGTGGATTCTGTGCCTCTCCTCTCTTCCTCCAGACTCTGGGACCTTGATTTCCAAAGGAAATGCAAAATGTACTTTCATCAGACAACATAACTTTGGACCACTCAGCAGCAGTTTTGTCTTTAGCCCAGGTGAGACGCTTCTGATGCTGTCTCTTGTTCAAGAGTGGCTTGACACAAGGAATGCGACAGCTGAAACCCATGTCTTGCATATGTGTGTGGGTGGTGGTTCTTGAAGCACTGACTCCAGCTGCAGTCCACTCTTTATAAATCTCCCCCACAGTTCTGAATGGGTTTTGTTTCACAATCCTCTCCAGGGTGCGGTTATCCCTATTGCTTGTACACTTTTTTCTACCACATCTTGTCCTTCCCTTCGCCTCTCTATTAATGTGCTTGGACACAGAGCTCTGTGAACAGCCAGCTTCTTTAGCAATGACCTTTTGTGTCTTGCCTTTCTTGTTCAAGGTGTCAATGGTCGTTTTTTAGACAACTGTCAAGTCAGCAGTCTTCCCCATGATTGTCTAGCCTACAGAACTAGACTGAGAGACCATTTAAAGGCTTTTGCAGGTGTTTTTTGAGTTAATTAGCTGATTAGAGTGTGGCACCAGGTGTCTTCAATATTGAACCTTTTCACAATATTCTAATTTTCCGAGATACTGAATTTGGGACTTTCATTAGTTGTCAGTTATAATCATCAAAATTAAAAGAAATAAACATTTGAAATACATCAGTCTGTGTGTAATGAATGAATCTAATATACAAGTTTCACTTTTTGAATGGAATTACTGAAATAAATCAACTTTGTCATGATATTCTAATTTTATGACCGGCACCTGTATGTTTGGTATCATTCTTTTCATAATTTATCGAATTTTAATGTGATATTTTTAGATTTTCAGATTCTTATTCCATTTTTAAATTATAAACTAAAAAATATCAAGAACTCACGTCTCGCAAGACGAGACTTTGTGCCAAGAGATTTAACCATGCCAGGGGCCGGAAATAAAAGACATAGAGTATGACAGTTGCTGTAAAGGCTTTTAAATGTTCAAAGCACCGTGCAAGATTAAGATCACGCGGCACAGCAGCAGCAGCTATCCAGCAGCTGATCGAGCAAAGAGGAGATAAAAAAAACTACTGTATTTGTTTCCCATTGTATCACCATTTAAGAAGGGCTTTCAGAGGAGCGGCCGTGTCTCCTTGGTGTGCATTCAGACCCCCTCTTCACAATGCGAGTGGCAGAGATGTGAAGTGGCTGGCGCGTAGCGCAGGCCGGGGTGGTTGGCAAGCGAAGCGATCAGGGGGCGAACCCCTTAGTTATATATATATATATACCAGTAATGGTAGTACACTTGACTTGAGCATTTGTAGTTTTCATACTCTTTCTCTGTGCATTTAGCATTCGTTTGCTCAGAGGTTTCCTGAGCAGCTCTCCTTTTCTCCACCCTAGCGGCCTGCTTCTTCTCTTCTTTCATCGGCATCTTTTCACGTTAAAACTGATTAAGTCAGTGTTTGTGCTGTAATTACTTGGTAAAACTAATAATACTTAATATACATAGTAATTTTTCACTTAAACTGGCACTTAAGTCTTCCATCTGCCTCAAGAATGATTTAAGATATGGAGGGATACGGGAAGTGACGGCAAAGGTGGTAGGGATGAGAATGGCGCCTGTAGACAATCGCCCATAAAGGTGATCAAGAACCCATTGATAACTCTAACAGAGTTTCAGATGCCCTCTGCTAAGATTGAAAAACCTGTCAAAAGGACAAACATCTCAGCAGCACTTCATCAATCAGGTACACATGATGGACCACTTGGAATTTGCCAAACAGCATTTAAAAGACTCTGAAAGGATGAGGGAAAAGATTCCCAGTCTGATGAGAGAAAAATTGAACTCTTTGAGTAGAACCCTAAGCACCATGTCTGGTGAAGATCGGGCATTGCTCATTACCTGCTTAATACCATCCCTATGGTGAAGTATGGTAGTGGCAGCATTATGCTATGCAGGTGCTTCTTAGAAGCAGGGATGGGAACTGATCTGATGAATGCCAAAAACAGAGAGGTCCTTGAAGAAAACCTGCTCCATATTGCATGCCACCTCACACTGGGGTGACAGTTCACTTTTCACATTGACAATGGCTTCAGGACAAGCTCCTGATTGTTATTGAGTGGCCCAGGTTTAAACACTATACATTTGTGGAGTGACCTGAACATGGCCATTTACAGATGTTTCCTATCCAATCTAACAGAGCTTGATAGGATCTACCAAGAAGAATGGGAATAACTACCCAAAGCTAGGTGTGCATAGCTTGTAGAGATATTCCCAAGAAGACTAAAGCCTGTAATTCATGCCAAATGATTTACTGGTTGAAACAAGAGAATAGATAGAGCAGCAGAAAAACAACTAAAATCTCTCAGGAATTGTAAACTTATTTCTGCCATGTAGAAGTTAAAGCCTTTAAAAATTTTTGTCTGTATTTTAAACTGTTATTCTTTGTTATGCCCAAGGAATAAAAAAGATTTTTCTATGCAAGATATATATATGTATACAGTATATATATATATTTTTTTTCTTCCAGGACTCAGTTACAGGTATCTCCCTTTTGGCAGCAAAGGCCAGACCTATAGATAAGTCTGAAACAAAGATGGACCAGAATTCTGTAGAGTGCTGTTCTGGCCTTAGGAAATGGTTCTCTGTAATGAACTAACTACTCTGACTTTTGCTCCTTTGCTATGGTGTATTTGCTACTGATGTTGCTAAAAAGATTTATTTTCCCCAAGTATCTTTTCAGGTTCAAATAAAGGATGAGATGGCGGTAAATAAATGAAACTCAGCCTGAATTCTTTACATATATCATCTCTTTATGAAGTTGGGGCTCAGGGTCACTGGGACACCAGAGACTGGCAGCAGAAGTGCTGTGCAGATGCCAAGGAGTTCCAAAGGGTGTTCTTAATCCCAGAAGTAATTTGGGGTTACCCCAGAAGTGATTTGTGACTGGCGTTTAAAATGCCCTCCAGGTCATTACAACCATTATTTTAGAATTGGGTGGTGAGTTTTGGCAAAACCTTGATTGCTATTGTAATCATGATTATGGAACCCCTTGTTTCTAGTGTCACAATAACAGTCCACAGACATCAAAAAGGTTTGGGGCAGCCTCCTGTATATTATTTCCTGGCTGCAAATGGGTAATTTTGGTTTAGTTGTTCACAGGTTGGAGTCCAAAACAGAACTGATTTAAGAGTAAAAATATGGCAGCTTTAAAGGCTGGGACAGGAAGTGACATCATCGGGACCAGAACCAGAAGTGATGTCATCGGAACCAAAAGTTACGTCTACAGAACTGGAAGTGACTTCATCAATAGCGCCAGTAATGGAAATGATGTCATCAGTAGTGCCGGTACCAGAAGTAATGTAATCAATGACACCAGTACCTAGTGGGATTTCCCGTGGATGGTCTGCAGAGGATTGAGAAAGAAAGTCAGTGCAGCTCGCCACACCCTGGTCTGGCATGGTAGTACTGTTATTCAAGCCCTTTAGCTGCCTCCCAATCGCACGTGTGTCATACCAGTTTTGGACTTTGTGCATACTTGTATTTTGTTTTGCACTACTCACATTATGGTTTATTTCTAATGACAGCATTTTGTGCTTTGTTTGATGGATGGTCAACACCATTTTGTGTCTATGCAAAACTGCTGCCATATTTTTTTAAGTTTGCTATTCTGAGGGGTCATGAAGCACATAATGTCATTTAGCTGCATTGCCTCTTTCCTGTACCACTGTACATTTTTCATTCTTGTTATTGGAAACTAAAATAAGCTTTGAAGAACACTTTAGTGGTAGTGGTAGTGGTTAATTCTATGACTTTGACTTCTATAGTTTTGGTTAAATTCTGGGGTTTTTTTGGCTTTTTGCTTTCCTGGTTTCTGTATTCTTTTCTGTGCCTTAGCATGTTTCTCCTCTATCCTATCTTTTGACAATCTCCTCAGCTTCCTTGATTTTTTTCTTTGGACTACACATTTCCTGTGAATCTCCAACTTTGTTTACTCACTTCCTGCTTTCTCCCAGTTTCTGGATTTGCCTGTAACCCAGCCATAGAAGAGGCCTGTCCCAATGTAGTGTTTTTCATTTCCTGAACACTTCTCCTCACATAATCTTCTAGGGCCTCATGTATAAAAGGTGCGAACGCACAAAAATGTTGCGTACAAACGTTTCCACGCTCAAATTGAGATGTATAAAGCCTAAACTTGGTGTAAAGCAATGCACATTTTCATGGTAGCTTCAGCCCTGGCGTACGCAAGTTCTCTGCTCGGTTTTGCAAACTGGCGGCACCCAGCTTTAAAGAAGTGCTACTGTTCCTGTGTGGTTACCCTTTCTTTTTTAGATCCACATCCCTGATGCAGCTTTATCATATACACTGAAACTAACTGCATATTGTTTATAAGTTTAAGGCATCTAATTGCAATTAATCTGTAACAATATAATGGTCCACGTATTAGCCGAAGTTTTCCAAATACCACAGCTGCTTTAACGTTGTTACTCTCACTGCACCTTCTTCTTCACCTTTCAGTTGCTCCCGTTAGTGGTTCCCACAGCAGATCATCTTTTTCCATATTACTCTAACTGAACCACTCGGAGTATTAATATCACTGCTTCTGAGTGTGGAATCACAGATCTACAGCAGCTGATCGGAAAGAGAATTATCGGTATACAGCATCAAGCACACGCTGCCTCAGCCATGCTGTCTGTTTAAACTGCTCTCATACGGCAAATGCGTCAGAGCCTTTCCTTTACTGACCTCGAAGTTCAGAAACAGTTTCATCCCAAGAACTATAAACCCAATCAATCAGTCCATCAAGTGCTCCATGTAGAACTGTTTGTACTTATTAGTACAATCACTTCACGGTAAACTTGCGATACAGTTATAATTTAATTTAATACAAAATCAACATTATCCAAAACTGATCATTTTTCACTTGTTATTGATAATTCCTCTGTCTCCCCTTCCCCACAGGTTAAGAGTCTGGGTGTCATCCTTGACAGTACTTTATCCTTTCAGTCCCACATCAATAACATCTCCCGGTCTGCATATTACCACTTGCATAACATTAATCATATTCGCCCCTCCCTCACTCCCCACACCACTGCTATCCTTGTTCATAGCCTTGTCACTTCTCGTCTGGATTATTGCAGTTCCCTTTTCTTTGGTCTTTCTCGCAAATCTCTTTATAAACTTCAACTGGTCCAGAATTCAGCTGCCCGCATCATTACTAGAACCCCCTCTATTCACCATATCACTCCCATTTTGCAGCAGCTTCATTGACTTCCAGTTTAGTTCTGAATTCAATTCAAAATTCTCCTACTAACTTTTAAGGCTATCCACAACCTTGCCCCTACATATCTGTCTGACCTCCTCCATGTTGCCATTCCCTCCCATACCCTTAGATCCTCTTCCTCCATCCACTTGACTATCCCCTTCGTCCGTCTTGCCACTATGGGGAGCAGAGCATTCAGTTGCTCTGCTCCCCAGCTTTGGAACTCACTACCACCTGAGCTTAGAAATATTGAATCATTTTCACTTTTCAAATCTAAACTTAAAACTCATTTGTTTAAGATTGCTTTTTCTCTTTGATTACAATTGCTCTGTCTGATTTTAACTTTTGTATTTTACTTTTGTTTATAATCTGTGTTTTGTCTATTGTTCGGTGTCCTGGAGTGTTTAGAAAGGCGCCTACAAATAAATAAAATGTATTATTATTATTAACTTGTGCCACTTTATAAAGGTCCTATTTACATATGATGATGATATCATTTTTAATTTAATAATTTATTGTTCATTTAAATAATCTATATTGTTAATAATTAAACATGTGAGGACACGATGTCGCTGTGCTAGCAAGGAGCTGGCGCTCCGTTCACGGATTGTTCCTGCCTCGCGCTGTATGCTTCCTCGGGCTGGCATGACATGGGAAGGATAGAATAATTAAACATGTACTACAAATATGTTTCAGTGTTTCTTAAACGTTTTGAAGAATCGCTGTTCTAAGCTTACAGATGGCTTAACGTCTATTACAGAGCTTATTGTGTGGCGATTGGGTATTTGGAGAAAGAAAAGTAAGGACAGGAATTGGGGGTTAGTACGTTTGAAAGAGACAGTACTGCTGCAGTAAATTATTTCATCGAAGGTCGCGCACGGCGCTGCAAGCATCTTGCATGAGGCATGAACAATCACTGCGCCACCGTGTTCCCATGTTTAATAACATGCTTTAACTTATACATCTCAGGATTTTAATTATTCAGAGAGCTGTAATATCACGAATGTAATGGATTCTGTGTCCTGTCGGAGGAAGAGAAAGCCCGTTTAAGAAGCACGTACTTATTCACACGCATAGAGAACATAGAAGATCAAGTACAAAAGAAAGCATTTAACATGCTACTTTAGTTACGATGGGATTTGAGAAACTAGTAAATTAAACGATTTTAAGATGAAGTTTATGATGTTCTACTTAAATGACAAAATAAACTGCGTCATTAAAGTGGAGAGTTCAAGATTAAAGTTGACATTTCATGCTTTTTTCCCACTGTGTGCCCTATTTTTTTTTCTCTGTACCCTAATAAGCTTTCATATGAACCTCAGACGGTGGGCTATGACTCGCCTTTTCATGGCGACTTTTATATCTGACTTCTTTTTTATTTCGGTCACTGTGCAACTTTTTTCAACTTGAGCTTTCAAGTTTCTCTGACACTCTATGTCACTCAATGAACTTCCTTTTGTTATTTATACCACTGTTTAAACCAACAAATAGTATGTTTTTCCTTGCCTCCAATTGGTATTTGCTGCAATTTTTCTATTTCCCCCCGTGCTTTTGTCATTGCCTTTTCAGAGAATGCTGAGCTTAAGGTTTATTTATATTGATTTGCATATTCAAAGAGACGTAATTCGGGAAGGAGACAGGGCAGGACAGCAGGTGCGTAAACGTGCATTACTTTTCACGCTGACCGGGATTTATGTTGTGGAAGAACGTGGAAGTTGCCGTTCGCACAGATTTATGCATCTGGATTTTTTTGTGCATATGCACATTTCCACTTTTGTCCATACGCCATGTTATAGTGTGAATTCTACGCACGCCGTTATGCATGAGGCCCCTGGTTATCATAACAAGTAGTAAATGCAAGAGAGACAGAGCCTTTACAGAAGAAAGATGTAAAAGGAAAGTGAAGAGTGCTTGTTGGTGGTGCTTTCAGGTCGTCGGATGGATCAGCCAGGGCCGCTGCTGGCCAAATGGGTGCCCTAAGCAGAAATTTACTTTTGTGCCCCCTCCCCCAAATATTACGGAAGTAAAAATAAAATAATAAAAAAAACACCTACTATAGGGGCCAAAATAGAACTTTATTCAAATAAAAGTAAATACATAAATAAATTGTATCATTTATAAATTACAATTGTAGCTCTACAGCAAAAAATACAAACTAAAATTACACTTTAAATAAAACATTTATATTAAATAAAATAAACAATAATAAACTGAAATTAAATCAACACTGTCATCTGCTGGAGCTTTCCAAAGTTCAAAATTTACAAAGGCACACTTCTGCTTTTTCTTTAGGCAAAGTCGTAAATGAGCTCTTCATATGATAAAGCCTTTGCTAATTCAGAGTTGATGCTGACAGTTGCCAGACCACTCATGCTCTCTTGTGCCATAGATCATGTAAGTGTAACAACTGCATTTACCAGGCCTTTGGTGCCCTTTTCAGGCATTTCTATTAAAATTGTTATGTAAACTGTTAATTTTGTATTAGATTATGTATTTTAACACTGTTATTTAATGACACCATATGGTCATTATTAATCAATAATCATAATTGCCTCAGTGTTTTAATATAATGCATTTTAAGTAATTTTGTTTATTTAGATCTGCTTGTATTCATATTAAGAAAGATGCGTTAGTTGTGAAATTATTACCAACATTAAAACACATTATTAACGTCGACAGAATAAAATAAAGTTTCACAGGATTATGAACGTACCTGAAAGTGATGCACGGGCTTCATCTTGGGCTTTTTTTTTTTCTTTCGTTTCTCGGCGCCGGACTGTTGATGTCTCTTTCCAGGACCAGGCATATTGTTCAATTATTATCATTTTTGGCCAAATAGGCACCGAAACAGAGGTGAGGGCGCGCGCGTCATCACGTGTGCTTAACCTACTCTGCGTTCACCGTAAAATGCAATATATACATTTATATTTTTGTTTATTTGTATATGTATATTATTAATATTAATATATTATTATAATATATAAAAAAAATTTTTTTGAGCAGCTTGGATGGTGCCCCTCTGGGAGTTCGTGCCCTACGCAGACTGCGTACTCTGCGTATAGGGAGCGGCGGTACAGGGATCAGCTACCCATGTGTAAACAAGGACTTATTTTGTGTAGGTACAGCAGGCTCAGGGGACTTCAGAATTTGTTATTCTATGTTGAGTTGGAATCTCATAATCTTTACTATTTTTCTTTACTATTCTTTACTTTTTTATAGTTTGGGCTCTTTAGAGTTGATTTGAATTTTGGAACAACTCACAGGCATCTACCAGGGTCTGTGCAAGCCTAGAAAAGTTAGAGTTGAACATGTTTTTTTTAAGTTTTATTACTGCCATCTCTTTTTTGGTTTTATATTAGTCTAGATTCAGCCTTACTAGAACATTACAGAGATTGTTACTTACCTAAGGAAACACAGTATTGCTCTGACACTACTGCGGGTTGTTTAGCATTTGAAATGCCTATTACAGTAGCGTTATGTTCTTGAGAATTCACGTCTGAAAATCATTGCAGACCAAAGATTAGACATCATCCAGAAGAAGGTACAGTAACTGCTGCACTTAATGTAAAAAAATTGAGAAGTTTAATGTGAGTTTTGATACCAATTAACTTTGATTACTGTACTTAAAATGCAATTACTGGCAGCGAACAGTTTGGTTAGGCAACACCTCAATCCATAATTACAAGGCGATTAGACACATAGTCTATTAAGTGGCCCTGTCATCTAGTAAGTGTATCTACAGTATTCTGAAGTTGTTGTAGCAAAATCCTTTGCATTAACCTCGGTTAATATAATAAGCACCTCTTTCAGTTTGGCTGAGTGTATAGTAGTTTCAGAATGGAAGGTTTAAAGGGAGGATGTGTTTAAAAATATTACCAAAATTAGCACCAATTTTTCCTGCTTAGTGAGTCATTTAATACATTCTATGCTTTGTAAATATCTTCCTCATCTTTGTTAAAGTATCTTAATTGCTAATGTTATTTTTGAAATCACAGATTTCTTGTACATAAGCAAGAATTCCAATAAAACAAAGTTTAACTTTGAACTTGAACTAGAAAGTATTAAGTCCTCCTCTTTTTCCACTTCGATGTGGGGTTGATGTGCTTGGTTAACCTTCTCCAAATAGCTCAGTTCTGCACCTCCTCTTCAGTCAAATCCTTTTTCTTCACATCTTCTTTTACTTCTCCATCCACCTCCACTTTCAGCCTCCCTCACTTTTTCTTCTCCTGTACTTCCATTCCCATCATTCTCCATCCATCCATCCATTATCCAACCTGCTATATCCTAACTACAGGGTCACGGGGGTCTGCTGGAGCCAATCTCAGTAAACACATGGCACAAGGCAGGAAACAAACCCCAGGCAGGGCGCCAGCCCACCGCATCCCATCATTCTCTTGCCCACATATTCATTGTCTCTCCTAATCACATGTCCATACCACTTCAACTTACTTTCCTGTACTTTCTTAAATATCTATCCCACTTTTGTTGTACCTCTGATTGTCTCCTTTTTTTAACTCCACACATGCATCTCAACACACTCAGTTCTGCCACATCTATCTTCCTGTGTTCCTCTAGCTGCCCATATCTCAGCTCCGTACATCATTGTTGGTTTTACCACTGTCTTAAAAACCTTACCTTTAACCTTTGACTTAATTCTTTGATCATTCAATACTCCTGATATTGCCTTCTTCCAATTGTTCCATCCACACTGCACTCAATAGGTTGTCTCTGCACCTAGTTTTCCATATTGGGCCACCACTTCTCCATTCTTCCAATTTACTCTCTACCTCCTGTCTTTTGGTGCTACTAGACGCAATGTCATCAGAAAAAAAACATGCACCAGGGGATTGGTCTTTTAAGCCCTGACTCAACACATCCATAACCAGATCAAAGAGTTAAAGAATTAAAGAAAATCCCTGGTGCAAATCTACTCTAACTCTAATCTTGTCTGTTATCCCAACAATGCTTTTAACCAGTGTCCTCGCTTTCTCACACATACCCTGGACAATCCTCACATATTTCTATGTGCATTCAATAGTTTATTTGCTATAACTTTACCTTTTACTATTTTTTAAATAATTTGTTACTGGATAATTTTCTCATATGCTATGCAAGTGGATGGACAAATGCCAGGTAACAGTCATCAAAGCAAAAAATTCTTCTTCATGCAATTTAAATTTTCTAAATTGCTGCTGAATTATGTATTTTTCTGGTCTGTTTGACTATTTTGTTTAAAGTGCAACTGAAAATTTTGGCCTTTTTTTAAATTAAGGACGAATACAGTAGAAAAGTTTGACAAACACCATATATAAAATCATTTCTTGTTTACTGCATTGGTAAAACTATGTTAAGACTGTTTAAGTGGAGCAATATCAAATGTATAAACATTTGAAGATGTAACAGAAAATATGTACTTTAAATTACAAGTCCAAATTGTATGTTATGGAAATTGTTAGGGACATCAGCAAAAGATGGCCATGCAATGCAGCGTTGCCTTGATTAAAACTGGTTCCTGCCTTCTGTCTGATGCTGCTAGGGTAGGCTAACCCTCAATTGGATTAAGAAAATGTGAAAATGTTGTGTTATACTATGCTATTACATAGAACATGCAAATTATGTTGAAGTTCATATGAAATTCAAAAATCTTATAAAAAGTCAACTTTAGAAGTGTCGTAAGACTCCAGATGAAATGTTGGGATGCCAACCCAGCCACCCTGTTTATTCAAAATAATAAAGCGTGTCAAACAGGTACATGATGGTGAAATTTAAGAAACAAAAGCAATGGTCAGCGATTGGCTGTAGGGAAATGGCTCAAAAGATCAGTCAGGCTTCAGGGTCAGAGCTTCATTGGACAACTGGCTTCTCTGCCAAATGAAGAGCCTCCTTGTAGGAGCACCTGCTTTTATAGCCCATAGACCGGGGAGGAGTCCGTTGCCCTTAATGGCTGTCTTCTCGGGGCAGTGGGTGAAACAAGAGACAGGAGAGTTAGTGATCACACCCCCTGGTGTCCTAGGGTGGTATTTCTTTCCTTTGATGAGCCCAGAAGGTGACCCTTTGACACGCATGCATAACAGAAGTGATTAACATATTAAGTTATTAAGCTTTGTATTAGAGATTATTGATTATAGGTCATTTCTTAAATAATCAGACACATTCAATTTGTCTTAACTTTGCTATTGTTTAAATGAAATTAAGTACCCAGTAAAACATCTCACATATATTAGGAGAATGTGCTCTTAGATTTGAACCTAAAACTCACAATCTGAGGTATACTAGCACTAGCCATTAGGTTGACAACTTAACTTTTATGCATGCTATAATCAAAACATTGATCTTATGGTTTGTGTACATTTTAAATTATCTACTCATCTCTTTGAGCTCTGATATAAACATACTACATCTACTGTAAATATCAGTTTTTGGTGTCGTAGAACCCAATTTTGCCATCCATTTTTTGATTATAAATGATTTTCTAATGGTTATATATTTTTCTTTGTTAGCTTTATATTCCTGGATGTCATCATTTTGATTATTACTTGTTATGGCATTGCTATGCAACAACTCTCGGTGGTGCGCTGTCTTGATATCATCACTATGACAGTATAAAAGGTCGGCGCTGTGCACGTCTTAGTCATCCAAGTTTACGAATAAGCTAAAATAAATCTGTTGTTTGTTGTTGTTAGTGTTTATAATTAGCATTACAGACCCTTTTTCTGGCTTTAACTTTGATTTTTGGTTTAGATATTATGTTTGACGAACAACAGATTCTCAGTATCAACTTTTTTTATTGAATTTTTGATGTGCCTTCTCCTGGTCCACCACCATTATGTAGAAGTTTGCTCTTTTTTCACAGCAAACATAATAATTGAATGATTTTTTTCTCCTGCCATTTTGTATGTAAATATTGCATGATTTAGTAATTAATTGTTTTCTGTATTATCGTTATGTGTAAGTGGTCTGTACTCAGCACTCTTAAAAATAATGGTTCTTTAATGACATTTTATGGTTCTCTACTATACAATAAATACAATTTATTTTTGTATAGCCCAAAATCACACCAGAAGTGCCGCAATGGGCTTTAACAGGCCCTGCCTCTTGACAGACTCCCAGCCTTGACTCTCTAAGAAGACAAGGAAAAACTCCCAAAAAAACCTTGTAGGGAAAAAATGGAAGAAACCTCGGGAAAGGCAGTTCAAAGAGAGACCCCTTTCTAGGTAGGTTGGGCGTGCAGTGGGTGTCAAAAAGAAGGGGGTCAATACAATACAATACACATAACAGAACAAATCCTTAATACAGTATAAAAATAAAACTTTTACAAGTACAGACCAGAATTTAACAGTAGATGATAACATATTATATGATTTGGATTTGTTTAGAGTCCTGTAGACCTCATCCATCAAGCTTCCTCCCCCATTTGGCCATTCCACAGCTGAAACATTGCTTGGCCAGCCAATCTGATTAAAGGACCCCTCTACCCCATGATTCCTGCGATCCTCCATCAGGGATGACTTTACCTTAGGCAGGCAAAACAGTTTGGCAGGTGGGCCGTGGCACCGAGAAGAGAAACAGAATAGGTGAGGGTTAGTAACAAATTATAACTTTCATGTTACTTATGTTTTAGTGCTAATGACTAACAACAGAGATGCAGTCTGTACAGTTAATCAGCAGCTCTAGTCAGGATATGCTAAACTGAAGTATTGAGTCTTCAGCCGGGATTTAAAAGCTTAGACCAAAGAGGCATCTCTTATAGTAGCAGGCAGACCATTCCGCAGTTTAGGGGCCCTGTAACTAAAAGCTCGACCTCCCACTGTTATTTTATTAATCCTTGGAATCATAAGCAGACCAGCATCTTGAGATCTTAATGTGCGCTCTGGTTTGTAAGTTATGATAAGTTCAGACAAGTAAGCCGGATCTTGGCCATTTAATGCTTTATATGTTAACAGGAGGATTTTGAAATCTGCCCTAAACTTAACCGGGAGCCAGTGTAAGTATTTAAGAACTGGAGTTATGTGTTTGTATTTTCTTGTTCTTGTGATAATTCTTGCAGCAGCATTTGGATTAACTGGAGGCTGTATAAAGAACAGTTTGAACATCCAGTGAACACCGCATTGCAGTAGTCAGTCCTACTAGAAATAAATGCATGAATTCATTTCTCAGAATTCTGTTTATTTAGAAAGCGCCTTAATTTCCCAACATTTTAAAGGTGGAAGAAACATGATTTGGACAACTTTGTAATATGCGCTTTAAGTGACATGGTAGATTCAAAGATAACTCCTAGATTGCGGGCTGATTCAGTACAATTAATGGTGATTCCAACTGAGTTAAATGATGACAAAATATTGTTGTGATCAGCGTCATTCCCTCCAACAATTAATATCTCTGTTTTATCTGTGTTTAAGACAAGTAGTTCTCATCCATCCAGTCCTTTAATTCACTAACACAACTAATTAAAGACAACATCGGAGAAACTTCATTTGATCTAAATGAAAGGTATAACTGGGTATCATCTAAAAAGTAACATTATGTTTCCTAATGATAGATCCCAGTGGAAGCTTGTAAAGTGAAAACAGTAAAGGTCCCAGTACTGAGCCCTGCGGGACACCATATCTCACTTCTATGTATAATGAGGGAGTACTGTCAGCACATTTCTGTACATATTGGAATCGATTTGATAAATAAGAACTAAACCAAGCGAGCACAGTGCCTGTAAGCCCAACATCATTTTCTAGCCTGTGCAGTAAAATAGAATGGTCAATGGTGTCAAATGCTGCACTTAAGTCTAACAACATAATTACAGTGGGGTTTCCTTCATCAGAGGATATTAGAATATTGTTTAAGACCCGTGTTAGTGCCGTTTCTGTACTATGACCAGTGCGGAAACCAGACTGGAATTTCTCAAATAAATTGTACTTTTTCTAGTATTTTAGAGAGAAAGGGTAAATTTGAAATAGGACTGTAATTATTTAGTATGTGTAGGTCTAGGTCTGACTTTTTAAGTAATGGTTTAATGACTGACACTTTTAGTCCATCAGGTACTGTGCCCTGCAATAATGAACTATTGATAATGTTTAGAATAGGCGCTGCAAGAACATCCATTGCACTTTTTACTAGTTTTGTTGGCACTGGATCTAGGGAACAAGTAGTGGGCTTCATTTTAGAAATTAACGTTAAGACTTCCTGCTCATTTACAGGATTAAAATTACTAAAGTGCTGAATGCAATGCGAGGCAGGGTCTGCTAAGCTAGTATGCGGTTTGTACTGTGATGCTGAGATCTGGGATCTTATATTTTTAATTTTCTCATTGAAGAAGTTCATAAAGTCCATCCATCCATTATCCAACCCGCCGAATCCAAACAGGGTCACGGGGGTCTGCTGGAGCCAATCCCAGCCAACACAGGGCACAAGGCAGGAACCAATCCTGGGCAGGGTGCCAACCCACCGCAGGACACACACAAACACACCCACACACCAAGCACACACTACGGGCAATTTAGAATCGCCAATCCACCTAACCTGCATGTCTTTGGACGGTGGGAGGAAACCGGAGCGCCCGGAGGAAACCCACGCAGACACGGGGAGAACATGCAAACTCCACGCAGGGAGGAGTTCATAAAGTCTGTACTGCTAATATCTGTTGTTATTTTGCCCTGTACATCTGAATCCCCATTTGTTAATTTAGCAATTGTTCTAAACTGTACCCGTGTTGTGTGGTTCCTCATAGCTCCATTGCTTGACCAAGCACCATTTCATTCTGGAGCAGGTTCTTTGCAAATGAAATTGTTTCTTTTGTACTTTGAAAAACTTCCTAATATGTAAAACAAACAGAAAGTGACTCAATTTGTGGTGATTCACTATATTGGAGTCTGCTACAGATGTAAATAAATCAAGGTTCTTTCTGGAACCTTCCTGTGGATGGGTCTTTGGGAACCAAAAATGGTTCCCCTTAAGGCATCACTTTGAAGAAATGCTCTGGCACGTTTATTTTTAAGAGTGAGTGAAGAGCAGTTTATAGAAATAAACAGAATCAAACTAGATTGTGAGCCAGTATTCCACACCCTGTCTTCGTACTACAAACACATATAAGGTGGAGGCTGGTATCATTATAGCTAACTGTCACAAATACACAAATACACTGATGAGGCAGACTTCATAGCAATGTGTCCCCAATGACTGTCATGGTTTAGCAATTGTTTCTGCATATTTTAGCACACAGTCTCCTCAAAGTTCCATTGCATTCCCCATTGGAATGAAATGTACAAGAGAAATATTACTTCTTACGCCTCATTTCTTACATTATTTCTTTTTCACACTTGTTTCTATCTTGAGTAAATGCAGGCACTTGGGAGTGTTTTTCAACTCACTTCAACTTGGGATATATTACTGATGGAATTTATCCAGTGTTAGGGTTTGAAAAAAAAAAAAGATAGCAAACATGACTGAAAGGAGAGGGATGTGGGGATTTATCATCAGAAGTGTAATGTTCAATTTTATTGCTGATGTTCACAGAGTGTAGCAACTTGTAAAGAAAAAAAATGTTTATTCTACTGCTCTGTTATCCTAAAATAGATGTGTTGCTGTTTCAGATGCCGCTCATATGAAGACTGTTGTGGTACAAGATGCTGTGTAAGGGCGCTCTCTATACAAAGGCTCTGGTATTTCTGGTAAGTTGCTGTTTATTATGTAGATATGAGTAAATTTCTTTGAAAAATGTTCTGAACTTGTCCTGCACTGCCTTTTGGTCTCTTTTAAAAATTATACTCTGTGGTAATGAGATATGAGTGCAAAGCATGAAGCATCTGGGTCAGTGAACTTGTTTTTGTTGATCAAGCCTAAAATGGGATAACAAGAAAAGACCAGCTAGGAAATTGTAGTGCTGCAGAAAGGTAATTTCAAAGAAAACCTATAATACTTAAATAATGCATTTGTCTGTCCATTCAGGTTCTGAATGAGCCTGAGACTCATCAATTGCAGGGCTAAAACCAGCTCTGCTTCAGTGATCGGTTTGTTGTAGTGTGTACTCCCACACAAACCAGGCCATTTTAGGCTCAAAATCTGACATATCATTGGGAAATTGGAAAAAAGCTGTAGCATTAGAAGAAAATTCACATTCACACAAACAAATATCATGCAATCTCCACAAAGGCAGCGAATGAACTGAGAAGTGAATCAAAGCTCCCTGGAGTTCAGAAAAAAATGCTGAAGAACACAATATTGTGTTCCTCGGCTTCAGACCCACTTAGAATTTAAGAGGCAAATATTTACCTTGATTTGCATGCTAAATTATGTCCGCCCCTCAGTAATTTAGAAGATCAATTCTAATGTACTGTCTTTCATCAATGATAGCCTCAAATTATTTGATATTAACAGGCTCTTATTTTTTGCCATCCAGGAGTACCGTGTTGGAAATAGAGTTACTGAGTACAAGCAGTATTTGTAATTGTTATTCTAGTTGTATTCCTTATTGTGTTTATAAACCAAATTGCCAGTTTATTAGGTACATCCTCACCGTCACACAAATTCTACATTTAAACACATCATATGTCACAAAATTGCAGTGAGTATTATGGCAGAATAGCTTCAGGCAGAATAGCCTTTCTGTCATGTGTTAGTGTTCAACTAATCATTGGAATTGGCAAAGCAGGTGACCTTTAGTGAATTTGAAAGTGGTATTGTAGTTGGCGCCAGTCATGTCAGTGCTAACATCTCCCCAGCTGCTATGGCCATGGGCTTTTCACACAAAGAATCATGAGAAAAGCAAAAAAGAAAAACACCAGTGATGGGTGATCTCATGGACCAGAAGAGTCAAGGGAAGATACTGAGAATCATACAATCAAACAAATGGGCCACAAACAGGGAAATGACATCTGAAGTCAACACTGGCATTCAGAATGTCATCTCAGGACACATCAAGTACTGTCAGGTCAGGTACTGATGTTGTCAACAAAAAGAAGAAAACACATCTCCAGAGGACACAGAGGCATCAAAATTGGAAAACTAAAGAGTGGAATGCTACTTGGTCATCTGAATCCAGTCTTTTCTTTGTGGTACAACATTCTGAAATATCACATCTAGCATTTTATAGAATACTTACCCAGACAAATTTATGTTCTTCTGTAGGCCAAAGGAGTCACATCACAGCAGTAGATAGGTGTGCCTAATAAGCTGGCAACTCAGTTTTTTCTTCTTAATATAAAGGTTTTCTACAGATTTTGCTATAAGTTATTTTATCCAATTCAATCAAGGAGTGGCCCTAATTTTATGTGCTTTTCTTCTTCTGTGGATAGTGGTATTTTATTATATAGTAGATTCAATTAAATTAAGTAATCCCAAAAGAGTGACAAGTCTCCAAAAATGAAAAATCTCAGATTTCAATCACAAAACTAAAAAAATAACCTAATAAGAAAGCCTACAAAAGAAAGGTCATAGTCCAAAACCAGAACAACTAAAACCAAGAAAGAGGAGGCAAAAACACAAACCTTAAAAATGTGAATAACTATAGGAGCTGTACAACAAAAGCCAGGAAAAGCTAACTGACACCTAAGCAATCAGCCTGAGGCCTGCTGGACCCTTCTGTAGGCCTCATTTAGCAGCCCCCTAAGCTGCTCACCTCCAGCATTGGGTGACCCTGTGCCCCTGGGCACAAAATGCAGACTAGCAAGAAAATAACAGACCTAATTAATGATAATAGAAAAAGAATTACAATATGACTAAAAAATAGGAAAACACTTAATGAATAACAATAAAGTAAAAAAGAGAAATTAACAAGTCATTTTTATTAACAAAAATAGAAAATAATTAATCAAAAGTAATAAACAAGGAACTAAGGCCGAGGCCCATATTTATCAAGTGTCTTATTAGAGTAGGAAAACGGTCTTAACTTGGTCAAAATTCTCAGATTGACTCAGTTTAGGTTGTACTCTTAGGAGTAGGAGTACAAGTCATATCATCCATATTCCCAAGTTAGGCACTACTCCGGGATTTAAGAGAGCTTGTGAGCTGTCCTAATTTGTTAGGAGGTGCCAGGAGATGGAGTTCAGACTGAGATTGGCACACACATTCTGGAAAAGGGAGAATGTTTTGAAAGTGTTGGACAATAACAAACTTGCGAAAAAGAGGTGGATCTGACAGAGATGTAATAATATTTGTAGCAGATCTTGAATGTTGTATGATCAATTCATCTATGTGGAGAAGCCATGTGCTGTCAACTGAAATAAAAGTGTTGGTAACATTACACTTTTTTGCCACAGGGAAAAGGCAGTTTTGCAATAATGCTTACTTTAGTGTGTTAGAACCAAGCGTTTGTGACACAATGTTAAAGCAATATGCTTTCATGCAGGTTGGCATGCACTTAAAGATCATTGTCTCAAAAGTTGATGAGCATGAATATGTGAATAGCCAAGGATATCACAGTACCAACACACAGGTGGTCATGGATGTAAATTGTATTGCAGTAGTCAGCATATTAACCTGAAGATAAGTGGTGCTGGATGGGTTATTGACAGCAGAATGTCACACCTTTACAGTGAGCTCTTAATTCCATGAACCCCTGTAACATTCAGGTAGGCAGAAAGTGCTGGGGCATTGGATAAATAGAGCCTCGCAGAAGATAAGGGTGGGACTAGGAGAGGGGTGTAGCATGTGACTTTGGAAGACGGTAAGGAACACTGGAAGAATGAACACAACTTCAGCAACAGTGTAGGAATAGCCTTTCATGGTTTCACTGTAACTGTTACTTTATGAGATGTTCCCAACATAGCCATGACAGTGGGAAGGTGATTCTTCTGAATGTACTGCAGTGGGTCATTCATTGTTAAATAAACATGCCCATTATTGGAGTTTGCTCTCTTTTGGAATGTGTGTCTTGGCCTTTGTATCTCTGTATTTATTACAATTCATTATATTCTTCATGATGTTTCAATGTGGAAACAATTATGTACAGTTTAGCACAATACCTTACAATACCTTATTATGTTTTCCTTCTTCTTCTTTGAATATTATTAACAAGTCTTTAGCCCACGCTATGCGCAGAAATTTTTTTTATTTTAATCCTTAAAGATATGTTCCCAGACCAACCACCACTTTCTTTGTGCGTCTTGCTGCCTTTGTTCATCGCACATTGCAGCCTTCTTGTGGGTGACTACTTTATTTGTCCTGCTCTAAGGTAGGTCATATTCTTCTCCTAGTCAGACTTTTAGTGCAATTCCTAATAGTGATTCTGAGGTGCTTGATAAATACAGATATGAAGCCCTTGCAAAACCATAAAAGAGTTAGGTGTTTTCTCTTTTTTATCACAGGTATACATTTAAATTGAGAATACTAGAAATTTTAACTGTATAATGAATGCAAAATTGTTGAACTGCCATATTCTCCAATCAATTTAACAAATATTCTATTCTCATATGTTTTTATGTGCATAAAGAGGCAAACTTTTACCTGGTGGTATCATTTACTGTGAATTAGATACAAGATCAAAAATTAATTTGTCTAATTAATTTGCCAGGTGACGGCATATATAGAAAATGGTCTAATCCTTTCCTTGATAAATGTAGCCTGATTTAGATGCTTAGGAAATCACAAAGACCTTTTGTATGTGACAGAAGCGATAGATTATTGTGTCTAGTTGATGTGTTGAATTTCACAGCAAATAGGAAGGAAATAATTTTATTTGAGTCATTAGAGCTTCATTAATCGCTGTTCAAAAAAGTGACACTTAAGTGAATCATTCTGTTTTACTTTATTAAATCTGTACATTTAATTGGTCTGTTTACGATTATGTAAAAAGTGTTTGCTATCACCAATGTAAAACTTGGCTAGCATTACTGGAAACAAATAGAAAAAGTATATAATTTATCCTGCAATGATTTTTATATTATAGTCTCTGCTTATTACAGATTATCTGCAACGTGTTTAACTAAAGTTAGCATCTTTTCACTAATGGCACTGAGGAATTAACAGTTCTAGCTCATCCTGTGGCTGCAGTCTATAAATAATAATAAAATATTACATGACTTTAGCTATCCAAAATGTTGACGCTTGTTCTAAATGTTACTTACAGGGGGCAACTCTGATACATTATATGAGTATAAATAAACACATGTTCATTCACCCCATCAATTCCTATCAAGTACACAGAGGTTATATAAAAATAGTAAAAACTAAGAGGATGATTACTTTTTAATTCTATTTTTTGTTCATTGCAGAAGAAAAGGAAAACAAAAGAGAAATCCACCCTCATTATTGAACGTACAGGGAGAAAATTCTTTAGGACATATTTATAAACATACAACTGCTAATAAACAAATTTTCTCAGCCTAAGGGTCAGGATCAATGGTATGCTCCCACACTTCTTTCACTTGAATGCAAACTTATCTGTGGAATATCTGCATTCATCAATAAATTACCATAATTAAACATTATTCTCCCATTAAACTGGCTCTTCAACCTATAAAGTGAAATAAATGATTTAGGTTTAGATTATTAATATTCAGTGTTGTAATTAAGTAGGTTGCTTGGCATCCCAATGGTTAGTGTGCCTGTCTGACAGCTCGAGGAAGTTCGTTTGATTCCAGGCCTGTAGCCAACAACTGGAAATATTGAGTTTAGAAATTGGATGAATGGATGGATGTTTTAATTAACTCTTTTCCTTGAGTTTCATACAAAGCTCTACTTAATGAATTTTATCACTGTAGGCAATTTGTAATGTACAAAAGCTGTGACAGAAATGGATGACACATGTTCTCCATTCTTTATTTCACATTATCTAGGGGATGTTTCCCATGTGGCTCCAGATGGCACCATATTAGTTGTTTAGCCCAACAGTGTATGAAACATACTGAGCTTTTGGGCGGTGTTCACCTTGACAGATTCATTAATACAAGATTTGAATTATTTCTTTTCCCTTTCTAATTCATGTTGGTCCATTATTTTTATCCTGAAAAGTTAGTGCTGTAATTTAGTCAAAATGAAATCCCAAGGGTAATAAAGTCTAACCTTAAAATGCAGATATTTTTCTTGGAGAAGAAAATTACTTATTATATGTACAGATGAACATCAGAAAAGTGATACAGAGGTTCAAGTCTGCAGCTTCTGGTTGTTGATGGATGGCATCCATGTGCTAAATAATTAACTGCTATTGCATGTTCAGGGTAGATTAAGACAGATAAAGAAAACTAGCGATTATTCATACAACTGAAAATGTAACTGCTGTAGGGGACTTCTATCAGATTCCAACAGTTAAAGGAAAATCACTTTATGCTGAGACAGATGGAGCTAATTTGTGGAGTGACCTTTTTCTGCATCATAAATATCAGATATCATTAGACAAAAAGACTTCAACATAGCAAAAATGTGAACTGCATTACAAGACATACAAAATCTTACTGTTTACAGAAAGTACAAGTGCAAACCACACTGAGATACTTAAACTGATGACAACTCAGATCTGATTTATTTACCTGATAAAAATACACACCAAAACAATTACAAGCTTTCAGCATTACACGTGTTAACCTTTTTATTGATGTATATCAAATTTCAAGCATCTAATACTGGACCTAAAACCTTTAACCTATTAAAACAAGAACAACAGCATATTACTGCGGTGGGTTGGCACCCTGCCCGGGATTGGTTCCTGCCTTGTGCCCTGTGTTGGCTGGGATTGGCTCCAGGAGACCCCCGTGACCCTGTGTTCGGATTCAGCGGGTTGGATAATGGATGGATGGACAACAGCATATTAAAGCAATGCGTCTCAGTATTGTGTTTTCATTGTGACATGCATTTGGATTTGTACGCAAGAACCCCATTGTGAGAAGCATGTGAGACACCTCTTTGACAATCAGTGCTTGAAAATGAGAAGTATTCAAAGTGCTTTGGCAAACCAAATTATTAAAGACATAGGAAACCATATTGTAAATGATACGGGGTGCCCTTGTACCATCCTTCAACTCAGAATACTGCAAACAAAGGAGAAATACAGAGAATAATGCAGAGAAATTTTAATAAATGCCTAGTGCCTCTCTTTGCCTTCCTAAATCAGGTGTACTATTGGTTACTGTTCCTGTGGTAGCCTTTTCACTTGCTCCACTTTATGTTTCTTGTGCCCAACGTGCCCAGTTGCTTTAATAATAATAATTCTTTATTTATTTGTCACATACATAGTTATACAGGACAACACGCAGTGAAATGCATCTTTTCGCATACCCCTTTGGGGTCAGAGCGCCTTTAGTGACTCATATTCCAACTCTTTGCTTGAGTAGACTCTAGATGCCAGGTTGCTTTAAAACCCTACCTTGTGTCACTTCTAGCCAAGCCATAAGATTATTTCCAGGGGTCAGAGGCAGCTGTACATTTATTACAGAGATACCATGAGTAAGATATTGTGAGACAGTGTTCACGAAAGGTACTTTAACCTCTTAACGCTATTTTTTCTTTTTATTGGTAGACAAGTTAATCCCGGAAATGCCTACATTACATATCCTTGGTTTTCATGTACACCCTGCAGTACTTACTTATTTAACATTCACTCATCTCTTGTGTCCTTACTGGCTACTCTGCAATGCCTTAACAATGACTGAGACTGGCTTCCTCAGTTTTCTTCACTTCACTCATGAAACCACTCCAATCATGAATTCACTCCTGCCAAGATTTACAGATTTGGCGATATGCTCCTGAATTGCTACCCCTGAAAAGGATACAATTCATACCTTGGCAAGGGCCAAGGGCGTTCAGCTCATGAGCCACACTCTTGCGGTCTTGGCATTCCATCCCTGGATCATTATTTTTGAAAGAGTAGTATTCCTTTATGAGCTCTATAATATAGTTATAGTCTTGGTCACACAGTCCATTATATAAAGTACGTTATCTAAGCAATCCTCAAATTTAAACACAATTTAAATATTGCAAGTCTTATTTCACTAAAATTATGAAGAGTAAAGCTTCCCCTAGCAGATCTAATGCGTGTCTGTCTAAGCCTTTAAGCCTTAAAGGGTTGGGTCTAGAGGTCATTTTGTCAGAGGAACTGGAACCGCGTGCTGTCTTGAGGCTAGGAGACTGCTGTTATCTCTGGTGTTTCCCTCCTGACCTCAGTGTTTGCATGCAGCCCTGATGTTGTGACCAATTTGATCTACCGTATTTATAAACAGCAGTGACATCTCTACATTAAAGGCAAGTGACATACTCAACCCACTATTTCACTTTTGTGCAGGTAACCAATTCACCTCAGTAATTTACCGTATTGATAAAATGTTTATAGCAAATTCAGCTTAGTCAACATGCTAAAATTTTTCTAATTTTCCACGATATGATCAATACTGTTACATATGTAGAAAATATTATTTTTGGAGTGTGTAAAATTGTCTTTGTGCCTGGGGCCACTGGCCTGTTTATGGGTTGCTTTTGTCAAGCTCTTGGAGCCTGCAGCATTCTTGGTATGCACTTCTTCACATGTACAAATATACAACCTGAACTTTTCCATTCTGTCTTGGGACTGGAAGGATGGAGCCCTATTAAGATGATTTTGATTGATTTTTTTTGTGTTGCTATTTCAAGTGTGCGTGAACTTGTACATCATACTATTTTGAAGGAGTTGTCATCATTATTGTAAGAATTATCAATTTCATATTTACAATACGGTTTAGCACTTTGGTTATTGAAGACAAATTGGAAATGTATTAATATTAATTTACATTTCCACATTCAGTATTGAGTAATTTAATGTTGATGTCAAAATATAATTTAATACTGTCATATGGTAGTGCTAATATATAATAAAATAATGTGTAATAGATTTTTGTTTGGTGTGATTTTTCCATGGTATTATTCAGTTGACATTTTACCATCACTGATGCCGGTAGACTAATGCACTGTGAAATGTCATGTCTTTCCGTTACTCCCTCACGTTATGGATCATCCAGTTGCACATTTATGCTGGTTTCTGGTTCCCCTTCATACTGTTCACCTGAACACTGTGTAACACCATCATTGCTCTCTTTCTCCAACTCCGTGAGCAGAGCCGATCAAACCCATGATCCTTTTCAAGATTTCCAGCAGCCATGTACTTAAGCAAATGAATATAAACTGCTATGTAAGTGCTGGATGCTCTCTCATACTCAATCATTCATTCACTGATTGACACATACACACACACACACACACACACACACACACACACACACACACACACACCCTATATATGACTTCTTAGAATACCACCATCCCTTCTGACTGTACTGACTGCAGTAAATGGTACATTGATCCTCCACTTTCCTTTCCTTCTGGATAAGTGTCTAGGTTGCATATTTATGAAAAATAAACATAATCCAATACACAACACCATGCAAAAGTATTTAATTCCTTAACTAATTCTCTAATTTTACTGAATAATAGATTTTATACTGAAATTTTGTTTTCTGTAGTAATTTTATTTGAAAACAATAAAACTCAAAATTAGTCATTTACTGGCTTGTGTCCAGTTCAGCTAAGATAGAATAAGACCCTTCTGTAACCCCAAATTGAATTAAACAAGTCTGAAAATGTTATGAGATTTAGACTTTTATATACTCTACAAAGATTGATTTTTTTTTTTATTTATCAGGAGGGTTTGATCTAGGTGGTTTATGCCCTTTATTAAGTTTATTATGAACATCTTCCCTAAGGAGTGAGTCTCTGACAGTTGCTGTATACAGCACTAATACACAAAGTATAATCAGCATTTTTTTCTTATATGGAATACAGTTTACTAACACTGTATTTAAAGAAAAGATTGCTCTCATTTTCATTTATTACCCAACTCGATGCCTGCATTTATCCAATATAACTGAAACACACTCATTATACTTGTACGGTATCTCTGCTAAGTGAGCATTGAATTGGTTTTTTTTTTATAAACAAGGAGATTCTATTCATTGTTACAATAATATATTTACTGGTTTGTAATTATGTCAGGTGGAAATCAGGCAATCAGGAACAACAGCACTATTGCAAAACCGTGTCCACTTGCAGCACTGCCCCATAACATTATATTCAGAAGTGAATGGAATGTTTCATGCTTTTGAGAAGATACTTCTGATACCTTTCACTAGTAAAGGAAATTAAGATCATTTTTGTTTTGTCAGCAGAGGATCGTAGTTCTTTAGACCTGTTTCAGTTTTGCTAAGAGAAAATTTCACACAGATTTCATAATCATATTGCTTTTCCGAGAGTGCCAATGGGTGTGAAGTATCCCTGGTTTTCAATTTGGATGATGCATTTTTCAATAAGGTGCAGACTGCTTTGGGAAGTAATAGGCATTATTTCAATTTTTGAATATTATAAGAATACCACAGTCTCCATATAACACCTTTATGTTCCAAATTGCTCATGAACATAATTACATTTATAGTCATGCTGGTTAATTGAAAAAGAATAATATTCAGCTTTTATTGAAAGGATTAAAATGTATCTTTCTACGGGTGTCTAGGCAATGAGCAAATCCAGTACACAAGAATAGAAATAAACCACAGCATACCACAACAAACATGGTAGTCTGAATTGTGAGGTGACTTTCTGTTTATGTCCACAGGCATCTTTTATCAATATGAATATAATCATACAGGCCAATCAAACCCTATATCATTTCTTATTTGATATGTGCAAACTTGGTGTTAAACCTTTACTTAAAAAATCAGACCTAGACCCACACATACTAAATAATTATAGGCCTGTTTCAAATTTACCATTTCTCTCTAAAGCACTAGAAAAAGTAGTCGCCAGTCAGCTTCAGTCACACCTTATGCATT
Organism: Polypterus bichir lapradei; assembly: GCA_026402145.1. Classification (NCBI taxonomy): domain Eukaryota; kingdom Metazoa; phylum Chordata; class Cladistia; order Polypteriformes; family Polypteridae; genus Polypterus; species Polypterus bichir. The sequence continues at coordinate 5,743,953 of JANRMT010062818.1, read as the reverse complement.
ACAATTTATTTGAGAAATTCCAGTCGGGTTTTCGCACTGGTCATAGTACAGAAACTGCACTAACACGGGTTGTAAATGACATTCTGATATCATCTGATGAAGGAAACTCCACTGTAATTATGTTGTTAGATTTAAGTGCAGCATTTGACACCATTGACCATTCTATTTTACTGCACAGGCTAGAAAACGATGTTGGGCTTACAAGCCCCATGCTTGCTTGGTTTAGTTCTTATTTATCAAATCGATTCCAATACGAACAGAAATGTGCTGACAGTACTCCATCATTATACACAGAAGTTCAATATGGTGTCCCGCAGGGCTCAGTAATGGGACCTTTACTGTTTTCACTTTACATGCTTCCTCTGGGATCTCTCATTAGGAAACATAATGTTAATTTTCACTTGTATGCAGATGACACCCAGTTATACCTTTCATTTAAATCAAATGAAGTATCTCCAATGTTGTCTTTAATTAGTTGTGTTAGTGGATTAAAGGAGTGGATGATTGAGAACTACTTGTCTTTAAATACAGATAAAACAGAGATGTTAATTGCTGGAGGGAATGACGCTGATCATAGCAATATTTTGTCATCATTTAACTCAGTTGGAATCCCAATTCATTTTACTGAATCAGCCCGCAATCTAGGAGTTACCTTTAATTCTAGCATGTCATTTAAAGCACATATTACAAAGTTGTCCAAAACATGTTTCTTCCATCTTAAAAATGTTAGGAAATTAAGGCGCTTTCTAAATAAACAGGATTGTGAGAAATTAATTCATGCATTTATCTCTAGTAGGATTGACTACTGCAATGCGGTGTTCACTGGCTGTTCAAACTGTTCTTTATACAGCCTCCAGTTAATCCAAAATGTGGCTGCAAGAATTATTACAAGATCAAGAAAATATGAACACATAACTCCAGTTCTTAAATCCTTACACTGGCTCCCGGTTAAGTTTAGGGCAGATTTCAAAATCCTCCTTTTAACATATAAAGCATTAAATGGCCAAGGTCCAGCTTACTTGTCTGAACTTATCATGACTTACAAACCAGAGTGCACATTAAGATCTCAAGATGCCGGTCTGCTTATGATTCCAAGAATTAATAAAATAACAGTGGGAGGTCGAGCCTTTAGTTACAGGGCCCCTAAATTGTGGAATGGTCTTCCTGCTTCTATAAGAGATGCCCCCTCGGTCTCAGCTTTTAAATCTCGGCTGAAGACTCACTACTTCAGTTTAGCATATTCTGACTAGAGCTGCTGATTAACTGTACATACTGCATCTCTGTTGTTAGTCATTAGCACTAAAACATAAGTAACATGATTGTTATAATTTGTTACTAACCCTCACCTATTCTGTTTCTGTTCTCGGTACTCAAATGTGGCAATTGGTGCCACAACCCACCTGCCAAGTTGTTGCCTGCCTATGGTAAAGTCATCCCTGATGGAGGATCACAGGAATCATGGGAGAAAGGGGTCCTTTCATCGGATTGGCTGGCCGAGCAACGTTTCAGCTGTGGCCAAATGGGGAGGCAGCTTGATGGATGAGGTCTCCAGGACTCTAAAAATATCCAAATCTTATTATGGGATATCATCTACAGTTAAATTCTGCTCCGTGCTTCTAAAATTTGTATTATTATGCTGTATTAAGGATTTGTTCTGTTCTGTGTATTGTATTGTATTGACCCCCTTCTTTTGACACCCACTGCACGCCCAACCTACCTGGAAAGGGGTCTCTCTTTGAACTGCCTTTCCCAAGGTTTCTTCCATTTTTCCCTACAAGGTTTTTTTGGGAGTTTTTCCTTGTCTTCTCAGAGAGTCAAGGCTGGGGGGCTGTCAAGAGGCAGGGCCTGTTAAAGCCCATTGCGGCACTTCCTGTGTGATTTTGGGCTATACAAAAATAAACTGTATTGTATTGTATTGTATTGGTGTTCTGAGAAATTGATGTTTCATCTCAGTTCCTGTTTTTTTGCCCGAAAAGAGCTGCATGTATTCATCACTGCAAATTCAGAAGCACTAGCTTGCACAGGTCAAAATAAATTAAAGTTATCCTATATGGTAATTCTCACAAAACATATTGCGAGCAGAAAATTAAATTTAATAAATATATTTTACAAAGTAAAAAAATAAAGTGTGCAAAGACATACTGTAGATGTACAAAGGGTAAGAGTAATTTCCAATAACTTACCATTACATCAGCTGAAGTACATATAACATTTTCTGATACATTGTACCTTGAATTTGATTAAGTGGGTTCAAAAATGGAAGGTGGATCAACAGTACATTCCATGATGACTATGCAGTTCCCATTAAATTTAAAACAGAGTATATATTGCTTGGCTCTTAAAAAAAATTTAACTGAAAATAACTTGTATTCCAGTGGTTCCTAAGTTCAGTCCGTTTTCCTCAGCTATCATAGTTTAATTATCCATACAGCTAACCCACCTATCCAAGGTAAGGCTGAGGAGCAGCTGGAGCCTATTCCAGCAATCATAGGATGCAAGGTAGAAACAACAATTTGGATAGGTTGCCAGTCTATTGCAGGGTAAACACACAAGCACACACACCGGCCAATTTTGCAATGCCAATTCACCTCACATGCATGTCTTTGGACTTTGAGAAGAAACTGGAACATCTGCAACATGCAAGCACTATGCAGGATACACCTGGAAAGTGAATTCCAGCCTCCTTAGTCCAGAGGTTCCCAACCTGGGGTGACTGCACCCCCTGGGGGTGCAAGATGGAATTTCAGGAGGTGTGACAAAGAGGAAGGCTTCATCGTAAGTCACCAAAATTAAGTGAGGTGAATTGTCTGACTTTATTGTGGTGCAATCAGTGTCTTGTAGTGTGTCGTCATTTGTAGGTCATTTATTAGTTAGTCCTTCTGTTCTACGATATAAAAAGAATCAAGCACTGCATGCCCTATTGTAACCTATAAATGACCAGCAGAAATGCTTGTTCTCACTAGTTTCTTGCTGCTTTGTAAAAGCAAATAACTTTGTTTTAAGAGAATGGGATCTGGACCTTGCAATGATCTATAGATGAAGGATGAGGTGTAGTATTGATTTTTTTTCAAACCCTAATCGTGAAGCATCACAGATTTTGAGGTTTCATTGACATAAAGGGATAAAGACGACTAAATTGCATGTAACACCTGCTGCTTACACTCAGCTCACCTCTCCTGCTGGCAGTCTTAGCAGAAGTGTGATCATTTTAACTGCAAGGTGCAACTGTTTTTGAACTGTAGCGCAGCTGTTGTCAGGGGACAGAACTCTTTGACTGTATTTCATTGCTTAGCAGTGTGTTGGCACCAGTTGCTTCACAGGGTCTTCAGTCCCCCTAATCCCTCAATCACTGATCATATGTCATTTCCTTGCGGCACTTGATACATATCGGGATACCCCAACTATCGGATCATCAATCGAGTGTCTAATCTTCATGGAAGACACATTTGCAAGATTATTGAGATTTATAAAGGTAGATTGCTCAATTTATATTTAAATGTTATGCACTGCATTAAATCTTGTTTTTTTCAGTTCAATTTGTTCATCCGCAGTACTATATGTGGTTCAATTTGTGATTCAAAAATTAGAAATTTGACTTCTTCATCTTCAAACGTGTTACTACTTTTGTAGGGGGGTGCAAACACAAATCAGACATTTTCTAGAATAGGTTGGGAATCAGTGCCTTACTGCAGGGCAGCAGTACTACCACTGTGCCACCACACTATTGATAGTTTAAATAGCTGGCATTTTATTTTTCTTCTCTTATTCTACATTAAGAAAAGTATAATAGTGTGTGGTTTTTCATTTATAATAAATTTAGAAATATTTGTATTTTCTCCATAGCACTTAACTCTCTTTTGTCATTTTCCTATTACTTCACCTTTTCTGTTCCCTTAATTGTATCCAAATAATGATAATTAATGACAACCAGAACAGACACAAGGACAAATAACACTGAATGCTCAATAATGCTTTGTCCTTCATTGTCAGACCCACGAATGTGTTCATTATGTAAAGAATGTTTTAAATAATCACAACACTTTCAAAAGTGAAATGAAAATCATGATGATGGTGATAAAACCCTAATAACCAAAATTAAATTATCTCCATGTAACCTACATACAGTAAATGTAAATTAAAAAAAAACCCAGTTTTGGAATTCCTGTATAAACTGCATTGTAGAAACTGGGAAATAACAGCATCCATAATTAAGGCAGACTACAAATTAAAAACAGAAGATGGTTGGAATATAAACCTGATGCCACAGGGATCCCCTAGAATTGTACTTGGAAAATGCTTTTGTACTGTATGCATTTTTTTTTTTTTCAAAAATTATGTTAACCACAAAATCAACATCAGAAGACCTATTTATCTTTAAAAAGCCTTGGTGTGAAAATAAAATAAACACTGACTGCATTGAATTATGGCACAAAATTATGGTAATTACACTTATTATTTAAAAATCTCATATGGTTTAACTTAATGCACTACTCTTTCAAGGCTAAAAAAAGGCTTTCATTATTACCATTTGTATCCAATTCGGAATTAAAAATGCATGATTTTGTGCATCCTTTGAGAATGGCATGAAGAGATCTAACAGCTTTGGTTTACAATCATTTTAACTTGTACCATCACATTTGAATGTAAGTGTTGAAACTGGAATATTAGACTCTACTTAGGCAGCTCCAGACACAGTTGTAGTAATTAGAAATCAAGGCAAGCTGAAAACCAAGTGCCTTTCTGTTTGCCATTGGCTAGTCTGCAATGAAATGAGGTGCTACATGGGTTCTTTTTTAAAATTAAATGTATTTAGTTAGTGTTTTAAACTTCCGCATAGGCCAAATATTTGTGTGGCACAGCTGACAAAGCTTTGAAGCACAAGGCAAATCTCTCAAATGCAATAACAGAAGCATGTGATCACAGAGACATGCAGTTAGCAAGGCTGTTAAAACAGGTTATATCTTTGTTGAAAATTATCAGTAAACACAACATTTATATATAGTTTTTTGAGTTTCTGAAGTCAATGTGTTGTTCATTATTTTAACAAACTCAATTTTAGTATGTCACCCATCTGTATTCCTACAGACCTCCTCCATTGCCTAGAGAAGAGATATGCATCTGTAGGGCTGGCAATCATACGCCTTCCACATTCATGGTGAGAAAAATTCTTCAGTGGTGTTTAGGAATGAGTATGTTAGGAAATACACCTTGGGAATTCATGAATGGTTAATTAACTAATTTCAAACCAGAGCACACCGGTGGAAAGTTATGTCATCTCAGATGATGACAAACCTGGACTGCTCTGGCCCATTGCCATGGTCATCAGGAGTCAGTGTGGCATGTAGGATGCCAAGGAATGGGATGATGTTAGCAATATTGTATGGGTCAAGAGTGGCAGCACACATAGCAACATTACCCTCTTGCTGGGCTGCAACACTGATAACGATACGTTATCCTATAGCATTTCTTCCCTGTGCCTTTTTTTAGCCAAGTTGAAGGTGACGTCTTCAACATCGATATACTTGTAATGCACTGTGGCAGAATCTAGTTCCATTATTCTCTGAAACAGACAAGATAAAATTATATTACAGAATACTGGAAACAGACGTGTCAGTACGAATACATAATATGAATATAATTCACTGAGATACAGTACCAGTGACAGCAGTAACAATGGTAGAAAAGGTTTACCTGCAAATATCCATAGCACAGTTAGTTATTTCACTCTATCAACAGTCCTCTCAATTGACACTCTGTACGGCTGCTTCATTTATATGTGATGCTACTGACGGACATGGGACAATGCTGACACAATGATCCAGTTGATATTATTGAAGGTGGTGTTCTCTATGTGAAAGTGATTTAGTAGATCTGTCAGTCGAATACTGTTATTTACTATGACCATGTTTACAATGTGCTTCGTCTGCTGTAGAATGAAGGGCCAATTTCTTCCACCAGCAATTCTGCTAAAACAGTACAAGAGTGAAATGATACTTTTTCATTGGCTAAACATCATTATCATAGATCCACCATACATGTATCCAGTGCTTTACTATAGTGCACTATGCACTGTGGTAAACACAGTTAACATAGTACCTTGAAGACTGTAGGTTACTTACCTGTTTTAATTTCTGACTGTCCACATGATACCAACTACAATGATGAGGCTAAGGTTTGATTGAACTTTTGACCACATGATCAATCAAGGTGGCCCAGATTTCATCAGTGATGGTTTGCCTCCTTCCATGTCCTTGTCCTCATCCTTGTATTTGTTCTCCTCTTATCTTCACACCTCTTTCTGCATCTCTTTCAGGAACATTTGCCTCCCTTGTTGTTTAAACCGAGACTTAACCTGTTGCCTATTTATAGTACTCCTGATCTGCTGTCTTAGTGAACAAATTAGCTGTAATTCATATTTTGGAATTAGGTGTAGGAAATTGGCCAATGACTGTGCTATACTGAATAGCAGTGGTTTACAAATGAAAACATCTGAGATTTTGCTTCCAGTAGCTATGGAGTGATATGTCTACCCTAGTATGCCCCCTCATCTATATCCCAAAGGACTCCTCCATTGCTGAGTTTTGCATCTGTAGGGCTGCCGATCATAAAACTTTCACCTCCACAATGAAAAAAAGTCTTTAAAAAGGTTTAGCAATGGTGAGCCTGGTGGAAGAGACAGCATGAAAAACGGAAGATGGTTGATGAACCAATTTCGTATCAGAGTAGCCTCTGTCATTCTTAAACCATGGTTGATCACATAATCAATCAGGATGGCCTAGATTTCTTTTATGATGATTCTCCTCTTTCTTCTTCCATTTCCTTATCCTCGTCTTTCTTCTCCTTCTGTTTTTCTTGCACTTCTTCCTCTGTTTCTGTTGTTGTTCAAAACAAGAGAACTAACCTATTGCCTTTTTGTGGTGCTCATGCCTTGCTGTCTATGCGAAGAACTTTCTTGTAATTGTTTTAACACTTGAGAATTAGGTGTAGGCAATTGGCAGTAGGTCTGCCATTTTGAATATGTGTTTTCCAAATTAAAAAAGGAGATTTTGGTTTCAGTAGCTTTGTCTGATGTAGGTACCAGTGTAACTTGTATTCTGTGAAATGTGTTTAAAATTGTAAACTGAGTGGTAAGCTGAAAAAGTGCAGATTTAGTTAAAAGATTTAATACACAGGTTTCAGTGATTGGGCCCCATGTACCAGTGTTTGTGTGTTGGAACTGGCTAATTCTAAATTAGCAGTCAGACATAAACAATAACTAACTCTGAACACTTATGTGAGGCACCTTGAAAATAACACAACAAAGATAGTTTTATAGGAATTATGAAATTCATCTTCAATTGACAAAATTTATTTCATATAGGTCACCTTACATTTCAGACCACTATGTTAAAAACAGCAATTCGGGAAATTAAAGCACCAGGATTTTGTAACATTTGAAATTTCAATTAATTTGACTTGTCCATTTAATATTGCTCTTCAGTAAGTGTTATTAACCAACTAATGCCTGTATTTCGGGCACTGGACAGATTTTACAGTACAGTATTTCACAACTGCACCATTTCGTGGTTTAGAGTGGTATTGCTTACCTTATTTGAGCCCTAATGGTGATATCCAGGTGTACATTCATGGCACTAGTCAGTCAAAATGAAACAATGAACTAAAAACCACTTTATCCTTGCTCAAAAGTAAATGCCTCTTTCAGATCACACATAACACCAGTCAATATCCACATTACATCAAATATTGAAAATACTGGCAGTCAGAAGTGTTAACGGCATTACTGAAAAATGTTCATTATGGAAATGGCCTTTTGCATGTTCATTTGCAGTATAAGAAACCAACAGCAACCGAGAGTACTATAACATGGAAAAAGTTTCTGTTTTAGTTATGTGTTCAGCATTTCTTGCCTTGCATTTCCTGTAATCCTACATTTGCCCAGATTGCTGTAAACATGGAACACAAATGAAATATATGTATTCCAAATAACGATATATTATTTACCCTACACAACTCCAGGCACCTTACACCCAGATAAAAAGACTTGAGCGGGGAGAACTTCAGCTGTGTTGGATAGCAGGCTTCTTGCTGCTTGTGCCGATTGACACATTTACAAAACAAAGATGCTGATGGAGAGGCGCAAAGGAATTTAAGGTGGCTCGGAATTGTGACTTTTTTCATAGGCTTCAGGGATTCTAGTTTTAAGTTCATTCCAAAAGAGTAACTGATTTAATAACCGAGTTCTGATTCGATAACTGAGATCTGGCCTCTGACAGTTTTGTTTCTGAGTGTTAGAAATTCATAAAAATTGATGTGACCTGTAGGGGCATTGGATCTCCCCAAACCCCTGAAACAGCCACACAGACACAAGTCCTAAGTTCAAACATAACATTATCTTCTTCTTTTTCTCTCACTCTCTTCTTCTCTCACTCTCTTCTCCTCTGCCAGCCCTGTCTTCTTCCACCCAACTCCGTGCCTGGATGAGGCAGAGCAGCTCCTTTTATCTGAAAACCAGGAGTACTTCTGTTACCAGGGCATTGCCCATAGGATGTTTTTCTGGGTCAGGCATAGGTCAGACAAAGTCGGGATTATTCATCCTTACAATGCCCCCTGTTTGCAAGCACAGAACCCAACAGGGCTGCACTCCGTGACTCCAATTCCCAATGTGCCCTGAGGGTAACCTGCAGGGTACTGAATCTCAAGACACTGCCAACTGTTGCATAGGGAGAAAAAAGTGTTTGTATGCTGTTGTCTCCCCAGGTTCTTCCACTGTATAGGCCTTCCGGTTAGGTCAGGATCTTTTTATTATCCTGGCCATAATGCCAGCCCATGCATACTGTTTATTACACTGTAAATAACAACAATGAACCAAAATAAATAGTTAACAATATAATCTAAATAATAGAAACAAAGTCTGAAAAGAAAACTACTTGCATTAATAGGTGACATGGTGGTTAGCACTTCACCTGTTGGCCCCAAGTTTCAGTCCAGACACTGTTTGTGTAGAATTTGAATGTACACCATATGACCAAATCTTTGTGGACACCTGACTATCTACAACTATAGACAGTAACATTGAGTTATTGTGGCTGTAATAGTCTGTACTATTCTGGGAAGGTGTTACACAAAATTTTAATGTGTGTCTGTGGAAATTTGTGGCCTTTATGCAAAGGAGCATTTCTGAGGTCAGGTACTGATGTCAGATGAGAAGACCTGCCTTGCAATCTGTGTTCCAGTTTATCCAATGGGTAAATTAGTATGGTTGCAGTCAGGACTCAAGTTCCTTCATGTCTTCATGTAGTGGATTTTGGACCTTCCCCAAACTGCTGCTAAAAAGTTGCAAGCACACAATTGTCTAAAATGTTTTTGTGTTGTATGTGGTGGCATTAACAGCACTCTTCACTGGACCCAAGGGGCCCAGCCCAGAATTTCAAAAACATCCCCAGACTATCATCCCTTTGTCACCAAACTTTCCAGTAGGCTCTATGCAGTCTGGGAGTTCTTATGGCATCCACCAAGCTGATATTATTTCATCAGACTGCTAGATAGTGAAGTGTAATTCATCACTCCAGAGAACGTTTTCACTATTCCAGAGTCCAATTGTGCCACGCTTTACAAAGCTCCAGCCGATGTTGGACATTGTAGATATTGATCATTGGATTATGTATAGCTGCTCAGCCATGGAAACCCATTTTATGAAGTTCCCAATACATAGTTCTTGTGCTGATGTTTCTTCCAGAGGCAGTTTGTTGTGAATGATGCAACAGAGGATGGGCAATTTCTACATGCTATACACTTCAGCACTTAGCAGTCTCACTGAGTGAGTTTTCTTGGTCTACTAATTTGTGGTTGAGCTGCTGTTCCTCCTAGACACTTCCACTTCACAATAGTAGCACTTGCAACTGATCTGCCAGACCAGAAATGTCATATACTGACTTGTGGCAAAGGTGTCATCCTATGACAGTGTCATGTTTGAGGTTGCTAAGCTCTTCAATTCTAATGCTAATATTTGTCAATGAAGATTGCAAAGTTTTGTGCTTGATTTTATGTACCTGTTAACAATGAAACACCTGGGGCCTCATGTATAAACGGTGCGTACACACAGAAATGTTGCGTACGAACGTTTCCATGCTCAAATCGCAATGTATAAAACCTAAACTTGGAATAAAGCCACACACATTTCCACGGTACCTCATATCCTGGCGTACACAAGTTCTGCACTCGGTTTTGCAGACTGGCAGCACCCAGCGTCAAAGCAGTGCTACTGTCCCTGTGTGGTTACCCTTTCTTTCTTAGATCCACATTCCTGACGTGGCTTTATAAATACACTGAAACTAACTGCATATTGTTTATTAGTGTATTGCATCTGATTGTAATTAACCTCTAACAATATAATGGTCCAGAGAATAGCCATAGTATTCCAAATACCATAACTGCTTTAGCGTTGTTACACTCACTGCACCTTCTTTTTCTTCTTTCAGCTGTTCCCATTAAGGGTTGCCACAGCGGATCATCTTTTTCCATATTACTCTCACTACACCACTCAGACTATTTATATCACTGTGTCTGAGTGTGGAATCACAGCAGCAGCTGATCGGAAAGAGAATTATCGGTATACAGCATTAAGCACACGCTGCCTCAGCCACAGCAAAACGCTTCAGAGCCTTTCCTGTACGGACCTTGTGGTTCAGAAACAGTTTCATCCCAAGAACTATAAACGCACTCAATCAAGTGCTCCTTGTAGAACTGTTTGTACTTATAAGTACAATTACCTCACTGTAAACTTGCACTACAATTATAATATTGCACAATCTGAGCCACTTTATAAAGCACATATTTACATATGATGACGATATCATTTTTAAGATGAAATGCAGCAAAAATATGTTGATTATATTATACAGATAAAACAAAACAAAGCATTTAACGTACTACTTTAGTTACGATGGGATTTGAGAAACTAGTAAATTAAACAATTTTAAGATGAAGTTTATTATGTTCTACTTTAATGACAAAATAAACTATGTGATTAAAGTGGAAAATTCAAGATTAAAGTTGACATTTTGTGCTTTTTTCCCACTGTGTGCCTATTTTTTTTTGTTTGTACCCTAATATGCTTTCATATGGCACTCAGATGGTGGGCTACGACTCGCCTTTTAACGGTGACTTTGATAAGTGACTTCTTTTTTATTTTGAGCACTGTGCGACTTTGTGACCTTGAGCTTTCGAGTTTCTCAGACACTCTGTCACTCGATCAACTTCCTTTTGTTGATTATACCACTGTTTAAACCAACAAATAGTACATTTTTCCTTGCCTCCAGTTGGTATTCGCTGAAATTCTTATATTTTCCCCCGTGCTTTTCCCATTGTCTTTTCACAGAAGGCTGAGCTTAAGGGCTATTTATATTGATTTGCATATTCAAAGAGGCATAATTCTGAGAGGAGTTGGGTCGGGACAGCAGGTGCATGCACGTGTGTTACTTTTCACGCTCAGCAAGATTTATGTAGTGGAAGAATGTGGAAGTTTGTGTACGCACAGATTCCTGCATCTGGATTTTTCTTTACGTATGCACAGTCCCGCTTTTGTGCTTACACCATGTTATAGTGTGAGTTCTACGCACGGCGTTATACATGAGGCCCATGAACTCAGTAATTTGGAGTGATGTCCACATAATTCTGGCCATATAATGTACTGTACTTTACTGAATGTGCATGGGTTGTCTCTAGGTAATCTGGCATTCCTAATGCATCTCAAAGATCAGCAGGTTTAGTTGAATTCTCACACTGTGGTGTCCAGAGTTTAGGTATGTGTATGAGGGATTCCTCTGACGGATTGATGTATATACTGGTTTTCTTCCTGTCTTATGCCTAATGACGCCTGAATAGACCTCAGCTTCCCATGAACCAAAATTCGAAAATTGACTTGCTTGATGAGTAATTGCCTAGCAATGTATTCTGTCACTTCAATATGTGTGCCAATTGTTTTTTCGTTTAAGTTCTTACATTCAGTTTCTACAGAAAAAACAAGTTCTAGGATAAATAGTAGCAGCTGGCACCTCATATCATCCTGACCGACACATTCTGCCAAGAAATTTGAAGGGAAAAATAAGAAAAGAATATTTTTAACTTGTGAACCATTAATCGTTCTTGCTCACACACATGCAGAGGGGGGTGAAGACAGGCAGAAAGAAATGCTCAGTAACCATATAGCAAAATACTGCTTACTGCTTCAGTTATGTGATAACCATCTTCATCATTCAAGGAGATCCTGTAAAGTATTTAACCCAGGATAACAATATTTCCCCATAATGGTATTCTCTAGTACTGTCTCTGTCTTTAGTACCGCAGTGTTTTTACACAGTTATATTTATTCCCACCAGTGGGATTACAAACTCTGATATTAACATACAGACCATACTAGAAACTGTTTTATTCCACAACATGTTACTTCGAAAGGGTTATCCACCTAGGTTACCATATAGGTTTTCCATTCAGTTAGCATAGCTATACCCCAGTGGCGGCTGGTGAAAAAAATTTGGGTTTTGGTGCAGTGTTTGGAGACAAACTGAAGTAGCACTTATCTATTACATAGTGTCTTTCACATCTATCTATCTATCTATCTATCTATCTATCTATCTATCTATCTATC